>OZ010589.1:94162861-94240361 GCA_963932145.1 Acanthosepion lycidas | reverse complement strand
AAAGCTACTACTCGTGAGACTTCCGAAGTTGGTTAGTTCCTATACGGGTGACCACTGAGGAAGACCAATTGCTGCAAACTTGGATGAACGGATTATGTAATGGATAATGACTCAAAATTCTAATCGGAGAACCGAGTTCCAATTCTCGTAGGGTTCCTTATAGTCACTTATGCGTAAATAGCATTGGGAAATGGATGAACCCATCTCTTATCGTGTTGTAAGCTTCGATGTGCAGGCGGTGTAATGGATAATAGCTCGGAATTGTTCATCGGAGAGCCGAGTTCCAATTGGGTTCGTTATATTCACTTATGCGCAAATACTCTTGGGAAAGGCATGAACCTATCTCTCATGTTGTAAGCTTGGATGTGCGGGTGGTGTAATTGATAATAGCTAGGAATTGTTAATCGGAGAGCCGAGTTCCAGTTGGGTACGTTATATTCACTTAGGCGCAAATACCCATGGGAAAGGCATGAACCTATCTCTTATCGTGTTGAAAGCTTGGATGTGCAGGCGGTGCGCAAATACCTTTCTCCACAGGAATGGATTAATTATTCAGACTTCTATAACGTAACCCTTATGATGTCCAAAAGTAAAATCTTACAAGCTACAAATATTTTCTGGCTTTAAATAACCAGCACAGTGTTGATAAGCCGTGGAAAACATATCAATGGATCAATTCAATGGTTTCCTTCTTACTATCTTCCAGTATCATTCTTGCCCTCCATAAAATCGTTAGTTAAGTTAACCTTCTGTTTCCCTCTTGGCTTCCATTTCTTTTCCGAGTGCCAAATTATCCAAGACCTCTTGCTTTATCGTATGCCAGAAATTTCAATCGTCTCGTCCAGATTCTAAGTACAAGTGTCCATTTTGTTTCCATTTTCTTTCTAAGTTGATATGTTCATGTAATTCTCAGCATTGTTATTAATAATTACGTCTTTGATGTTCCTTCCTATGTAATGATATTATCCATCATTTATTATCATTTACAATGATTGATATCACATTAGATTTCAGTACTATTATTTTTTGTTTCTAACGCAATATTCCTGTTTCATATTGGCTCTAAAAGTGACTGGTTGCACCTTCTTGCGTTAACCTTTTCTGTCAACATAAAGTGGAAGGACTATAAGGAATTTGAATCAATTTCTGGGGTCTGCTGCTTGGAAAGTTGCTTCTGTGTCGTGTAGGTAATTATCCTAGACGAAATCATATTTTCAAATCTGCCATTTATCCATATTTAGAACACTTCTATCGCACATGGTCTGGTACTCCTGCTACATATTTAAAATATTTTAGAAACTGCAATGGCTGATTTTGAGCTGGTACCTCGGTCTACTCACAGCCCCACGCCATAATGTAGCTTCCCTGCGCATTTTCTGCTAGTGTTTTTTTTATATGAAGAGGTGATAAAATACACACGCACGCACGCACGCACACATGTATGTATATATATATATATATATATATATACATATATATATATATATATAAACGTACACACTTATATATATGCATAGGTAGTCACACACACATATATGTGTGTATATATAAATATATACAGAAATATATAAATATACACCATATATATATATACATATATATATATATATATATATATATATATTTATATATATATATATAAATATACACCATATATATATATATATATATATATATATATATATACATACACTTATACACACACACGTATATATATATATATATATATATATATATATATATATATATATATATATATATATATATATATATATATATATACACCGATAAACACCCATATATGCTAACACAGACACACAAACATATATATATATATATGTATATATATATATATAAACACACAGAGCATACAAAGCAGAGAAAAGAGAAAGTATATCAAAACTGTAAAGTGAACAGATCTTGGATAACAAACAAAATATGGAAGGAACCGATCTGTGGCAATCTCAAGAGGCAAGCAAAAGTAACGGAAGAAGTGACAACGATTTTAAAGAAACAAAATACACTAGAGATAAAGTTATCCCTTGTTACCACAGAAGCTGGTTACAGGCTTTTCATTCTCGCCATGAGACTTGAAAAGAAAACATTGTTAATGCCATGGATGGAAGGCAAAAAATGAGACTGCTGATAATTACAATAAAAGAGGTAAGAGAAGTTTCAGAACAATAAAGAATGTGGTCTAGGAGAATTTTAACTTACAGAACAGATGCATGGAAAAGCGTAAAAATGAATTATATTCGACTTATTAATCTGTTTTTCTACCTGTTTCTCAATACTTTCAAGCTTATTTAAAAACATTTTTTTTAGGTTTTAAGATTTTTTGAGATAATAATGATTTAGTAATACAAGTCTTACTAATTTTTGATACGATGAGATTGTTAAGATATACTTTAGAGCTCTTTTATTTGGCAGTGAGCACCGTCTTTATTTATTTTTATTTTCTATTTTTTTTTTATTCATCATTTTTATTTCTTATTTTATATATTTATTTATTTTAATCGCTGTTTTCTTAAAGTAGTAAAAATTTGTTTATATCGCTTATTTAATAGTTTTGTTTTGGTTTGGAAAGAAAAATTATAGATATTTATTCAATTTTGGGGTTGATTGCTGTAGTTTATTCTTAATATTATTTTGTCGGGAACAGTTTTTAAATTGTTAATTAATTCATTTATTTATTTGGATTGATTATCTTTTATTGATTTTTCTAACGATTAATTTATCGGGAGCGGTTTGTTAGTTTGCTTCTTTATTTATTTATTTGGATTGAGATTAATTTGTTTTGTTCTTATTATTTATTATACTGTACATTTTTATTTACTCTTTTCGTTATATAATAGTTATAGCTATGTTTTTCGTCCGATGTTTGGTTTCATTTTATAGTCTAACTAATATTTTGGTCATAATGGTTTGTTAATTTGTTTATTATTTACCTTATTTATTTGGGTTAATTGATTTTGTTTTTTATTTTGTTATTTATTCTATTATCGCCTATTCTAACATTTTGTATGATTTGGTAATTTGTTTGGGCTAATTTATTTTACTTATTTTATTGTCAATTTGTTCTTTTATTTATTTAATTTTATTTATTTATTTTAATTTTTTTCAATTTTCGATTTTTAAGTAACGTAGTAAACATTTGTTTTCATGTCTGCATTTTGTGATGAGCTTGTATCGTTTATTTAATAATTTTTTGGGGCTGGGATGGTAATGATAGCTATTTTTTCCTCCAAGCAAAGTTTGAAAGTTTTGGATTAGTTGATCTTTTCCTTATTTTCCAAGATATTTTGGTGTGATGTGCGTTTTGTTTTTAATTTCCCAAATATACTTAGAAAGCATTGTGCTCTCCGCGTATTTACTATATGTGAAATATGTTTGGTGTGCATAATTCCTTAGTTTCCAGGTTCCTTCAGTTACTCCTATTTTTTATTTTCCTTCGTTATCTGGTGAATTTATCGTGGCTTGGTATATTACGTTGCTCTGTAAGGAATTACCGTTTAAGGGACATTCGTTCTTTATTTTGAAGTTACACGTGGGTTTAATGTGTTCGTGTGGTTTGTTGATAGTTTTCCTGTTGTGCTTTTTTTTCATTTGTGCAATATTATCGGTGCGACTATAGCTGATTTTTACTGTGTTTTTGTTGAATATTTTGTGTAAGGTTCTTGATCCCAGGAAGTGTTTGTGTAAGAGTTTAAAGAATATTTTCCTACGTTTATTTTTACGCTTGTGGTGTAGGATGGTTGAACCATATAATATTTCTTTTCCTGTTGGCCTTTTTGTGTTCTGTTGTATGTGAGCGTCCTCATCACAAACCCGTTTGTATATAGCCGAGAAATAAAAACAACACTCGTGGCCTGATGATTGCGTCTAGCATGAGACAATCTGTCCTCTCTAAGTGTTGATTTCAATGTTCACTTTTATATTTACACACGCTCTATCTCAGATAGTGAGCACTTTATCCTATAAATATAGCACACCATAAGCGTATATTTTCATGTGTCCCCTGATCACATTTCCAAGCATAAATGAACATGGTTTAAACATTTACACATTATTATTTTTATACAAGTTTTTGTGGGGTAGTTTTAAGGTGATGTAAGGCGATAGAGAGTGAGGGAGATGGGAATATGTTTAAATTTATCTTTATTAAAAGACTTATATCTGGTACCTTATGTTACCCGAGATTTAAGTATCTTAATAAAGATAGATTCAAACATAATCCTATCTCTCCCTTCCCTCTAATCCCGATCATATCGGTCGTCTTCCTACTCCCCTCTCTCTATCAACTTACATCAAGTCAGATTCGTACTGCCGGCGTTGGGTATTACGTATATATATATATATATATATATATATATATATATATATATATAGATAGATAGATAGATAGATAGATAGATAATATTAGTGGTAAATATACACATACATATGCAAAATATATAAATATATATACATACACACATACACATACATATATATATTTTTTGAATAAAAAAATCGAAGAGGATAGAATGCAGGTAGAACTCAATGTCCAGGACAGAGTAAGGATATAATAATAAAAAGGCTTAAACACTAATATTCCATGGTCATAATTTATTCCATTGGTATCGTAAATACGATCCAATTCATCAGAGAACTTCTCTCTGTTAAGTTTTAATCTCCCACCTTCTCTCGTCTGTTACCCCCTCTTTTTAGCTCTAGCATCGCCCCACACTATCTCACTGTTAAGTTTTAATCTCCCACTTTCTCGCATCTGTTACCCCTCTCATTATCTCTAACATTCGTCCCACACTCTCATAATTACACTCTCTCTAAATTCTATTTTCTATTTCCTGAGTTTTGTTTTCTTTTTGAATTTGTAAGACTGATGAATTGGATCGTGTTTCCAATTCCAATGGAATAAATTATGGCCATGAAATATTAGTGTTTAACCCCTTTTATATATATATATATATATATATATATATATATATATATATATATATATATATGAGAGAGAGAGAGAGGGAGAGAGAGAGAGATACTGTAGGGCAAGCGACAGGAGCTAAGTATTGAGGAATCGGAGAACTGAGTTAAATACATTCACTTACCTGCTGATACCCTTCGGATATGTATGAAACCATCTCTTTCCCCCTCCTCACTGTCTATGAATCCATCCCTTGTCTAAATAGCAGGAGAGCCTGGGTCCATGGTTGCCGACTAGTCTAGTAGAAAAGAAACTCTGAATTCAAACCAGCTTGTCGAGGGCCAGCGCTTTCCCAGGAAACACCACTTCTCCTGCAGCTTCTGTTCATGTAGTGCCCCTACGACCCTGCTCTACATTTGGCGCATTACACTCCTATGACCCTAATAGGTTACGGGACTTATGATCTGTATATACAGGGTGCGATGTGTAAATTCTCGCTATTTTATATTTTTAATTTCACCCTGTCACACAAACAGCTGGCTGTGAGAGAATTTCTGTAACCACATTACCCCTTACATCTCGCCACCTTACTTACCAGACAATAACCCTTTGAAAATGATGTATGGGGCGCAATTGAGCGAGAAACAAAAAAAAACTCCTTGTAACATCAAAGATGAACTGAAGGCAAGGATTATGGCAGCATTCAGCAACTTATAAAAGGAGACAATTGAGAAGAGTTGCCGGATATTCTGAAGTCCTGTTGAGGCCGTAGTTGAAGCCAATGGCAAGTTTTTGAATAAATTTACTCTTTAGTATTTCAATATATTTTGTAATTTTTGTAAATATATCTTTTAAAATGAGATGTCAGTGTTGTTTTCATTTTGCGTAAAACAGACGACAATTTATCCATCGCACAGTTCATATCACAAAAAGAACGTGCATTCACACAAACAGTTATATTGAAGGAAGATATATATATACACAGTGTCATGGTGGAGGTGAAGAAGGTCGACACTCTCAATCATCAAAATACAGCACTGATCAAAATTAAATTCCCTGTAACTTCGCCTAATCTAAGCCCATAACACCAGATTTTTTTTTTTTTTTAAATAAGTACCAGATCGTCATCGGATGTCACAAAGTATAATTCCTGAAAAGGAAAATCTGACAAAAATGTTTACCTTTACCGAAGGCACAAACAATGGAAGCTGAATATATCAGTCGTATTAGAGCAGTTCTTACAGTCTTGGAGATCACTGCAAAATAATTTGTTTAAACGGCCAATTGAAGAATTCAAGAGAACCTGGAGAGAGAATTATTATTATCTGCTAAAATACAAAACACAGCGCTGGGTACTTCAAAGGAAAAATATCAATTGAGCTCAAAAGGAAACTATATATTTTAAGATATTTTTTTATGTTTATACATTCTTTTTATAGATAAACATAAAAAAAATCTTAAAATAATTGTCGGACTTTGTCCATTTCATAATGTGTCGTCATTTTTTCACATTTGAATAGGCATCAAGAAGATATGAATGTATGAGAGAAAACCATGTAGAACTGTAGTTTAAAGGCAATAAAATCGACATTTCTAACCGAACGCTCCTGTGTGGCGAAATCGGTAAAAGCTCACCAGGCTATATGACGGTTCCGTATAGGATACAGGTTCGATTCCTGTCGGAGGACGCATATTTTCTATGAAAAAATGTCCAACATTCAGGCCGGTAAATGTCGTTAATACTGTTTATTATAAAACAGAGCATTTACTTAAATATTAATATGCATAAAAAAGAACGTATAAGCATAAAATAATTGTCGGACTTTGGCCATTGCCTAAAACTATATATATATAAACTATTTCTAGAACTGTAATGAAAGCAATGATGACACATAGCCTGAATTCATCCTAAACACAGACGATGTTCAATTAATAAATACTTCAAATATGTCAGACTATGAATTAAATACAAGTATTTCAAATGAAGTGATAAAGATAATGAAGATAGAATATGCTGCATTAAGGATAGTTTCACACAACACCGCAAGTTGCTACAAAACAAAATGTTAACCGGTAAACTGGAATCTTGCTCTTGAATACCCAAGTCAAATCGAGGCTTTCAATGAAGTTCACAGAAGTCGTTCAGAAATATTTAAACAGTCAGTTGTATACAACTGGCATCTTAGATCAATGATTATTGGCGCACTCGAGAAAATTAAAGCTGGAAATCTTAGCAAGGACCATCTTTCTCTGAACTACTTGCTCTGGTGTTATAAAAACGTCACAGTTTTGCGCCACAGAATCGCAAACAAACAACTGTTCCAGATAACAGAAAGCACATCACTTGCGGACATCGAACAAGAGCAACGTGGATATCACATGTCACTCGAAGAGAAAACAATGACATAATCAAAATTTTGACACTCTAATACAGAAAAAAGTATTGGGAATAGCCATAACATTTACTGGATTTAATAAACTGATATGCCACGGAAAGGGATATATTTGAACGAAGTAGCTAAGTTGTTTTGGCTACTATAACCAAGTAGAATACGGTAGCAGTATTCGACTGGTACACGCCGTAGTCGCAGGTAAGAAGTGTAGATCAATGGCGTAGTCCAATGGGCGTCGTTATAGACTTAGCTCTCAGACTAAGGCTCTTAACTCTGTCGTACCTACACGTCCGTCGGGATTTATGACGGACACGAGCCAATCGTATTCCAGTGAGGGGGATACAGGTGTATGCATATTCCAGTATATCATAAACCTATTTTCCTGAAAAAATATATTATTGTAAAGCTTTTATAATTTTCTATCGGCAGGAGCAATAACTGTTCTGTTAATTATTGCCGTATGTTTCCTCATAAGGAACCAATTCATATTACCATTATTACTAAACTTTCAAGACTGTTCACAGGGATATTTATTAACTGTGAATTGCCATGTCTAATAATGAAAGATACAACAGTGGTTACTCGTTCTCAAGCTCACAGTGTTGGAATTAAGGTTGCCCTGGAATAGCTGCCACACAAAGATGAGGAGCCAAAATTTTGCTGCTTCCCAGCTGAAGAAATTGATTCTGACTTCCGGCGAAGTTTGTGCGATTGGCAGTTTAATTCATTTTTACGGTTTATCCACCCTTTGTAGGTTATTTAAAGCCAGAAAATATTTTTGGATTGTATTTTTTTTTTGTGTGAAGGTATTAATGATTTACTGATACAAGTCTTAATAATTAACCCATAGATGGGGGAAGACGTGGATTCATATATTTCCCAACATTAAGTGAATGTAACGAACCGAATCGGATGTCCGATTAACAATTCCAAGGCATTATCTAATGCAATAGCCGCACATTCAAGGTTAACTTCGGTGATCGTAAGAGAACCGGTATTTTAACGTGATATGGCCGTAAGTCTCTAGTTATATTAGAAATGTCAGGTTGTAAACGTAAATGCAATCTGGTGATGAAACACATCTCTGTCTTAACATTTTTGTCTATTCGCTTAAGTGGCAACCGACAAAGCAAATACACGACAAAGACGTGCAAACGTGATATGTCCTCAAAGCCTCAGTTGTCCGCAGATGGGCGCTGTAATTTGAAATCGACCGGCAGATTCGCGTTTTCGCACCATTATCAATTACGCTAACCGCACGTCGAAACTATTCATATGAAAATACAACGAGTGCGAGAAATAATTGGGGCAATAATTGTTTTTTTAATGAAGAAATTAAGAAAAAGCTAATTGTTAAAATAAAGAAAAGAAACATAAAATCTATGCATTAAAAGAAAAGCTTTGTTTTTTTGGAACGTCATAATGACAGCAGTTTATTCGAGAGATTCGAATTAATTTTAAACGGGCGCGAAAAATGTCATCAGTGTTCGACTTTGTGGATTGCCTCGAGCCAAATTGAATGGACAATAACATTTTAAAATAGCATTTCAGGAATGTAAAGGTAACAATTGTGGGGGCGAAAAAAATGAATTAAGAATTCTTTGACAGCTACTGGATAATAGGCAGCCATTTTTATTATTTTATGAAATGGCATAACACACACAGACACAGACACACACACACACATATACATATATATATATATATATATATATATATATATATATATATATATATATATATATATATATATATAAATGTGTTTATATATATATATATATATATATATATATGGCTCATTACCAGAATATATAATGGATATTTTTATTTTTTTCATTCTAGTTATGAATTGTCGTTTATATACTAAATTCTGATGAAATAGATATTTAAGAAAGAAATTCCCAGATATTATGGACAACCAGGTTTATATATATATATATATATATATATATATATATATATATATATATATATATATATGGGGAGAGAGAGTGTATTTAGGTAATTAGGAATCTATTGTTTCTTTAATACATTCTGAATGTGTATAGACATGTTGTATCTAATATGTTTGCCATTCTTCCTTTTAAAATGGTGAATGAATGGATTCGACAGGGACTATTCGGAATTATTTTAAGCAAAACACCCAAGGAAATTGGGAGTGCCACTAGCGCGCAAGGGGTTACAGAGAGTGATAGTAAGAATAGAGGTGTGTTAGCGAAAAGGATAAAGAATAGGACGGCGATCAAGATCAAGGCATCAGTAGATGTCGATTAAGATTACATTTGAATATTTGAAGGTTATAGCTATCATGGAAGCAAGTGATAGGAAGGGAGTTCCACTGACCGGAGGTGCGAGATAAGAAGCTCTTGGAGTAGAAGACATCGCTATAATTAACCGTTTCGAGAGTGAAATGTTGGGACCATGATGCCAATCTAGTAATTTCTAATCTTAGGCCCCTGGGCGAGACCAGGAAAGAAATGTGTAAACGCCACAAATAAAAGGAAATACTACTACTCCTACTACTACTACCACTACTACTACTAATAATAATGTATAATAGCATAAACAACATATAGAAAATTATCGTTCTAACATGCTTCCCTTTTATCAAAGCTTCATCATATAATGAGAAACTAGACACACACACATTCACTTACGAATATGCATTATCGCCTGAATCCCACGGAGACAAACCAGAATTATGATAGATTTACATACATAAAATAATACTTACGTTTTTTTTTTCAGTTAGTCTTGAAAACTTTTGGACTTTCGAAAGGACGTGTTGTCTCTCCTTGAGTTTGGAACATCATAAATTATGTTAATGTTTCCTTAACAAGTCAAATACACATGAAAATTGAATAACCAATGAAAATCAAACAACAAAAAAATAAAAACAATTTATTTTTATTTTTTTCTCGGTATCATATTCCCTGATGAGTAGTTAATAAAAGTGAAACATGTCAAATTGATAATAGTTTCCTGTTGTTTTTTTTATCTTATCATTAAGTCAAATTTCAATCCATATTTGATCAATACTTGATCTCAGATTATATATATATATATACATATATATATATATATATATATATATATATATATATATATATATATGTATGTATCTATTTATGTATCTCTGTGTGTGTGTGCGTGTGTGTTGTGCATATATTTTGAATAACAAAAAATATTAAAAAATATTAAAATTTCCAGACACACTAGGTTGTATATTAATATCTTTTGTTTTATTAATTCAATTAGGTTCATTGAATAGTTTCAGAATGGCCATTACAGCAGGAAAAAAAACAAACCTACTTGTTACTAGCAGTGAACGACAGGCTTGAATGTCTGTTTCTGAAACAAGTGAAATATGACTATATTTTTCATTTGTTTTTTATCGTTGATTTTAGACAACCCTTATGTTGGTCAATCGCCATTTTGTAAGTTGATTTTAAAATAAAGGATGGCAGATTCCCTACTTTAAGAATTCAAGAATGACTTTAAGAATTGTATCTTTGCTCATGTATTATATATATATATATATATATATATATATATATATATATATATATATATAATCTCTTTCTCTCTCTGTAGTAAGAGAGAAATTAGAATAGAAAGAAACTCTAGACAGATTGTGAATAGACTGAGATAGATTGATTTGTTTTTTATGGTTTATTTACCCTTTGTGCGTTATTTCAAGCCGATACATATTTTTGATTGAGTGAATAAATTTTTCTTTCTTTAGTCCAGCGACTATTGAATAAACAATTTATATCAGAATAAAAATGATTTTTCACAGATACATGATTTACTATTTAACCCATAGCCGTATGGGAAAATGGATTCGTAACTTTCACGTGAGCATTTTAGCGTAAGTGAATGTAACCTGCCAGACTGGAATGATTCCAGCACGGCTCACCGATTTCGCATTTCGGGCTGCTATACATTACACCACCCACACATTATTATATTGAGGTGACAAAAGATTAACATACCAAATATATATATATATATATATATATATATATATATATATATATATATATATATATATACAAACTGGTTGAAAATTATTTCTTCATTTTAAAATACATACAATTTATTTCTTAACTATAATTTTTACAAGAAATGTATATTAGTGGAAAACGTTTGACAAGAGGATTTATTTAAAATTTCATACGTGAACCAAATTTCGCAACCAGCTTCACGAGCTGCCCAGGAATCGTATCAACTGATTTCATCAGGAACTCTTGTGGTATGGGAGACACGACTTCTTGTATTCGCGCTTCAAGGTCTTCCAAGGTCTTGGTTTGATATAGTAGAATTACTCCTTTAACCATTCCCGGAGAAAAAAGTCACCAGGTTTTAAGTCAGTACTCCTGGTTTGGCATTCATACATAAATAGGGACAATACTTTTAAATCATCCTATATAGAGTGGGGGGAAATAAATATTCGTACACATGAAAAATTGTATTTTTATAAATGTAAAAGCTTTAACTAAAACAAATTTTGATACATTTTATGTGTAAAGATACATTTTATAAAAAATAGTAATAAACCTAATTAATTCTTATTCTAACAGAAATTAATGCATTTATTTTAACTGATGAAAAAAGTATTCGTACAAAACAAAAAAAGAATATTAACTTAATTTAATACTTTGTGGAATATCCTTTATTGAGTTCAACAGCTACCAGTCTATTCCTGTACGTCTCAACGAATGATTTGCACACATTGAGTGGTATTTTGTCTCATTCTTCTTGGCATATTTTCTTCAAATTCTTGATATTTTTCGGTGCTCTTTTCCCAATTTGAATTCTCAAATATCGCCATAAATTCTCGATTGGGTTCAAGTCTGGGGACTGACTTGGTCATTGCAAGACATCAACGTTACTTTCAGCTAACCATTTCTTTGTAGATCTAGCGGTATGCTTAGGGCCATTATCCAGTTGGAAAACCCAATCAGGAGGTAGCCGAAGTCTCTCAACAGAACGCATTAAATTGTTTTGCAGGATTTTCTGGTATCTTTCGGCATTCATTTTGCCATCTATTATTGATATTCTGCCAACTCCTTTTGCCGGAAAACCGCCCCAGATCATGATACTGCCACCACCAAACTTTACAGTTGGCAACGTTTCTTTGGTAAGTAGGCTTCACCGTCCTTCCTCCACACATGATTTCGATAATTATGACCAAACAACTCTATTTTAGTTTCATCTGTCCATAGTGTTTTTTCCCAAAACAAATATTCTTTATCCTTATGCTCTCTAACGAATTTTAGCCTAGCATCTCTGTGTCGTTTCAAGAGGAGTAGATTCTTCCTTAGGATGCGTGATTTCAGACTATTTTTGTGTTGTTCATTACTTATTGTACGCTAGGTTACTTTAATCCCTAATGTACGCAGATGTTCCTGCAGCTCTTCTCGGGTAACCTGTGGATTTTGTTGGATCTGGCGTCCTAATATCCTTGCTGATCTTAGAAAAATCTTCCTCGGAGCACCTGTTCGTCTTTGGTTTTCGGCGCTGTTACGAGTTTTAACCTTGCAATGAACGAAGCAATTGTAGTAAAAGGAATATTCAAATTGTTAGAAATCGCTCTGTAACTGTTCCAATTTTTCCAAAGAGACAAAATGTGTTGTTTTTGCGAAATAGTCAATTCTTTACCTTTAGACATTATTAGAACCTTCTCGTAAGACTAGAAATTCCAGAATGCTCTGACAATGGCTAATAGAGTTAACTATAATTACTGATAAAATTACTGAAACATTCTAGAACATATTTTTTTCATAATTAATTTATTATTTTATTTTAATAATTGATTTGTACGAATACTTTTTTTACCAGTTAGAATTAAAAAATGGATTCATTTCTGTTAGAATAAGAATTAATTAAGTTTATTCTTATTTTTAAAAGTATGTGTCTGTATACATAAAATGTGCCGAGATTTGTTTTATTTAAGTCTTTTACATTTATAAAAATACGATTTTTCAAGTGTACGAATATTTATTTCCCCCACTGTATGTATGTATATATATATATATATATATATATATATATATATATATATATATATATATATATATATATATATATATATATGTGTGTGTGTGTCTGTGTGTGTTTGCATGTGTTTGTGCGTTTGCTAGCGTGTTTGTGTGTGTGCATATATGCGTGTATGTATGTGTGTATGCATGTGTGTGTTTCTCTGTGTGTGCGTAGATAATAATTTCAGTATGTAATTGATATCTCCTTTAAAAAGGTTTTGAGTTTGTACCACATTGTGTGCCCTATACGCGTAACTCTAGGGGTCATGGCATGAAGTTATGACTAACATGATATTATTATTAAATGGGAGGATGTGAATTGAGTTATATATATATATATATATATATATATATATATACTTTAAGCATTACGCCCTGAGCAAGGCTTGTAGCCACTAGGATGCAGGGGGGATGCAGAAGATTTGGAGCGAGAGCAGATAGGAGAGATAGAAGAAAGGATGAGGAGAAGGATAGTGGATAGATCAAGGTAACTGGAGATGTCGATTGACATTACATTTGAATCGTTGGAAATTATAGCTCTCAGGGAGACAGTAATTGGGAAGGGTGTTCCACAGGCGAGAGGTGCGAAGTATGAATCTATTGGAGTAGAAGAGACGGCTACATTTAAAAGTTTCTACTGTGTAAGGGTGAGAGCAGGATGACAGCCTCGTAGGGCGCTTGAATTCATGGAGTCTTGGAACCAGTGAAAACAGCTCAGCGGAGCAATTACCATGTAAGTATTTGTAGAAAAGACAGAGAGGGGCGACGGCGCGTCTGTGAGAGAGTGACTGTAGACGAGATGCCAGATCAGGGCCAATTATATTACATATCCGTCTCTGGATCTTGTCAAGAACTGCGAGGTAAACAGAAGGTGCCCCAGACCATATATGGCGGCAATATTCCATGCAAGGGCGAATGGTTGATTTGTATATTTGAAGTATCGATTCCGGGGAGAAAAATTTCCTGGCGCGTCACAGAGAGCCAACTTTCCTCGCGGTGGACGATGCAACTGACTCAATGTATTTGTTCCATCTCAGGTCAGCAGTCAGCTTGACACTGAGCAGACTCAGAGTGTTGCTCTCAAGAAGTTGACTATCAGACATTCTAATATGGGGCAGGGAAGGATCTCTATGGGGATTAATAGAGAGTAGTTTAGTTTTTGAGACGTTCAAGTTGACCAGCCAGTTCTTGCCCCAGTTAACAACCGATTGGAGGTCCATTTCAAAACGAGCAGACAGGTTAGTTTCACCGACACTAGATTATATATATATATATATATATATATATATATATATATGTATGTGTGTGTGTGCGTGTGTGTGTAATAAATGGACATTTTTTTCATCACCAGTAGCACAACTCACAGGACATAATGAGAGCAAGAGAAGCAGCGAATTAAATGTTTAAACAAGCACGAACGGTTAGAAGAACAGGGACAAAAACGAATGGTGAAGAGTCAAAGCTTACGTCCGGCAACAAAAGATAGGAAGTTGTGGAGAGCCATGATCAACTCCCAAATAAAATTGTATGAATAGATAGCTGAAAAATAAGATATACTCATGGTAAAGTATCAAAAGTCATTTAGAGCGACAAAAGATAGGAAGTTGTGGAGAACCATGATCACCTATGAAAAACAAATAGGAATGATAAAGATTCAAACGTTGCTTAGAGAAATAAAAGATAGTAAGTTGTGGAGAGCCATGGTAACCTGCTAAACAATTTTGTGTGAATGGATAGCTAGCCAATAACAAAAAGGTATGGTGAAAAATCAAACGTTACTTAGAGCTACAAAAGATAGGAAGTTGTGGAGAGCCATGATCGCCTACGTTTTACACGCCTATTAAAAGATGTGCAGAGGTTTGCTGCAAATTGATATGAAGAGATTGTATTTAAAGTAATATTTCGTGTTATTTTCGAACTGAATATTCTTTTGGGCGTTGATTAAATGAAAATTATTGTAACTCAGTTCATAGAATGTCAGTTTGTAATTTAAAGAGATCTCCTTCTGAATGTATGTCACGTAGTTTCTGCCTGTTTTCATCATTTCCTTCATATTTTCATTTTTTATTATTTGTTTTACTTTTTTCATATTTTCGCCTAGAGACATTTTCTTGTCATTAGAGTCCTAGTTTAAATCACTTAAAGAACGCTGGGGTTAAAATCATTTAAGCGCTTCTCAATTTAAAATCACCTGAATGCCTCTCAGTTACAATCACATGAATACATTTCAGTTAAAATCTCATGAACATCTATTGGGTTAAAATCATTTGAACGCTTCTCAATTTAAAATCATATGAACACCTTTCAGTTAAAATCGAATGAACACCTCTCGGGTTAAAATCATTTGAATAACTTCCAGCTAAAATTACATGAACGCCTTTCAGTGTCAAATCACTTGAACACCTCGAATTAAGCCATAATCCGCTTAGCGATAACCTCAACGAATGACCATTCATTACCTTAAAGGAATCCGTTGGAAAATCTGGTGTGTTGTCTTAAGAACAGAATGATAAAATACGTAAAGAATAAATTAAGGTAAAAAAAAACAAAGAATAACACAGGTTTCAGAAGTATGTATTTAATCTTTTAATATTTCAGACACCACAGAAATAGAACAAAATAAAGGTTATATTAATATATGAGCTGATATATTACATACACACACATTTGTATTACACACACATACCCATGCATGCGTAAGAGGCACGGTGGAGTAATGGATAATGGCTTGGATTGAGAAATCGCAGAGCTGTGTTCGACTTCCAATTGAATCCATTATATTTTTTACGTGCTAATACCCTTGGAAAGGGTGTGAATCCTCTTCTTCTTACACCAGCTATGGGTAAATAGCAGGAGAGACTGGGTTCTTTGGATGGCAACTGGTCTAGGAGAAGGACAACTCTGAATTCAAAACCTGTGGAGGTTCGTTTGGGGACCTTGTGGCACGTAGTGCACCAGGTCTCTGTATTCGGCCCTTCAAAAAGTGTGGATGGTCCTGCACGAAACCTTCACCACTATAATAAAATCTGATGTGTTTTTGTCGGCCTGTCGGTTTCCTAGGAACTGATCTGCTTGACTGTCATAAGTCGAATTCGAAGGGAGAGTCGAATATATATATATATATATATATATATATATATATATATATATATATATATATATATATATATATATATATATATATATATATATATATATTACTTCAAACGTTATTTTCAGTGGATATCAGTAGTTGAGGAGACGTTACGTTTATTTTAAACAGTGTCCATTTTCTATCGGCCTGTGTATTCGAGAATTCAGATAATGTGCCTTCTGACAAGGTCCAAACCTGCTCCCCCACTTGCAGGAGAAACCACCGTGTTTTTACCAATTCAGATACGAAGAACTTCATTGAACCTGCCAGCATGCTTCCAAGGCAAATATTTAGATGAATTACATTCGCTAGTTCCATAAGTTGAGAGTTTTTTCTTCTTTGTAATCTTTTCACAGCCAATAAATGCCATAATGATTCCATAAAAGAAGTGGATCCAGAAAGACAGGACATAAGGATTCAGGTTTCATTTAAATTTTGAATTATTATAGGTAACCGTGATGCATGAAACTGGAAGAGCTTCACATCTGAGAAGTTCCAGACAAGAAAGTATTATATTAGAACTTACGATTCCATCTAGCTATTTCAACAGTAAATCAGTGAGACCTAACTGCCAATCAAGACGCAAGAATTATTAAGTAAATATTTATAGAAAGGACAAAGAGAATTCACTTAATGGTTTTACAAAACGAGACAGTATTTTTACATTTGAGAAAATCGGAAAAGCGGTTTTTAATTTTGAGAGAATCTTTTAAATCAAAAACTTATCCCTGAATTGTTAGTTGTGTCGGACGTTGATCGGGTGTCATAGAAATGCTCCTGGCAACATCACAATTTCGCCACCAGGGAATAGACGACTGGCCGGCCTTAAGTGGTGTACAATCGAGCCAACATTCTTTGGCTTTATATATAGACTAACAGTAGAAGCCGGCGTTGCCCGGGGATGTAACAGTAAGAGGTAGATCAAGTATCGACCATCATAAAGACTGAAAAATATAATTGACAAAGATTATTGTTTAAGGTTGACGGACATGCATGTCTTAATTATTTTTTTGTTTTGTTTTGTTTTGTTTTGTTTTTTGCTTTTTTACGAATTGGTTAAACCCAAACTCAAACAAAAACATTCTTTTCAGTCGCTATGAGTGTACCGATTAAATAGATTTTACTATAAACAATTGTCTTGTAAATGGAATTTTGTTAGCATTCTGAATGTAAAAATAAAGAAAAAAGTGTGCAAGACAATAAGAAACACTACCTGCCAAATAAAAAGTAAAGTTTTGTTGAAATCAGTTGAAAAATGTAGGAAATCCGATCCCATATATAAAGGAACACACACCAACACACACACATACACACACACATACACAAACAACTACGTGGGTTTTATAATAAGTATAATTCGATCTGAGTTGTACCACTTTCATTAATGCCTCTTAATTATGTTTTCAAATTGATTTTGTCCAAAAACAATTGTGTTTATGCTGTCAGAACCACCGCAAGATAATTTTACGTAGTCCTGTGAAGTTTTGTTGAATTCGGTTGAAAAATGTAGGAAATCTGATCCTATAAACGTACACATACACACACACAACCTGGGCTTTATAATAAGTATGATAACTTGAAGTGAGTTGTCCCCCTTTCATTAATGCCTCTTAATCGTGTTTTCAAATTGATTTTGTGCGAAAACAATTGTTTTTCCAAATTTTTGGCGCTGTTAGAACCACTTCAAGGGAATTTTACGTAGTCCTGTGAGGTTTTGTTGAAATCAGTTGAAAATTGTAGGAAATCCGATACAATATATAAACTTACAGACACACACACAATCTGCGTTTTATAATAATTAAGATGTTACTAAAGTGGAACTCGAAACTAAAAAAGTGGAAATTTAAAAAGGTAAACAAAGGGTAAATACAAAAGGAAATGGGGTTTTAGTACAATTGGCTAACGTGTGTAAGGTTGGGTTGGAACTATAAAACAAAAAAGCAGCTAGAACACGTAATTAACAACTTGAGGTGTCCGAAGTTGGCGAATAAAGTAAGCCAAGTACGTGCACGTGGGCAACAATAAACGCAAAAGTGTGAAATCCCGCCCGAGTCACGCAGTATGGAGATGGTTGTCCTTGCGTATACTGTTGCGTTAGTGCGTGTAATGGAGGCCGTCTGTAAGGGAAGAAGGGGGATGATCATGGCCTCCTGAAAAGGCACCCACGTGTGGACAATTATTGAAGTTTAAAAAGTCAATTATGAGTCGAGTTCCGCTGATGAAACGACGAAAATTCTCGTAAACCCCTAAGCAAGACACACAGAAGTCCCTCGAAAAAGACTCATCTGCAGGAAACAAAAAAAAAAAAAAAAGGAATTAAGCAGAAAAGTCGGGTACAAGGTAAGTACTGTGTTCTTTGCTTAATAATTATCATCTTCGAAATATTTTTGTTTTTTGTCTATCATATTTCTTACGTCGGCATTTTTAAATTATTTCTTAATACTTTCTTTTAAATATTGAATTAATTTCAAATAGAACCAATTTCTTATAGATGCCTTGTACCAAATTACAAAGGGAATTATAAAAACGGCCCTAAAGTACGTGGAATTATCTTTCCCTAAAGATAAAGAATTATCCTATGTTTGGATTCGTACAATCAGTAGAGATCGTTAGATTATTGTTTATGGTTGACGGACACGCATGTCTTAATTAGTTTGTTTTTGCTTTGTTTTTTTGTTTTTTTTTTAACGAATTGGTCAAACCGAAACTCAAACAAAAACATTGTTTTCAATCGTTGAGTCTACCAATTGAATAGAATCTTATTCTAAACAATTGTTTTGTAAATGGAATTTTTAAAGCATTCTGAATGTAAAAATAAAGAAGAAAGTGTGCAAGACAATAAGAAACACTACCTGCCAAATAAAAAGTGAAGTTTTGTTGAAATCGTCTGAAAAATGAAGGTATCCGGTCCCATATATAAACGAACACACACACACACACCCACACACACAAAAACCTGGGTTTTAACCCGATGTGAGTTGTCCCCCTTTCATTAATGCCTCTTAATCGTGTTTTCAAATTGATTTTGTGCAAAAACAATTGTGTTTTTCCAAATTTTTGGCGCTGTTAGAACCACTTCAAAGTAATTTTACGTAGTCCTTTGAAGTTTTGTTGAAATCGGTTGAAAAATGTAGGAAATCCGATCCAATATATAAACGTTACAGACACACACACACACACACACACACACACACACACACACAATCTGCGTTTTATAATAAGTAAGATCACAATATATATAATTCCTGATTGTCGAGATCTAGACAAATCAGTCCTTAATAAAAGACGCAAGGTACGCAATCGTCTACCTTCATAAGAGCCGGTTAGACCCGAAAATTGAGCTCTATTGACTATTTAGGCGAGATCTGCCAAATCGTCATTTTCCACTCTTGACAGAGTACAAAAGCGTCTCCGAGTCCTTGTGGGAAAAGAATTATTTTTCAACCTCCAACCTCTCTCTCCCTCTCTCTCTCTCTCTCTCTCTCACACACACACACACACACACAAACACGCAGGTGGAACGTGGTGAGTCTCTGCGTGCTCTATCGCTACTTCCATGTATAATGCTCGGCCGAAATACATTTCTTGGTCCCAGCAGGTCTTAACTTCACGGCTAGGACTCGCCATACCACTTACATAGTAGCAAACCAGCCACCTCTCGTCCGTAAGTTCCACTTAAACAGCTTCTTCCCACGAAGCATTGCCCTGAGTCCCATGAAGGTGCTTCTTCGATTACTACGATTTTACCCTGTTCATGTCTAGATTTAACTGTTAATGTAAACCTCTAGCACATTATGCATGTTGAACGTTACTTTTTAAAAACAAAGTCGCCAACCCCTCGCCATTTCCACGCCAAATTTTCAGATGAGTTCCATTCGTTAATACCGCTAGTTCAGGCTTTTACGGCAGAAGGACATGCCATGGAGTCGAAAGGAGTCGAATCATACTCATTTCCTACATATACCAATTGCAAGAAGAAGATTCCACTCAACAAGAACTGCTAGCTTGTGACAGAGATTTCTGCTTTTTTAGGTTACGTAGTAAAAATTTATTTTCATGTCTGCATTTTGAGATGAGCTCGGATCTTTTGTTTAATAATTTATTTTGGTCGGGGAAAGTAATGATAGGTATTTTTTCCTCCAAGCAAAGTTTGCAAGTTTTTGATTGGTTGTTGTAGGCTGATGATTTTTTTCCTTATCTTCCAAGATATTTTTGGTGTGATGTACGTTTTGTTTTTAATTTCCCAGATATACTTAGAAAGCATTGTACTGTTCGCATATTTACTATTTGTGAAATATGTTTTGTGTATATAATTTCTTTGTTTTCAGGGTCCTTCAGTTACTCCTATGTATACTTTTTCTTCATTATCTGGGTGATTTTATCGTAGCTTGGTATATTACGTTGTTTTGTAAACAATTTCCGTTTAAGGGATATTCGTTCTTTATTCTACAGTTGCACGTGGGTTTAATTTGTTCGTGTGGTTTGTTGATAATTTTCCTATTGTGCTTTTTTTTATTATTTGTGCCATGCTCTCGGTGCAGATGTAGCTGATTTTTACTGTGTTTTTGTTGAATATCTTGTGTAAGGTGCTTGATTCTGGGAAGTGTTTGTATAAGAGTTTGAAGAATATTTTTCCTACGTTTGTTTTTACGTTCTTGCTGTACGGTGGGTTGAACAAACGACTTTCGGTAAAATAACCGCCATAATAGAATAGCCACAATGCACCACTAACCCGTATATATATAAATAGCCGAGAAAAATAACAGCATATGTGGCCTGACGATTGCATATAGCATGAAACAGACAGTCGTCTCTAAGTGTTGACTTCTATGTTCACTTATATATATATATATATATATATATATATATAGTGTCAAATTCAAACACAAATAAATACTAACGAACCGAGGCATAAATCCAGCTGTGTCTCATACACTTTCACCTTCCTTTGGTGTCATTTGAAACGATAAAAATCTGATTCTCCCCTGTTATGGTAATTTACCCACGCACGCATGGACTCTTCCAGTTATAAATAGGAGCAGGTACTGCCTTTTGGAGAGGGAAGTTTCCACCTCTGACAGGCGTACAGAACATTCTTGCTGTAATACTCTCGTTTGTATATGTTTGTATTACTGTTTCGGTTAATATATTTGTTTAACTCAATTCCTCTCTTGTGTCTTTATATCTGGCCCTAACAAGGACGCAACATCCCCTTTGCCTCAATATTCTTGACCTCTAATAAAAAAATATTGTGGAATGGCATAGGGGGCCTAATACGAACTTCCACAAACCACCGTGCTGTAATTATATTTTTTTCAAATATGTCCTTAGTAGTTATTTCGTCCATTATATAGGGACATAGAATCCGTTACCAAGGATCGTGAGTGAAATCTGCTTTGGCGGTCATGGCTCTTTTTATTCATTCAGGCAGGTTTTCCGGCAACATGTGGCCATGTCTTTCTGTGGCAGACGGATTGCAAACCAAGGCTATAAAACCCAGTTTATCCTGCTGTTCAGCCCATAGAAAGGGGAGAAGATATGAATTCATACCTTTCCCAAAGAGATCTGCCGGGAAGAAAATGTAAAGAACACAACAGGCGTTAGAAAACCCAATTCTGATTGTCGTTATACATTGAAAAAAGAGATTTTCTCAAAGACAAGAATTTTACAAAAGAACTAAATTAATTAAATTTATTCATTTTCTACGACTTATCAACCATTTGCAGGTTATTTAAAGCCAGAAAAATATTCTTAGATTGCAAGAATTTTGTTTAGATAATAATGATTTAGTGATACAAATCTCACTAATTAACCCATAGCCTGGGGGAGAATAGACGCATACATACCTATCACAAGGAGTTTTGCGCCTAAGTAAATATAATGGACCCAACTAAAACTGAAAATCGGCTCTCCGATTACTTCAAACTCGGATCTCTGATGCGTACCGAAGGCGTTCCGAAAGTTATGATCAGGCTCGACGTTGCTAACTTCGGTGATCGTTTGTGAACCAGTGTATCAATGTGATATGGCCGTTGAGTTAAGAATTAATAAAAGAAAGCAATTCCTTATCCGATTTCATTAATTTTCATGACAACATTTTTTTTCTTCCATCAGGTTTTTCTGTTTCTTCAAACATTAATAATTTCTTAAATACATTCTTTTTTATTTGGATTTAGGGTCAGGTGTGACGGGTACACACCTGGCCCAGGGTCGAATCCTTTGGTTACGGCGCCAACTGTGACGTCGCTCCTCCTGGTCGCTCCTCCTGGTCCCAAGCGTGCCGCTCCAACCTCTTGGTTAGATGATCACCAGCCTCGCCTTTCCCAACCCGCTTCCAATACCTGGTTGCTAAAGCAACTGTACTGATCTCCGGTCTGTCTACCCACGCTGTGTTTAGATCTTAGACAGACGGGACCAGCAGGGATGGGGCCGTATGCAAGTTGAGTCCGACGGGGGTGGCAAAACACAAGTAAAAGAAAAAAAAAACTCACGAGACAAAAAAATTACTGATAAAAGAAAAGGGTGACAACCTTTTATATCTAATGTCCGTTACATAAAGAAAAATTGTTCTCATTCCCGACCCGCTCTGTGGACTATGGCACCAAGCTTCTATCATACAACTTAACGATTTCGAATTGTCTACTCTCCAGAATTGTGTATGTCGGAGTGTGGTTTAGTTCGACACTGGGGCTAATTTCTATCAATCATTCGCAGTTGATTCTTCTCTTCGACTTGAGTTGTATTTCTTCACTTCGATCTGGTTGGGTCGAATTCTGTTCTCGGCTGGGCTTGATTTTAACTTCTTCTTCTTCTTCCGTCCAGTAACTCTTTGGCCTTGTCTTCGACTTGGCTGCAACTTCTCCGCGGCTTTCGAGTAATCTTCTCCTTCGTCGACTTAGATAGAACTTCTCTTGTCTTTGACTTGGGCCGGAAGGATTTCTTGTTTTCGACTTGGGCTGGAAGGATTTCTTGTTTTCGACTTGGGCTGGAAGGATTTCTTGCCGCAACTCAGCCGCAACTCTCTGTCGTCCGAGGTGATCTCTTCTCGCTGCCGTCCGGGGCTGAACTCATTTTTTTGTCGATTGGGGTCCTGCTTTTATTGACGCCGCAGCAAACCGGGGTGGGTCTGTCGGCGTCAGGGCTCTCTCGATAATCCCAAAAGTCGCATTAGTTCTGATTTCCCATTATCGCTATTATTTTCACCCCTACTTCCTCACAGTGCCTCTGGGGGGAAGACGCATACCCATCTCTCCCGGTCTCTCGTATGTCAGGTGACCGTTTTCGACCAATGGTTCTTGATCGAGCATTCTCCCTCCTCTTTCCGCATATCACGTGACCGCTTTCGGCCAATGAGACTGTGGTGGGACGCCTCCCGTCTCCAATCGGGCGTGGCTTACATCGTTCTTGTTCTAAAAAAAAACAAAATCTAATTTGGCCTTTTTCACACGTACGAAAAATGATAATCTTGGCTTTTTCTCACCTGGGTTCTGTCAAAACAGCCTGCCGCTAATTAGATGTGACTTCAGGAAATAATATTGGCGCTATCTGTGAGCCGAGACAATCGTTTTTTTTCCTTCTTTGTTTTTGGTCAGACCTGATAGTCAAAAATCTTAATTATCTGAATTGAAAATGTCTCCACTTCATCATCGTGGGGTTCCAATTTTTAACAGGTCAGAATCTGTATACAGTTCCATCGGTCACCCCCTCAACACAAAAGACACTTTTCCTCCGATTAAAATTTCGTTTCCATTGTTCTAAAAAATCTTTATTGTTTCAGCCAACCTTAACAAACTTCCATCCCACGCGGACCCGGAATTAGTTCAAGTGCTTGACCTGATAATTTTGACACTTGTTAGGTGCTGGTCGCACGAGTGTGTTTTCGCTTACGACCTGGTTTCGTATTATGTTTCTGTCTTTCCTCTTCTTTTTGTTTTATTTTATTATCTCCAAACTCTATTTCTTCAACCAAATATAACAATTTCTATTTCCCTGGATTTCGGTCAGGTAATTTGACCTGATATATTTTGACACCTGTCTTGTCTTAGTTTTACTTATGACCGGGTTTTGTATTATCTATTCCTCTTTCTCTTTCTTTTTATTATTTTTTTTTCTTCTTCTCTTTGGATCGCCTAAATACAGTTAGAGAATTATTCTCAAAACTCGATTATTCTTCGTTTCTAAATAACTAACAACTGGTTAATAAACCGAATAAAAATTAAATCATATTTCTATGAATATCTCTTTTTAGTCTTTCTAAAAATGCAGGGTGCCACAATCCTCCCCTAACCGATTTGTCATTTACCCGTAAATGACACCTAAACCCAATTACATCATTTAACATGCACCATGCATTTGTCTCATGCAATTCTATTCTACTTTCTTACATGCAAGGGTAATGTTCTTTTCACCTTCTTTTGTTCTACATGCAATGTAATGTTCCTTTCATCTTTTTTTTTTTTCTACATGCAATGTAATGTTCTTTTTCATCTTCTTTTGTTCTACATGCAATGTAATGTTCTTTTCATCTTCTTTTGTTCTACATGCAATGTAATGTTCTTTTTCATCTTCTTTTGTTCTACATGCAATGTACTGTTCTTTTCATCTTCTTTTGTTCTACATGCAAGGGTAATGTTCTTTTCATCTTCTTTTGTTCTACATGCAAGGGTAATATGTGCGTGTGTCTGTGGGTGCAGATGTGTTTACTATGGTTTGTTCTTCTTGGTCAATGTTTTCCTCTCCGCTGTGGGAGGTTTTTCCGCCGCACGTGGTGGTCTCACGCCAGCCTCCTCCGTTGGTCTTTCAGCAATTTCTTCGCCCGTCCTGTCTGAGCGAGGAACACTGCTCGGCATCTCCCTCTCGAGTTGCTGCACGCTCACTAGATTGTCGTTCGCTAATCTCCTCTTACTCTTAACCTTCCATATTAATACACCCCCGATGGCTATAACTAGGAATGTACCCATTACTATTGACCAACTTATCGCGATCTGCTCATCGTCTTCCCAAGCCACACCTTCGTTTCCCAACGCACTTAACTTGTCTCTCAATTGATCCATATCGATCTTTTCTATTGGCTTCATTAATACTGGCATCTTATTTAAGGTAACATTAGAGAATCTCTTCACTATCGGCTCCCATAATTCTGTACAATTGACTAAGCCTCTACCAATCATCTCTATGATTGAATCTTTCTCTTCATATCTTTCTTCTTCCTGGTAATAGGGGGGTAAGGAAATGGATATTCCAACCGCCGAACATTCCATGGGTAGCGTCACCAGGGATAACGGTGGTCTTATTCTTAATGTCCTTGTGGACTCTCCCCCACATACCCTAGACAAGCTGATATGTCTCTGTGTGGCTACTGCCCACACCCCGTCTGAAACACTGATAGCTTGTGGTAATGCCGTGTTTGTTAATACCTCCACTTGGCAGATTCTTTTGATTCCTTCCCTTTTCCCATCAAACAATTCTAGTATGCACATTCTGCGATTACCAGTTTTATAGATAGGGCTTAACGAGGTACAAGTCCCTAGAGCATCATCTCTACACCTTCCAGCTTCTTCAGCTGATAGCAACATGAATTTCGTTCTCCCCGAATTTAAAGCTATGTAGTCTGCTTCCACCTTGTACCTTGCTATCATTCCTAAACCTTGATCTCTTCTGGGGTAGGGGATGGGTAAGTTTATAACCTGGTATATCTCGAATACACTCTCGCTATCTAACAACGGAACAGATATCACAACCAATAGTCGCCTATTTTCTAACAAGGTCACACATCCTAGTGCATTATAATATTTCCACAATTCTTTGGTGGGGTCCACCGGCAGCCTTAAATGGTGGGGTAACTCGGCCTGTATTCCGAGTAGCGCTTCCCTTAGGTGACCCGGGTTTACTATGCTTGGGGAGAGGTGTCCTAATGACAGCATGTCTAATTGCGCCCTCACGTGTTCCAGCAAGGTCGTCAACGACTGACTCGTTTGTCGTACCTTATTCGTAATTGTCATCAGCTGGAAATATTTTTGCATGAATCCGCTTATTTCCTGTAATTCAATCATTACAGTTTCTGTATTATTAATTACCTCTTGTCTCAACCTCGCCAGGTTGTCTATTAACCAATTGATTCTGGCTCTATTTTTGGACACCTCTAACCTTGTCACATTTAATATTGTCACACTCTCCCTTGCCACCTGGGCAAGCGTCCTCTGGTTTACCTCCACTTCTCCCAGTTTCCTTCTTATGAATTTAACGTCATCTTCAGTCACTGTTCCAAACAGGACACTCAATGCCTTTCCCACAATCGGGACTACGGATCTCCTTTCCCGCGTCTGCAGTAACTCTATTCCCTGCAGGTAGTTTTGCATGTCTTTCCATTGAGCCTCTATCATAGTGGCTTCTGATTCTAGGGAGTGCAATAAACTGAGATACCCTTTTTGCTTGGGATAATCTTGTCCTACTTTCAACCGGGCTGCATCCAGTTGCGTTAGATCGTTTCCTAACTTATTTAGTAGCGACTCATACGGGTTCAAATCTATCACGAATGTGACCAACCACTTAGACCTGGTTATTATTACTTCGCTCGTTTTTTTAAAAATAGTGTTTCAGCTGCGCTTCCCAGCTTCCGCCATCGTCACCATCAGCGTGGCTACCACCATCATCGTCATAACCAACCCTTTCATCTTGATCATTTCTGAAAGGTAACGAAATTCTTTTGTTGTTATTCTTCACAACTACTTCGTGTCGCTCAACTCATCACTCAATTATTTTATAACTTCTTACTAAGTTCAGCTCTTCCCTCCTCTAACTAACCTCTAGCGGACAGAATGGTCTGGTCAGGTGTGCGTGGCGCCCACTCCAAAGGTTGTACTTCATGACACCACTGGTGATCAATCAACAATGCCAATGATCTTCTCCCGTCCCTTGTGAGGTGCAGCCCGCGACTCCATCCCCTCCACTCACATCTACCATAGTCAGCCAATAGGATTTTGGATGAGCCAGTGTCGTTATCTGTCGACACTAAATGCTTGTATTCTGCACAGCCCTTTTGTTCTACTGAGATTTGGGGTTCTTCTCCCTCCCTGATCTCATCTTCTGAGGTGATTCCTGTTCAACCTCTAACCTTCTTTCTGTGTCTAACTTCCGTCCAGGAGGTTTTTTTTATTTTTTTTTCCTCTTCTTCATCTCCTGATTCTTCTTTCTTCGCCTTGAATGTCCTCAATACCTTTCGACTCTATGTCTAAATTTCTCCTGTTCCTTATCCTTTCCTTGAGCTGGGAAAGGGGTATTCGATCCTCCTCCTCCCACTCGCTGGGTCCTTCGTCCTGTTCAGGGTGCCTCTTTTTAGAGCCTTCGACTGCTTGATTGGACCTCCTCGTCTTTTTCTTCCTTTTCTTCGGACATGGGGGTGTGATGGCGATCTCACGGGGTCTTCTCTGTACCGATTCAGTCGACGACTGAACATCGCCAATCCCCGCTGAGGGTTCCAACTCTGTCACTCGGACTGCTTCGTTTATCTGGCCAAGTCGACCTATCTCCGCATCCTCCTCGGAGTCTTCTTCCGTTTACATTTCTTCCGGTTCAACCAGAGTTACTTTCCTTTTCCTTGTCTTCTTAGGCCTCGGCTCGCTCATTTCCAGGTTAGCTATTTCAGCCTTCTTCAGATCATTGGCATGAACCCTCCTCGCTCGTCCTGCCACTTGATCCCATATTACATATGATACTGGGCCCGTCTGCTCTACTATCCGGTAGTACGGTTCCCATCTTTGGTCCAGCTTTCCCTCTCTCTGGTGGATTTTATAGTAGACAGGGTCTCCAACCTTCAATTCTACTACCTTTCTTTCAGCATTCACCCTCTCATTTCTTTTCTTCTGGGCCCTCTTTATTCTTCTTCTGGCCTGTACAAATATCTTATGTTGCTGTTCCAGCAATAGTTGATGATGATCTTCTCCCATATACCTTCTTCGGGGCTTCAGTAGGTTATCCACAGGCAGGACCACGTCTCTGCCAAACAACAAAAAGTAAGGAGAAAATCTGGAGGTTTCGTTTATCGTAAACCTCACGGCCGCCAGAGCCTGCGTAAAATACAAGTCCCAATTTCCAGTGTTTTCTCTGACCAGCTTGGCCAATACATCTCCCAAGGTTTTATGAAACCTTTCCACTTTAGCATTTCCCTGGGGGTGATATGGGGATGTTTTTATGTGCTCTACATTCAAACCTGTCAAAACTTCTCTCATGATGCTGTTCACATTCTCCGTGCCATTGTCTGTTACCAATTGCACAGGGGCACCATACCTAGGGAAGATTTCACTTATTATCAACCCGGCCACAGTTCTGGCCTTCTTGTCTGGTACTGCAAATGCTTCAGGCCAATTTGTTAGCCAATCGACAAAACTCACTATATAGTTGTTTCCTTGTGCAGTTTCTCCATATGGTCCTGATACATCCATACTCACCTTCTCGAAGGGAAAGTTTGGTACGTCTGTTTCCTCCAAGGGTGGCATTTCCTGCCTTCTGCTCTGTGACTGGCACACTACACAACTCCGAACATAGTTAGTGACCTCTCCGTACAGTTTGGGCCAATAGTACTTTCTTCCTATGAGATCACATGTCCTATCAATTCCCATGTGACCCAACCTCTCGTGGCACTGCTCCAATATCTCTGGTCTTAAACTTTTGGGCACATACAACTTGGGCTTGACTTCTTCATCCCTGCCTGAGAGATAATACAGCCTTTCCTCTATTATGGCATACTTGGTGGTCTCTCCTGCCTTCACCTTCTCTCTCAGAGCAGCTATTTCACTGTCTGCTTGCTCCTTCTCAATTCCTTCTGTCCAGTAGGGATCGGTTATTATCTGGGCGTCCCCTTCTTCGTCCGATTCTAACATAGGGCGATCTTTTAGCTTATTAGAGTTAATTACTCCTATTCTATAGGCTTTATCATCTACTCCCTGTTCTACCTTTACAGATCTTTCTTCCAGTTGTTTCGGTATTCTTGAGAGTAAATCTGCGCACGTGTTTTCCTTTCCTGCCAAATACTCTATCTTACAGTGGTAGCCACTTAACTTAAGTGCCCACTGTTGAATTTTCTTATTATTTGTCCACTCTGCCTGCAATAGGTACTGCAAAGGTTTGTGGTCTGTTTTTATAGTAAAGACCGCACCATTTAAATAGTAGTCCAGTTTTTGGAGAGCATACATGATGGCATATGCTTCTCTTTCTATTACTGGCCACCTCTGTTGTGTCTCTGAGAGCTTATGGGAGAGGAAGTATATCGGTACTTCCTCTGGTATGCCAGGCACTGGTCCTTCCTTATCAGGACACGGCTGGGTAAGTACTGCCCCTACACACTGCTCACTGGCATCCGTGTATAATATCATGGGCTTGCTGAGGTCTGGGTACGTCAGCAGTGGGACGGTTGTCAACTGTCCCTTTAGCGAATCAAATGCTCGTTGACAGTCCTCTGTCCACTTGAACCTAGCGTATTTCTTCGTCAGGGCTACTAGTGGTATGGCAATTCTTGAAAATGCCGGGACGAAGCGTCGGTAGTAGCCTATAGCTCCTATAAAACCTCTTACCTGTCTCACTGTCTTAGGCTCTGGCAATTCCCTTATGACCTTTACCTTATCCATGTCGGGTTTAATACCGTCTCCGTTTATGACGAAGCCTAAATACCTAGTTTCTTCCTTCAGAAACTGACACTTTGACAATTTTAATTTTAATCCGTGTTTCCTCAATCTTCCCAACACCTGTCCTAAATGAAAAAAGTGTTGTTCCACTGTCTCCGAAAATATCAAGATATCGTCCAAATACGCCATGGCAAAGCTCTCGTATCCTCCTAACACTATTGACATTAGCTGTTGGAAGACTCCCGGGGCATTAGCTAGACCGAATGGCATCACCCTGAACTGAAACAGTCCCAGGTGACACGCAAATGCGGCCTTCTCCTTGTCAGCCTCATCCAGGGCTACTTGCCAATACCCGGACATCAAGTCCAACGTAGAGAAGTACTTTGCCTTCCCTAATAATGCCAAAATGTCGTCTATCAATGGCAATGGCACCGCCAACGGCTTCGATATAGAATTTAGCTTCCTAAAATCTACACAGAAACGATGCCCGCCATCTTTCTTACCTACTATTACTATTGGGAAGCTCCAAGGGGAGATCGATCTTTCGATCATCCCAGCTTCCAACATTTCCTCTACTGCCTCTTCTACAAGTGGTCTTTTATGTATAGGTGTCCGGTAGGGTTTCAATTTCACAGGGGGGTGGTCTCCGGTGTCGATTTTCATTTCGACTGTGTGGGTCTGACCTAGCTCCTTGTCTGACTGGGCCACCACATCCCGACTGTTCCTTAACAGACCCCCCACTCTGGTTCTAAATTGATCCGGTGCTAATATATCCTCATCTAAGATTCCCTCTGTTTGCTCTACTAGCTTCCTTCGTTCCTCCTCGAATCTCACCCGACTCAGAGTTCGTAGGGGAAGTGCTCTCCCTATCTTCTCCCCTCTCCTAACCTTTATAGTCTTTTGGGCCTGGTTCACCATCATTATGGGCACCAACTCGGCTGCCTCCACTACCGTTTCGCACAGGGTTACCTCGTTATCTTCTAGGCCCTTTCCTTCTACAGGGACCAACTGCAGGGGTCCTCTCCATACCTTTTTTCCTGACATTAACCTACCCTTTCCCGACACTGCGATTCTAGGAGGTAACTTTACATCTTCCTCCACCACTATGGTTATCTCTTCCTCTGGTGGGCATCCCAATGGCGTTCTCTCGCCGTTCACCACCAACACAGTAGGATTAAACTCAATCTGGGCCCTCTGGCTCCGGAGCCAATCTTCTCCCAAGATTGCCTCCGTACACAGGTCGGGGGTTACGTAAAAATTTTGGGTGCTTTTTACTTTCCCAATCCTCACCGGGAGCCTCACCATCCCTTTTATCTTCAGGGGGGCTCCATCTGCTTGCGTGATCTCTATGTCCGCTTCCCGTAACCTTCTCTTCCGTTTCACCCGCCTGTATGTTTCCTCTCTCATCAATGACACAGATGCTCCTGTGTCCACCAGAGCCCTCATCTCCCTACCCCCTATCTCTGCTCTACAGGATAGTTCTTTCTCTTGCGTTAGCGAAGAGAACACTTGAGCTTTCTTCTTCCTGGGTCTCCACCCTTGGGTCAACCCAGCCATGGGTGCCGGTAGTAATAAATCACCTTCATTTTTCTCATGAGGTGGAGTTCTGCGCCCCCTGCACCTGGGCGACCCCGGCCGGACCTCTCCCGGTCTCCCGCGTTCGTTTCTAAGGATACAGTTTCTCTTCAGGTGTCCTGGCCTCCTGCAAAACCAGCACCTTCTTGTTGGACAGCTTGCCGCAAAGTGGCCCGCCCGACCACATGTCCAACATTTTGCTCTTTTCCTTTTCAACTGGGTTGGCCTTGTGTCTATTCCCGGGGGAACCCGTCCTCTATTCAAGCGGTTCGCCCGTCCACTGGTCCAAGTTTTTATTTCTCTTCTTTTTAACTGTGCCACCCTCCCTCTTAATTCCGGGGTGGCCCGCTGGCTTTTCCCTGTGCCGGTCTCTTGGGCTCAGCCTTCTTTGTTAATATCGGTGGGGCACCCTTCCTCAGTCCGCACCACTTGGCCAGGTATCCTTTCTTACCACACCTGGTGCATCTGTCCTGATCGAAGTCTGGGGGTAACCCCCACTTCGTCGGACATTCCGCCGCCCTGTGGTCCTCGTGCCCACAGGTCCAGCAGACCAGCCCGTATCGACCCGGCGTGGGCTTATAAAATCCATGCCTGGTCGACCATGCTTTTCTATTGGGGTCCTCCTCCCATAATTCTGCCCGATCCACCTCATCCTTAACCCTCTGATTCCACGCGGGGGGTCTTCCGCCTACCCCCCTCTTTCCAGCCTCCTGACTTGGCATCTGCTTCTTCCCACACCTCTTCACTTTATCCCACACGCCCTGGCTCTCCCTGGCCAGCTCCACCGCTGCCGACAGTCTGAGTGGTCCTTCCTTCAGTACGTCGTGACGAACACGCTCGTCGCTCAGCGCCTCTATATACAGGTCCGCCAGTTGGGCCTGCATAACTGCATTATCCCTGACCACTTCGGGGAATGCCAACGATGATAGCTTCCCCGCTCGGGTCCCTAATTCTCCCGGGGTTTCATCCCGTAGCTGTGTCAGTTTTAAAAGGGCCTTCATGGCCACTATGGCCGTACCTTCGTCGGCGAACTCTTTGGTTAGCAGTCTTTTTATCTCTTCCCAAGACAAGCAGGGTTGATTTTCCAAGAGCCCCCTCACGAACTCAGACGCTTTTCCCTTTGTGGCATCGTATGCCAAATACAGGGTTTCTTGGTCCGAAAGCTCGTAGATGATTCGGCTCTTCTCAAGGATTGCCAGCCAGTTTTTAAACTCCTTCCCGCTGCCATCAAATACTGGGACCCTCGGTCCACCTAACAGCTTCCTTAAATCCACTGACAACCCCCGCCTTACTTCCTCTTCACCCCCCACTGCTCTATCCGAATCATAGTCCGACATGTCTACAGAGAAAGACAATCTATGCAGCAACAATCGAGGTTGGGAAATAAAATAAGGTGCCCTACCTTGCAGACGAATCTGTTCTTGTTCCTTTCGGTCCCGGTCGTTTTGAGTTCCATTTGAATTTTCAGCAACGGCGGTCGATCGATGTGACGTGACGCGGCTGTCTCAGGGTTGATCCTGGTCACCACGGCACCAATTGTGACGGGTACACACCTGGCCCAGGGTCGAATCCTTTGGTTACGGCGCCAACTGTGACGTCGCTCCTCCTGGTCGCTCCTCCTGGTCCCAAGCGTGCCGCACCAACCTCTTGGTTAGATGATCACCAGCCTCTCCCTTCCCAACCCGCTTCCAATACCTGGTTGCTAAAGCAACTGTACTGATCTCCGGTCTGTCTACCCACGCTGTGTTTAGATCTTAGACAGACGGGACCAGCAGGGATGGGGCCGTATGCAAGTTGAGTCCGACGGGGGTGGCAAAACACAAGTAAAAGAAAAAAAAAACTCACGAGACAAAAAAATTACTGATAAAAGAAAAGGGTGACAACCTTTTATATCTAATGTCCGTTAAATAAAGAAAAATTGTTCTCATTCCCGACCCGCTCTGTGGACTATGGCACCAAGCTTCTATCATACAACTTAACGATTTCGAATTGTCTACTCTCCAGAATTGTGTATGTCGGAGTGTGGTTTAGTTCGACACTGGGGCTAATTTCTATCAATCATTCGCAGTTGATTCTTCTCTTCGACTTGAGTTGTATTTCTTCACTTCGATCTGGTTGGGTCGAATTCTGTTCTCGGCTGGGCTTGATTTTAACTTCTTCTTCTTCTTCCGTCCAGTAACTCTTTGGCCTTGTCTTCGACTTGGCTGCAACTTCTCCGCGGCTTTCGAGTAATCTTCTCCTTCGTCGACTTAGATAGAACTTCTCTTGTCTTTGACTTGGGCCGGAAGGATTTCTTGTTTTCGACTTTGGCTGGAAGGATTTCTTGTTTTCGACTTGGGCTGGAAGGATTTCTTGTTTTCGACTTGGGCTGGAAGGATTTCTTGCCGCAACTCAGCCGCAACTCTCTGTCGTCCGAGGTGATCTCTTCTCGCTGCCGTCCGGGGCTGAACTCATTTTTTTGTCGATTGGGGTCCTGCTTTTATTGACGCCGCAGCAAACCGGGGTGGGTCTGTCGGCGTCAGGGCTCTCTCGATAATCCCAAAAGTCGCATTAATTCTGATTTCCCATTATCGCTATTATTTTCACCCCTACTTCCTCACAGTGCCTCTGGGGGGAAGACGCATACCCATCTCTCCCGGTCTCTCGTATGTCAGGTGACCGTTTTCGACCAATGGTTCTTGATCGAGCATTCTCCCTCCTCTTTCCGCATATCACGTGACCGCTTTCGGCCAATGAGACTGTGGTGGGACGCCTCCCGTCTCCAATCAGGCGTGGCTTACATCGTTCTTGTTCTAAAAATAACAAAATCTAATTTGGCCTTTTTCACACGTACGAAAAATGATAATCTTGGCTTTTTCTCACCTGGGTTCTGTCAAAACAGCCTGCCGCTAATTAGATGTGACTTCAGGAAATAATATTGGCGCTATCTGTGAGCCGAGACAATCGTTTTTTTTTCCTTCTTTGTTTTTGGTCAGACCTGATAGTCAAAAATCTTAATTATCTGAATTGAAAATGTCTCCACTTCATCATCGTGGGGTTCCAATTTTTAACAGGTCAGAATCTGTATACAGTTCCATCGGTCACCCCCTCAACACAAAAGACACTTTTCCTCCGATTAAAATTTCGTTTCCATTGTTCTAAAAAATCTTTATTGTTTCAGCCAACCTTAACAAACTTCCATCCCACGCGGACCCGGAATTAGTTCAAGTGCTTGACCTGATAATTTTGACACTTGTTAGGTGCTGGTCGCACGAGTGTGTTTTCGCTTACGACCTGGTTTCGTATTATGTTTCTGTCTTTCCTCTTCTTTTTGTTTTATTTTATTATCTCCAAACTCTATTTCTTCAACCAAATATAACAATTTCTATTTCCCTGGATTTCGGTCAGGTAATTTGACCTGATATATTTTGACACCTGTCTTGTCTTAGTTTTACTTATGACCGGGTTTTGTATTATCTATTCCTCTTTCTCTTTCTTTTTATTATTTTTTTTTCTTCTTCTCTTTGGATCGCCTAAATACAGTTAGAGAATTATTCTCAAAACTCGATTATTCTTCGTTTCTAAATAACTAACAACTGGTTAATAAACCGAATAAAAATTAAATCATATTTCTATGAATATCTCTTTTTAGTCTTTCTAAAAATGCAGGGTGCCACAAGGTTTCTTGGTGCGTTGTAAATGAAGAACACATCCATTTAGCGTGCATATCATATCTGTTACACATCGTTAACCAGGACAACTAGCCTTAGGTAATAGTTTGGCGTTGTTAATTTGACACGTAAATTGAAACAGATCTTACTAATCTGTAATAGCCAATCAACTACCGCCTAGTTAACTTCAACATTATTGTGATTTTCTGAGTGTAGCTTAAATGTAACAGACGACCGAAAGTATGGTGCACTCAGTCGGAGGATCAAACTCACTAACTGTTCTAGCGAGACAAACTGACCATCATACCACGCTCAGATGCCCATTATATTCAACATTATGTAACGGATATCAGGACAGAAAGGTAAATTTGGCGAAAGGGATTCAAATGGTGGTCTACGAATAAGTCAGTCTCTACCCCGACTATGAGCTAATTCTCTTGTAAGGCAAAAAGAGAATCACTTATGCCACAAAGAGATATGATATTCTAATATATATATATATATATATATATATATATATATATATATATATATATATATATATATATATGGAGAAATAAAGTCCTAAGGTGTGCTATATTTATGGGATAAAGTGCTCAATATGATAGATAGAGCGTGTGTAAATATAAAAGTGAACATTGAAGTCAACACTTAGACATAGAAATCGTAAGTTCAAGATGCAGTTCTATGACGTCATACCACGTGATAGACCAAAGTATTACAACAGAACAAATGTCTAGATGCAATGTAATGTGTTGTGTCTAATTTGAAATGTAATTTTGTTCATTGTGAATTGATTCGTTTTTATGTAGATGGCCCCCAATATCTGAAGGTTCTTTTTACTGTGTCTTTCTGTGAGTATTATTGAGTTATCAACAAATATTCCTTTAATATTGTGTACATGGCTATTTTTTCGAAGAAATGTTCCTTAAGTTTTGTCTTTATTTTCACCAGAAATTAAATCAAACATTAGAATATTAGAACAGCTCATGATCAGTCAGAATAGACATTCATTTGTATTATATTTAATTATAATATATATATATATATATATATATATATATATATATCAGTGCTCAATATGAGTGTATGTAAGTATAAAATCCACAATTATTTCTACTCAATAGCCTCTAGAATAATTAGATACATGACCCTTGCCACCTACTCAATAACACTTTTGTTAATGCAATAAACCTTACTACCCATAATGCGCTATCAACCAGCATATATAAATAGTTGAGCAAAAAACAACACACATGGTCTGAAGATTGTGTTGCATGCTCTTGGATTTCATCACTGTCATGAAATCTTATTCCTTTCAAATGGGATTTGATTTTTGAAGAGGAAAATGTCTCAAGTATCGAGATATGAGGAATACGATGGTTGTCGGACCCGAGGAATGTTCTTGTAAACTAGAAAATGTTACTAAATGAGGAATAACCAAAACGGAGTTTGGAAATGAGATGGTAACCTTTATAACTTCAACAAAATAAATATAAATTAAAGTAGGTATACCACTGCTAGTGGTGGACTACTTAGACAGCATATTACCCAACCCCAAACTTACAACAGTGTCCAACGTAATTTATAAGGACTGGGACATACGCAATAGTGTTCATAGATAAGGTATATAACAGTTTTCCTTCGCACAAATCCCTGCTGTACAAGGTATTGTTACTGATGGAACCGCTATGGTTCGGTGAGATGACCTCACTCTACACACCTGTCTTCAAAGCACTGCTATAAATAAGGGAAATGAGCCAGAACATCTTAAATTCGTTTGTATGTGGGACAGAGTTCAAAGTTAATATGTACCAAGGAGATTCACTCTGTTTACTTCAGCTCCATTACCATATCAAAAATGTCTACAGTTTCTTCAGACCTCCTACACACACACACACACATATAAATATATATATATAGGAGGTTTAAAATTTGTAGAATTTTTACACATTGTATGTCTGAAAAATAAACACTTATACGTTCACAAGAAAACTTGAACAAGAAGCTTAATCGCAGTATCTTAGTCATTATTAATGAAAGTTATACTTATATATATATATATATATGTGTGTGTCTCTGTGTGTGTGTATGTGTGCGTGTGTGTGGGCGTTTGTATATATATATATATATATATATATATATATATATATATATTTGAAATTGTAAGACAAAATGGAAAAAGTTATTTTTGTCCTACAATTTCCACAATACTGTTCTTAATATACAAAGTATATATCGTTATATATATATATATATATATATATATATATATATATATATATATATATATATATATATATAAAATGTGTGTGTATCTTTGTGTGCATGTAAAACTTCAGATGAAAAATAGCTGTAAAAGAGGAACATGAAAAAAAAATCATAATGCAAACTTATCTTAGGCAATGCTTTCCGTCCTTTTGTGGACTTTATCAAGTCAAATGCATAGATTTTATTTTGTAACTAGTATTTATAGACAAGATGAAAAATGTTGTTATGTTTTTTTAAAAAAAAAATTAAATTAAGAAACGCTCATAAATATTCATCAAGTTACCTGAAATGTCTAAGTAAGTATTAGGTTGGTGCAAAAATAATGTCGTTTTCTCACATAGTAACATATGTGAGAAAACGACATTATTTTTGCATCAACTTAATAAGTTATGGTGCACGTTAAAATAATTTAATTTAATGTCTAAAAAACGAAACAGAGTAAAACATTTTTTTTGAGAGTTTTTATTCAAATTAATATTTAAATTATTTTAGTTTTGGATTAAATTATGTGTCATATATTTTTTAATAACATGAGTTTATGAAATTAACCGGTTTCTTTTAATTTTTTAACATTTTTATATTCATGTATCTTGTCTTGGGAAAAAGTAGTAATTCCGTAGCGTGGATTTATATCTTGATTAAATTCGACAGCGGCACTCTGGAGATTTTCGTTCTAAGTAAGTTATTTATTTATCTAAGTTATACATATATATATATATATATATATATATATGTGTTACAACTTATACTTTTATAATTGTTATTAATTTAATAACTTTATTCGATCAAGAATTTACTTTAAATTTCACATTTTATCTGTACAATAATGATGATGAAAAAGCAATATGCATATTTACTTTGATTTACCATTTAGTGTCCACCGTAAAATCTGTTATTAATTATAGGAATCAAAATAAAAATCGGGTATTAATTATAGGAATCAAAATAAAAATCGGGTATTAATTATAGAAATCAAAATAAAAAACGGGTATTAATTATAGGAATCAAAATAAAAATCGGGTATTAATTATAGGAATCAAAATAAAAATCGGGTATTAATTATAGAAATCAAAATAAAAAACGGGTATTAATTATAGAAATCAAAATAAAAAACGGGTATTAATTATAGGAATCAAAATAAAAAAACGGGTATTAATTATAGGAATCAAAATAAAATTCGGGTATTAATTATAGGAATCAAAATAAAAATCGGGTATTAATTATAGAAATCAAAATAAAAAACGGGTATTAATTATAGGAATCAAAATAAAAAACGGGTATTAATTATAGGAATCAAAATAAAAAACGGGTATTAATTATAGGAATCAAAATAAAAAACGGGTATTAATTATAGAAATAAAAATAAAAATCGGGTATTAATTATAGGAATCAAAATAAAAATCGGGTATTAATTACACCCATGTGGAAATTAATGAGAAACAAAACGAATAATTTCGTTATTATTTACTTATTTCATATTTTCCAATGAGACATGACCCAGTATCTCGTATGTCCATTCCACGAAATCATACCTTGCAGACTGACCGCAGATTCTCGACTGGATTTAAATCAGGAGATTTTCCGAGCCAGTCGATAGTACTTTGATTTGCTCACTGGTAAGGCTTGCCAGTGTGTCCGTGAAGAATTTCAATTTTCGTACGCTTCCTTGGAGTAACGTCCCTCGCAGGCAATAGCAGTGGGGCAACTAATCGAAAGTCGAGACAATAGTGTCTGGGTGTGATGAAAATCTGATGCCATCACGGATGACGCAATTTTTTCAAGGCCAAACAAATTTTATCATACTTCCCACTGCAAATGACCTCAGGTTAGAAAAAATAGAAACTGATTACAGCCTGTCATTCCAGTGGTTATAAAACTGACCGTATGGTGAAAGAAAGGAGACTGAAACGATTGTTTCTATTAATTTCCACAAGGGTGTACTTTGAGTAAGTCTCTAGTAATTCTTGTTAAAGGAAAATTGGAATTTTTAAACCCTCGGTTATTCAATCATCGTGTGGATCTGAGAGCAGATAAAATAGACTGATTCTTCTTTCAAATGGTCATTTCAGTTGGCTTCCGTAATAGTTTGGCAGCGCTCATCTCCTCGCCATTAAATGTTACAGAATCTAAACCGTTTGCAAAATGTTCCCCGGCAGCAAACTTGATCACGAGTAATTATTTTTTTAACTTTGTTTCGAAAGAGTTTTTTAATCGAATATTATTTTTCTTAGACATGAAGTTGTATTGACACTATCAAAGAGACTAGAATTCTTGTTGAAAATCGAACTATCCCTTGTCAAAGTATTTCTTTAAAAACCTCACAATGCAACCCTGATGACAGAAAATGCTGATATAATGAGACATGTAGTCGATGAACTTACCTAATATGACACGCAACACACGGTCGATTCTTTTAAAATGGGTTTAAAAAGTTCCGGTTTTTCGTGGTCTACCGCAGACATCAATTTCCTTCTGAATTTATTTTCTCCCGTACAATCTGTAGATGACGTTCGGTACCCTGGTCCACAGCAACTAAGTTCGAATACTATTTGCTGGCTATATTCAACGGCCAAAGTAAGTGGTAAATCAAATGACTGTCTATAAAGAATCCGGTTACATATACCGAGTAGATAAAAGCTATAGACTGCTATTTAAATCTCTATATTTGCTAGATTTTGATGTCTGAAATTCGAAGTTCTCACGTTTAACTTCACTCTCTCGCTGACAATTAAATATCCAGTCTTCCTATATTAAAAGTCAGCCATCTTCTTCTCTCTCGAAGTTTCCGCAGTTTTTCTTCTGAGTTCGCCATCAGGACAGTGCCATCGGTGCATATCCAAGAATAAGAAATCATAGTAGCTTTTCTAATACCATTAGATAGATAGATTTTATTTTGACCGCTTATCAACATATATTTCAGGTTAAGGCAAGGAAAAAAATTTAGATTCTCAGAATCTTTTGCAGATAATAAGGATTTACAGATACAAGTCCTACTATTTAACCCCTACTGGTGGCGAACAGAGATAGAGGACTACCAATCCCAAGGCTATTAGGTTGTAAGTGAAAATAATGAACACAACTGGAATTGGAACTTGGACCTCCGATTATCAATTATTACCCGAGCCTGAAGTGCTTGGTATTACCATGTGGTCACCCATCTAGGTACTGATTAGGCTCGACGTTGTTTAACTTCGATTATTTTGACTTTCGTTCTATTATAATTGTGGGTCTTTACAGGTTGAAGTAATCTGGAGCAAAAACTTATATCTGTCTCACTATTTTTGTATATTTGCTTAACTGTATTCCTAGAAAGCAATATATATATATATATATATATATATATATATATATATATATATATATATATATATATATATATAGGGTGTCCATAACGTTCGTGTGCAACTTTATTTTTATTTGCGGAAGAAATAATCTGTAAAAAATGCTATAAAGTTTAATGTACCTAGTTTTAAGTATAGCTAAAATAATTAATGTTATTTCAGGCATTACCGTAAATGAATTGGCAAATGTTTTCCTTGAAGTGCAAAATTGTATTGCTAATGATGGAGGACATGTGGAAACTTTCAATAAAACCTTTAAAAAGATATATATTTACTTCTTTCTAATCATTTTTAGAAATTATTTCTATCGCAAATACAAATAAAAAATTTTTTAAAGTGCATACGAACTCCATGGACACCCTGTACATATATGTATGGAAAGAAACTGCCTGCTCATTCTATCTATCTATCTATCTATCTATCTATATATATATATATATATATATATATATATATATATATATATATATATATATATTAAAGAAATATAGTCTTAAGATGTGCTATATTTATGGGATAAAGTGCTCAATATCAGAGATAGAGTGTGTGTAAATATAAAAGTGAACACAGAAGCCAACACTTAGAGGCGTGAAACAGTGTGTGTGTGTGTGTGTGTGTGTGTAAAAAGAGAAATAAAGGAAGAATAAGTCAGGGATTGAGGATGAAACTGTTCACTAATAATATGTAATTTTTTTTATGAAATTGATCTCGATACACATTTTTAAACAATGGTGTAACTACACACGCACACACACACACACACACATATATATATATATATATATATATATATATATGAAGAAATATAGTTTTATGGTGTACTATATTTATGGAATAGAGTTCTCAATATCAGGGATAGAGCCTATGCAAATATAAAAGTGAACACTGAAGTCAACACTCTGAGGCGACCGTCTGTTTCATGCAAGACGCAATCATGCTAGATGTGGCCTTTTTAACCTTTTGAGTCCTACGTTCCTGAACAATTTTAGACCTTCTGCCTGAGCATCTGAGTCAAATATCGCAAATAATTTGTACGTAATGTTTCACGGTAGATATAGGAATAATCACAAGTGTTTATCCACCGTTCAACCGGTAGCTAAACATTAAGCAATTTTTCTCTATCATTGTTGAACCGGTGCTTGGGTATTACGTCATTTCTCTCTACGACAGGCAAAAAGGTTAAAAGCAGGAAAAGAATGTTATATATTTATAGAATTATGCTGCCCCAAATAACCTATGGACAAATATGCCGTTTAAGATGCGTCATTTAGCACAAATACTATTAGTATTATTACTACTACTACTAATACTACTACTACTACTAATAATAATAATAATGTATTCTAGTCAACATTGGGATCGTCATCCTCAGTCCTTATTCCATCTCTCTTCTATGGTGGCGGTGGCTGAGATAATTGTGAGGGTGCATCCTACTCCCGAAGTGTTGAGGTCAGGAGTCACACATGGTTTTGTGTGGTGGACGCGGCTCGGCGAGTCAGGCCTTCCTGACAGCACTGCTCAGATCCCCTTTGCGTTAAGATCTGGACTCAAAAGTCTTGGTTCCGTTACCTCCCCCACTTCCGGATGATCCTACACTAGGAAAGCCAACTTGAAACGACGGTTTCCCAGGATCTCAGGGTCGATGTTGGCCTGTTTTAGGGACGTCTTCATCTGAACCTTGAAGCGCCCTTTTAGGTCTCCATCGTCGCTTTGGGACCATTGCCGCTGGGCTTGCTGAAGGGTCGTAGAAAGTGAAATCAGAGTATTTGACAAGGCTATTCGCGTGATTTCGATTTTGGTGGACACTTAAAATCGCGATGCAGAAGTACCAACAAGGAAAGCTCACCAGAACAACTATGGTGAAAATGCCAAAGAAATTTAGCTTCTGATGGTGTAAAACGTAATGGCATCGAGATGCCAGGCCAGAAATCCTTAAGATTGTGTTATGGGGTCCACCCCTTTTTCATATAAGTGCACTCTACCAAGTGTACCTGGACTGATGCCGTTAAATACCCAGAGTTACAGTCAGTAGTAGTAGTCGGTAGTCGGATAGAGTGAGGTAACCTTTTGTAGAAGTCAGTTACAAGCACGTAGACTCTAAGGAAGTCCTACTTCGAGACTGTATATATCTAATAAAAGGCGAAAAGTTTTCACGCAGAAGACATATCGACCAGCTACAGAAAAGACGAATTGAGGAGCCAAGCTCGTAAACCGCAGAAGATGACGATGCTATGGATACAATCTTTGAAGCGTTTGAGATACAAAGACTGCAGGAAAATACAGTAATGAGAAGGTCAAACAGGAAAAGAAAATTAGTCGAAAATTCATCAACCACAAGATAAAAATATTAAATCCTCCTCAAAAAGGGATCTAAGGAGGGGGTGTTATGGGGTCCACCCCTTTTTCATATAAGTGCACTCTACCAAGTGTACCTGGACTGATGCCGTTAAATACCCAGAGTTACAGTCAGTAGTAGTAGTCGGTAGTCGGATAGAGTGAGGTAACCTTTTGTAGAAGTCAGTTACAAGCACGTAGACTCTAAGGAAGTCCTACTTCGAGACTGTATATATCTAATAAAAGGCGAAAAGTTTTCACGCAGAAGACATATCGACCAGCTACAGAAAAGACGAATTGAGGAGCCAAGCTCGTCAACCGCAGAAGATGACGATGCTATGGATACAATCTTTGAAGCGTTTGAGATACAAAGACTGCAGGAAAATACAGTAATGAGAAGGTCAAACAGGAAAAGAAAATTCGTCGAAAATTCATCAACCACAAGATAAAAATATTAAATCCTCCTCAAAAAGGGATCTAAGGAGGGGGTGTTATGGGGTCCACCCCTTTTTCATTTAAGTGGACTCTACCAAGTGTACCTGGAATGCTGCCGTTAAATACCCAGAGTTACAGTCGGTGAGGAGAGCAGTCGGTGGTCGGTAGTCGGAGAGTGTGAGAATATACGAACGGAGATAGTGTGAGATAACGTCCTGTAGAAGTCAGTTACAAGCACGTAGACTCTAAGGAAGTCCTACTTCGAGACTGTATATATCTATCTTATTTGCTACTAACCACGTTCTTGGACTTACTAACAGTATTACTCTTTGTATGATTGTGTAAATACATTTTATTTCTTATATTTAATTATTGCGTGTGTCATTCCTTGGAGACCGAATTCATCTCGGAATCCAGAACAACTTGGCGAACGAGGATTCGAACTCACGCGGAAAACCACAACAAGTTGACAAACGAGAATTCGAAACTCACACGGGGAAAGAAAAAACTTTTCGTACGCCTAACCAACAAACAACTTGGCGAACACACGTGGAAAACTAATCAACAAAAGAAAAATCTTTCCCTCGTCGTTACAACAACAAATTAGCGGCAAACAATTTCAAGGAGTAAAAGTACATAAAATTGAGTTGTCATGGAAGATTTTAAAAATATGTTGTTAGAACTGATAAAACCCCAAAATGACCAACAGTTACAGCTACAAGAAAGATGGCAAAGTCAATTATTACAAAAGCAAAGGGAAAATCAATATAGACAAACAGAGCTCCAGGAACTAATATTGAAAGTAGCGGGCAACAAGCAATGAGATATGGAAAAAGAAGCAACATTTTCACCATAGAGATTTTCAAATATTCTCTAGATGAGGACACAAATTTTGGAGATTACTTCAGAAGACATGAAGACATCTTTAACATAGACTTTCAAAATTGGACAGAAGCAAAAAAGCTACGTCTATTGCTCAGAAAATTAGGAACTGAAGAATATACAAAGTTCGTGGATTATATCTTGCCAAAAAAGACGAACAAATTAACGTTTGACGAGGCAGTGACATGTCTTAAAGAACTCTTCAGCCCCAAAACATCACTCTTCCATAGGAGGTGGAAATTCCTTAACCTGGTAAAGGGCGATAATGAGGATTATTCCACGTTTGCCGGAATCGTAAATAAATATTGTGACGACTAGCGGAATTAACCCCGGACAATTTCAAATATCTCATCTTTGTTCAAGGGCTAGTTTCTACAAAAGATAGCGAAATGCGTAGAAGAATGCTTGCAAAAATACAAAATGAACCGGGTCTAACATTACAGCAATTATCGGAAGATTGCCAGAAATGTTTAAGCATAAAGAAAGACGCAAAGGACATTGAAGAATCAGCTGTTTCTCATATACGTAAGTTAAACAAAAGTCTACGTTCTTCACCCTCCCCGGAAAGAAAACTAAAATTTTACGACAATGAAAAAAGATTCTCACCCTCCCTGGAAAGAAAAATAAAATTTTATGATAAGAGAAAAAGTACAACATACAGGACAAATTATGACGAATATCGAAACAAATATAAGCCCCCTCCATCCGCATGTTATCGATGTGGAGGATCACATTGGAACAAGGATTGCCGCTTCAGATATAAAAACTGTCATGAATGTGGAAAAAAAAAGGCCACAAGGCATCCCAATGTAGAAATAGAAAAGATACTAATAGAATAAGAGCTAAGATGAATAATGATGACAACACCAATGTAAGGAAATATGTGGAACTGGAAATTTTAAACAAAAAGATTAAATTACAACTGGATTCGGGTTCCGACCTCACAATAATCAACTTAAAGACATGGAAAAAACTCAACAGACCTACCATGTTGCACACTCAAAAAATTGCCATGTCGCTTACAGGCAAACGAATAAAATTTGAGGGAGAAATAATAGTGAATGTTAAATTTCCCGGCAAAACAAAAAAACTTAAGATATACGTCATGAAAGATGCTGAAAATTTAGTAGGTATCGACTGGATACAGAAATTCAACGTTTGGGACTTACCTATCAACTCGTTTTGAAAAAAGTTAGAGGTTGAACCATCCGATAATATAAAATTGAAGGAAGAATTATACAAGCAATTTCCTGGGCTATTTTCAAGCGGGTTGGTACGATGCAACAAATTTAAGGCCAAAATAGACTTAAAAGAAAACATCCAATCAATTTTTAGAAAGAAGCGAAATGTACCGTTTGCTACTATAGAAAAAATAGACAAAGAATTGGAGAGACTTGAACAAACTGGGATTTTATCTAAAACAGAGTTTAGTGAGTGGGCTGCGCCGGTGGTTTACGTAAAAAAGAAGTCAGGAGAAATTCGCGTATGCGCAGATTTTTCGACCGGACTCAACAAGGCAATAAAAGACCATCATTACCCACTACCGAGCCCAGAAGAAATATTTACAAAGCTCAACGGCGGTAAGATATTTTCAAAAATAGACCTTAGCGAGGCTTATCTATAAATCCCAGTACAAGAAGAGAGTACGAAAATCCTTTGCATTAATACGCACAAAGGGTTGTACAAGTTCAACAGACTTGGAATAAAAGTTGCACCTGCAATTTTTCAGCAAACGATGGACGCAATGCTCAGGGGCCAGAATTTCGCGACCGCTTATCTGGATGATATTCTAATTAAGAGCGACACTGTTGAAGAGCACACATCACACATAAAAGAATTTTTTAGAAGACTTCAGGACTTCTGCTACAAAATAAAAGGCGAAAAGTTTTCACACAGAAGACATATCGACCAGCTACAGAAAAGACGAATTGAGGAGCCAAGCTCGTCAACCGCAGAAGATGACGATGCTATGGATACAATCTTTGAAGCGTTTGAGATACAAAGACTGCAGGAAAATACAGTAATGAGAAGGTCAAACAGGAAAAGAAAATTCGTCGAAAATTCATCAACCACAAGATAAAAATATTAAATTCTCCTCAAAAAGGGATCTAAGGAGGGGGTGTTATGGGGTCCACCCCTTTTTCATTGAAGTGGACTCTACCAAGTGTACCTGGAATGCTGTCGTTAAATACCCAGAGTTACAGTCGGTGAGGAGAGCAGTCGGTGGTCGGTAGTCGGAGAGTGTGAGAATATATGAACGGAGATAGTGTGAGACAACGTCCTGTAGAAGTCAGTTACAAGCACGTAGACTCTAAGGAAGTCCTACTTCGAGACTGTATATATCTATCTTATTTGCTACTAACCACGTTCCTGCGTTCGCCTCATCACTGGCTTCAACTCTATCGCCTTTTGTCTAATTTGTATAGGCGTCGACCTCCAAACCTGGTTTATTCTTAATCTAATACGTGCCAGATAACACAGCATGCTGAAAGATTACGAATTAATCCTACATTGCACATCCTTAATTTTCAAACTGGAACATGATCACTGATTATTTGGGAAATCAAAATGAAGACGGGTGTTTATGCGAAATAATTGCAAATCAACATGAAAGACGGGTATGCGAAATAATTGCAAACAAGACCTGGGTATTCTTCAAGCCCGGGGAATTAAAAGAGGGCCAAGCCATAATTCTATCTAGGCTATCTCTGAAATACTGTTCAGAAAAAAGTATATAATTCTTAGTTTCTCTGTTATCGATACTCTCGTTTTATAAACTCAGTTTTTTTAAGATGATGCAACAACTTTTACAGTTGCTTGGTAATATCCTTTATAAATAGCACAATACTTTCTAAACATATCTAGGAAAATGAGGGCAATAACAAAATCAAACCAAAAATATTAAAGAAAGTAAGGCAAACAGCATCACTCAACAAAAATAAATCCCTAAACTTTAATCTCTGTCTGGTGGAGAAAAAAAAGCTATAATAAACTTCCCAGACAAAAGCTTACTACTAAATAAATGATCAGAAGTAATCTTAAAATGCAAGCATGAAAAAAAAAAAAAAATGAATTGGAAAAAAAAATAGGTAAAAAATAAAATAAAATATATATAATAAACAAATAAAATAAATAAAAAAATAACAAACTACACATATATGTATACAAGGAAATATAATAATAATCAACATCAAATACATATTTCTTTCACCCACAGTAACGACTTACGTATTATTGACTTTAATAGACCTGTTTGGGGTGAACTCCTTATAAAAATGACAAGTATTTTCTAACCGAATATGTTTAACCTACAGATAGAGATAATCCCAGGGGAACTAGTAGCCCTACAATATTTATTATCAACGACCATAACCATATTATTATTACTAGAAATAGAAAGGAAAATGTCACGGTTTTCATATTTGACAAAAAGTATGCAACAAAATATTAATATATTCAGTCTGAGCTTGCATTTAACATCGGCGGGAAAGTTGTTCTATCCCGTGCTGGATTTGCTTGCAGTTTCAACAGTGAAATTACTCGCCTTAGCTCTCCATCTAGTACTGACCTTGAATTTGTAATGTCGAAGTACCACCGAGGAAAGCTCACCAGAAGAATTACCGCGAAAATATTTATAGAAAAAGGCAAAGGAAATCGACATAATGACGGTGAGAAAGTAAATCGTCAGTCTAATTCCGACTAATATGTTTCCTTGCATCCTTGCAGGTTCCTTATGCTAAACATACAGATTTGACGCCGAGATGAAGCGGTAGAATGTAAAAAAAAAAACATTTTTTTACATTCAACGTCATTACTTGATAAGACACCGAGGGTGTTGAAACAAAATGGCTATTTTTGTAGTGATTTTATAAGATATTCATGTTATAAATTTAAAAAAAAAAATAATTATATCTGCTCTACTTTGTATTGAGCACTCTTTTAAGAATAGTAATTGTTGTTTATTGGAATTCATTCCATATACACCAATCATATACTTGGGTATATATATATATATATATAAGACAATATAAATCATGAAAATTACATTCGATAGTCAGGTGGGGTTACAGGACACCCTGAAGAAGACAATACGATGTGTGCATCTAACAACAATTGACCTACAACTGTGCAATCCCCACGGTCAAGAAAGTGAGAGCGAGCGAAAGAAACATGTTGCCAAATAGGTTGGTTGTTTGATTGTTTTAAGTCATGTCATGTCATATCAACCTCAATGGGGCAATTAATGCCACAAAGTTTTTTGAAATAGATTCATTGCGACAGTTTGGTAAAAAAAGGTGTGTATATATACATATATATTGGGACCATTTTTCTATTACACCTATTTTTGAGTTAACCCAACTTCTTAAGAATATAGAGTTGTTTGTATTACTAGTAATTTTCAGCATTGCTGATAATAATATTTCCTTCAAAAATCAAAGTATTTCTAGTATTACAATTTATTTTTACACAGGTTTGGGTGTTAACTATTTGCCCATAGTTGAGACCCCCCTAACAGGTGCTACCACCCCTGTTTACGGTGGACCTGGGAAAACCACCAATAAAGAGGTGGTTCCACGCGCCTCAAGACCTCATGATCAGAGGCCTTGCTGTTGGTCGCAGTTTATCGTCTTACCCAGGACGCGGATGTAATTCATCGTCTTACGCAGGATGCGGATGTAGTTTATCGTCTTTCCTAGAACGCGGATGTAGTTTATCGTCTTACCCAGGAAGCGGATGTAGTTTATCGTCTTACCCAGGAAGCGGATGTAGTTTATCGTCTTACTCAGGACGCGGATGTAATTTATCGTCTTACCCAGGAAGCGGATGTAGTTTATCGTCTTACACAGGATGCAGATGTAGTTTATCGTCTTACCCAGGAAGCGGATGTAGTTTATCGTCTTACCAAGGAAGCGGATGTAGTTTATCGTCTTACTCAGGACGCGGATGTAGTTTATCATCTGACCTAGGACGGGGATAAAGTTTATCGTCATACCCAATACGAGAATGCTGTTTATCGTCATACCCAGAACGCGGATGTAGTTTATCGTCATACCCATACCGGCTTGCCAACTAGGAATTATCAGTACTTTGCAAATAACAAACAACACCATGTGACTAAACTAGAGTTAATGAACTTGTGTGAATAGATAAAAGAACAAAGAGAAAAATGGATGATAAATTGTAAAAAATAAATAAATCTTAAGTTAATAAAAACGTGAGGCTGAGGAGAGCTGTCAAAGGCTTTGTACTGAAAGGATGTCACCTATAAAGGAAAATCCGATGTATTCGTCGACAGAACTAAATCTTTGTTGTTTCAAATATATTTTTTAATTACTGAGAAGATTACCTAGTGGTCTTCACCATGTTGGATATTATGGCATCCATTGCCATATTGTATATTTCAAAACAGTTAAGTAACATTTCCTTTTATTATCGAGTTATATTTTCATCACCTAATACTTTGCTTTGTTTCTGATAAGCATTTCCGTCATTTCTACATTAAGATTTTTGTACCAGATTGGTCTTCACTTCCCCAATGCATAGGCCACAACCTGAGTTGCCTCTTTTGCTGACAAGCATGAATTATTTTTCTTCCATTTAATAGTAAGTCCGTTCTGAGTGTTTTACTATAATATTTTGTTTAATATAATTTTCCTATATCTTTATAAATCTCTAATCAATACGGTGTGCTGTGCGCGTTTTTAATATTTTGCCCGTTAATATTAGCAGGATTTCTAGTTCTCCTAAGGAGGTCTCCCTGCAAAAATTAAAGCATCCACTTCGATATCAGTCCGCGTTCTTGCTTATTTTAAAGAAGCGTTTTTTTGTTTTTCTTTCCTGGAACCCACAGGAAGTACCTCATTTTGAATTCCTACCCATTATTCCTATGTGTAATAACTCATAGACAAAGTGTGTGTACTAGATTCATCTATTTAGCATATAGTGGTATATTTCTTATGATCCGCGTATAATAGAACTGTATGTATCTATTTGTATGAATATAAAACTGTTACTTTTAGAAAAGCAAATTTAATGAAAATTCCGACTCAAATGTAAAGTAAATAAGATTAAAAATGTCAACCGTGCTGCAAATATTCCTTAATATAAAATCTTGTTATTTTCATTTAATTAAGTGTCGCAAAAGAAGTCGACGTTACCTTTTTAACAACGTTCAGAGAAGTTGGATTTTTTAGGGTATCTGTTAAAGTTACAAATCTTACAGGTACAAGTTACAAATAAAAGCTAGCCCGGTCTTAAATCTCGCCGAAACAACAGCCAATTAACAGAAATTTCCGAGAGTTCAAATGAACACATCATCTTACTACCACAGAATGAATTAAACGGTACCGACTTTCACATTGAGCCAAGAAAATTACATTTAACCCTGTCTTCAGATGAAACTGAATTATTCAACAGTCTTAATGGCTTTCACCGGCCACAAAGACAAGTAGACTGCACACCTTCGTAGCTAAGTTTTAGCAAGAGACCTCTTTGTGAGAGAGAACTGATGTCACTCAGTCCACATCAAGACTACACGCACACACATATATATATACAGAAATGTTGTTTTAAAGTGTGCTATATTGATGGGATAATGTGCTCAATGAGATAGAGCGTATGTAAATATAAATATAAAAGTGAAAATTGAATTCAACATTCAGAGAAGACAGGTGATGTCATGCTAGACGCAAAATGAAAATTAAAAACAAACAAGTAAAATAAATTAACCGAAATGTATAAATATATACACTCCCACCAAAATAACCGCCAGAACACATTACCCACAATGCACCACTGACACATATATATAAATAGTCGATAAAAATCAAACGCTCGTGGCCTGACGATTGCGCCTAGCATAAAAAAAACCTGACGCCGCTCTCTCTGTCTGTATATATATATATATATATATATATATATATATATATATATATATATATAGGGAGAGAGAGAGAGAGAGAGAGAGAGAGAGAGATTTAACAAATGAAATATATGTGTAATAGATCAAAAACAAAATCTACTTTACTAGGTTCATTTACTGACAATTTTGATGTGTATTTATTTTGATCTACACATATTGGAATTACATGTATCTATTTGCATGACTATAAAATTATTACTTTTAGAAAAACAATTTCATTTTATTAGGTACGTCAAAGGAAGTCAAAATTTATTTGCTATGGTAATCGTCATTAAAAAGAAAATTTTCAATTTGAAAATAATAATTTTCAATTTGAGAATAGTAATTTTTAATTTGAGAATAGTCACTTTCAGAATGGAATGGTCATTTTCAATTTATGAATAGTAACTTTCAAATTTAAATGATTTATTTTGAGTAAAAAATATGGAAAATTAACCAGTCAAATTTGTATAGTTTTATATATGTAAATTTCAAAGTTAAAAATATTTTTAAAAATGAATTTAATTTTATAAAATTTATTTACCTAAGGATCATCAAATATAATTAAATACTTTACCCAAAATGCTATGTATTTTAATTTGTATGAACTCAAAGCAAAACTAGTAAAGTTTTAAATCTATATTTTAATAATATATAAATATTGAAAAATATATTGAACTGACTAAAGTCTTTCTTAAAATTCAATTACTGTATCGAGAACATATAACAAGTCTGAAAATGAGAAAAATACTCAAATTCTCGCTGTCTACGAATCAGATTTGAGGTCAAAAGCTTAAGAAATTGGACTTCCTCAGGCAACTGCATACAGGTAGGGTAAGCCAAAGTGAAAATTGAGATTCAGAAAAGCGTCAAATGTGCACAAAGATTTTTAAGGAACAAAATTGAAGAAAACCTTAGAATAACACTTAAGTAGTTGATTTCATCTACCATAAATTCAATTTAAAGTTATCCAAGCAGACTTTACATCGTCACCTGGACATGCATCTATACTCTCTGAAATGAGTCAGATTCGAGCCAGAAACAGCAAACACGATAGAGAATAAAGAAAAAAGGTTTTGTAGAGGAAGTCATTGCATTTCAAGGCCAGAACTTGCCAATTCTCTTCCTGAACGAAACAAACTTCAATATCCATATTTCAAGGAGTAAAGGGTGATCTTGAAAAAGTAAAAAGTACAGCATAATTGCAGAAGCATCAAAAAGTGCCAACAGACGTGCAATAGGCGGTATCACCCACTTGGTACACAGTGAAATCAGGTGAGCATCGAACACAAGTAATTTGGCGTATGATTTCGTTAAAAAGGCCCGGCGTCGATCTGTAGTTCTTGTCATTGATAGTGTCACTAGCCATTCAAAAATCGAATCAGTCTTAGATGAGGAGGAATTTTCCGATGATTAAATTTTGAGTCTAGGTCCTTAAATCCCCCTGCTCAATCCAATAGTCAATTTTCAAAACTGGAGTAATGAGGAAATTCGCTGAAAATACCTAAGAAATTCTAATAAAAGAAGGGTTAACCTTGAGTATCAAAGAGCATAGTCTCCAGAGCCTAGAAATTTATGTAAATGCTGGTCTTGTAACGGTGACACCAGTAATGTGTTAAAATTCCATTGCCGTCATCCAAGAGAAAATCACGATATTCTTAAATCTGGGAAACACGATATTTTGATTAACATGCTTTATTTATAATGAAGTTTCAATCATTTTCTTCTATAGAATTGTTTTTTATATCTGTTTTCAGATTTAAAGTTTGTATTTCAATTTGGAAGTTACTATTCTAAAATTGCAAGCTCCCCACATTAAACCGACCTTGTGTCACAACATAACCTCGTTAGTATGGGGGTGAGTAAATAGAAATTATTTGGAGTAGTTTGTAACAAGTTTATTTATCATCTCTCAGTTGCGTCTTTGGCCCGAGTGCGTTCCGTCAAAGGATAGAGTTGCAACTTAGGATAATTATACTTAGAGGTGCCCAGCACTGTAGAACAGCTGCCCGAGGCCATGCCCTCTCATAGCACTAGAGAAAGAGAGATCGGTGCTCGCGTCGAGGCCAGAGCAAACGACAGCTACGGTGGCTCGGGCAATTTTTCTTCCTAGCTCGGGTGGGGTTAGTAAAACCAAATAACTCTAAAACATTTTGGAACACATTTATCTATCATCTCTCAGTTGCGTTATGTCTTTGGGCAGAGTGCGCTCAGGGGCGACACCGTCGAAGGAGAGTGTCGCAACTGAGGAAAATTATACTTAGAGGTGTTGACCCTGGGGAACAGCTGTCCGAGGCCGCGCCCTCTCATTGAGAGAGAGAGAGAGAGATCGGTGATCGCGCCCAGACCAGCACAACTGACGATTACAGGGGCCCGGGCAATATTTTTTCTTAACCCGGGTGTAAGTGCTTGGACTCCCTACATTAAACCGACCTTGTGCCACAACTCGGCTTCGTTGGTCTCGAGTAAAGTCCAAATTACTATAAAGTAGAGCTGGAGCTTTTTAATCTCAAAATTCGTGGGAGAATTGAGCTTCAATTTCGCATTTATTCATATAGATTCCATAATAAAGTTTTTACTTAAATAGTTATTGTTTCTCTAACACTAAATCTTGAATGCGTGACCAATTCTAATTTCTGTTTTTCTATCTTTACACGATATTAATTCTATCTTATAAATTGTCCCCTGTTCTGCCACCCATAAAATAAAATTAATTGTACGGAAAATAAGCATCTACATACATCAAATCGTCTTTAAATTAAATATCAGCAGAAGAATTGCTGCGAAACTTTTAAAATTTAAGCATAAACATTAATGCAATATTTAATGCAGCTGTCAATTTTGAATTCATCTATAGTTTATTGATGTCTATCGCATCTGCTTCTCCCGAGCTATTGTGATGATGGCCAAATCAAGAGTCCTCCACAGGAGCTAGCATAAATGCCGCCCGATATAGCGGATTTAAGCTACTTTATAATAAAACGTGTATTGCAATTTTGCATACAAAAGGAATTTAAGTGTTACTCCCCTTGAATCATGAAAGCAACTATATTGGCTAGTATAATGTATTAATATATATTTTTAACCGCGCATAATCTAACAAACCTGAATCTGAGCTCAACGAAAATCGTTCGCTGCGTCTAAATTTTTCTAGGGGTTTTGTATGAGCTATGAATCATTGAAATCGGACCAGTGGGAGTTGAGGGGTTGCTTGGAAACACACATGCAACAACACACACGCATACACTGTACTTTATGTATAAGAGGCACAGGGAAGTCACGTTTTGACGATGTAAAATTTGACACGACTCAGTACGTAATAAATTAATTTTTATTTATTTCAACAAGTCTTTCTCAATATATAACATAAGTAGGAGCCTAGACGGAATACAATAAAAAAACTTATTTTCTAAGAGATCCAAATGTTTAAAGCACTCAAAGAAATACACTATTTTTAGACACTGTTAAGTGTATGACAAGTTTTTCTATAAGTGACGAAAAATTTTCATTTTTGAAAAGGTTGTTCTTTGCTCTAAATTTGCTTGAAATAAAAAAAAATGTCTGAAAGTACACCTGTCCACCTCCAATCGAGACTGCTAGACAAAAATTTACCTCGTAGAAATTAAAGCGATTGGTAGGAGTCATTCGAGTTTAACCTACTTTTCTACACTACAGATTTTATATCATAATTTTTCATATTATATATCGACAAAAAACATTTTTTATTTGTTGTTTTACTCACTCTGTATTTTTCTCTTCCTTCTTCTACCTGCTCCTCTCTCTAACAGTTTATTTTATGATTAAAAAACAAAAAAGACATTTCGTCATTTCGAAGAGATTTATCTCACCCTAAATAAAACGGAACGCAACTTTCAATCGAGACTGTTCCTTTTTATATATGCAACCTTGATTTGACACTACAAGTATAATAGTTCTCTCTCTTGTTCTTGTAATGGCATTCACCCGGGGTGGGTTGAGCCGGCTCCAATATTGGAGTTTCATGGGAATTTGGAAATCAAAAGCGGTCCCCACCCGCATGTATAGCACATGAGATTTGATTATAGTGGTGAAGGTTTCGTGCAGGACCATCCACACTTTTTGAAGGGCCGATTACAGAGACCTGGTGCACTACGTGCTACAAGGTTCCCAAACGACCCTCCACAGGTTTTGAATTCAGAGTTTTCCTTCTCCTAGACCAGTTGCCATCCAAGGCTATAGAACCCAGTCTGTCCTGCTATTTTACCCATATCTGGGGGCAGAAGAGAATTCATACCAAGGGTATTAGCACGTAAGTGAATGTAATGGATTCGACTGGAATTCGAACTCGGCTCTCCGATTCTTCAATCCAAGCCGCTATGCATTACCGTGCCTCCTCTAAGCATAATAGTTGACGTCAGCATATTTTTTGCTGACGTGATGTTTTTTGTATTTTTAGAAAATTACCTATCGTCTTATTTGATCCCTCCATAACGTGTAGTTTATAACTTGCGTACACAACTATTTTTCATAATATTATTCAGACAATTTAAGATGAAAGAGCCACTCAGGGTAGAGTATTACTGAAAGTAATTGCTCTAAAGACGTAAAGAGCTGACGAAGAGACGTATATTATAAGTATATGTAAGGTTGACAAAGTTCGATTCTAGATTTGAAGAGTTTAAATTGATTGAAGAACAGAATACCAATGGAATGAATATTTATTTCAACAAGTCTTTCTCAATATATAACATAAGGAAATCATTCTATCGGTATTCTGTTCTTCAAAATTAAATTTACTTTCATTATGGTCTGTATCAAATTCTTCAAACCATCTTCATGCATCGATTAACTAACGATTTTCTCACCATTGTTAAATGTTCTTTTAGTTACCAGTTTTTTTTTATTTTAAATCACCTTCATGACTGACATGTTCATCCCATCGTATTCTCAGAATCCTTTTATTTAATCATTTTTCACCACGAAAGGAAATAAAGTCACTAAGATGCAAGGGGATACTGAGTATGAGAAGTTAATTAGAAAGCAAGAAACCGGAAGAGATTTTCAAAAAAGAAGAGACACGAGAAAGAAAACTGTTAGCATAGAACTTACGGTTACATCTGACAGTTTCAACTATAAAATGATGAGACCTTGCCGCCAATCTGCAAGGTGGTCCGAAAGTCTTGTCATCTTATACGAAAAGGTAATGAAAACAATAGAAAAACCAGTAATACAAAGCCCGTGTACTGAATTCAGTTTATTCATTTCCATCGACGCTTTCACACATCGAGAAGGTCAGTATGAACACCATCATTTTCGTGACACAAAATGATGGGGCGACATGTCCTCTGTGATATTTTACGTAGCTCTGCTTTATTGATTGTTGCAAAGGCTCTCCGAACAGCGCCCTTCAGCTCATGCGTATTCTGGTATCGTTCATGTGAAACTCTCTCCTTGGCCTTGCCAGAATGTACACGGTCATGGGTCCATACACTTGCAAGCGGGCCTCTCTTCCAAACTGCAGGAGCTCGTGTCAGCCATCTGAAATAGAAAATTATAAATGGCTGGTGGACCGATTTTAAATGTGAATTAAGTTTAAACGTCTAATGATTATTTTCTGTTTCTTTCAGATTTAACAACTTAAGACACTAGTAATTTCAACCATAGAAAGATTAACACTCAAACGACATGATAAATCTATCGAAACCTATTACGAAAATGGACGTTCAAACAGAAATGCAATGAGAAGTTCCCATGTAGCATCATCTTTCTAAACAGTCAGTTGACCATTACAATCGTGCAAATTGACACCTTTAGATTTCTTCATTTGGGGGTCATCTCAAAAGCAAGATCTATGTCAACAAGCCAACAACAATTCAACAGCTGTAGGATGAGATAATAAGGCACATTACTGAGATCGAGGACCAACTATGCAGAGACGTCATCAAAAACTTTGACCATCGAGTAGAGCTGTGTTGCCGAATCCTTGGAGGACATTTGGGCGATATTATTTTTCACACATAATTGCTATGACTTAAATAACATGATCCAATAGAGAAACAAATACATTTTAACCATTAACACAGATTTATTTACTGCTGACTTTAATCCGTCTTAATGAAACACACGTATTAGGTAGAGGTGACAAGACTTTCGGACCATCCTGTAGTACTGCGATTAAATTCGTGAAGTCCCCGTACCAAAGAACAATTACTATGAAAATATTTATAGAAAAGGCAGAGTGAAGCTACATTATGGCGTTGGTTAAGTGACTGTAGCTGTAGTTTTTATTATAAGTGTTGTTATTGTATTATTAATATTAATTATTATTATTATCATAATTAAAATAATAATTATATATAATATATAATTATATTATTATAAATAATAATAATAATAATAATGACAGCAGCACCACCACTATATATCTCTTTCCACAAGTTTCTCTTCCTCAATGAGGAAACTCTCCGAAAACCAGTTCCGCAAAGAGGGTTGATGATAAAGAGGGGATCACTACTCTTTTTCCTGTTTCTAAAGAACTGCACCTCTTCCTAAAACTTACTTTAGTTTTTGAATTGGGCAACCCACATGCGTTCAATGCAACAAAAATAAGCTAAAGAAAATATAATATTCTGTGAGATACTGTCGGCGTAAACCGCCCTCGTGTGGACGGGAAATGAATAGAGGAAGGACAGAAAATAGAAAGGGACATAAGAGAAGGGCGCGTCTTCTTATTGAACCTAGACTGCGAGATGTCTTTGGAAAACAAAGATTTATTATCGGTGAACAAATTCGTAACAACATAAGATACGTAGTCGATGCGAGACGCGAAAGAAAACTACAGAGAACCGTGAGGAAGATAGTAAAAGAAAGCGAGAAAGAATTGTAAGATATATTGGTTATCAATAGAGACAGACCAAGATGCGATATACGAATTTCAAATCCACGAGCTCCTCTTGAATAATCGTCCTGGGTATGACGACAAACTACATCTGACAGCAACGCCTCTAACTTGGTTTTAAAGAAGAATTTCCATCTAGAGTTTTCATTTTCTGTAAATCACCGAGAAGGATGCATTTTATGAATCATTTATGTTTTTCTATTAATAGTACATTTGACTTGTGAATATGCAATGTAGGTATGTTCTTCATTGAATACTTGCATTGTTTTTCAAAGTAATTGAAACAAAACGTATAATTCCATTGTTACTTACTTTTTTTGTATGTTTCCAATGAAATATGACCCAGTGAACAGATTAGTACTTCGTATGTCCATTCCACGAATACTTTCCTTGCAGATTGACAAGAGATTCTCGATTAGATTTAAATCAGTAAAGTTTCCGCGTAGTCTAGTAATATGATTTGCTCACTAGTAAGGCATGGCAGTGTGATCAAGCAGCGTTAAAAATTTTCGTACGCTCTCTTGGAATAACGCCCATCGCAGACAATGGTCGTAGGACAACTAATCGATAGTCGGGACATTACTGCATGGGCGTGATAAAAATCTGATGCAATCACGGATGACGCGATATATTTCAAGGCCAAACAAAATACATCACATATCATGAAAACAGATTCACATTACTGCACACCACTGCATATGACCTAATCGGAGGAAAAAATAGAAATTTACACCCTGTCACTCCAGTGGATCTAAAACTGACCGTACAGTGAAAGAAAGGAAACTCAAGCGGTTGTTTGAATTAAGTTACACATGGATATAGGATGCTTATCAACAGAGACAGACCAGGAGGAGATCTACGTATTCTGAATCCATGAGATCATTCATTTTCTGCAATCGTCGAAAAGGACAATACCACTCCGGATGCATTTTATGAAGTATTAATTTTTCTCTCTTAATAATATATTTTATATATGAGTATGAGATGTAGGTATGTTCTTCATTGATTACTTGAAGTTACTTACGTTCAATATTTTTAGTGAATCTACATTTTTATAAATCCCATTACAGTGATCTTTCACAACCCGCCCTAGGTATGACGATAATCTACACCCGTCAGAGAGGCCACTGATCGAGAGATCTTGAGCATCGTGAATCCATCTCTTAATTTCTATTGTTTTCAGGATCCACCAGACTTGGGGTGAACCCACAAACAAAAATCGACAGTAATAAAATGAGCAACAATACATTTTCATAGTAAAATGTCAATCAATGCATCAGTGTATATATATATATATATATATATATATATATATATATATATATATATATATAAAATGGAGATTGAAGTCAACACTCAGAGGTGACAGACTGTTTCATGTTAGACGCAATCGTTAGGCGGCCTGACGATTGCGTCTAGCATGAAACAGCCCCTCGCCTCGGAGTGTTGACTTCAATTTTATTTATATTGACATACGCTCTATCTCTTATACTGAGCGCTTCATCCCACAAATATAGCACACCTTAAAACTATATCCCTTCATATATATATATATAACAGTTTATCCTTTTTATTTTCAAGAAAAACTATATATGTATTTTCAACGAATTTATATAAATTGCGAATGTGTTTTGAGAGACGTTAAATGCATCATTCAAATGAAAATTCAACCTTCCAGACAAAATTAGCTTAATAAAGACACTTAGAAATTGCCCGGAATTATGAGAGGATTCTAGAAAAAATAAGTATACAAAACTTGTCAAAATTATTTAATGAGATCTGTCTTAATATATATATATATATATATATATATATATATATATATATATATATATATATAGATAGATAGATAGATAGATAGATAGAGAGATAACTATACTCGTTTCGAAAAACCCTAGAATTTTTTTATTTGCCAATAATCAAATCAATCTCGAGGGAAAAAAGGCTTTAAAAAAAGTAAGAGCTACAAACATGAAATTCTGCCGAAAAAAAATCGCACAGATGCAGGTTTGAAACCCAAAGAAAAAACCCCGATACGAGTAAACAACTAACTAACAAAAGAGCTCAATACAACCGTAGAGCAGACTTAGATAAACCTAGTGATCTAGACAAATATACCTAGGTTTCACCTAAACGGATCGTCAGGGAAAGCCGGCCTTCCCTGACGACCCGTTTAGGTGAAACCTAGGTAGGTTTGTCTAGCTCACTAGGTGTGTATATATATATATATATATATATATATATATATATATATATATATATAGTGTATTTAGGCAGCATTTTTTCATTCATACATGTTTTATTAAATAATATAGACAAGTGTTGGGAAATGCTAAGTCGGTCTTGGCATCCCCGCTAGCTGGGAGCATGTACATGTAAATTTTGGTGCAAATTGTCGAAAATTGCTGCCGTGCATTCGTTACACACACACATCCTGTCTTTTATAGATAGAGATGTTTCATTAAATAATATAGACAAGTGTTGTCCATTTATTTTTTGTAAAATCTTTTCATAACGTCTGATAAGTTTAATAACATTATCATAAAATGAAGAAAAAATCACAATACTTATACATATTTTTAATCCAATCTAAGCTTTCTGCTTACATAAACTATTATCAAAGATGACAATTACTGTACAATATATTAAGCAATACATGGACAAGAATGTGATGATAGTCTGTTTTTGTTTACATGGATGATTTCCATGCAACGATAAACACGTGCGTATAAGACGCTGGAACCGAAAATCGTACCGCAGCTCATGACGTCACACATGGCTACGCGAGAATGAATTCGAAAAGTATAAAGTATGGGAATCGTTGGTATAAACTAATGGCTTCTGATATCAATTATAGGCATTTAAGAATATTTGTGGAGATTTCGTAGTTTATTTTCTTCAGGTTAGGTTTCAACTGTTTTATATATAACGGCGTGTCTATATTATTTAATGAAACATATATATATATATATATATATATATATATATATATATATATATATATACCTTACACAATGGTATTTGCAGGTAAATGAATGTAACAGTTTCTCAATCTAAGAGTTAGAGGCATTGAATCAAGGTGGCTTACAGCCATATCAAGTTGAAACACCGGTTCTCGCCCGATCAGGAAAGTTAAGATACTTTAAGGCGGTCAGTATCTAGATGGGTAACCGCTTTGACATATCAGGTGCTGTACACTTGGATGTGCTGGTAGTGTAGTGGATAACGGCTGGGAATGGAAAAACAGGGGACCAATTCCCGTCCGGTTCTTTATATTCACTTAAGTGAAAATACCACAGGGAAAGGTATGAATCTACCTCTTCTCCTCCCAGCTATGGGTAAAATAGTAGAACAATCATTATTATCTCCAAAAATGTTTTTATAATACAAAAATGATTGGGTTTTAATAACCTAAAAATGTTGATATGTCGTAAAATCAAACAGAATCAAAATGACGCAAAGACAGAAATATAACTATCTGGGAATCGTTGTAACAAACGGAGGAAAATGTGGCACAGAAATCCGAAGGTACATTGTAATAGCGAATGATATCTACTTGTGCATGCTTATACTTATATCTGTTTCTATCTGTTGTCTTCCTCTCAGTCGCCTGATAACTTCTCCTATTATCTACAAGTTTTGATCTTGTTATTTCCGCCTGAGAAGTTTCTGTGCTGCTCTCTTTCAGGCTTTCTTTAAGGTATTCCACTTTGAGTTTCTGACCTGTTCTTCAATTTCATAAGTCAGGCTGTGTTTGTTTGCAAATGGAATCGATTTTAGCCAGCATTGCTGTTAAAGGCATTACTTTGGGCTTCCTGAATTTTTTTTTTTTATTGCTATCCGTATTTTGCCTATAAATTGGAGGCGTTCACTCACACTGTCAGCACTTGCTTGTGTTTTACAGTTAAAAACAACATTTCTGACGGTTAAGTAGTCTATCTTGCTTTTAATCTCTCCTTCCGGGTTTTCGGTATAGGATGTGTTTTTCTTCACACCAGTTGTTGCCTATTACTTGATATTCTTTTTTCCTATGTTTCTAAGTCTATATTTACTATTTCTCTATTTTGTTAACTTAAACTTTGCATTAATTAGTTCACTCCATGATAATTATAATTTCTTATTAGATGTTTTTTTTTAGAATGGATTTTTATTAATCACTTTTTTATTAGTACTTTTACGGACTTAAACGAGTATACGTTTTTACAGAAAGTGGCTTTTTCTGTCATAGACGAATAAACACGTCAAAAGAATAACGTCTAAAAACCAGCTATAGAAGTGTTTATACGTCGATCTTGTTTCTTTTTATGCCCTTCTGAGATTAGAACAAGCCCAATTATACGTCTGATAGAGTTGTTAGTCACCGCTTCGGTACTGCAAGGTGACTCGGTTTATTAGTTCTCTTTTTTATGTGTCGTATCCTTTCAGGACTTAGACAATCATGACTCTCCACTTTCCCCTATCCCCTGTGGGTCTCAATAAGTTTGATGCCAAGTCTCCCAGATGACGTTCTGCCATCCACTTGCTTAAGCCCGCCAGGTATGTCATGCGTTGATTTTCCTTGTCTCCTTTTCCCTTTATTCGTCTTGTGAGTGTGAGATTCTCCAGGCCTTCCTTTCTCATTACGTGTACCAGAAATTTAATTTACCTCTTCCTGATGTTAGGTATAAGCTTCATCCTTGTTTGCATCCTCTCCGGGGAAAAATCGTCTGAAAATGAAATGTTTCTCCAAAATAATTGGCAGGGAATGAGTTAAAAGTTATTATTAGTAGATACTCGTATTTGAGTTGACGCTCCGTTTATATATTAAATAATTTATTTATTTATTTTCACCTGCCGGCCTAAATGTCCGAGAACTCTTATTAAAGGAAAATTTACTCACACGTTTATGAGTATCCACTAATAAATACGTTTTTAAATGACAGAAAAACTGTCGGATTAGTAAAAGACCATTCTAAAGAATTATCTTTGTTTACGTTGGGATACACAGTTTTGTGCAGATATAAAAATATTGAAAAGATCTATGACAGGAGAAGCTTCGCTTGAAAGCATAAAATTTGCTTTGCTGATAGTAAGGCACACTGGACTAAAAGGTGGATCCCTCTAACCTGAGGGACACAGATTCAATTCCTGTCCAAGAGCACAAATATTTTCTTTAATAAGATGTCTCGGACATTCAGACCGGTAGGCGAAAATAAATAAATATACTGTTTAATATACAGGGTGTATCAAAAATATTTTTTTCAAACTTTGGGGTCGGCTTCCATAAAACTAAAGCAAGGAAAAAAGTCCATATAGACATATGTCTGCAAATCATTCGGTTTCGTGTTAATAAGTTTAAAATTTACGGTAGACGGTGTTAAGTGCACAATCCATGATACAATCCAAAGCTACTAATTACCATAGTTTGTGGTGCCACGGATCCTGTCGCAGCAACGCGATGATAAGCAGCAGCAAAGGTTGCATGACTCGGCTGCCTTCGATCTGGAAACACAACCTGATACAACCGTGCAAACACGCGACCATTGGCCCTTTGTAAAAATGTTATCTACCTGCTCACGACCTGAATATCCTGCCATTGTTAAATGGAGCATTTCTCAGTTAAGTCACTACAACCCAGGTTAAATGTTAAGGACAGTCTAACCACAAATGTACACGAATTACAAATGTAACCTAGCCTACATAACAAGACAGCGCCATCTACTGGAAACTTGCTTTAAACTTAAAAAATCAAAAATGGATGATTTGAGGACGTATGTTTATATGGACTTTTGTCCTTGTCTTAGTGTGAGTAACCCGCCCGCAAAGTTTGTATAAGTACTTTTCAGGCACCCTGTATAAACTGAGCGCCTGCTTAAATACGAGTAATAATAGTAACGTTTAAAGTGATAAAATAATTCTTGTTAGTCAATCTGGAAGGTTATATTTTATAGTGAATGGTAAAATTTAACTATCAATTTTTCTGCTCTTCTTGACATAGTTGCATACACCCTTGTGCAAATTAATTAAAACAAAACGAATAATTCCATTATTTACTTTTGTTTGTATTTTTCCAATGAAAAATAACCCAGTGAACATGTTACTACTTCGTATGTCTATTCCACAAAGTCCTTCCTTGCAGATTGACAAGAGATTCTCGATTGGATTTAAATCAGGAGAGTTTCCGTCCTAGTATATAGTATTTTGATTTGCTCACTGGTAACGCTTGCCATTGTGTTCGTGCAGCGTTAAAATTTTCGTACACTTCCTTGGAGTAACGTCCATCGCAGACAATGGCCGCAGGACAACTAATGAACAATCGCGACAAGAGTGTCAGGGCGTGATAAAAATCTAATGCAATCACGGATGACGCAAAAAAATTTCATCATAAACCCTGAAAATAGATACATATTACTGTAAACCACCGCAAACGACCTAACCTGGGGAAAATTAGAAATCGATTACACCCTGTGACTTCAGTGGATCCAAATCTGACCGAATGGTGAAAGGAAGAGGTTGTTTTAATTAATTTGCAGAAGGGTGTAGGAAAGTATTCAATGTAAAAGGTAATGTATTATGAACGTTTTATCTCCACAAGTTACTATAAAAACGAAATGAAGTAAAGAAAATATTGTTCGTATGGAAGGACAGTCCAGGTTTTATTCATTTAAAATCCATAATGCGCAGTGAAATAAGAAATGCAGATTTATACGTCTAACAACCGCATTGTGTCCTTTAGACGAAATCCCTCTTGCGTTCGTAAAAAGTGAATCTGATGAGCAATTTTTTTAGTCGCCAAGCTAATAAATCTACTGCAAGGAAAATTGATTGATTGTGCACTCGAATGCAAATGAGACAATCTGAGGAAAAGTAGAAATCGATTAAACCCTGTCACTCCAGTGAGTATAAAACTGACCGTATGACGAAAGAAAGGAAACTAAAACATTTGTTTCAATTAATTTGCCCAAGTCTTTAGTTGGGTAAGATATACGGCATCGGCTAGAGTAAATATGATAATAGTGAACGATGCAAGGTTTTAATTTTTAGCGGTTTCAAGTCGTTCCTTGCAGATTGACCACAGTTTATTGATTGGATTTAAATCAGGAGAGTTTCCGGGCCAATCTATAATACTTTGATTTGCTAACTGGTAACGCTTGCCAGTGTGTTTGTGAGGCGTTACAATCTTCGTACGCTTCCTTGGAGTAACGTCCATCGCAGACAATGACCGTAGGACAACTAATCGACAGTCGAGACATTAGTGTCTGGGTGTGATGAAAATATGATGCAATCACGGACGACCCAATATATTTCCAGGCCAAAGTAATTTCATTATACACCGTGAAAATAAATTCATATTATTGCACACGACTGCAAATAACCTAACCTGCCGAAAAAATTGAAATCGATTACACACTGTCAATTCACTGGGTCTAAATCTGACCATTTGGTGAAGGAAATGAAACTATAATGGTTGTTTCGATTAATTTTCACAAGCGTGTATATCAATATGATTGTGATTCAGAATGCATTCCCTTTCAGTTTCAACAGAGGAGCAGTTAATGTTTAGTAATTTATTATTTACTTCCTCGACTAAGTTGTCTAAGTGTTTCCAGTTTCCTTTGTGCATTTGCCATCTGCATCGTGACATCTGCATGGTGTACATTCTCATCATACTCCTCTTTCTGTTTTTTACTTCTTCACTTTATATCCGCATTCAAGCAGTTTTTTTTCAATGGAGTATCAGAATCTTTTGAATATATTTCCGTGCAAATGAAACATCGCTATCATTTATCGTCGTATATTCTATCAAATTATTCTTGGTTATCTCTGAAACATAAATAGAGATATTTAGTCACGTCTGTTCCTCGCTCTGATAGCATTCGATTTCGTTTGGTTGGGTTATTTAATGCCGACAAGATTTTTATTGCTAGCAATAATTTAAAAAAAAAAATGTATTGCTGCTAATATATTTTTTCCAAAAATTGTATTACGAGTAATAGTTCTTTTTCCTTCAACACTGTATTGCTTGTATTTATCAATCCACCCACAAGGATCGAATGTGGCACAAGGCCGGTTTAATGTGGGTAGCCCGCGAGCCCGTAGGCTCGGCCAAAAATATGACCTTTGAACCCGCCTAGACGGGTTCAGGTCCTGTCTACATCCCCGAAGGAAACCTTGCCCTTCGGCAAAGCTTCCTCCGAGTTCCTCTGCATTAGAGAGTTCGACAGAAGCCAGCCCGGATGATCACTACACTTTGATCCTAAATGTATTGCTTGGTGGTAATGAAGTATTGCTAGTAATAATTATTCTTCAAATATTTATTGCTGGTATTAAAACTTATTTTTTCTCTTTCATGCTGTTTTGAAACCCAGTTTGAGTGTTAAATATTTGCTCATAGCTAGGGCATTAACAGGTGCTTTTTTTTCACAAAAACGTATTGCTAGCAATTTTTTGGGTGGTATTTAAAAAAAAAATGTACTGCTCGTAATATTTTCTTTTCACAAATATATTGCTTGTAATTTTTTTCCAAAGAAGTATTCTTGGTAATATTTTTTTCAAAAATGTATTGCTGGTAATGATGTATTGCTGGTAATAACTTTTATCATTGAAAACTTCATTGCCAGTAATAAATTTTTACCAATAATTATTGCTGTTATTAAAACCTATTATCATATTTCATAGAGTTTGGCTTCGTCTGGTGGTAAGGCATACTGGGCTAAACGGTGGATCCCTCTGAACACAGATTCAATTCCTGCCCAAGGGCACAAATATTTTCTTTAATAAGATGTCTCGGACATTCAGGCCGATAGGTAAAAATAAATAAATATACTGTTTAATATACAGGGTGTATCAATGATCTGTCGTTCAGCTGCTGCTTAATAAATAATCAATGCATAAGGTGAGAATACTTTATCGAAAATCATAATTGATTTATGAGTTAAATTAATATAGTTTCCTTCATAAGTGCTTATTTGTGCCAATCTAAGTTTTATAAAACTTTGATAAAAGTGACGACAGTAACTACAGTGAAATAACGGATTTGTTTGTTTGTTTGGGTTTTATGGCATATCAACCACTGTGGGGTTATTTAATGCCAAATTCAGTTTATATGAATTTTAAATGCCTATTTTGTCCTGGCAAAAAAAAACGTATAGCTGGCAACATTATGTGTTTCAAAAACATACAGCTGGCAACATTATTGTTCAAAAACGTATAGCTGGCAACATTATTTTTTCCCAAAAGCGTATAGCTGGCAACATTATTGTTCAAAAAGCTATAGCTGGCAACATTATTGTTTAAAAAAAAACAAAAAAACTAAACAAAACGTATAGCTGGAAACATTATTGTTTCAAAAAAAACGTATAGCTGGCAACATTATTGTTTCAAAAACGTATAGCTGGCAACATTATTTTTTCCAAAAAAACGTATAGCTGGCAACATTATTTCTTTCAAAAAAACGTATAGCTGGCAACATTATTTTTTTGAAAAAAAAAAGAATAGCTGGCAACATTATTGTTTCAAAAACGTATAGTTGGCAACATTATTCTTCTGAAAACACTATCTGAGGCCTTCCTTGCTGTTGGATGTAGTTTATCGTCATACCCAGGACGCGGATGTAGTTTAACGTCATACCCAGGACGCTGAAATAATGCAGATAACAGGTTTTGTTTAGAGTTGGTTCAAAGGATATACTTTGTTTAGGTTTATAATAAGACAAAAAGTAGACATAAGTTTTGTTTCAATTTAGTAAAAAGCTAAACGTATGTCAACCGATAAGCATAGATCCAATTTAAACTTGATAAGAAAGGTTGGCAGTGAGGTTCAGGTAACAACATTTCCGGTTTCGACCTGTTTCAAAAGAGAGTGATCCAGTTTACACTTGATTCAAACGGTAGACCTCAACCTAATTTAGACTTTTTTAAAAGGCATAGTTTCTGTTTAGACATCATTCTTCCGACCCTTCTAATTACTGTACTATCAGTTTCCTACTCCTCTTCGACAAAGTCTTTGAAGCTTTAATAAACGCCGAAGTGGTTATGCACTTTACAGCCCATAATCTGCTATCCGACAAGCAATGTGGTTTCCGCTTTGCCCGTTCTACAGCTGATGTGCTTACGACCTTAACTGAAATTGTCTACCAATCACTTCATAATAACGGAGAAACTTGTGCTATGGCTCTAGATATCTCCAAAGCGTTTGATAGGGTTTGGCATGATGGCCTTCTTTAGTAAGCTTCAGGGTTATGGAATTTCAGGTCGATTGTTCGACTTAATACAATCATTCCTGTCAAACTGTGCACTGAATGTCGTTCTCAACGGATTCTCCTCCAGCTCCTATCTCACGAACGCAGGTGTTCCCCAAGGCTCTATCCTAGGCTCTACTCTGTTCTTATCTTCATTTACGATCTTCTTGATGTCACAGGTTCTCAAGTGGGCATCTACACAGACGACACTACTATTTATTCCTGCCTCAAAAACAAATCTAGTGTCGCCGACAAATCTAACCTGTTCGTTTGTCTCGAATCGGTTGTGAACTGGGGCACGAATTGACTGCTTAACTTTAATGCCTCAAAAACAAAACTGCTCTCTATTACTCACCACAGAAAAACACCCCCACCCGCTATTAGAATGTCTGACGCCCAACTCCACGAGAGCACCTCTTTGCGACTACTCGGTCTCACACTCTCCGCTGACCTGAGATGGAACGAATACATTGAATCAGTAGCTTCGTCCACCGCTAGGAAAGTAGGTTCCCTATTGTCTCAAGGTTCTTGATAAAATCCAAAGACGGATATGCATTGTAAATGGCCCTGATCTGGTATCTCATCTCACAGACGTGGCGTTGCCGCCCTCTGTCTTTTTTTACATATACTTTCACGGTAAGTGCTCCGATAAGCTGCTTTCGCTGGTTCCCAGACTTCATGAATTTAAGCGTTAAACTAAGTTGGCATCTCGCTCTCACCCTTTCACTGTCGGAACTGTTAAATGTAGCCGTTTCTTCTACTCCAATAGCTTCATGTCCCGCACCTCTCACCTGTGGAACTCCCTTCCCTTTTCCTATTTCCCTGATAGCTATAATCTCCAACTATTCAAATGTAATGTCAATCGCTGTCTCCAGATGCCCTGATCTATCCCGTAACCTTCTCTTCATCCTTTCCTCTAACATTCCTCTTTGCTTTAGCTCCAACTCTCTGTAACCCGTTGGGTGCTAGTGGATTCGCGTCTTGCTTGAGGTTGAATTCTGAAAAAAATACAATGAGAAACCTACGCCCAATTAGGCAGAGTTATATTCAATTCAGTATTGGTTCAAAACTTTCATTAAAAGAAATAAACAAATTTCCAGTTGCGATTTGATTAAAAAATGTATACAAAATTCTTGTTTAGACTTGATATAAACATTAGAGAGATGTAAAGTTCCTACTTGATTCGGTAGATAGAAATAAGCACGGTTTAGATTTGATTCCAAAAAGAGAGGGAGAGTGGTTCAGTTGATACTTGATTCAGTAGATAGAAATAAGCACGGTTTACATTTGATTCCAAAAAGAGAGGGGGAGTGGTTCAGTTGATACTTGATTCAGTAGATAGAAATAAGCACGGTTTAGATTTGATTCCAAAAAGAGAGGGAGAGTGGTTCAGTTGATACTTTATTCAGTAGATAGAAATAAGCACGGTTTAGATTTGATTCCTAAAAGAGAGGGAGAGCGGTTCAGTTGATACTTGATTCAGTTGATAGAAATAAGCACGGTTTAGATTTGATTCCAAAAAGAGAGGGAGAGCGGTTCAGTTGATACTTGATTCAAACGTTGATTCAATAGAGAGATCAAGTTCAGATTTGATTCAATATATAGAGCAGGTCCGGTTTATACTTATTCAGAATGTAGGGGATTCGCTCATTTTAATTAAATTAGTAGACACATGTCTTAAGACATAATTAGAAAAGTAAAAATTACACTTGACATATGCTTATCCCATGAATCAAGTGTAATAAAGGTCACTTAAAATTGAGTTAAAAGGTAGAAAGAGGCCTAGTTTTGATTTGATTAAGTACTTCCGATTTTTGGGCATATATTTTCGATACCTATTATTTAAAAATAAATTTGAAAAATGAAAAAAATAAAAACATTCTTAAATATTTCATTTTAGCTTTAATTGAAAGCTTAATAATTAAATTTATGATTTCTATTAGGTAAAATATTCTGGTGTATTTCAGATAGAAATTATATACATTGGAATGTCAAATTTAATTTCGATTTTGTAAAATTTTCTTAAAAGCGGCCATTTTCTTAATTTTAAGAAATTTGTAAACAAAACAATTTTATCTATTTTAAAATTCATTCAAAAAATAAATATATATTTCTGACATGTTATTTTATTAAAATTTAAAATAATTAAAGTTAAATTAATCTGATTTGAAATAAATCTTACTTACTTATAGCATAAAAAAATAATATACAACCAATTATTAACAATTGGTCATGTTCATCTGATCCAACGTTTGATGGACTGCTGATTGACGAAGTGATGACAGCTACTATGGATGATCCAATTGTCAGAAATCTAAGTGAACACATTTTTTTTGTATTTAACTATCTATTAATTTTTACAAATGAACATATTTTTCGCAATTATTTAATATTTCATTGACTTTTATTTACCTTTCGAAGATGCAAAAGTAAAAATATTTAAAATCCTATAAAATTTTCTGAAATACCATGATTATTCAATTGAAGTATGTCCCACACTAATGTAAATAAATAAAAATAAAAATATTTAGCGAAATAATAATTGAAAAAATAATTGAAAAAATAATTGAAAAGAATAAAACTTAGTTCAAGCTTTAAACTTTTAAAGCTGAACTGAAATTTTGAAAACCTGTTGAAGCGTCACTGAAGCGACCTAATAAAGGGACAAAACATGTAGATCATAATAATGGCAAGTTCAGTCTACCATACATGAACATAAGGAACGTATTAAGTAAGTAATTCAATATAAAAAGTTATTTTTATAATAGAATAGCTCAACTAAGTCGATTAATCTTTTCAATTGTGGATTTGTAAATATCGTTTCCACTTAATTACTATACCATATCCAGGAAATAGCCCAATACAGAATTTTACGCGATTTTAAACTATTATAAATTATTATAATTAATTTTTTTTTTTAAATTAAAAAATTCTTCTAAAAATTAATTATTCAACAGAAGAAAATTATTTCTTCAGACAATAATGTCCTTAATATAACTTATTCACAAAAGTAATTAAAAGCTTAAATAATGTCATAGTTTTATTGAATTCATTATTTTTCAATTTAAAGCAGATTTTCAGTTAAAATATTAGGTTGGTGCAAAATAATGACGTAATAATGTCGTTTTTGACGTATTTTTAAAGTCAAAAAACGACATTATTACGTCATTATTTTTGCACCAACCTAATAGCTCAAATTTGAAAAAAAAACAAAAAAAAACAGGGAGATATTACAATCTCCAAAGACTCCTACTTTTAACAAAAAAAAAAAAAACAAACCAAAAATCAGGAAATAGAAATTTTTTGTCGAAATTTCCTGAAATTGAGCGTGTGTGTGTGGGGGGGGGGGTAACATATTAAAAAAAATATTTCTTACGAAAAATTTTCTAAAGAAAACACTTAAAAATAATTGCATTCATTTGTGAATAAGTCCTGAAAAATTCATTAAAATCGGACAATTATTTTATTTTTACAAGAATTTCCAAATCAATGTGTTTTCAATGGAAAAAAAAGCGCAAAAACGTTAATGTTATCATATAACCACCCCGATGACGTAAACAAAAGAATTTAACCAAAATTTCGAATGTGCTAGAAAAGATTAAAAAAATTTTTAAAAATGATTAAAAAAATTACTGTGGTCTTTCATCTTTATAATGACATAAATATTTTGACGCTAAAACTTTATTTTTATTAAGTTTGTGGCCTTTTTCATTACACTATGCTGTTTAACGCGAAAAAGCGGAGGTACCTAGATTTGATTCAAAAGGTAGATACAGGTACAATTTAGAGTTGATTTAAAAGGTTGGTAGCCGTCTAGATTAGATTTGATTAAAAAGGTCGGCATCAGTCGGGAAAACCATTAAGATAAAAAGGGATACATTTATTCGGGATTAGGCACTGATTAGCAAGTATCAACTCTGACACTGGTTTTAGGTTTCATAACCAACTCCAGGAGATTCACTGTCTTTAATGTACACCACTCCCTGGACGGCCACGTCAAGGTAAACAGACAAGACGAAGTCAGAAATCTTTATAACGCAAGCAAGTAATAATTAATGCCGCTCTGCTTACCTGTGTCATATTAAGGTAAAATGAATTTTAAAAAATCGAGGGTATTATAGTGACTACTTGAAGCGTAGTTTCGATGTGACATAAGTCCAAAGGTATATACAGCACTCAGTAAGGATCGAATTCTCTATTCAATGGCAATTGAACTAACTTTGAAACAAGTTTCTTAGCCATAACACCAAGTCGAATAGACCCTATCGTGGAGGCTATGTACTTGTAGGGCAAACTAAGACACAAGTACAAGTCATTTATCGACTATATTCCTGATAACGTAAGCCTTGTACCAAACTTGACGTGCCTGACGATTAAAGGGTCAGTCTATCAGTGCGTGATGTGGTAAAGTGATGAAAGTAAGGTGCAGTGGCAGCGCGTTGGGTGTGCAAAGAACAGGGAATCGCGATTGGATTTACGAGAGCGAGTCGACTGGTCCGCTTGGAAATCCCCAGGCTGGACATAACGTCAAAGATTTCTTGGTTTTCACATGGACAGATTCAGAAAATTGATTTGTTGTACCGTGGGCGTACAAGGAGAGACAGGCGAACACAAAGTCATAGTCGTATTTTCATCATATATCGCTTCTACTCTCTCTCTCTCTCTCTTTCGCTTTCTTTCTTTTTGCACACACACACACATATGGTTATCTACCTAAACATATGCTATAATATTTAGACCTGCAAAAACATACAAACATACACACGCACGCATATCTATCTATATATATATATATATATATATATATATATATATATATATATATCTACGGATGTATGTATATATATATATATATATATATATATATATATATATATATATATATATATATATAAGATAACGACATATACTTTATATATCAAGAACAGTACACACAGACACACATATATAAATAAATATATGCTGATATATATACACATATGCTATAATATTTAGACCTTCAAATACATACAAACGTAAAACACTCGCGCACACCCATATATATATATATATATATATATATATATATATGAGATAACGATATATACTTTATATATCAAGAACAGTACTGAGGAATTAGTAAAACAAAAGTGACTTTTTCCATTTTGTCTTAAAATCTCAATATATATATATATATATATATATATATATATATATATATATATATATTAATTATAAATTAATTGATTGAAAATATGGTTTAAAACATGGCAAAAAAATATTTTAAATCAGTTAACTTATAATATTAATGCTCTGTAAATTTACATTCAGCACTATTTTGTAAAAATAAAAATATCTATAACCACACCGGATTATATATCTTACTGTTCTTTATATATATATATATATATATATATATATATATATACAGACAAACACACGCACACACAAACACACATATATATCGACTGTCTTCCAAGTGTCCCTTCTACCCAATTTCACTCATAAGGCTTGGGTTTATCTCGTGTTATGATTTTCAGGCACATTCTAAAGGTGTTGCACGCTCAAATTGTCCTCTTTCAGGTCATCAGGAAATCTTCTTCCAGACAAATCAACTATGGTGAGATTCGAACCCAAGTCTCATGGCCGTGCGCAAACGGATTAGTGGTAGAATATCCGACTGACGCCAATTCAGTCGTGTTTCGATCCTAGCTAAATGCAACCAGACGTCTAGCCACACTGATAAGCTGTGATACAGCGAAACAGTCTGTCTGTGGATGACAATATATATATATATATATATATATATATATATATATATAAATGCGTGTGTGTGTTATGTGTGGTCATTCCAAGCAACTTCTTTCGGAAAAACAAGAACTGAAAATGTAGTATGTTTTTTTGAGGTTTTTTTTTTTTTCCGGTGTTGTTTTTCATTTCTTTTTCCGTTTAAATAAATATTCTGGAAACTTTTGTACATGCCTCCTCACCTTCTGCTGGACTGATCGAAATCTGCTTTATTTGACGCGTCCAAATCCGGCTCTAGTACATTTCTCTGGAGAACAAAAATGGGAACAGATCTCATTAACAAGCACTTTCGTGTTAAGAATATAGATAATCGCTTAACACTCATAGATCGATAAGCCTGCTTATATATATATATATATATATATATATATATATATATGTGTGTGTGTGTGTTTAGGCAGCAATCATTCTTTCATGCGCATTTCATTAAAAACGACAGACAAGATGTTTTTATTTAGCTTTTTATACAATTTCCCATGCGATCTATTTTTTTTTCTTTTCGGGTGATAAATTATATAAAAACTATTCGAATGTTCTTTTTATCCTAGCGCTTTCGGCTATACATTTAGCTATTTTCAAGGATTATATTCTAACTGCTAAAATGAGAAATCGTTTGTTGTATGTGTGTTTTATAAAATGTTTAATTTTTTGTTTCAAAACACGGTCAATATATTATGTCCATGTTCAAAGTTAATATTATTAAGTGTTGGTTTCTTTGTTTTTATTAATAATGCTTCTATTATTTTTAGTCTTTATTTTTTGCATGTGGCTGATGCTATTATATTAGTGTAGTCAACAAGTATGTTCCGAATAGTGGCCGGTAGGTTTTCATGAATATTTAAATGAGATCTAATTGAGCTATGGTCAGAAAGATGTAGAGTTAGTCTGCGTGTTAAACATGTTGTAGTGTGGCCTATATAATTATTTACGGAAGATGATTGTTGAGGAATACAATTCCTTAATGGGAATTTGAATTCGTAAATAATATTTGTCCTACATAATTTTGTTCTAGGAGGTGAATTATTTTTAACTGTAAGTTTATATATATATTTATGTATGTGTGTGTGTGTATTCAGACAGCATATTTTATTCAAATATGTTTGCTTAAATAATTTAGACATTAGTTTTCGTTGTGATCCATTCAAATTTGCTGATCAATTTCTTGGTAGACGTAGAGAATTGATTAAGAAAATACCAAACGTTTCTTTCAAATAATTTTTATATTCCCGAATACTATCAGTCTCATCTGCGATCATCTTCAGGGCGTTAAATTGTCTGTGTATATGTCATGTATAGACGTATTTCTGTAAAATCAAAAGATTTTTACTGTTTGTTTTACTGCATTTTTATCGTTCTGTATTAATTTCGAATTCACGAGGGTTTTATTCCATGCAAACGAGGCAACTTTTGTAGATCTAGATGTTCTGAGAATTGTTCTGTACACCCTCATACATATAAGTACCTTAATATAGGTACACATATATGTATATATAAAGACAATCAAAATATATATAAACACTAATGTAGTATTATCATATATAGGTTTAACTATTTTATTTTGCATATACATGTTTGTTTAACAAACATGTACACAAACATACATCTATTCCTATAAAGGGTGAAGCAAAAGTAGCTCACGATATGTTATGATCCAAGTTCCTTGTAGCACGGTGATGGTCCAAGGTTAAAACCAATGAAAAGAATAACACGAACACAGGTATGGAATACAAAGATATATTACAACAGAAATATAATACAAAGAAGTAGAAGTATTAGTAATGACTATCAGATTTGGTTAGAGTGAACTATGTTGTCTCGACAAGTATCACTATACCAATGTCCTTACAATATGCTCTCAATCATCTCTCCTCGTCTTACAATGTCTGCTCATACCTCTTGAGAGGCGCAGTATTTATAATGCCAGGAATAGTCTATTATTATCATGGGTAAGTTCCCATAACACGATATGGATAGCTCTGAGGTCCTGTTGAATGAGAACTGACGTCACTAGATCTTACATTCTTCGATTTTTTTTTTCTTTGAGGGTCATTTGAAATGAGTTACTCATCAGACGCGCCCGGAGAAATAATGAGGAATTTAAAGAAAAGAATTATATAGGAATGCCATAAAATGACAGAACTCTCCACACATGTTAATGAATCCTGCAGGCATAAAATTGATTGGTTTCGTTTGGTTTCGTTTGTTTTACAGCATATCAACCTCAATGGATTATTTAATGCTGACAACTTTTTTTTTTTCCTTTTCTGGTAGTATTTTGTTTTGTCAAAAATCTATGTCTGATAATATTTTTTCCTCAAAAAATGTATAGCTGGTAATATTATTTTAAAACATGTATTGCTGGTAATATTTTTTTTTTCGAAAACGTTTTGCTGGTATTATTTTTTTCCAAAAATATATTGCTGATAATGTTTTTATTTTCAAAAATATATTGCTGGTAATGTTTTTATTCTCAAAAATATATTGCTGGTAATGTTTTTATTCTCAAAAATATATTGCTGGTAATGTTTTTATTCTCAAAAATATATTGCTGGTAATGTTTTTATTCTCAAAAATATATTGCTGGTAATGTTTTTATTCTCAAAAATATATTGCTGGTAATGTTTTTATTCTCAAAAATATATTGCTGGTGATAGTTTTTATTTTCAAAAATATATTGCTGGTAATAGTTTGTTTTTTTTTCAAAAATATATTACTAGTAATTTTTTTTTAATATATTACTGATAATAGTTTGTTTTGTTTTTTTCAAAAAATTTATTTTTGTTAATAATTTTTTACAAAGTATTTCTTGTATCAAAACCTATTTTTACACATTTATAATTTTTTTTTTACCTCAGTTTAGGGGTTAACTATTTGCCCATAGCTGGGACCCTTACAGGTGCTAGCACCCCGGCTCACAGTGGACCTGGGAACACCAGCAATTAAGAGGTGGTTCCATGTTCCTCAAAACCTCCTTATCAGAGGACTTGCTGTTGGACATAGTTTATCGTCATACCCAGGACCGTACAAAATCGAAATGTGTTTTGAAAAAGAAGGAGGTCATTTTGAACAGCACATTAAATTACTAGTAAATGAAATGTTCATATGTCATGATACTTAT
>OZ010589.1:94080361-94157861 GCA_963932145.1 Acanthosepion lycidas | reverse complement strand
ATTACAGTCATCTCACGAACTTTCTATCTACCTCTCTATTACAACCAGTTCATTATATACCTAACTATTACAGTGTGTTTAGTATTTATCTATCTATGGCGCTGTCTGTCTATTACAGTGAATTTATTATCTGTTTGTCCATCATTCTACATATCTATTACAGTCAGTTAATTATCTATCTATCTATCTATCTATGTATACTGAATATGTATTATGTTCAAGATTTCAACTCACGTTTCATCGTCAGTTGTGTGAGTAAAGATAAGCATTCAAATACATTTAAGCAGCAAATTGTTTTAAATGTATAATTACGTTACTGGATTTCAATTGTTTAAAATATTAAATTTTGAGACTTTTATTTATTTTTTCTTCCATTTTAAATAGGTGTGTGGGAATGCAAATGTGGTTATCTCCCTTCGTATTAGATGAATTCATGAAGGTTATGTGACAGCCGGTAAGCTACTTCAGTTTCTTGGGAGACGACACCTGCTTGCTATATAGAACTCAATGACGATAGACATCATGGCAAACAGGCAGTGTCAGTACGAAAAAAAGAAACCACATTGTCACACCAAGTACATAGAGGATACGACCGGCCAGGTCGTTTTCATTTTGGGAAATATTACAAGTATGTCGTTGTTGCCCCCGTTCACATTGCTTGTTGTATTCATACGTGTTATAACTTCTCCGTGTGGAACAAATAATATATATAATATTGGTATATAATTTTTTCTATGACATAGTAGTATAGAAATTATCCGTGATAATAATGTGTATGCGTCATTTCAGCTATTCTTGTTTTCTTTCCGGAATATAAAGATTTTAGTATATCATGTATATTTTGTTCTTTTAAGTACTGGGACCTGCCTGAACGTTGGCCAACATGGCACTCTACAATTATCTGTTCGTTGCAGCTCTTAGTAAATTTTTTTTATTTCTCCTAAACTTTGTTTCGTCATCAATTCACTGAATTTCGCTCGGTAGGTTATACGTTGCTTCCCTCTGTTTCTCTTGGCTCCCACATATCATGTGATTAACAAATTTTCCAAGACCTCTTACTTCATTGTGAGCCCAAGAAATTTCAAAAGTCTCCACCTGATTTTACGCAATGCCTATAATTGGGCAAGTTGAAATATTCCAAGCAAACGAATAAGTGAGTTAACTAAAATTTTAAATCCGTCATCACGAAGATTATCCTTTTGGTAGCGAAGTCAATTTGGCATAAAGAACTAAAGATTCCAAGGTACTCTATATATATAGTTAATATATAAATAATAACTGATAACTGGCATCCATTAGAGATGGCACGTGGAACTAGAACAGTCTACCTCAGTGAGCAAAATAAAGGGTTCAGTTCGACATTCCAACCACCTGAAGAAGGCCCGACCGTACAGCGGCCGAAACGTTGTGATAAATATGGCGACAAAGATGAGGACAATAGTCCGAATAATGAACATAATGTACGTAATACTTCATCTCAAACATATATATATATATATATATATATATATATATATATATATATATATATATATATAGATATATATGGTGGACTCTCCCGTCGTATTCAACGTATAAGGCTCAAGCAACTCAGTTCCTAGGATTCGACAGCCAAGATTTGACTATAGTGGTGAAGGCTTTGTGCAGGAACAACCACACCTTTTGAAGGGCCGAATACAGAGACTTGCTGCCCTACATGACACAAGGTCGCCAAACAACCCTCTACAGGTTTTGCTTTCAGAGTTGTCCTTCTCCTAGACCAGTTGCTATCCAAGGCTATAGATCCCGATCTGCCCTGCTATTTACCTATAGCTGGTGGAGGAGAAGAAGAGGATTAATAACTTTCACAAATTTACTCGCAAGTAAGTGAATGAAATTGATCGACTGCAATTCGAACGAGGCTCTCCGATTCCTCAATATATATATATATATATAATTTTATATATAGACGGCGGCATTTTCTCTTTTAATCATGTCGATAATGCTTTCGGTAATTAAAGGTGATATATTTTATTGGGCACTAGAAATACTTATAAATCATAAAATCTTTATATGATAGGGATACACCAACGATACCTTGTCAGCGTGTTCGTTATATTGATTTATCTGTTGTAATGTTGACAATAGGGACAATCGGATTTATAATCGCCGATGTCGGCAGGATAATTAAAACAATTAATCATTAGGATCGTAGCAATGTGTACAATATAAACAAAATTGATTTTACTTTGATAAGATTATATTTTTTTTATTCATTTCTGTTTAATGTGCAAGTATCGAAACGATTATCCGGCCCAAGAAGCTATTGCTGCATCTATGGCAGCCCGTCAAAGAGAAGCAAGAATTTGAATTGAAAACCACGGAAAAAGGGAAGCTAAGCCCCAAAAAATTAGCAGGAAGCCGTAATGACACGAAGTGGAAACATTATATTAAATCAATTGCTAGTTTTGCTTCTCGAAATGTTGGTTTACTATATCGTGCTAGACAATTTTTCTTGCCCGAATTTATCTTCAGTATCTGTCTTTATTTCTGAGATGCGGTATTATATACACTATTTACATTATTCGGACTATTGTCCTCATCTTTGTCGCCATATGTATTACAACGTTTCGGTCGTTGTAGGCTCCGGCTTTTTTCAGGTGGTTGGAATGTTGAACTGAATCCTTCATTTCGCTCAGTGGGGTAGACTGTTCTAGTTCCACGTGCCATGTTTAATGGATGTCAGTTATCAGTTATCTCTTATTAATTTTCCCTCTGAAAGTTCTCCACTGCCTTAACCGGGTATTGAACTCAGACTCTTTGGGTCCTGACACTGGGTCTAACAAACGCACAGTGGATAAAGGCGTTGGTTAGATCCAGTGACAGGATACAAAGAGTGTGAGTTCAATATCTGGTTAAGGCAGTGGAGAACTTGGAGAGGGGAATTAACAGGAGATAAATGATAACTGACACCCATTAAAAAAAACAAAAACAAAACACATGACACTTTTAACTAGAACAGTCTACCCCAGTGAGCGAAATAATGGGTTCAGTTCGACATTCCAAAAATCTGAAGAAGGTCGAAGCGTAAAACGGCCGAAACGTTGTGATAAATATGGCGACAAAGATGAGGAGAATAGTCCGAATAATGCGAATTTATCTTGCCTATTTATAAATCTAACTTTCTACCATGCAATGAATATTGCTATTACATCTGAACTTATGCTTCTAGTATGGATTTTAAGATTCTTCATAAAATACAAAGATGAATCTGCAATATTATTGGCTCTCATCTCACAATTTGGCTTCAGTTAATTTTTCTCTTCACTATAACGTGACTTCCCTTTGTTTATTCTACAAATATTTACATGGTTAATGTTCTAATGTGTTTTCCTTTTTGTCCCACAGTACTAGATTGGCGGTAAGTCTCATCATTTTAAACTTGAAATGGCTAGATGGAACCGTAACTTCTATTCTAACACTTTCTTCTCCCTCACTTCCAGTCAATTTCAAAAATTTAAATGCAATGTTCATTTGTTAACTTCTGTTTTCTTAAATCATGCTATTTTATTTTCCTCTCTCCTTAAGATTTGTTTTCTTTTTCTCATATTCCTTCACACTCAGTAACCCATTATGTGTTAGTGGCTTTATTGCCTTGCTTCTGGGGAATTGATTTTCAAATAATGCGTGGTAATTTACAGTTTATAAAGAAACAGAATTCGCGGAGAAAGATGTTCGCCGATGTGCTAAACTGATTATATATTTTACCGCTGTGGAGGTCATTAACGACACCCAGCTTGTTGAAAAATGTTTAAACTATCAGGTCATCCCATAAGTTCTGTCCGAATTTTAACTTTTTGTTAAAATGAACGAAATAAAGTGTATTTTATAATGTCTAATGGAGCTGAATATTATTTTTATGTTTAGATGCATTTAAACTGATCAAATTTTATTTCAGAGAACAATAAAATTAAAGTTTGTTTGATGAAAACCCTGCTAACATGGAAGTACCCAAGAACCATTTGAAGCATGATAAATGAACTTTTACTTATTGTTGAAAAGTTCCATCGAGTTTTTTTAACAATGTAAATTAAAAGTTTATGCAAATTATTAACATCGTCCCTTAACTTTTGTGCAGTAGCTTATTTCCTTTGTTCCATTTAATCTTTATTTAAAAGAAAAACTGTTATGTAAATTTTGGTACCTTTGTATAATATTTATACATTACACCCTAATCTTTATTCGGTAAAAATTTCATTGCTAATCATGCATTACTTTTTAAGTAATACACATATGTATGTCTTTGTTGTTTTCGTTCGTTATATTATGGCCGCTACTGTGAGTGTATATATATATATATATATATATATATATATATATATATATATATATATATATATATACTAGCTTCTAACGTCTTTATGCACGTGTATATCGTTGCTTTGAAATCATCTATGTAAACAATGACAGATTATCATCACTGTCATGTCCGTATATTGTTTAATATGTTGTAATTGACATCTTTGATAATGGCTTCTGTAAGCCGAAAGCTTAGATTGTATTAAAAACAAAATATGGATCAATATTGTCAATTTCTTTCTTCGTTCAACGATAATTTTATTAAACTTATCAAATGTTACGAAAAAAATTTACATAAAATAAATAGACAACACTTGTCTATAATATTTAATAAACCGTGTATCAATATATATACATATATATATATATATATATATATATATATATATATATATATATATTTATATAGATAGATAGATAGATAGATAGATAGATAGATAGATATGTGTGTGTGTGTGTGTATGTGTGTGTGTGTGTGTTCTTGTTGTTTTCTTGCATTTCCTTTGGTAGACACATATTCCGAGTCTGCTATGTTTGTTAGTGGGTATTTCAGGAGACACCAATGTGTATCTCATAACGCGTACACACAGGTCTGCAACACTTGATACTCGGCTTAACAAATCCGCACCATTATTCGATTATACCACTCGCAAATCCAAGCATATAGCACGTGGAATTTTAGAAAAAGCGACCACAGTTAGCAGATGTGAAAAGCATAATTTCCTGAGAACTCTTTTAAGAAATCTTCCGTCAATAAATGCCGATTATTTTCTCTATGGAAAAGGATATTCTCAACATTTGATTTGGAATTTGGCGCTAGATTGTCTTCCTACCTTTTTTTAAAATTTGCCTTAGTTGAGATTATTAAATACAAAGATCTTTTACTAAAATGAGAATAACTTTATCCGTTCAATTTTCTTTCTCTGATCACAGACTGCATCCGTATGTTTTCTTTGTTAGTCGTGCATCTGCCAATGAAATTTCAAGACTTTTAAGACAGTCTCATCTCCGCTGAGCTGTACAGTTTGACGTTTCTATCATCGCTATTTTAATATTTAAAACTGAAGACAATCGTCTTGATTTACTCGTTGTTTGCCATAAGTGTCATTTCCATCTTGTCTATTGAATGATTATAAATATTATATCGGCCTTAAGCATCTCCTTTTGATTTTTGCTACGATACAGGAACCTCGTGGAAAAACGGATGATTTCGCATCAGCCACTAAACTTTACTTAGATTGTACTTTTCGGGGTTAATAACGCATCTGATGAAACTGGTCGTAATTTTTTTTTTTTTTTTTTACCGTAAAAAGCTGAATCCTCGACGCGGTTGATGCTCTCTCTTATATTTCCTGACTATATAATAATAATAGTAATAATATTCTCCATAATAATAATAAATAATTTGATAAAAATGATATGTTAAATTGGACCATATTAGCGATATAGCTGATGTAAATATAGAAGTCGACATTGAGTTCAACATCCGGCGGCGCCAGTCCGTTTCATGCTTTAAAATATTCGTTGGCCGGATGATTGCGTTTAAGCATGAAGTAAACTCTCGTCGCTGGATATTTACTTAATGTCCACTTACACACACAAAAACACTCACACACACACACACACACACACACACATATAATTATTTATTTAAAAATTATAAGATAAATATGTTATAAAATCGCAACAAAAATAGCCATTTTGTTTCAACACTTCTGGTGTCTTATCAAGTGATGATGTTGAATGTAGATTGTAGAAGAAAGGTTTTAAAAGGTTCAAATTAATTAACCCCCCTCGTAAGGGGAAACGCTTTTACGAGGGGTGGTTAATTAATTTATGTTATAATTTTAAAATAAATAATTATATTCGCTCTACTCTGTATTGGGCACTCTTATAAGAAAAGTAATTGTTTGTTATTGGAATTTATTTCGTATACACCAATCATATATATATATATATATATATATATTGCTCTTCATCTGAAATGAGCTCTCCGGACCACTGGCGTATTTCGTATACTAAACGTTAAAATCCCCCCCTTCTCTGCTGTGCGCCGATAGCCGAATCAGTCGGGTTTCGATTCTGTCTTGAAGCGATCGGCCGTCTAGTCACACTGAAGAGCTGTGATAGAGCGAAACAGTATGTCAGTGGATGACAATATATATATATATATATATATATATATATATTAGATTGGTGCATAATTGTCAGGATTTTTTGTAGGCGAGTTGTTTGTTATTAGATTGGTGCAAAAATAATGACGTAATAATGTCGTTTTTGACGTTACGTCAAAAAACGACATTATTACGTCATTATTTTTGCACCAATCTAATAATAAAAGTTTCTGTTTTGTTTACTTTTCTTAATAAAACTATTATTTTATTTTCAGGTTATAAAAATGCGTGTCGATAATCATATGCACCGGAATAATTATTTCAAAATGTTATTGTTGAATTGGAATGTTTCTTTTTTCACAATAGATATTGTTTCAAAAACGCCTGATAATTATGCACCAATCCATTACTAAATTACCAACACTATATTTTACATATCCACTATACTATACATCGACAAAAAGTTTATGCTTACAGTTTAAAATTATCAGGCGTTTTTGTTATTTGTTAATAAAAAAAATGCTGTTTTCTTATTTTTTTTACTTTTTTTTAATAAAACTATTATTTTATTTTCAAGTTGTAAAAATGCGTCGATAATCATAAGATCCGGAATAATCATTTAAAAATGTTATTGTTGAATCATTATATTTCTTTTTACATTAAAATATTTTGTTTAAAAAACGCCTGATAATTACGCACCAACCCAATATATGGGAAATGAAAAGCATTGGCCTTTAAGTCAGGGAAACCAAAGAAATATTTGAAACAGAACAATACCCCATGTTTTGTTACGCAATCTAACTGCGTATGAATTCGGGGTAAGAAGAAATGGGACATTTTAGAATAATCTTCACCCTGTACAAATCATCCAAGGTAGAAGGTTACAGAGTTAGTCGTAAAAGGCAGAGTTTATGATGATATGCGGTGGAAACAACAGTTTAACCTAAAATTGTAGAGCTTAAGATTGAAGTGATCGGGAAATCGGTTTCACTAAGTAGTGGTTTGTGGCAAGAACTTCGAGTGGAACTTACATCTTACGAATGAAATACAATTTAAGGAAGTCGGTTCGTCACAATGTGCCTGGCATGGTGGATTTTGGCCATCATGGTTAAGCCGCGAGAAATTCAAACTAGAATTAAATAAATGAGAAAATGTTGGACAACTTTGACGTCTCCAGAAAAACTTTAATCAGGAAATAGATGTTTGTTATGTCAATTGAAACTTGAGATTAAAAAAAGAAAACAGGTATAAGTAGAAAAGATACGAACCTGACGAGTACGTGCTGCACACAGGAGATAAGACAGATAAACAATAAATTATAGGAGAAAGCCTTAGGTACGACTAATCAGACTGGAAGGACGTGTCGTGCGTGTAGACGAGGAATAATGTCTAATGAATAAACCAAAGAGCGAAGGGGTGCAATAGGGGACCAGAGAGAGAGAGTAAAACGCGGATAAAATTTCAGTTTTGCAAGACGAAAGGACCATCTTAGACAAGCAGAGGGGAAAAAAAAAGAACTGAAATTTTCGAAATCTGCTCAGAATTATTCAACCGGTTTATTTTCTATTCTCCGGAGATGAGTACATCTTATTTTAATTCGTTCTCTGTACTATGATGCATTCACAAGAGAGATGAATACAAATATTAAAATCTAACGTTCACTGAATATGTATGCTGGTACATATGCGACTGCGCAATATTTGTTCCATAAGAAACGCTAAGACCATTCGAATAACAAGATACTGCCCCACCCCATTGAACTTGAACCAACGTTGAACAAAGGCTTATTGTATGAAGGTAATAATAATAATAATAGTAGTAGTAATAGTAATAATAATACAACACCCCCAAATGAAGGAAAAAATAAGAAAAGAGTACTACAGGGGTGTACGTCTGGTACTATTAGGTTGGCGCAAAAATAACGACGGTTTTTAACGTTAAAAAATACGTCAAAAATCGTCACTATTTTTGCACCAACCTAATAAATACTGAGCTAAACTCAAAAAACAGAATATCAGCCATAAACACATTGGCTGTCCCTGTGGTGCAATACAGCTTTAATGTCCTATAGCGAAGAAAACGGCGACTTACTTCGTCAAACCAAGCGACAGCGTGTCGCGTGTATTCTACGACGGAAAAAGAAAACTACTTACCAAACAGAGGGGCACGTATTCCGCATAACATACTGAAAATGGAATAATTGAATTAAAGAAAAAACAAGTCAGTCGCAGAAGTCGCTATAGTATAAAAGTATTTTGATATGCAAATTACAGAAAATCCAATCCCAGCTGTCGACGAATGGAAAAAATAGGTTCTGCCGATAAAAGCAGTTGGTGTTCTCAATTCGGGAGGAAAAATTCGGGAATTTTTGGTTTCGGCGTTTGTTAGTGAGCGAGTTATTTTTCTGACTGGTTACACGCATTGTGATTTGAAATAGTACCGGCGAATCGAGATTTCAGCATTTCTTTCTGCCCACGATATTCGAGTCTGGACTTACAGTGATTCTTCTTTGTCTTGTGGAAGTAATCTGCGACAAATACTTCCTTTGCTTTCAGAACGCTTACATGTCCTTAATTGGACCATAGCGGATATTAAGCGAATGGACGCCAAAACGAGAAAACTTATCACTTGCTATCGCATGCATCATCCCAAAGCTGATGTTGATCGTCTGTATGTGCCCAGATCCGAAGGAGGCAGAGGATTAGTTCAACTAGAACTGTCCTACAAAACTACAACAATTGGCCTCCAAAGATACTTGGAAACTACAGAAGACTGGATGATGGTATGCGTCAAGGAACATCAAAGTACTAAGCGTCTTTACTCCGTAATAAAAGAAGCCAACAAATTCAAAATGGAGTTTCAAATGGGCGTAGAGATGCTAGTACAGCACAATATACCGGCGGAAACTGCAAAATACTTAAAAAAGACAGCAAAGACGAATGCAACCGACCAGATACAGAAACAATGGCACGATAAACAACTTCATGGCCAATGCTCTTCCCGTAACAAACAAGCTGACGTAGACAAAATCCGTACCAATCAGTGCAACATAGTATAGGGTTGAAAGCTGAAACTGAAGGTTTTATCCTTGCTGCACAGGACCAATGCTTGCTAACTAGGAATTATCAAGCACATATACTAAAATATTGTGTTAGCCCAAAATGCAGATTCTGTGATAAATATCCAGAAACGATTGATCATCTTGTATCAGGTTGCGCGATATTAGCACCCACTGAATATAAAACCCGGCATGACAGAGTGGGCCAATATCTGCACTGGAAAATATGTAACTTCTACAGGAAGGAAACTGAAAGAAACTGGTATGAACACCACCCAGACCAGGTTACGGAGATAGGACCTGTTACAATTCTATGGGTCTACACAATACACACTGACAGAACAATCAAAGCCAACCACCCAGATATTGTTATTAAAGACCACAAACAAAAACGGTGCCTCATTGATATGGCAGTCCCTGCAGACTGCAATGTATCTATGAAGATATTCAAAAAGCTGTCAAAATACAAGGACCTTGAAATAGAAATGTGGAAAATGTGGCATATGGGAACATCAACAATCCCTGTTATAGTTGGAGCCCTAGGACTTGTTGGAAAAGATTGCAGTAGACTAATTGAAGGGATTCCTGGAAGTCCATGCCTCAAGGAGATACAAAAAATTGTTCTGAGAAGTACAGCCCACACTTTACGAAGGGCTTTATCTACATAATTTTTTTTTCTTTACAAGTAGAAAGTGTCATGATGCCATTTCTAAACTTAGATCCCTGGGCGGGACCCGGAAAGAAATGTGTAAACGCCAGAAATCAAAGAAAATAAAAATAAAAATAATAATAAGTTACGGATACAGAACCTGTTACAATTTTATGGGACTACACAACACACACACAGAGATGAATCAAAGCTAATAGTCCAGACATTGTTATTAGAGACTTCAAACAATAATCGATATGGAAGTCCCTGCAGACTGCAATGTATATTTCATGATCTTCAAAAAGCTATCAAAATAGAAGAACCTCGAAAGCACATGAGAACATCAAGAATCCCTGTTGTAGTTTGAGCCCTCGGATTGGTTGGAAAATATTCTAATGGACATATTGAAGGGATCACTGGAAGTACATGTCTTAAAGAAATACAAAACAATTGTTCTCACGATTACAGCCCACACCTTACGAATGCATGTGTAAAATACATATTTGTTTTTTATGTTTTTTTTAATTACTCAGTTAAAAATATCATGATGTTACTTCTGAGACGGGACCCGGAAAGAAATGGGAACACACCAGATATCAAAGAAAATATAATAATAATAATAATAATAATAATAATAATGTAACACACTTGGATCCTTAAGGTTTGGGAAATTTACAATGCCTCCTCGGTGATAGTAAGTATCCTTAAATATAGCATGAAACCGTAGGAAATCACATTATACCTAAATAACATCAAACGTCCTGCCACTTTCAGTTGCGTGAATATCCGATGAGGAATCTTTCAAGGAGACTCGCTGTTGCCTCTTCTGATCTGTTTGTACTTCACACCTTTCGCATGAATTAAATAGCAATAACTATGGATAAAAGGTAATAAAAGAAAGGGCTTAATCCCCTATTCTACATAGATTATATCAAACCTTTTGCCAAAGGCAACAATGAGTTGAAGGGTATCCTCAGTACGATAAATCGATATGGATTTCAGATTAGATAAATGTGCAAAAGAATAAAAAATACCCATCCTGGGTATGACAATAGACTAGATCAGTGTCCTGGGTAAGACGATAAACTACGTCCAGCAGCAAGGTCTCTGATCAGGAGGTTTTGAGAAGAGTGGAACCACCTGTTAATTGCTGGTGTTCCCAGGTCTACCCTGACCCGGAGTCATAAGACCTGTCAGGGTTCCAGCTATGTGCAAATAGTTAACCCCCAAACAGGTGTCAAAACACTGGGAAAGTGTAAAAATAGGTTTTAAAACCAGAAATACTTTGTAAACAAAGTTATTACCAGCAATAATTTTGTAAAGAAAAGTATTATTACCAGCTATACTTTTTTTTTTTGAAAAAAAGATATTACTAGCTAAATTTTTTTTGAAAAATAAATTACAAGCGATACATTTTTAAAGAAAAAATATTATCAGAAATAGATTTTTGAAGGGAAAAAAATTACTAACAATATATATGAAAGAAAATAACACTAGCAATAAAAATATTGTGTGCATTAAATCACCCATTGAGGTTGATATATCGTAACGCGAAACAAACCAAAGAAACCAAACCTAAAAATGCTTAGAACTCATCGAATGAGATGGAATACAGAATACTCAAATAAAGGAGAAAAGAATACTAAAGGCGTGTTCGTCTGGTGTTCAATACCGTGTAAAAACTTCCTGGCGCGGCATAGGGAGCCAACTTTCCTAACTGTGCCTAGCCAGGAATTTTTTCTCGCCGGAGTCGATCCTTCAAATCTACTAATCAACTATTCCCTCTTGCATGGAGTATTGCTGCCATATATGGTCTGGAGCCCCTTCTCATTTTCTGAATGTCCTTGATAAAATCCAAACACGGATATGCAATGTAATTGGCCCTGATCTGGCATCTCGTCTCCAGTCGCTCTATCACAAAGGTGCTGTTGCCTACCTCTGTCTTATTTTACAAATAATTTCACGGTAATTGCTCCGATGAGCTGCTTTCGCTGGTTCCCAGACTTCATGAATTTAAGCGCCCAACTAGGTTGGCATCTCGCTCTCACCCTTTGTCGAAATTGTTAAATGTAGCCGTCTCTTCTACTCCAATAGAATACTCTCGCATTTTTCGCCTGTAGAACTCCCTCCCTATTTCATGTTTTACTGATAACTATAATCTACAACCATTCAAATGTAATGTCAATCGACGTCTCCAGATGCTCTGATCTATCATCTAACCTTCTTTTCATCGTTTCCTCTATCACTTATCTTTGTTCTCGCTCCAACCCCCTGCGTACTAGTAGCTTCCCACCTTGCTTGGTTTGGAATGCTTAAAATTTTACAAAACAGAATATTAGTCATAAACACAGCATATGACCAATACTCAAAAATTGTGTTAACCCCAAATGCAGATTCCTTGATAAATATACAGAAACAGCTGACCATCTTGTACTGAAATTCGTCATGACAGAATGCTAATATCTTCACAGGAAAATCTGCAACTTTAACGGAAAGGAAACTGCAAGAGTCTAATATGAACACCAGCCACACACAGTTATAAACATAGGCCCTCTAACAATTTTATGAGATATTACAATAACCACAAACAGAACAATCATAATTAATCACCCAGGCACCGTGATCAATGACCACAAGAACAGAATGTGCTTTCTTATTGACATGACAATCTCTGCAGCTTTTAATCTATCTTTAAACAGCTTAAAAAAACTATCAAAATACAAGAGTCTTGAAGTGGAAATCTAAAAATAAAATATAGCACTTGAGGACATCTATTCTTCAGTTGTAGTTGGAGCCCTCGGAGTTGATTGGAAGAAGGATTCTGATAGACTCACTGAAGAGATTCTATGTAGCCAATGCCATAGAAAAATACTCACGAGTACAGCTCACACATTGGAAAGGGTTTTATCTATGGGAAATGTTTGTAGTCTTAGGCTCTCTTTTTTCGTTTCATTTATTTTTACAAAACTACTCAGTGGAAATACCATGAAGTCATTTCTGATCTTAGATCTCTGCTGGGGACTCGGAAGGAAATCTGTATACAGCAGAAATCAAAGGATATATTAATGCCCTCATGCTATATTAGGTATAGTTTTCATGGTTTCGGATCAGGCTTAAGAAGAGGTGTTATAATGTATAATATTTTTCCTTCGTAAATTAAGTTTTAAGGGAAGGAAAAATCTGATTTTAAACTTCCGCTACCTTCCGATAACATCCAAATACGGAGAAGACAATTGAAGTAAATCCAGACAGAAAACACATAGTGTAGACCCGAATCCGGTTGGCTGTCAACGCTGAGAAATTTCAGCAACTCCTGTAGTCAAGCCATCCCCAAATGTAATGTCCTGTATTTCTTTCGATCTTGCCTGTACGACCGAAAAGGCGGGCATGTAGTCTGGAAAGCGTTCATCTCCCATATACCATCTCTCAGGCCTGTATCCAGGAGAGTTCACTCCAGTTTCACCACAGTCGACTGATTTTTTAAACAAATATGACACAATTTACATTATTCGGGCTATTGTCCACATTTTTGTCGCCATATTTATTACAACGTTTCTGCCATTGTACGCTCCTGCCTTCTTCAGGTAGTTGGAAAGTCGAACTGAACCTTTTATTTCGCTCACTGACTGTTCTAGTTCCATGTGCCATGTTTAATGGATGTTAGTTATCAGTTATCTCCTGTTAATTTTCCCTCTGAAAGTTCTCCACTGCCTTAACCGGGTATTGAACTCATACCTTTGGGTCCTGTCACTAGATCTAACTAACGCCTTTATCCACTATACCATGTATCCTCAAAGAGAACTTTCAGAGGGAACCAATTTGTAGTTTAAAAGCAGTAAAAACGACCTTGCTAACCAGACGCTTCCTTCGTAGCTAAATGGTATATTACGACAGGCTATATGAAGGTTCCGTGAACGATACATGTTCGATTACTTTTCTATGACATTTCTCGGACATTCAGACTGGTAAATGTTGTTAATCCTGTTTATTATATACAGAACATTTTTTAAATATCTGTGTCTATGTAAATAACGTATAACAATAAAATATTTTTAAAAATTTGTCGAACTTAATCCATTCCAGGATATATGATGTCATTTGTTTACTTTAAGATACGCTTCGTACAGATATAGACGTTCGTGAGAAATCATGGGGAATTTGTAGTTTAAAAGTAAGTAGTAAAAGCTTGGCAATACCAGGAGCTGTAAACTTGTATGTGTGGGTATTGTTATGGATAATGGCTCAGAATTGTTAATTGGAGAGACGAGGTCGCATTTTCAGTTGATTACATTATATTCACTTATGCGCAAATACCATTGCGAAAGGCATGAATCCACCTCTTTACTACTCACCAGGTATGGGCCAGTTAGTAAAACTTGTAGCACTAAATAATTAATATCTCAAAAAAGTTCTTACAACCTACATCTATTTTCCCGCTTTAAATAACCCCCAAATTTTGATAAGCTGTAGAAAATGAATAAATCAAGTAATCAATAGCGGAAGGAGGAGCGAGTGAAAGGAGGTGGAGAGATATGGAGAAAGGATAATGAATATTTAATAAAATATATAACTCGATCGCGTGACCCTTTTCATAACGCTACAAATCCAGTATGGTTAAACTGAAAGTTTCTTAATAAGGCCATAAAGTATCTTATAGGGAATATACAATAAAATCACGAGAGAAAATCCTCATCATTAGCTCCAGTGACAAAGAGATGCTCTAAACGAAGTAGAGCGGGCATTCTATATTCTTGAAGATAAGGGGAGAAGCGACTGTTTATAACCAATCACGAGCAATGAATTAAGAAGATTCAAGACCATCTAATAAAATAAACAAGAATTAAAAAAAAATAGTATTTACACTATTTGCATCGTTCGGACTATTGTTCTCATCTTTATTGCCATATTCACGATGTTTCGGTTGTTATACGTTCCGGCCTTCTTCAAGTGATATATGTTAGAATTTCGAACCGAAACTTTTATTTAGTCCACGAGGCGCAAATCGTTCTAATTCCACGTGCCAGCCTTTTCTGGATATCTCAGTTTCAGGTAAAATACTTAGTAACTCAACCCTCCAAGTTTTCCTTCCCTCTGTTGTGGCTAGTGATTGAACTTACAACTCTTTGGGTTACTCAACCAACGCTGGGCTTAAAAAAGGGTTCGACTGAAAGCAAATGCCCCCAGTGCATTGATCTTTGATAGATGATGAATAAAATTATAACAGTAAATGGAAACCCGTTGAAATGGTCAGTGTTTAGTTATGCAGTGAATAATTAAAGACCCAATCCACAAGTTTATACTATCGGATGAATTTTAAAAAAAAGCTTCTTTTTTTTTCCAACGCCCCAAGGTGCTACAAAACAAAAACATTAACCTAAAAACTTAAGTCATATGTGTAAATGGCCTCCTCAGATCTAGACCCTAATATCGTTGTCGGATAAGTTGACCAGCTCGTTCAGATGTGTCTAAACTGTGAGCTGTATGCAACAGGTCACTCAAGACAATGATTAAAAATGGTTTCGGGAAAGTGAATCCTGTAGAATTGCGAAGCACTGTCACAAATTAAAGAAGCCACATCACTTGAGGACTTGCAACCGCAACAACTAAAATGGATGACACGAAGGGAATATAATAACATAACGAAAATGTTGAGACCAGCACTACTTCAAATAAAAGATAAGGAAGGAAGCCACCCCCACTTTTAATATCTGACACATTATAAGAAGGAACTTGAGAATCCTGAAAAAAATCTATTTTTAATAGGACGATTTTCTAAATCTCAACCAATATTAACGGTAAATGATCGGACAACGAATGTTTCCTTATAAGGAAACGTCTAATCTCACCGGTAGCATTACCTATGGTATTATCGAAATGTCTGAAAGCCAAAATTAACAGTAAAGGTTAAATGATGCTTGTTGTCAGTTCCAAACATGTCAACGAGTGACTGGACAAACCCAGTGCACTGTTAGACTAAAATCAAATTCGGACCGGAATTTTCAGTTCTACTGCATTTCTTTCTTTTGAGGCTGTCCACAGAAAATAAATCAATATTTTCTGAACGCCATGGTAATAGAAGCAAAAACTACTAAGTCATACTTATTTTTTAAAACCTACAAATGCAATGTGAGATGTCCAGAAATCTACAACAGCCTTCAGCAAAAAGAAATCGTTCAAATCAACTGATTTAATTGGAAGAGTCTATAATACTCATTTTACTGAACAGCGAAATGATATAAATGGCGGGAAAGCAGCAGTTGCGTATGGAGACGTCATCAGTTTTATGTGAACAGATTGATTGTTTCTTGTTTTGATTTTTTTTACGGTGTTTCAACCCAGTTGATCATTTAAAGCTGAAATATTTTTTCAAATAATTATTTTTGCTGTTTTTTATCGTTGGTGAGTGAATATCGCATTAATAGTTTTTGATATATAGATAGATAGATAGATAGATAGATAGATAGATAGATAGATAGATAGATATGAACAAAGTGAGAGAGATAGGATAGATATGAGAAAACTGAGATGTATCATAGATAGATAGATAGATAGATAGATAGATTAGGATGAGATAGATAGATATGAACAAGGATAGATAGATAAATAAATAGATAGATATGAACAGCCTGGGATAGATATGAACAACCTGAGATAGATAGATAATGAACAGAGAGAAACAGAGACAGAGACAGAGAGACAGATATGAGCAAACTGAGGAAGATAGATATAGAGATAGATATGAGCAGACTGAGATAGATAGATAGATAGAAGGATATGAATAGACTGAAATAGAAAAATGGATAAACATGAACAGGCTGGGATAGATAGATAGATAGATAGATAGATAGATAGATAGATAGATAGATAGATAGATAATGTTTCTGCTAGTCTGTTTTAAAAAGAGCAAATGGCCCTATCATCTGAATAGTAGATATATGATGCACGGGGGTGAATAGTGTTCTCCTTGGATAAGAAGTAAGCTTAGAGTAGCTAACACGAATCAGAAGATGGAAAATCAATCGGCAACTAAAAAGCGAGAGTACTTTAAACGACCGAAACTTTAAAACCGAAAAATTTGTTTATTTTTCTTTCTTTCTTGCTTTCATTTTTTTTTTTTTTTTTTTTTTTTTTTTCAATTTTCCACAACCTTCCCTGTTAATGGCTTTTGTATCCTTATCGTGCCTGGGTGAGAGTTCACTGTAAAGTAGTTCTGTTCCCGTGTTGGTTTCTGCAAATGAATAAGCATATCAGTGGTTGCCCAGTTTCATTCGCGTTCATATTTAATGGAATTGTTCTCCAAAGATTTGCCCTGATCAAGCAGACACCATTTTTTTTTTTTTTTTGGTTTTATTTATTTATGGTTTGTTAATTTTTAAAAAAAAATGTATTTTATGGTTAAAAAAAAAAAATAGACCCAAGTAAACGAATACGTGCTGACTTGAAACTGAATTTCTGCACGCGATCATTCGTCATTTTAATTTTCAAGCAAGATAGCAGTGAGCAGGGGACTGAGTCAATGTTAGAAATTTGTCCTCATCTTTTTCCTTTTTCTTCTTCCTTTCTTTCACTTTTTCAGACTGTTCTTCGTATATTGTTTTGTTGTTTATCTTTCTCTATTTTTTGTGTAAATTCTCCTAAATTTTTCTTGGTATTCTTTCCTTTTTTTTTTTTTTTTTTTAAATTTCTTTCTCTATTTTCTCTTTCTCCTTTTTCTCCATGACTCTCTCTTTGACTTATTCTTTCTTTCATCAGATCATTCTCTTTTTCTATTTCCGTTTACTTTCACTTTCCGCTTCCGGGTTTTTTTCCACATTCTTCTCTTTCCTCCATTACACTTTTTTTTTTCTTTTGCTTTCATCTTTTCTCCATATTTTCTTGTTTTTCATTTTCTCAATTTTCTCTTTTTTATTTTTCGTTTTTTTTTGTTCTTTTATTTTAATTTCTTTACTTCGTTATCCTCATTTTTTTTCCAAACCTTTTCCCAATACTTTCCGTTCCTCGTTCTCCATATTCTTCTTTTTTTTGCCTTTTACATGTTACACATTTCTCTCCATTTTGTTTTTCCTTTCAACGGGTTTCTTTTTTCTTTTTCTTTTCATCCTTTCTCTTCTTTTTCTCGTATTTTATGTGCCCTTCTCTCGTTTACTTTCTTCTTCTTTTTTTCTTTTCTTTCTTTCCTCTTCTTTACTTTCTTTCTTTACGTTATCCTTTTCAGTTCCTTTTCTTTTTTTATTGTTTTCTCTACTCTTTTCTTTTTTTTTCTTCCATTTATAATTATTTCCCCGCTTATTATTTTCCACTAACTTCTCCCTTACGTTTTTATCTTCTTTTCTCGTTTTTTTCTCCTCACTCCCCCTCTTATCTCCTCCTTACTTTCCTTTCAACATACTTGTGTTTTTCTTTCTTTTCTTCATCTCATAAAAATTCAGTATGCGGAATTAGTAAATATTAAGTTGGTGCAAAAATAATGACGTTTTCTCACATAGTAACATATGTGAAAAAACGTCATTATTTTTGCACCAACCTAATAAGAAAAATTTCAAATACATTTCTCCTCTTTCATGATTATTTTCCAGGTTTCTTTTTCATCTTTTTTTTCTGTCAATTCTTTCCTATTTTCTTCTTCTTTCCCTCTTTTCCGAACTTCTCGCAACTCATTTTTTCATCCCTCTTTAAATTACAACACGAGTCTGTCGTTTATTTCCTATAACTTCCTTTATTTTGCTGTGCTGTGTTTTTCTCCTCCGCCTTTTTTAAGGGATTTTTTATTCATTCATTTTTCTTGTCTTTTCCCTCTTATTATTAAGTGTAAAAAATAACTTCAAAAAAGAACGCGTATATGGAACTCTTGAAAGCCCTGTTCATAATAAATATCCGTAAGATAAAACAATTCATCAACATCACAGAAAAACTCAAATAGACGACCAAAAAATAATCTCCAAATAAAAGCAACTCTGCCAACAAAAATGAATTTAAGTAGTCGTGTTCACCGAAGTGTTATACTATTATTTCAACGCTTTTGTCTTTTTGTACTATGTCAATAAGTTCGCAAACTATGAAGGCATTCTTTTGTGTTGTCCGCGTAGACATTGAATTTTGAAGTCACAGGTGACTTTGAGGCGTACATATTGGACCGATTTCGCGTTATAGCCAACAGATGAAAGCATCGGGCCGTGTCCTTTAAAACAGAATTTTCCCTGCATTCCGATCGTAAGCGTCAGTTTAAAACAACCATGAAAACAGCAATACGTTCGAGCAATATCCATAAACTATATCCATAAAGTTCGCTGTTGAATATCAAAACCTTTACGTGTAAAGGTAACGTTGAATATTTAGTTCATCAGTAGAGATATACAGTTTATAGTGCAACAGACTTTACCAAATTCCGGGCTAGTCTGTTGCATACAATTTCGCACAAACCATCTTGCAAAAATCATAAGCCTAGCTCTTCTCCCACCAGCTCTGGATTAAATCTCAACGTAGCCTTGGCTCTTTAGGCCTGACGATTGCTTTTAATAATATTCGGTGACTTCCGTTTCTCGGTGCGTCTGTCACATCCTCTAAAATATCCATACATAAAAGTGCAAAAAAAACCCCCAAAAATCTAAGAGAGTATATATACATTATGCCTTTAAATTCCTTGAGGAACAGGGCCGTTAGATATCTTTGAGGTTTCTTTAACAAGACAGTTTTTAAATGAATAGCTTGTTAGCCTACTGCACAACCCCCAACCTGGAAGATCAGGTTTTGAATTCAGAGTTCACCTTTTCCTGGATCAGTTGCCACCCAAGGCTACATAACCTGGTCTGTCCTGCTATTTACCCATAGGGTGGGGGTGAAGTAAGTGTAATGGATTTGACTGGAATTCGAACTCGGCTCTCCGATTCCTCAATCAGAGCCGCTCTCCCTTATTCCAGAGCGTACAAAGTACAATTGGTTTTACTAAGGTGCGTGGCTTAGTAAAATAAATTTTCATCAATTTTGGGGGAAATTACAAGTTTTATTATTTAACATGCAAAATAATCCCACTATTTAAAAAAAAAACAAAAAAAAAAAAAACAATTTAATGATTAAACTAAAAAGTACTTATTTTAAAATATGCAATATTATTTTTTTCATATCATTTTTATATATACAAGAATCCAGTTTCCAGTTCGACATGCGTTTGCGAAAACTATGAACAGGTCACAAGACTAAAGGCTTCCAAAAGTTAGAATATGACCCTAGAACGAAATACCTACGCCTGGCAAGTTGTATTTTGCATGCTGAAGAGAAAAAAATTCTAAGAATTTATTTTTCGCTGTTAAATAGAAAAAAATTCTCTTAAAAATTATTCTGTACGATACAGTCCCATGAAATTAAATTAAATTAAAGAATGTATTAAACTGCGAAGTAGGGTGTTTTGTTAAAGTATTTTTCCAAACAAATCCTCTTATTCATTTTTTTTCGATTGGTTTGCGAAATTGAACGAAACGTAGAATTTTAAAATCTCGGCAAATAAATAAAGAGACAACTTCAACAAGGCTAAATACTGTGAATATTTCAAATTTTAATATATATTTATATATATGTTTATTTATTATAATTTTATCATATAGACAAAACCGTTTTACTCACTGAAAAGATGCAACTTCGTTACCGTGCATTTCAACTGCACTTCGACGGGTGACAATCGAAAATGGTTGAACAATCTTGTTTGTAGGCAAGCTGTATTCAAACGTCGAAGTGCAGTTGAAATGCACTGAAACGAAGTTGCATCTTTGCAGTGATTAAAATGTTTTTGTCTATATGATAAAATTGTAATAAATAAATAATTATCGCTCTACTATCGGTATCGAGCCCTCTTTTTGGGTTAATGCTGTGAACGCTGGAATTTATATATTAGTTTCGTTCTCATGATATCGAATATATATATATATATATATATATATATATATATATATATATATATATATATATATATATGGAGAAAAATATTTGGAAAAAACAAAACAAACAAAAATCCTTAAATGCAATTAAGTTGTTTTAATATGAATGAAATGTCAACGTCTGACGTTTCGGTTTAATAAACCTTCATCAGGACAATATTCATTAAAATGCAATTAACATAATCAGTTCAACATGACAAAGACGATGGACATAAAAACAAAACTTATCCAAAACAGATAACTGAAAATTTTAAATGATCAGCTTTCCGTTTAAGCATGGTTACGTTGTCGTCAAATGGGCGACGCTTTCAAAACGTATTCCTAAAATTTAAGTATTTTGAATGAAAACGAAAAAATGAAAAGAATTCTATTATGATGGAAAATTGTATGTACGCTTATCGAGCATTAATCTTGCTAAAAAAGGGGAAATACTAAAGAAACCAGGTCTAGTATTCACCGTGCGTGAGATGGATATTATACCTGCTTCATAAATCCTCCTAAGATTTTTATTATGAAAATATTTTAAAATCTTCACGGAATCAAAATCGAAATTATGATCTGCTTTAGTTATGTGTACAACTAAAGCATTGTTCAAATTTCCGAGGCGAATATCTCGTTTATGTTCGAAAACACGAGATTTTACGGACCTACATGTTTCACCCACATATTTTAGGTGACAGTTTTTGCATGAGATTTGGTAGATGCAAGCATCGGATGTAATATGTTGTTTGCTGGTGCTATTTAATAAATTACGGATAGTTCTAGTAGGTAATATTGTAGTTTTAATTTTTAACGCATTTAAATTATTGGAAATACGTTCGGTCAAATGATTATTTGGAAGAAAGATGCGATCAAAAGAATTTTTATCAGGGGCAGCTGAAAGTGTACCTTTCATTGCTGTAGTTGTAGTGGCCTTCGTGGGGTCATTCTGCGCTGATGAGTAAATTTTCAACGCTTTATTTTTAGCTTTCTGTAATAATTGTCTCGGATACGAAAGATTTGAAAAGGTATCCTCAATATATGTGAATTCATAATCTAAATATTTTGCTGAACAGATGCGAAGAGCCCTTAAATAGAATCCAATAATAATGCCCCTCTTAGTGTTAGTATCATGGTGAGAGTAAAAATGTAAATAGTCATTTTTACATGTGGGTTTACGATATACTTTGAATTCTAATTTATTTTTATTTTTAATGAGTAGTATGTCTAAAAAAGGTAAAGAATTATTAGACTCAAGTTCATAGGTAAATTCTATAGTAGGTTCTATTTTATTTAATCTATCAGTAATCTTGTTTAAATCATGTTTATGTGGGTTGATAAATAAAATGTCATCGATGTATCGGAAGTAATATGTATCAGGTGGAATGACATTTTTAAAAGGTCCAGATTCAAGAAATTCTAGAAATATGCATGCTAGGAATCCAGAGAGAGGATTCCCCATTGGTAAACCAAATTTTTTGTTTATAATAAATATTATTATACTGGAAGAAACAATGTGAAGTGCAAAGGATGCATAATTTGATGCATTTCGAGATAGAGATAGGTAGCTTAAAGTCAATTTTCTTAAGGTGGTTCTCTAATTGTTTAATACATTTATTAACAGGTATATTAGTAAATAACGATTTGATGTCTAAGCTAGCTAGGGATTTGTTACCTATATCAATATTTCTCAACCTATTTAAAAGAGAGCCTGAATTCTTTATATGTGCGTTACTTACAGTGCTCAGAATTGGAGTTAGAAATTTAGTTAAATACCTAGCGATATTATGAGGAGCTGAGCCTATACCCGAGATGATGGGCCTTAATGGAATGTTAGGCTTATGGGTTTTGGGGAGGCCATAAATATTAGGGACGGTGGGGTGGTAGTTTATAAGGGAAAGCCAAATTTTATCTTCATTACATATGAGTTTCTTATAGGACCTGTTGAATTCTTTTAGATTCTTAGATATACACACTATGCCTGAATGTACTCATTTTAAAAAGGCTGGTCTCGTTTATATACTAAATCTTCCAAGAATCATTATTTAAATGTGCTAAGCATTCTAAATTCCACCGGATATTACTAACCTTATTTTGTTGTGTTTTCATGTAAATATTATTCATATTGTAAATAATTATTGGGGCTTTTAAATTTTTGTTTTTATTGCCCTCCCCTCACAGACTTTGAAATGTACATATGTGGACTAGTTAGGATTTCATAGAGACATTGAGGTATTATGGTGGCTGCAGTAAAAAAGGTAGCAGGAAATGTGTTGTTTTGGTGGTAGGATTATTGTTGGTAAGTTTGGGTCAATGTTTGCGTCTAGCTTAGTTAAGAAATTAAAACAGAAGACTGCCCTTTTCCCAACTCCCACTTTTCACCTTGTGCCACATTTTGTACTATCGTACAAATAAATATCTATTTAATGAAACATGGGTAAATACAAGGTTCTAATAACTGCTGAAAAACAGAAAATAACAAAGTTATTGAGTGAAAGAACGTCTACACTGGAGATATCAAAGGAGATTTTTGGAGATCACCGTAGAGATAAAGAGGGCTGTTGAAAAGTTGAGAACTAGAAGCAAAGGGATGGACATTAAGAACTTGCTTTTTCTAGATGAACGTAAATTATATGAGTTATAGCAAAATAAGCAATTTTGACCAGCGCTCAGAACTCTGGAAAGGCTGGATTTGAGGGAGTCAGGAAGGACAAAAGGTGTAGACTACTTTGCGAATTATGATCTGTAAAAAAATATCCGAGATAATCTCCTCTCACTAAAGCAAATGATTATAGCGTCAAAAATAGGCCGAGAAATACATGAAAATTTATTTTTCTGAAGTAATTTTCGCGGAAAAAATCTCGAGTGATAAATGATGGACCTAATGGATGGGCCAAAGAATGGATTTTATCCAATTCAGTAAAGCCTTTAGCTAAAAGAAAGCAAACAAAGAAACTGTAGTTTTATGATTGGAGCATTCAAAGCGGATAAAGGAATTAAATTGAACAGTACAACTATTGCGATTTTATGGACAAGACTTTCTTTGTATGGTACCAAGTCCCAGTCTCACAGTTTCAAAGTATGTATTTATACACGTCAGTGCTCTTTTTCTTATATCTAAGCTTACCTGTGAATTCTTTGAGAATAAAAGATATACAGGAGACAATATAATGGAATGGTCATTGTCAAGTTTTGATCTGAATTCGATCGAGAAACCATAACCAATTTTAAGGATGAAATTATATGAAGATGGCAAACAATATAACATCAAAGCAGACATATGGGAAGCAATTAAAACTACCATGTCGGAAAATGAACCTGCTGAATTAATGACATAAACAAAATGCTGGATAATAGATTAGTTGCTGTTATTGAGAAGATGAGTCACTATATTAAAATGTAGAAGATTCAAAGACAGATCATACGTGTTTTTTTTTATTTAGTTTATTACGTGTGTTGACCAGTTTTTGATGATTTTATTACATTTTATTGACGTAAAATGTGATTATTTGGTTTTGCTTTATAACTTCAGACTAGTTTTGTTTTGTTTTGTTTTTTTAGAATAAATCAAATAACTTCAATAAGTTAAATAAAACATATTGGTACTACCCACAATTTTACCTCACGCTTCGTTTGACATATAAATTGATTTTTTTGATTTTCCTTACCAAATTTGAATTAGTTAAGTTTTGCTTCATATCCCTTAGAAAGTGTGTAGTTCATACACTTCAGTAGAACTGCGCATGTGTTTCATGTTCTTAAATGTAGGTCGCAACGCTGAAAGTTTATATCAGCGTAATATTTTATTACATAGCATTTAAAAATGAGATGCTTTGCAATAAAATTCCTTTTTATTTTCTGTTCAACATTAAATGAAATCCACGAATGGTAACCATTTAACCAGTAACACCTTTCTCATTTGATGGCTTACTATCGATTTAGAATATAATTTACGTTTTAGTTTCTCTATGCTGACGAGAATCGGCTTTCTACGACTTCTGCCTTGTTTCGACCAGCGGGACCCACAGATTAAACAGAAAGGTTTTGCTGTAAAATTAGAGCCGTGTATCTTTTTATAATCTCGTTGAGGCAAAACACATTTCAAAACAAGAGACAAAGTTAGGGTTATGTTAGTGCATGTTTTGGAAATATGAGATGATTTTTCTACAACGTCTGTTCGTTTTGAATGAAAAAGAAAGTATGAAAAATGTACTAGAGGGTATCATTTGTCATTACGAATTAGATTCGGAAGGAAAATTCTATCGATAGTGGAAAGAGAGATGACAGATACTGTACTTTAGAATGCTAGTTTCTTTTTTTTTTTTTTTAAAAAAAAAAAAACGTTTTAAGAGAAAGATCTAACAAATTTCAACTCAAAACAGTATCAGCTGCCCGATCAATGAATTAGAAATGTTTCCTAAATACTTGTTTTAAGAGAAAGATCTAACGAATTTCAACTCAAAACAGCATCAGCTTCACAATCAATGAATTAGAAATGTTTCTTCAATATTTGTTTTAAGAGAAAGATCTAACGAATTTCAACTCAAAACAGTATCAGCTTCACAATCAATGAATTAGAAATGTTTCCTAAATACTTGTTTTAAGAGAAAGATTTTCTGCATTTCAACACTCAACATTTCCGGCTGTACGCTCAATGGATTCCAGATATTTCCTAAAACAAAGTTTTAAACGAAAGATTTTATAAATTTTAGCCGAAAACTGTATTGTCTTCTTTGTCAATGAATTACAAATGTTTCATAAAAATATTTTTAAGAGATAGATTTCATGAATTTCAGTTCCGGTTACTTGGTTAATGAATCCCAAATGTTTCCCAGAAAAACTGATTTTTGAGAAAATATTTTATGACATTGCAATCGATAACAGTACCCGTTATTCTGTCAAGGAAGGGCAAATATTTGATATAAAAAATTACGTATAATTTAAACAGTTTATTTACAACAATGTTCGATCTAAGTGGTGGCCATTTGCTGTGATCGGGTGGAGGACAATATACGGTAGCAAGCTAACTGTACTTCCAGAATAGTGTTTCTTTGCTGTTTGACGATAAAGGTAAAAGGCAGTAGGGTAGCAAGTAATGCCAAAATGGTGTCCTTTGACTGTGCGGAGGGTGAAGGAACAATATAGGGTAATTGTATTACCAAAAAAAAAGTTGCAAAATTAAAATGAAATAACGTATTTCATTTAAACATGATAACATATCTGATTTAAACACTTTGTTGTTTATTTAAGATCATGAATACCGTATGTACTGGTGTATATGCCTACTTCATGTATAGTGTGGAGTACCCCGAAGTTGGTTGGCGGTTATGGTACGTCCTGGTGAATTTTTAGTAATCTATCTGAATAATGATTTTTAAATTAGGTATAATTTAAATAGTTTATTTCTGATAATCAATACACTGTATATGATCGTGTATAGGCCTACTTCACCTTTAGTGTGACGCGTCCCTACATCGGTTTGCGGCTAGATTACGTTTCGGCAAATTTGTATAATTTTTATGATTGTCACTGAATTTTGCATCCTTTTTTTTCCCGTGATAATTTTCTCTATATCTGCACAGAAGTCCTGCGTTGTGAATGCAAAACATTTTCCTGCACATTTTAAATGCTTGTATAAGTAAATTCCGGTGACGATTATAAAATGACGGAATATGAGACTTCAATGTTTTCTTGGCGTTTAACTTGTGGAATTCTTCCCCTGTCATCGGAGCTTAAAACCCGCTGATCAGTTCCTCTTCAGAGGTGAAAGATCACAATGGCAATCTCCCGCGTAGACGTGTGTATAAACTAGTGTCAACCATTATTTACACCATTCAGACTGTTATCTTTATCTTCATTGCCATACACACAACGTTTCGGCCTTTGTACGCTCCTGCTTTCTTCAGGTGATTGGAATTTCGGACCGACCCATTTATTTCGTCACCGTCTTTATCCAGTAGATAAACCCGTTGGTTAGATTCAGTGGCTAGATCCAAGGAGTTGTGATTTCAATACCAGGCAACAGCAGTGGTGAACTGAAACTTAGAGAGTTGAGTTAAAAGGAAATAAATGAGACATACGGAAGAGGCATGGCACGTGGAACTAGAACAGTCTACCCCGGTAGACGAAAAAAAGGTGTCGGTTCGAAATTTCAATCTCCCGAAGAAGGCCGCTGCGTACAACGACCGAAACGTTGTGAATCTGGCAATGAAAATTAGGTTAACAGTCTGAATAATGTAGATAATGCAAGTAATCATAATACCTCATCTCAGAGATATAGACAGAGATATAGAGAGATATAGACATAAAGGCCAGAGCGTACAACGGCCGAAATGTTGTGAATCTGGCAATGAAAATTGGGATAACAGTCCGAATAATGTAAATAATGCAAGTAATCATAATATTAGGTTGGTGTAAAAATAATGACAATAATGTCGTTTCTTGACGTATTTTTTAACATCAAAAAACGACATTATCACGTCATTATTTTTGCACCAACCTAATACCTCATCTCAGAGATATAGACAGATAGTGCAAACCAGATCAGTGTCTACCGTTTTGTTTCTGGTATAACCTTGACCTATGTACCATATGTGATACACGCTTAGCGATCATGTGTTTTTTTTCAATTTATAACTGATTGGAAGATTTTCCTGGTGTAGGGTGTCAATTCTTTCTTCCCGGGAATTTTTGCTATCCAAGGCTATAGGTCCTAGTTTATCCATCTATTCAACCCATAGCTATGTTGGGGGAGAATATGTGCATTCGTACCTTTCGCAAGGGTATTTGCGTGTAAGTAAATGTAGCGAACCCAAATGCACCGGATTCTTATTTCGAGGCTCTGTTCATTACACCACACTATACTGATGCCTGCTTTTTGAATTTAGCTTAAATGGAACATATATCGATTTTTATTCGAGTATAAACTGAATTCATCTTTTTCTCTATAATGTGAATCCTACTTTTTATACTACTGTTTAATATAAATACTGCATTTTTAAACCAATGTAAACTAGAGGTTTGCCTACCGTTGTCACTCTAATCAAATAATGATGATTAGCATAATGTTGAGAAATCTAAGGACTGATAATAATTCAGTCGGTTACGTACCATGGGGAGGAACAATCTAGTAATGGATAGCAACTCAGATCGAGGAATCAAATTCCAATCGAAACCAATACATTCACTTATGTGCTAATATCCTTTGAAAAGGTATGGATCCTCATCTCCTCCCAGCTATAGGTAAATGGCAGGACAGACCGGGTTCTATAGCCTTGGATAGCAACTGGACTACCGCAGGAAGAAATGGCAACCGACTGCGAGAAAAATCTGCCTCGTCAGTCATGTATTGAAAAGACACATTATCGCCTAAGCGTGTATGGCATATAACTATGTACCATTCGTGTTACACGCTTAGGCGCTCATTTTTTTTTCTTCAGTCAACCAGTTGCCATCCAAGGCTATAAAACCCGATCTGTACTGCTATTTACCCATAGCTGGGGGTAGAAGATGATTTATGCCGTTCGCAAGGTTATTTAGCACGTAAGTGAATGTAATGGATTCGAACTCAGCTCTTCGATTCCTCAATCCGAGCCGCTATCCATTACTCCACCATGTCTGCTGATAAGGCTTACCATAAGAATACTGAATTGTCAACATCGGCAATGTCTGTAGTTTGGTTTTGTTGATTTTGTGTAGCAGCATATCAACACCTCCATAGGCACCCCGGAGTGCGATAATGGTTAGAAAGCTTGACTTGCTGGAACAGTTACAACTGGGTAGTGAGTTCGATCCTCACTGGGTGCCCCGTAATTTCCACTTTGTGCCACATCTACCCTATGCTTAGAAAATCAGAGCGCCTGGAGGCGGCTGAATGGTTAGCAAGCTTGTCTCGCTAGAAGAATTACGACTGAATAGTGAGTTCGATCCTTACTGGGTGCCCTATACTTTCGGTCTTGTGCCACATTTAAGCAATCCTTAGAAAATCACTATCAACACTACCGTGGGTTATTTAATGCTAAAGTTTAAATATTCTGCAACTACCGATAAATGTATTGCTGGTAATTCTAAATGAAGAGATCTTTGTGGTAATTTCACTACAAATATGTATTGTTGCTAATCTTTATTTTTTTATATATAAAAATGTAAAGCTCGTATATTTAGTATAAAATGTACATTTATACTTGCATAGGCTTCGTTTTTGTTTGGATGTTCACTATTTGGACCTACAGGTGCTACCACCTCGGGTTAAGGTGTAGCAAGAAACAGCATCAATTAAGTGGTGGCAAATTCTTTAACAATACTCGTCATTCAATGAAGAATATAATTCATAGAGCTCAAACACTATTCGAATGACATTTCGTGTGTTAAATATTTGAAGTTACAATTGTATTTCTTCGCAATTATTAAATCCCGTTCTATAAAGTTCCGCTAGAGAAGGACGTTAATCAGTTAACAACGATAAACATCTTATCAACTGACAACTGTTGAAAGATTAACGCTAACCCTGTCATTCGCTAATCTATCTAAAACATTATGTCTGCGTGTGACTTTGCATTTGCGGAGATGCATATACTTGTGTTGTGCGGGTGTGATTTAGAGATGTTTGTCCTATTTCATGTACACCTAATCACGCATGCATATGCATCCACATAATTTGAATGAGTTTCAAATAAGAGTTTGGTAATGGTAATGATAGTATTTGCCGTTTCCCTATAAAGAAACATTTGCTATTCATTGACGAAGCAGCCAGCACTGCCTTTGATTGGAATTTATAAAATTTTTATTTTTATTTTTTAAGGAAAACAGGTTTTTCAATTCCAGTAGCTGTTATAGCTCTTTCAAATATTGATGAGAGTGTGTTCCTTTCTAACCTTTTATGATTATGTTATTAGGTTGGTGCAAAAATAATGACGTAATAATATCGTTTTTGACGTATTTTTAACGTCAAAAAACGACATTATTACGTCATTATTTTTGCACCAACCTAATATTATTTTCTCTTCGTGTAACATGCGCTATTTATTTTTATTGCTGCTGAACCTGGTGACCCTCAAGTGAGGTGTTTTTGGAATAATACATTTCACTCCAACTCAGTTTGGACAAGGCTTACCCTGGGCTTAGAAATAAGTTCATAAATTCGAAGAAAAAAAAACTTTATTTTTTAAAGCTAATATTATATAAAACAATATTTTAAAAAATCAACACATATTAACATAGGCTCTAACCATAATATTGAGCTCTTTAACCCACATATATATGATATACTTTGAAACTATATTTATCACACACACACACACACACACATCAAAAAGATAACTTATCTTAGACGATGCCTTTTGTCCTCTAAAGGACTTTATCAATACAATTTTGATGGACACAGAATTTAAGACCATACGGCGAAGTCTGTTTCATGCACTTAAACGCAACCGTCATTGCTTGAAAATTGCGTTGAATCATGAAAGAAACTTGGTGTTGACCTCAGTGTCCTTTTTTATATTTATATATGCTCTACCTTTGATATTGAACACTTTCTTCCATAAATATAGCATACTTTAAGGCTATACATTAGCATATATATATATATATATATATATATATATATATATATATATATATGAATAAAAATGACAATAGGAAAACTGGTAATTGTTGACGCGTTTCGTCCAAAGCAACATACGAAAATGAAATTAATTGAACAAGGTAACTAATAAAAACAAAAACAGAATGTTCCTAGCAAGTGGAATGTAGAGAAATGCTATTTTCATATTGTTAACTGAAAATAATGTCAGTATTTGTCACGTGTGGAGAATATTGTCATTATATCTGTGTTGATGTATTCAACCATTTTATTTTGATTTTATGAATCTGTTGTGCATATTTGTTTGTAAGAGCAGTAATTATGTTAAGAAAGGAGAAAAGGGGAAAAAACCTGGGCGTAGATTAATATTTGGGTAATTTTCTATGGCGGCACTCTCCAGAATTTTTCATTCTTAGTGAGTTATTTTCTTTTTTTATGAGTGTAGCATTTTTAAAATCAAAATTATGGTTGAATTTATATATATATATATATATATATATATATATATACATATATATATATATATATATATATATTTCGTTGAATATGACAAAGGAAAATTTGATTAATTTTAATTCAGTTTTCCAACATTCTTACATTTTTCCTTTGGAGGGAGCACAAAACCTACATCTTAGACTGTCAAACATTTTTTTAATGTATTTCTGGTATTTATTTTAATATGTAAAAGTATATCTGACATTTTTACTACAAAAATATATTTTTACACTTTCATAGTGTATGACCCTAGTTAGGTGGGGTTAACTATTTGCCCATAGTTAAAACATTAACATTCAGTGTTGAGCTGGAAACAATAGCAATTAAGTGGTGGTTCTACGCTCCTCACAACCTCTTATCTCCTTATCAGACTTACTGCCGGGCGTAGTTTATCGTCATACCCAGGACTATTCCAAGAAGCTAAAGTCCCGTGTCAGTGGATCGATCTTTTCGCGATGAACAAGATGCGCCTCATCCGTGATCTTTAACGCTTTAAACTGATGATGAACAAACTATCCGAGCAGATTTACTGCTGGTTTAAATGTTTGTAATTCCTTATGTAACATTGTGTGGGTACTTTAGCATAGAAATCCGAGGAATCATGTGAATAAAAAAATATGTAGGAAAAATTCGACATCTAAATTTGCACACGCATTGGGCTAGGGAAGGTAATGGTAATATTAGACGTTTAACTACAAGGAAACATTTGTCATTGACCCAACAGAAGAATCTGCAATATTATTGGTCTTGGCTTGGCACCTCAGCATCAGTCATTTTCTTACTGCCGTAATGTAACATTGCTGTGCCTTTTCTAAAAATAATTTCATGGTGATTGGTCAGATGAACTTTCTGCTATAGTACTTAAACTTTATGAATTTAAGCGCAGTACTAGATTGGTAATAAGGTCTCATCAATTGAATTGGCTAGATGCAACCGTAAGTTTTGTGGAAGCTTCTAGCTTTCAAAACAAATTTTATATTCATTATTTACATTATTCGGACTATTGTCCTCATCTTTGTCGCCATATTTATTACAAAGTATCGGCCGTTGTACGCTCGGGCCTTCATCAAGTGGTTGGACTGTCGAACTGAACCCTTTAATTCGCTCACTGGGGTAGACTGTTCTAGTACCACGTGACATGTTTAGTGGATGTCAGTTATCATTTATCTCCTGTTAATTCCACTCTGCAAGTTCTCCACTGCCTTAACCAGGAATTGAATTGACATTCTTCGGGTCCTATCACTGGATCTAATCAACGCCTTTATCCACTGTGCCATGTGTCCTTGAAGAAACGTTTTAATAAATATGGCGACAAAGATGAGGACAATAGCCCGAATAATAAAATAGCGTACGTAATACCTTATGTCAGAAATATTGACAGATACTGAAAGGCCAAAGCGTTGTAATAAATATGGCGACCAAGATGAGGACAATAGTCCAAATAATGTAAATAGTGTACATAATACCTCATCTCAGAAATATAGACAAATTTGAAATATTTAAATGCAGTGTCAATCGTTATTTACTGTCTTCTTGATTCTTTTTTTATTTTCCTCGCTCCTTAATAATGTTTCCATTTTCCTTATGTTTTACACTCAGTAACCCCTTGTGTCTCAGCGGATTTGCTGCCTTTCTTGGGGTGAAATGAATGAGACAAAAATTGTAACTCGGAACTTTCCCACATTTTAGTGTTATTCTTCTCCCTGTATCTATTTTAGTTACCGTAGGAATAAATAGTCTTTATTAGTTTCGAATCATTCATCGTATTTTACACGCAGATTTAGAAATACTTGGAATTGAAACAATGTCCAATCTTTCTTGCTCAACAAATATTGTCAAATATTCTGTAAGCCGTTCTTACGTGGGCGAACGTTTAAAGATTAGAATGTTTCGATTGACGCAAAAATCCCCAGGAAATAAAATTTGCATGGAAAAAGCAATGGAATTGGTGAAGAATAGTCTATCACAACAGGCGAAATGGAATTTCGTTGGATAATGCCAAGACATACTTGTGGTGCTTATCTCTAAATTGACCGTGGATTACGGCAATAACTGAGATTCAACTGCTCGAAAAATGAATTATTTTATCGGTGTGGAGCAATTTCCGGTGAAGAAGGAAGTATAAGAGGTCGATGATGATACGACATGGAACAATATAATGAGTGTCCCAGCTCGGCAAAAAAAGGGCTTTCTTGCTTCTGCTATGACAGGCAAAATGAGAAAGAAAGAGAGAAAATGAGGAGGAAAGGTCCGTTTGTGTGTGGGTGTATGTATGTGTGCGCGTGCGTGCGTGGGTGAGTGGGTGTCTGTGTGTGTGTGCGTGTCTCTGTCTGTGCATGTGTGTGTGCAGCGATGAATTGAATGTAATCGAAAAGAATTAGAAAAAATAGGATTGTTGGAGCGAGAAAATGCAATGAGAATATTGTCAATAAAGCTTTTTTATTGTGTTTTTTTGTTTTTTAAAAAAACGCACAATCGTTGTGTGGGTGGGCGTAAGATGTTATTAATGAAAATAAAAGCGGATAGCTTTATAATAACACCGCAAACACCATTTCGATGATTTATCACTTCTATGCAGAATAAAATTTTATGTGTCAATTGATCAATCTTTCTCGCTGGCTGGGTGATCTAAATCATTTCAATGTGCCTCCATTTAAACTCACAAGTATTATTACAATTAAAACAGAACACACACACACACACACACACACATATATATATATATATATATATATATATATATATATATATATATATATATATATATAAATATATATATATATATATATATATGCTTTTAAAATCAGGAGGTCAGTTGAATCGGTTAGCTTGGTTTCAAAATTACGGTATCCTTAGACGATTTTTATCAAATGACCTCTTAATGCTTTTTTTAAAAAAATAATGAACGCTGTATTATTATTTTCAAAAATAAATAAACAAACGTACGATGATAGGTGTATTACAAAGCTAGGAAGAGTATGTAGAAGAAGAGAAAGAGAAAGAAGAAGAAAAGGAAAAACAAGAAAAACAAAAAGAAGAGGTCTACATGTTCTTTTTACTTTTATTTTTTTCACACCTGTAGTGAGCACTTTTAATACTATTGTTTCTTGGTCTGATTCAATACTGACAATCAACCATATATATATATATATATATATATATATATATATATATATATATATATATATACACTAGCAGCATGGCCCGGCTTTGCCTGTGCTTGATTCAAAAATCGTACGACACATACAGCAATCGCTCTCACTGGACTAAAATATTTTTGCTCTTCCTTGGCTTTAAAGAAGTGCTCTTTGCCGTGCTGATGTTGCTACATGCCTTACTTCTTGCCTATCTCACACTGCGAATTATTTCTAAGCTCTATACTAAACATTAAATCTGTTACGAACTAAACAAAATGAACACAAAACGATCAGCTTTAAAAAAGGACTCGTAACTGGAAAAATCGAATGAAAAAAGAATGTTAACAACAAATACTTTTTCACACCCAACCCAGTTCTGCGGAATAAGAATCAACGTTGAGTTTAAGCAAGCTAATGAGCCAATGGAGTAAAGTGTCATGCAGATTTAAATATTTCTCACTTGTGACGAATGCAGCTATCGATTTTTTTTGCATGCTAGCATGCTAGTTAATATTCGTGCCAGTCAGCTGCTGGATCTCACGTAGAATCTTCCTGCCTTTTTGTGGCAACCAGCTATAGGCTCTCACTCTGAACAGTACAAAATGGCCGCAAACTACATGAAAACTGCCGTAGAAGCATGAAATAATCGATTATCTCCACTATCGATGGGAGTTGGGAAATGCAAAGTCGATCTTGGCCTTCCCGCTAACTGGGAGCATGTACATGTAATTTTTGGTGCAAATTGTCGAAAATTGCGCCCGTGCATTCGTTACACACACACATCCTATCTTTTGTAGATGCTGTCTATTTATTTTATGTAAATTATTTTCATAACGTCTGATAAGCTTAATAATATTATCATTAAACGAAGAAAGAAAATCACAATATTGATCCATATTTTTTAATCCAATCTAAGCTTTCGGCTTACATAAGCCATTATCAAAGATGTCAATTACTGTACAACATATTAAGCAATATACGGACAAGACAGTGATCATAGTCTGTCATTGTTTACATGGATGATTTCCTAGCAACGATAAACACGTGCATATAAGACGCTAGAAGCGAAAAAATCGCACCGTAGCTCTTGACGTCACACATGACCATGCGAGAGTGAATTCAAGAAGTATAAAGCATGGGAAACTGTTGGTATAAAACAATGGCTTCTGTTACCAATTATAGAGGTTTATGGATATTTGTAGAGATTCCATAGTTGATTGTTCGCGTATAAAGTTGATGGAGATAAAAGGCGTTGGTGCTTTTTTTATATATTTTATCGACAATACAAAATACACCACCACGAAAATGAAAAAAACAAAAAAAAACAAAACAAAATCATCAAAATATGACAAAATTACGACCAAAATTAAATAAATTAATTATGAGTATAGCAACAAAATTTTAAAATGTTTATAACAGCAAGGTTTTAAATTAACTAAATTGTAATTGTTAAAAACTATAAGTAAAAACAATATTTCAAAACACATATTTACAATTTTTAATAAAAATTTACATAAATTAAGTTACCTCCATTACATAGTGGTAATTTTTTTCGAATTTAACAGCCTTCATGCTCACAGATATTCATAAATTATATTAGTTCTTTGTCTTATCAAATGGACGGCATTAAAAGCAATTGGGAAAATGAAAAATATAATTATATATAAGATTTCTTATAATTATTTTAAGAAATTTTATGTTTATACATTCTTTTTATAGATGGTATTTATCAATCCACCCACGGGGATCGAATGTGGCACAAGGCCTTTTTAATGTGGGTATCTCTGAGCCCGTAGTCCCAGCCAAAAATAAATAACCATCCAAACCCGCCGAGGCGGGCCAGTTCCGTCAACCTCCCCCAACGAAACCCTACCCCTCGGCGGAGCTTCGTCCGGGTTCCTGTCTGCAAACAGAGAGTTCGACAGACACCCGACCCGGCAGCTCACAAAGCGCAGATACTACACTTTGATCCTAGCCACCGGGCCGAGCGGATATTCCTTTTATGGATGGTATTTATCAATCCACCTACGGGGATCGAATGTGGCACAAGGCCTTTTTAATGTGGGTATCTCTGAGCCTGTAGGCCCAGCCAAAAATAAATTCCGCAGATACTACACTTTGATCCAAGCCACCGGGCCGAGCGGGTATTCTTTTTATGGATACAAATATTTAAGTTAATGCTCTGTTTATAATAAACAGTATTATAACATTTACCGTCCTGAATGTGCGAGAAATTTTCACAGAAAAACAATTCGTCCTCCGAATCTACAAAAAGAAAGTATAAACATAAAATATCTTAAAATAATTGTCGGACTTTGTCCATTTCATAATATATATATATATACATGATTTCTTATAATTAAAAAACTATATAACATGTTCAAAATGGTCCACTTTACGCTTAATACAACGATAAGCTGCATCAGGTAAACACTTCGATAAACTAGTTTACGCATTTCTAGATAAATCTCAGAAAATCTATGCGAAATTGCTTGTTTCAATTAAGGAATTGTTTTCGGTTATACCCTGCAAATGAGATGTTTCAGCACAAACAAGAAAAAGGCTATTCCAATGATCTACATCGTCCTCTCCGCCACAGGAACGAATCAGCCATAGTTATCCTTAACTCATCTGAAACAACTATAATTTGATTTTGTTCATTAAAATTTAGTAAATAAAAAGGCTATACATACATACATACACACACACACACATATATATATATATATATATGTATATATATATATATATATATATATATATATATATATATATATATATATATATATATATATATATATATATATATATATATGTACGTATATGTATGTTTGTATATGTCAGTAGATGTATATGTAGATGTTTTTATATATGAGTGTGTGTATGTTTAGGTATGTATGTATACATATATATATATATATATATATATATATATATATATATATATATATATATATATGTGTGTGTGTGTGTGTGTGTATTAAAGACATTTTTATGTTTAACGTTCTTTTTATAGATACAAGTATTTAAGTAAATGCTCTGTTTATAATAAACAGTATTAAATAACATTTACCGGCCTGAATGTCCGAGAAATTTTCATAATGTATATATATGTGTATGTATAATACTAAATGGACAAAGACCGACAATTACTTTAATATACTTAATCTTTATACGCTATATTTTATATAGACAAATATTTAAGCAAATGCTCTGTTTATAAAAAACAGTATTAACAACATTTACTGGCCTGAATGTCCAAGAAATTTTCATAGAAAATGTGCGTCCCCTGAGTAGGATACAGGTTCAAATCCTGTCGGAGGACGCATATTTTTCTATGAAAATTTCACTCTATCTTTCCCAAAATACATCTCACTCTTGCTTTCTTTCTATTTCTCTCACAAAAACAAAACACTCTTTCTTTCTATGTCTCTGACAATACTCCTCACTCTCTCACTTTCTTTTTATCTCTCTCAAAATACATATCACTCTCTCTCTCTCGCTCTCTTTCCTTCTAACTTTCTTAAAGTGCATCTCACTACATCATTCTTTCTATGTCTATCATAATGCATCACACTCACTCGCTCTATCTCTCTCACAATACATCACACTCTTTCTTTCCATCTCTCTCACAATACATCACACCGTTTCTTCCTATCTCTCACACATTATGTCTTACGTTCTCTCTGTCTTCATTTCTATCTCCCTCACAGTACATCTCACTCTCTCTTCTCCTTTCTTTATATCTCTCTCAAAATGCATCTCCCTCTCTCAATGTATCGCTTTCTCAATCAATTTTCTTCTCCATATATAATCATAATACGATCAACAGAAAGTTTTAATTGCTTACTGATGGCAACAAGCAATCAATATTCTTTCAATTTCTCGAATCATGAGAAAATAAATCCGATTATGTCTTGTGTCTTCGGAGCATTGGAATTATTTCGATTCTTTGCTTCTTACAAATTCTTCTTCACCTTGTCATCAGTTCTCGGCTTTTAATTTATGTCCGGTGTATTTTTACACAGTTCCACCTGCTAGCAATACGGACTTTCGCGTGCAATATTATGGAATGGTGATCTGTTAATCTAAAATATTTAGAACAGTTTACGAGCGCACAAGAGGTATTGCAATTAACACAGATTTGCAAAAAAGTGTGAATGAGCATATTACGTACAACACTATATTTCCCCTCATAACAGCTTTCTATCGCTTTAATATCTTTATCGTATATATACGCACACTTCTGGACAGAAAAATAAGGCGAAGGAAAATAACGAAAAATATTTGGGTATAACATCGAAGAGTGAAAATAAAAAAAAGAAAAATTAAAATTAAAATTAAACAAACTTAAAGCACTTAATAAGGAAAATTAGGATACTGGGAACATAAGTCATTTAACTATATATGCATAGTCTCTCTTTTCCTCTCTATCTCTCTCCCTCTGCTTATATATATATATATATATATATATATATATATATATATATATATATATATATATATATATATATTCTTTATTTATTTTTAAATAATATATAGATTTATATAAATATATCAAATAAAAAATAAAAAACATTAAAAGAAATTAACCCAAATAAATAAATAATTAAATACACAAGCCACCCCCGCAAAATAACCGTCAGAACAGATTACCCACAATGCACTACTGACACGTATATAAAAATAGTCGAGGAAAAATTCAACACTCGCGGCCTGACGATTACGTCTAGCATGAAACAGGCCATCGCCTCTGAGTGTTGAAAATGATCACTTTTATATTTGTATTTACAAACGCTCTATCTCTGTTATTGAACAGTTTATTCAGTAAATATAGTACACCTTAAAACTATATTTCTTCACATTTTGAAAATTTCAAAATTTTGACCATCGAGTGGAGGAGTGCAGCCAAAGCCTTGGCGGACATTTGGGCGATATTATTTTTCACACATAAATGCCATGACTTAAATAAAATGATCCAATAAATAAATAAATAAATAATGAAACACGATAGTCTATATATATATATATATATATATATATATATATATATATATATATATATATATATATATTGAGAGAGAGAGAGAGAGAGAGAGAGAGAGAGAGAGAGAGAGAGAGAGAGAGAGAGAGAGAGATAACGACAGATATTTTTATATATTAAAAACAATATTGGCGAAAAACTGTATGACAAAATTGAAAAAAAATTCCTTGTAACACGTTTTGTCCTTTAGGATTTCATCGGAAGAAATTTTTTTTGTTGTTGTTGCGACTACGCATGCGCACGAATGAGGAATGCTCGGGATTTAAAATTCTAATTTTGAAATTGAGATTCTTTTTCTTTCGATCGCTTTTGTTCGTAGGTATCCCACACTGTGATATTTGTTCTGCCAGCAAATGTTGTAAGAGTCCGGATGTAGATTTACAGTGGATGACCTTGCGCTAAAGGTATATATCTTTTGGAGTAGGTACACGTCTACTTATCATCTCTCAGGTGCGTCTCAGTCCTTGGACAGAGTGCCCTCAGTACCTTCTCTGTCTAAGGACAGAAGGGCAACTGAGAAAATTATACTGAGTGATGCCCATCCCTGGGAAAAAGCTGCCCGCGGCCGCGCCCTCCTATTGCACCAGAGGGAGGAATCGGTGCTCGCACCGAGGCCAGCCCAAACGGTAGTTTCGGGGGCTGAGGGTAATTTTTGTCCCTGTCCTGGGTGTACGCGCTCGGGTCCCCACCTAAAAATAGAGGCCTTGTGTCACATCTCATCCTAGTAGGGAGGATAGAGTAAATACTTTCACTCTAGATCTTTTTTCCTCGTAGTCAATTGTTTTTTTCCCTTTGATCAGTGTAGCATTTATGTCAAAATTGTAATCAGTCTCATTACTCTTCGCGACCAACGGACTTCATGTGTTTTTATAATATACCAAATTTATGTTCATAAAATCTTTTATTTAGATTCCTTAAGATTTCGCCTATGTAACTTTTTTACTGGTAGATTTTCCGTCAAAGTGGGGTTGATGTATCTTATTTGAATTGCTTGCGACGATGGATTCACGCCAATTAAATCATTAACCTCTGTATTTGTTTTTTGTATGAATGATTCATGAATTTATAAATTAATTGCACCTTTATTGAAATTAAAATAACTGATCCAAGTGCAACTTTCGGATAATAAGTGCAACATTACTGTAATTATTGAACAATATAGTCCATGCCACTTTGACGGAAAATCTACCAGTAAAAATGAATTCTCTTATTGCTATATTTGTACAAAATGCACAACCTTAAAATTTAAATTCAAACTCAGCGTTGCGACTGCACATTCCAAAACAATCACATTTCTCATAGCATTTTTTCGGATTATATCTCTATTTTCGTTGTCCTCTTATTACTGAGAGTAAACTAAAGAACAAAATCTATTTCTATACCGTAGGATGTCTGTAGGAACAGACGAAATCATGTAAAAATAAAAAAGACCTTATGTAACTGAAATTTATAAGCGAGGATCATATCATTCATGTACAGGTTCGGGTTTTTATGTATCTTATTTGAATTGTTTGCTACGATGGATTCTTGCCAATTAAATCATTAACCTCTGTATTAGTTTTTTGTATGAATGATTCATGAATTATATATATATATATATATATATATATATATATATATATATATATATATATATATATATATGAGCGAAAACATCAGAATTTTCTCCTACGAGACGTACACGCGTACACGCGCGCACACACAATTACAAATAAATATTAACTTCTGATGCCCGTATACACAAAGAGAATTCTTACAGGCTTACATACATATAGAATTATTTACGGTTATAAAGCACGTGATACACGACTGACCAATATAGCATTATTTAAATTATTCGGACTATTGTCCTCATCTTTGTCGCCATATTTATCACAACGTTTCTGCCGTTGTACGCATGATCCCACTAAGGCCGGTGATCTCCCTTCTCTCTCCACATGTGGTCAGCCACGCCTGATTTTTCTACTTCCCTCGCGTTACAGTTTCTGGTGTTCCTGAAACCTTACTTTGAGGGGTTGGCCTGTCTCTCCTTTATATTCCTTTCCGCAGCTGCACGGGATAGCGTACACACAGTCTTTAGTCATGTTCTCCTCTATGGGATCATGTTGAGATCATAGACAAGGAACACCATCGGAAAATTCGTAAACTTAAGGAATCAGCACATATGCTAGGCCACAAAAATCTCCTGAGCCGACTTAGTACAGAGCTGAATACAATATGGGAACCAGTAATAAGGAGTGCCAGAGAAAAGCAATGATAACAAAGTTGCAATATGAGCTGTGGTAGAAACATGAAATTATAGCAGCAAAATTGCAGTATGAGCACTGGTAAAAATGGTTGCTTTGCTGAAGACGTTAGGTTTATAATACCCAAATATCCATACCCAGATGTCCTCAAGGGCACATGGCACAGTGGATAAAGGCGTTGGTTAGATCCAGTGACAGGACCCAAAGAGTGGAGGACGTTCAGAGGGAAATTAGCAGGAGATAACTGATAGCTGACATCCATTAAATATGGCACCTGAAAGTAGAACAGTCTACCCCGAAATAAAGGGTTCAGTTCGAAATTCCAACGGCCCAAACGTTTTGATAAATATGGCGACAAAGATGAGGACAATAGTCCGAATAATGTAAATAATGTACTTAATACCTCATCTCAGAAATATAGACAGACTCTGAACAATATGCAACAAACTGAAATACCAGAATTCCTATCTTTTTGACCGTTTTCCCAGTCTCTGACAAAGCTTAAATAAAAGTGAGACATCTTAGATTCATCAGCGTTTAGCTTTTATCTTATCATTCCGATCCATATTTGTCATATACCTTCCAACTTAATTCATATATTTGTGTGTGTACACACACACACACACACACACATATATATATATATATATATATATATATATATATATATATATATATCCAGAGAACGAACAGTGTACAATTCCAACGTTCGTAACATTAAATTTAAAATAGGTCTCAATACGCAGTAGAGCAATATTATTTATTTTAGGATATTACATGGAAAACCTGTCAAAATCGATACACAATTGTAGTCATATTTCAATGCCTATTAAAGCCTTTTTTAAATCTAAATACATCGTCCACTCTCCAGTAATTTATAATCCCCTGATGAGATGCATTAATATGCATCGAAACGTGACTACAATTGAATATATATATATATATATATATATATATATATATATATATATATATATATATATAGGGAGAGAGAGAGAAAGTCTACGATGGATAAATTTTCATCTAAATTAAGCAAAAATGAAAATAAAACTGACATCTCATTTTAACAGATATATTTACAAAAATTGCACAACATATCTTGAATTACTAAAGAATAAATTTATTTAATCCAATCGCCATATATAATATATGTTTAAAAATATGTTTGCTTGAATGTATACCATGAATATTTTTTTTATGTCGCTAAACAATATCTGCTTGAAAAATGTTATTATTTCAACAGTAGATTAAACAAAGGTTTCCTATTTTAATAAATAAATTTTATATTAGCTAAAAACTTATTCAATCGAAATATTGAAATAATCATATTAACATTTTCTGTGTAAGAGCGTTTAAAATCAAAGCAATGTCTTAGCTGACAACATAAGGATTTTTTTTTTGCAAGAATGTGTCTGTTTTGCTTCAAATACGTAAACAGCATGAGACGCTTTAGATGTTAATTTCACTGCTTTTTCAACACTGAGAATTTGAACGAAAACCAGGCAACTCTAATTTTGTGTTATTTATAAGAAATTCCTGAATTAGTGGTTCCAAGTTCACAAATTCCATTTTCGGATAGATTGATTAATTTTGACAAATTCAAGTCTTCAATGTTGATGGCTGATATTTTCTTCAACCTTTTCTTTGTTTCCCGCTTCCGAAAGGATAAGAAGTCAATTAGTATTTTAAGAAGACAATCCATGCCTATCTTACTTTTTAATGAATAGAACTTAAAATCTATCCTTTCCATCCAGACATATTAGTGTATTTCCCTATATTTACTTATCTAATGGGCATAACTTTTCCAAGACCTACTTTTGTCATTTCCAACTCATCTGACTTTATTGTCGAATACAATATATTCTCAGCTAACAGAGCAAAAGTATTATATTAGATGTTATATTATTATGTTAGACATATATTATTATATTATATTATTATATTTATTATATATATTATATATTATTATATTATATATATTATATTATTATATTATACATATTATATTATTATATTATATATATATATATATTATATTATTATATTATACATATTATATTATTATATTATATATATATATATTATATTATTATATTATGCATATTATATTATTATATTATATATATATATATATATATATATTATATTATTATATTATTCATATTATATTATTATATACTATTATATATATTATATTATAGCATATATATATTATTTTATATATATTATATTATAAATATTATATTGATATATTATATTATATATATTATATTATTATATTATATAAATTATATTATTATATTATTATTATACATATTATATTATATATATTATATTATTATATTATATTATTATATTATATTATATATATATTAAATTATATTATTATATTATATCAGATACTAGTAGATGTAAAATTAGATGTTCTTGAATGCAATATTTAGAATTTCTTCAAACTGTTTCTTAATCCTTTGGGCCATATTAAATACATTTAGCTTCTGGTTATGGAAATTGCTACAACCCTTAATCTCAAACCAGCTAACTACATATACTTCAATAGTGAATTTAATAAGATGGTGAAGCTTTTCATGGAATTCTGAAGTGTATGTACCTCTGGTATTCTATTATCTGGTTGCTAAACCATCTTGCATTACTTAACTTTCCAGGCAGCAAATGTACAATTAACTTTACCTTTGAAAATCCATTGTGTATATTACAAAAGGATACTTTTGGGGGTCTTTACTTCGAGCCCACATTTTGACTCTAGGAGCCATATTGTCAAGAGGCCCACTCATTATCACGAATTCTACTTGTGGCGAATCCTGTTAGTTCCGGTCTATGCCTCTGAGATGAGGTATTAAGATTACTTGCATTATTTACATTTTTCGGACTTTTGTCCCCATCTTCATGGACATATTCACAACGTTTCGGCTGTTGTATGTCAGGGCCTTCTTCAGGTGATTAGAATTTCGAACCGAACCCTTTATTTTGTCCACTGGGGTTGATTTATCTAGTTCCACGTTCCATGCCTCTTCCGCATGACTCAGTTATTTCCTTTTAACTCAACTCTCCAAGTTTTGTTTCACCTCTGCTCTGATGTGGTATCGAACTCACAACTATTTCAGGACTAGTCACTGGATCTAAGCATCGTCTTTATCTACAGGATATATATATATATATATATATATATATATATATATATATATATATATATATAGATAGATAGATAGATAGAGAGAGAGAGAGAGAGAGAGATAACAAGACGGTAACTTTCATTATCTTAATTATCGATTTCGTTTATGATTTTTATTTCGTGAACACCGAGATGTTCATCTCATCAGAACGAAAACCTGCTCTGCTAATAAAGAAAGTACGCAGGACGTCACTGTATTTCGTAGTGGATAAGGAAAGTGAGAAAGACGGGTTGGGTAAAGTCAGAGTTTAGCGGTTAGTCCCTGTCTATATTTCTTTGATGAGGTATTATGTATACTATTTAAATTATTCGGACTATTGACCTTATCTTTGTCGCTATATTTATTAAAATTTTCCGTCGGTGTACACTCCGACTTGTTCAGATGGTCGGAATGGCGAACTGATCCCTTTATTTCGCTAACTGGGGTAGACTGTTCTAGTTCCACGTGATATGTTTCATGGATGTCCTTTGTCAGTTATCTCCCGTTAATTCCCCTCTCAAAGTTCTCCACTACCTTAATCGGATATTCCACTCACAATCTTTGGGTCCTATCACTGGATCTAACCAACGCCTTTTTCCACTGTGCCATATGTCCTTCAGTTTTTAATGTGTTTAATGGATGTCATTTGTCAGTTATCTCCTGTTAATTCCCTCTCAAAATTCTCAACTGTGCCAGGTGTCCTTCAGGAATTATCCCTTCCAGTCACAAACTGGTAAGACGTATATATATATATATATATATATATATATATATAGATAGATAGATAGATAGATAGATAGATAGATAGATAGATATCCTACATAATTCATGGTTTTCAGACTGGGGTAGAGCCAGAAGGCACACAGTCAAGGGAGTAGGGAGCCTGTCGATCAACTGGTAAAACGCATATATATATATATATATATATATATATATATATATATATATATATATATATATATATATATATATATGTGTGTGTATATGTGTGTGTGTTTCTGTGCCTGTGTGTCTGTATGTGTGTGTCTGTGTGTCAGTGTGTGTGCACGCGTATGTGTGTGTGCGTGTGAGTCTGTGTGTGCGTTCTGTTATTTTACATCGAGTACTATTTTATTCTCACCAGTATTAAGAGTCCGCTATCATATATTTTTCTGGCTACCCTTTTTTGCCGAACGCATATCTGCTACGGCGACTATCCAATCCCCGTCGCAGACACCTACGCAGACGCATTTGACCATGTTCAGTATTCACAAGTCAGAAGAGATTAATCCGCTCTATTACTAACTCCTATTTATACATTTCAACGTTTATTTTATTGCAATGGATGGTTACATACGAGATCGTAGATGGAATGTGCTTATTTTATTAACACATGTGTAAATAACTGACCCATGGGAGAGTTTTATCCTTCTATTTCAGCTTCGAGATAGACTCGCTTTTTAGATTTTGTTTTACGCTAATGTCTAGTGTCGAATCAATTAGCATCGTTCGTTATCAGCTAGTCATTACTCGTTGATTATTAATGTCGGAACAAGAAAAAATTTTCGTTTGCTTTGAAGAATAAAAAAAAAACCTCCCCCTCCAAAAACAGCGCAAAGAAACTTTCCTACATTTCTTCGTTTTTCTTCGTTCAAAATTTACCAGAAACAAATATGTCTTGTTTGTCTTTCGTGCTACTAATACTTCAACGGAATTGGTGTACATGGCCGGCGTTGTAATAAAAAATAATATCCTTGATGCATGTAAGTAATTATGCAACGTTATGTTAGTAACGTCTAAAAAAATACGAAACTAAAAGTTTCATAAGCAGAATAACTGGTCACTCATATATAGGTGTATATGGCTGGCGTTGTAATAAAAATATAAGACATTTGATGCACGCAAGTAATTGTGTAATGTTATGATTTTAACGTCTGGCAAAAAGTACGAAACTAAATGTTACATAAGAAGAATAAGTGGTTGCTTATATCTGGACATCGTCAAATTAACTAATTGTGTGGTATATCATTTTGGGTATTTTCTTCATATTTCTGCAAAGGTGTGAGGAATTCTGATCACCTATTCAGGTGATTCATCACCAATGTCAAGTGGGTCTCACTTTAGGGCTAAGAAATTTGGCGGTAACCAAGACCAACACCCACAAACTTCAGTCATTTACCAACCGATGTCTCAGGAACATCCTCAACATCATGTGGCCGGAAGTCGTCTGCAACGACCAACTGTGGACAGGACCATACAATTCCTAATTGAGATTGAAATTAAAAAACGGAAATGCTTCTAGGGTCACAAAGTATGCCCTTGACTGGAATCAACAAGGGAAGCGAAAAGTGGGTCGACCAAAACAGACTTTACGCAGAAGTGATTGTCGCAGAGAAGAAGGTAACCGTCACGACATGGGTCCAGCTGAAGAGGATCGCCCGGAACCCCGTCCGTTGGAATCAAGAGGCATATTGTTCCAAGTGTTCATATTTGGTTGGCACACGTATGTATATATCTTAAAAGTTGTTGAAATAACTTCCTGTTTAAGTTGGTGCATTCACTAACATCTTTTAAAGCCTAATTCAGCACTTGATAGCTACGTTCTACCTCAACACCCTGAATTTTAACATTCTGAGGTAACACCAACTAAAAAAACTTCCTTTGGTATCCCCTAGACTGGAACCACTACATATTAACAAAATGGCACATCAATCCTTAGATCTAAGGCAGCTGATGGATGCTGGATTTAGGCATCTGGTGTTTCTTGTCGTGCACAATAAACTACAATGACAATAAGAAAGATACTGTAAAGCAGAATTTGTTTAGCACTTCATATCAGTGAATGAGAAATGGAAAAAGAAGAAATTCTGCCATCTTTATTTTTGTGCTGTTTGATTTTCATTGGTTAAGGAGGCTTTGCATATATTTGATTTGTTAAGTAGCATTAGTACAATTTATGGTGTTCTGAATTAAAGGAGAGACAATACATCCATTTGAAGCTCACAAAAATTAATGGATTCAATTCCTAAATAAAAAAAAAGTTAAAATATTTATAAGTATATTTATAACAGTGCATATATTAACTGAATAGTATAAGAAAGAAAAGATCCAGAACTTTCGCGTAACTTGCACTTGACTGTTCCTTACCAGTGTGGAACTGTGACTGGCTATGCTTAGATTTTAGATTTTATCTAGAACTGAAGATATTGGTTTTAAACATTAAAGTGCTTTTCTGCATTAATTACCATTGTAATGGAAGAACATTTTCACAATTTTTTAAGTTATATATATATATATATATATATATATATATATATATATATATATATATATATATATATATAATTGTTAGAGGTACAAAAACTTAATATTGAAAAGAAAAGATATAATTTGTTTCTTATAGGAATTGTGAAATATGAAAATAAAAAATAAGGAATGAAAACACTTACAAGAAAGATCAATCCGTTTCGTTTCCAAGCTCATCCCGGGTAATGACACCGGTTGGTGAAATTATATCTTTCCCTTGCAATATATATATATATATATATATATATATATATATATATATATATGTATATATGTATGTATGTATGTATGTATGTATATATATATAAAGAGAAAGAGAGAGGGAGAGAGAGGGTGTCCCAAAAAATTTGAAATCATTTTTAAAGCAATTAGCTTGAAAACTACTAAATCTAGCTCAATGTAATTGAACAGAAGTTGTATAAAAGGCAGAGATAGTTTTATTCAAATAGTCGTTGATTTCGGATCCTTTTGGCAGTGGTAAACAAAGAAAAGGTTGAATAAAATACCAGCCATCAACTTTGAAGAATATTATTTGTCAGAATTAATCTCAAAATGGAAGTTATGAACATGCAGACACTAATTCAAGAATCGCTTATAAATAGCACTAAATTAGAGTTGCTTAATTTTCGTTCAAATTCTCAGTGTTGAAGAAGCAGTGAAATTAACATCTAAAGCGTCTCATGTTGTTTACGTATTTGAAGCAAAACATAGACATATTCTTGCATAAAAAAAAACTTTATAGCGTCAGCTAAGATATTCCTTTGGTTCTAAAAGCTGAAAAATTAATATGATTATTTAAACATTCGAATTGAATACGTTTTTATGTAATATGAAATTTATTCATTAAAATAGGAACCTTTTTTTTTAATTTAATGTTGAAATAGTAACATTTTTAAGCAGATATTGTCAAAATGAATGGCATTCTAAAAGCATTTTCAATGCCGATTTTGATGCATTTCCTTAAAAAGAGGTTAAAGCTAGGAATATAAGTTTTTATTTTATGAATTCCCAAATAACTTGACATAACCAAAGTTGATTTTGGAAAAAAAAAGTGTAAGTCGACCTACCCTAATATATATATATATATATATATATATATATATATATATATATATATATATAGGGAGAGAGAAAGAAAGGCTACGATGGATAAATTTTCATCTAAATTACGCAAAAATAAAAATAACACTGACATCTCATTTTAACAGATATATTTACAAAAATTGCACAACATATCTTGAATTACTAAAGAATAAATTTATTCAATCCAATCGCCATATATAATATATGTTTAAAAATATGTTTGCTTGAATGTATACCATGAATATATATATATATATATATATATATATATATATATATATATATATATATATATATATATATATATATATATATATATGAAATGTCCGACAACTATGTTAAGACATTTTTTTATAAAAAAAGAACGTAAAAACATAAAAATGCCTTAATATGTATATTTATATATATATATAAGTTTATTATGGGACCGATTTCATAAGTGTTTAATATATGAACTGCCTTTGACACGGCACGTCGGTAATTAAGCTCTCCGGTAATATTATCCAGTACGGAAGTGATTATCTGCTTGAGTTCATCACTGCTAGCAGAAAGAGGCGGAAAACAGACCAGTCCCTTCCCATAAAAAGAAATCCCACTGAGACAAGAAATATAGTCTTAAGGTGTGCTAAATTTATGGGATAAAGGGCTCAATATCAGATATAGAGTGTGTGTAAATATGAAAGGGAACATAGAAGTCAATGCTTAGAGGCGACAGTCTGTTTCATGCTAGACACAATCGTCACGCCTAGACTCAATCGTTAGTGTTGACTTCAATGTTCACTTATATATATATATATATATATATATATATATATATATATATATATATATATATATATATATATATATATATTATGAATTAACTGGTTTAAAATATGTTTTTCGCTACACAATAATAACCATGTTTCAAAACTTGAAGCTAAAAACTTCAAATTTAATTTTGTTATTTAATTAAAAACATTAGTTCCATTTCATTTTCAAGCGAATATTGGAGGAGCTTTTTTTTAATTTACTGAGTTTTAAACACACAGATAAATTCATAATTCACTGCTTCCAAGGATACAGAGAAATCTAATCATTCAGACAAGGGGTGGTAGCGTGTTCAATTTTATTAACTTTTGTTGTATCAGTTATTAGCTACGTTCGAAAAGGGGCTAAGTTTAGGGAGGGTAGGGATGTATTTTCAACGAATTCTGACATCCGTTAAATGCATGTCGTCTGTTTTTTTTTTAAATTTTATTATTAACGGCAAAAAATATATGTATATATATATTAAAAACTTGCTGAATATATATATATATATATATATATTTATATATATATATATATATATATATATATATATATATATATATATATATATATATATATATATCGTTCATTACGAAAAATTTAGTAATTCGTATGGGTAGTCCCAAGGAGGATGAAATCCTGAGAGCTCAATGTAAATTCAGAACTAATAATTTAAAGAAAAACAGACCACTTTAAGGCTATATTATAATAATTGATTTCACCAGAGACCTTTTAAAGGACTCTTGGATCCTCGGATAGCATATCCAAAAAGTAGAAACGAAAAATGAAATGAAAATTACGTGTAAATTTTCATTTCATTTTTAGTTTCAACTTACAATATATATATATAAAGAAGAGTATTGGGGAAATTGTAGGACAAAATACAACGCGTTTTCTCCTTCAGGATTCAATCGGACTACATTTGTTATGTTGGTGAGTTTACACATGCGCACAGATGAGCATTTTAGCTCTTTTTTTATCTATTTGTATTCATTTAGAGTCTTTTCTTTTTTCTTGCCATCAATGTTGTAAGTAGGTATTCCACGATGGGATATTAGAATATCTACCATCCTTGGCCCTACACTTTTCCTTATTTTCATCAACGACCTTCCTGACGCCATAGGTTCCCAAATTGGCATCTACGCGGACGACACCAAATCCTCAAAACCAAATCTAGTGTCGCGGTCAAAACTAACCTGGTCGCGCGTCTTGAAATGGACCCCCAATCGGTTGTTAACTGGAGCAACAATTGGATGGTCAAACTTAACGCCTCTAAAACTAAACTACTCTCCATTAACCACCATAGATATCCTTACCTGCCCCCCCCCCCCCATTAGAATGTCTGATAGTCAACTTCTTGAGAGTGACTCCCTGCGTCTGCTCGGTCTCACGCTGACTGCTGACCTGAGATGGAACAAATACATTGAGTTAATTGCATCGTCCACCGCGAGGAAAGTTGGCTCTCTGTGCCGCGCCAGGAAATTTTTCTCCCCTGAATCGATACTTCAAATATACAAAACGACCATTCGCCCCTGCATGGAGTATTGCTGCCATATATGGTCTGGGGCACCTTCTGTTTACTTCGGAGTTCTTGACAAGATCCAGAGACGGATATGTAATGTGATTGGCCCTGATCTGGCGTCTCGGCTGCAGCCACTATCTCACAGACGCGCCGCCGCCTCTCTCTGTCTCTTCTACAAATACTTTCATGGCAATTGCTCCGATGAGCTGCTTTCCCTGGTCCCCAGTCTCCATGCATACAACCCCCTTACGAGTCTGGCATCCCGCTCTCACCCTTACACTGTAGAAACTTCAAAATGTAGCCGTCTCTTCTACTCCAATAGCTTCATACCTTGCACCTCTCGCCTGTGGAACCAATTACTGTTTCCCTGATAGCTATAATCTCCAACTATTCAAATGTAATGTCAATCGACATCTCCAGTTACCTTGATCTACACACTACCCTTCCCTTCATCCTTTCTTCTATCACTCCTATCTGCTCTTGCTACAAATCTTCTGCAACCCCCCTGCATCCTAGTGGCTACATGCCTTGCTCGGGGCGCTAAGTTTAAATATATATATATATATATATATATATATATATATATATATATATATATATATGGGTGTATATGTATGTATCTATAGTTAGACGGTTTGATTGAGGAATACGTTGTTTATTTGTTTAGATGGGTGTATGTATGTAATTGTATGTATATGTGTAAAATTTTATGTATATGTGTATGTTTATGTGAACGTATGTGTATGGCCTTATGTATATGTGTGTAAATGTATATATATATATGTAACTGTGGATGTGTATGGATGTATGTGTGTATATATATATATATATATATATATATATATATATATATATATATATATATATATATATATGGATATATGCACGTGTAAATATAGATATGTTGTTGTGTATGCGTGTATACGTATGTGTTTTTGAACATAGAAAAAATAGGTCCTTGCTAGATAAAATAATCGCTATTGTTTATGTTTATATTAGATTTGTATCCTGTAGTCGATATTACTTTGTTAGATTTTCTTGATTTCACAGCCGGCCCTTATATAAATGCTCATCGGTTTTAGCTACCCCACCTATGTCCTTCCGCTTTTTTCCCTCTGCCTCTCTCAACTTCTGATCTTTAAATGTAGATTAAATCGTCTATTGTGTGTGTGTGTGTGTGTCTCCACAAAATGTATTCTCTTTTCCGGTGTCGATCTTTAATTTATTTTAGCTCAACGATTCAGCAATGTATTAGACATCCAAGAATATTCCTATTTGTTTCTATCTTGCTCACTTAAACCGTCTTTGACTCTCCTCTTAAAACTTCTCTCTGTTAAATTTTAATCCCCACCTTCACCTTTAGATATTCCTGTTCTTCTCTCATCTGTTACCCCTCCCTATAGCTTTCATTTACTCTCGCATTCGTCTCCCACTCTCATACATAAACTATCACTAAATTTTATTTTTTATTCCTGGAGTTAATTTTTTCTGATTTCTTCTTGAATTTGTAGGTCTGACGGATTGGATCCTATTTACGATTCCAAAGTAATAAATTATGACCATGGAGTACTTGTGTTTAAGCCTTTCTATTATATATATATATATATATATATATATATATATATATATATATATATATATATATATATATATATATATATCAAAGGAGAAAATAATTCACTACGAGGTACAAAAGAAAGAATCTTTAAGTATACAAATCAGAAATAAAATCTTTAACTATACACGTAAGAAAAAATGCCGAAAAACTTTTTGCAGTTAATAATAATAATAATAATAATAGACCCAGATGACATGCATTTAACGGATGTCAAAATTCCTTGAAAAATACATCCCTGCCCTCCCTAAACTTTTTTGAACGTAACTCATAATTGATAACATAATAGTTAATAAAAATGAAGACGCTACCACCCCTGTCTGAATAATTGGATTTCTCTGTATTCTTGGAAACAGTAAATTATGAATTCATATGTGCGTTTAAAACTCAGTAAATTTAAAAAATAAGTTATTCCAATATTTGCATGAAGATGAGACGGAACTAATGCTTTTAATTTGAGTATATAATTAAATTTGAAGTTTTTAGCCTCAGTTTTTGAAACATGGTTTTTGCTGTGTAACGAAAAAACGTATTTTAAATCAGTTAATTTATAATATTAAAGCTCTGTAAATTTACATTGATTACTGTTTTGTAAAAAAAATTAAAAATATCAATAAGAACACCGGATTATATATATATATATATATATATATATATATATATATATATATATATATTAAACAATAAAAATATTAAAAAATGAAAAAAATTAAATCTTCAGACACACTGGGTTGTATATTAATATTCCTTCGTTTTTATTATTATTTCATTTACATTCCTCGACTAGTTTCGGCCAACATGGCTATCATCAGGAGAAATATAATTTTCTGCTTGCTGGTAGCAGTGAAGTACAGAAATGGATGTCTTGGTGGAAAATAATAAACTTTTTCTTTAGTTTTTATTTGGTTTTTTGTTTTGTTTTGTTTTGTTTTTTAACACGAATTTTGGTCGGACTTGTAAGTGAGTTTTATGTGTGTAAGTGTGGGTGTGTGTATAAGTGTATGGTCTCAACACCTCCGTAAGCATGTCTGTCTTGTGTGGGTGAGAATGTGAGTAGGTTTTGATTTGTAGGGTTATATATTAATACTATATATATTGTTAAATTTATGGTTAAGCCCGGCTGGATATTGCGTTTTTCAACGTTGTATATATATATATATATATATATATATATATATATATATATATATATATGTATATCAGGGGTAGATATATAGTTGCGTATTCGGACTGCAATCCCTCTGTAATACCGGTTTCATTAAAAATAACTCGATTTCTGTTATATTTGTACTGTATTGCACACCTATATTTCAGAAAATTATGCGCCATTTACAATACTACAATCTAAATCTTTTGAAATGAATAACTGTTTGGCCGATGTCGCTAGGAACGACCGACCATTACAACAATTGCTACTCACATTAAACAAAATGTATATTGGCATACCACAAATATACAATAACTTAATTATCCAAAGTAATTTGTCAGTCATTCTCAATGAAACATATACATAATTTTTTCTTTTCATTTTTTACAGTAAGGTTCACCCAGTACACGGCCTGGAGGCCACTCACAGAAGAGGTATACGTTAAGAGGCAGTTTATACGCATAGGAGGAGAAGATGACGGTTAACTAGACGTGAATAGGTTAAGATTGTAGTGATAAGGGAAACATTCGCTTGGGAGTCGGTTCCACAGAGCAGTGGTTCGTGAGAAGAGTGTGTAGAACTTAAGTCGATGGAATTCGAAGGGAATATAGGCGGTTTGCTATACAAAGTGACATGGCGGGCCCTAGCTGTGAAGGTTAGACCTCGCGGAACCAAGGAATTTAGTTCGTCCGAGCACTTTCCATGGAACTGGCGATAAAATAGTACGAGGCTCACCAACCCCCGACCTGTGGGATAGATGTTGGAGGGTGAAAAACAATTTGTCACAAAAAGGAGACGCTTATACGGCAATTACTGCAAACAGAGACTCCAAATATTCTGTTATTAATTCTCCCGAAAACTTTTGTTTGGTTTTGCAAATAGATTCCCGACTATAATCAAATAAAATGTGCGAATTGTCTGGCCGTTCAATTCTAAACTAAAGTTCTACGCCTTAATACGTCGAAATTGGCTGGAGAGTCTATCATGTATATATAAAGTATCCTAGCTTGTGTACAATTGTTATCTTTTTTATTTAGTCAAGATTTATTGAATCTGACAGAGAAGAAATGTGTTAATTGTTGCACCGAACTCCTTTCAATATGACTTCTTATCAAACAATATTCCTTCGAGAAGAAATAATATTGATCGATAATATTAATTTCTTTTTTATATAATAAGGGTCAATCAGTATAAGGCTTGTGGGAGTCACTCGTTGTAGAGGGTTATTTTAAGAGGCAGTCTATACGGATAGGAAGAGGAAATAACTTTTAACCCTAGACACGAACAGGTTAAGATTGTAGTCATAGGGGAATCATCTTTTTGGTTGTCTGTTCCAAAGAGCAGAGATTCGCGATAAGAAGCTGGTCGAGTGGAACTTATTTATCAACGATGAAATGTGGGTGGTTTGCTACTATTGTAGTGGCAGAGCGTGTCCTTGTCTTGGAGGTTAGATCAGGCAGAATCAAGGAATGTAGTTCTTCTGGACACTTTCCATGGAACTGGCGATAGAACAGCCAGAGACAATTTTATGTTTATACATTCTTTTTATGAATAGAAATATTTAAGTAAATGTTCTATTTATAATAAACAGTATTAAACAACATTTACCGTCCTGAATATTCGAGAAATTTTCACAGAAAATATTCGTTCTCCGGCAGTATTCGAACTTGTATCCTATACGGAACCGTCATTTATCTTGACGTGCCTTTACACGCACACACACACACACACACACACACACACACACACACACACACACACATATATACATATATATATATATATATATATATATATATATATATATATATATATATAAGTGTAAATTGAAGTCAACACTTAGAGGCGACAGTTTGTTTCATGCTAGACGCAATCGGTGGCCTGACGATTATACATATATATATATATATATATATATATATATATATATATATATTGCAGCAATATATATATATATATTGCAGCAATATATATATATATATATATATATTGCAACAAAAAATAACTCAACATAGAATTCAGTTAAGTATACTTTGTTGGTTATCTAGTTCAATATACACCAGAAGTAGGCCGGAAGGCTAAATGATCGTATCGCTTTCATAAAGATGAGGACAAGGACCCAAATATAAATAATGTAAATAATGACTGTATTTTGCTTTAGAATTATCGTCACTATATATATATTTAGATGAGCTTAATAGAATCGTAAAACCAGAAGTAATAGGTCTGTATCGGGATGATGGACCCATCCCCATCCCTCATAGTAATGGTCTACTAAAAGCGAAATTACAAAAGAAAATTATCAGGGCCTTCAAATTCCTAGGGTTTAAGATCGAGATTTTAGGGATAGTGCAAGGTATGTTTAGAAGAAAAAAAATCAGTATATTAAAATATAAAGACCAATTAAAACTATTAAATCAACGGAGAGAACTAATCACGAAATGTTGACATAGAAATAAATTTCAAACTACATAAGAATACATGTGCATATATGTGGGGGTGTATATATACCTATGGTGGCATATATGTATGAACATGTAAATGTACATATATGTATGTATGAAAATATGTATGCATATAAGTGTGTTGGACAGCATGATTAATTACATTGGGTGCTCTGGTATTACCCACATAGGTCTATTAATTTACATTAATCTTAACGGATTTATGTTTAAATCCCCCATCGCTTATTAATAATATTGGACACCTATAGTACAAAAAATATTTACTATTTATTGTAAGTCTTCTGAAAATTATAAATTTTATGATGTTCTGCTATAAGACTTTCGCTGGTCACCGAAATTAATTCTACAATAGTTGACGGTTCGCGTTCCACCCCTTATTAAGGCAATTTGATTTTTTACTTTGTTCAGAAAATCATTATGGCCCTTAATGTGAAAGATAGGGTTTAATATACTAAGTAATGACAGCAAAAATTACATTCATAGCTTTTGAGAATTTTTGAGCATTTCGTTTAAAATATCGTTAGAAAAATGTACAGAAATTCAAAATGTCCGCAGGATTTTGCTTACAAACTGACGTTAAATTTTTACTCTTTTGAGAATAAATACATAGAATGTTGATATCTTTTGTACTGGATACATTGAATGGAAAATATATTCAAACCAGAATTCCAATTATGAATCACCACAAGCAAATTATGTTATTCCTTTTACCGTATTCGATAAATAAAGACTGTGTAAAAAATAGAAAAGGTTACCAAAAACATTACTCAATGAATAAGATTTTTTAGAACATTCGATAAATCATAATTAATAAAAACAAAAAAATAGATAAAATTGTATATAACACCATTATACTGCTAGACACAAATTATAAAATAAAACGTTTTAAATTTGCATTGTTTATTGAAAATAAGACAAAAACTATTGCAATCTATAAAATATTATATCATAATGTATCTAAATTGTTCAATTCAATTATTTTTTGAAGCAAATTTTATTTTATGGACCAATGATTGTGTTTCTGTCATACATCTTGTTCATATAAAATTTGTAAGGCTTCTGAAAATTATAAATTTTATGATGTTCTGCTATAAGACTTTCGCTGGTCACCGAAATCAAATTGCAACTGAAGGATTTTGAACTATGTTAATATTTCGAAAAATACCTTGCGTTATTATTTATCATCTCAACCCGCAAAATTCAAATTGCGGGCAATACTATGGTTCCAAAAGCGACACTTAGAAAAGCTACATTTAGAAAATCATTTAAGGGTACCTCGAGGCAGTGTATTGGTTAACAAGCTTGTCTCTCTAGAACAATTACGACTGAGTAGTGAGTTCCATCTACAATGGGTACCCGCTACATTCGGCCTTGTGCCACTTCTAAGCTACGTTTGGAAAATCATTTAAGGGCACCTCGAGGCGGTGTAAATGTCAGCAAGCTTGTCTCGCTACAACAATTACGACTGAGTAGTGAGTTCGATCCTCACTGGGTACCCCCTACTTTTTTGCAACATCTAAGCTACAATTGGAAAAACACAATACCAGTGAAATGTGGACAATCTTACAACAGATGAAGAAAAGACTTGAGGCAACAGAAATCTGGTTCAACACAAGGGTGCTGAGAATAACATAGACTGAATGCGTTAGCATCAACAAAGATTTAGAGAAAATGGTAACAAATAGCACACTTATACATATCACCAGAATAGAGATAGCTGGAATTTCTCGGGCAGATACTATGGAAAGAGTGCTTGAGACTTACGGGACATATTATAGTCAAACTGGGCAGCACATAACCTACCGATCGAGTTTGTGTAAAATGCTGGGCCGAAGAGGGATTGGAAAAATAGTAAAACTACAATTTTTACTAAGAGCTACAAACTACGGGTAACTGAAGAGAATCCTGATTACTCGCGTCCAGAATGGACACAGCACAAAGAAGAATAAATATATTTTAAAACTTGTGTCAGACTAACATAATATTAGCAAATGGAAGTGTTTATCGTAATCTAACCTAGCAGATTATTATACCGATTTAGTAAGTTTTGAGAAGGAAAGCGAAAAATAAAAGACTAAACTTTAATTGCAAGAAGACAAAACGTATAGTTCTTTAGAAGGAATAGCCCACGATGCAAATGACAAATTGGAGATAACAAAATCAAACAATTTAAATATCTGGGAAGTGTTTTTAACCGTGGACGGAAAATGCGGCATTAAAATCCGAAGGCGCAGTTGGATAGGAAAAAATGCCTTCCGAGGAAGGCAACTTAAGCAAATTAAGAAACAAATTCGTGAGAAACAAGGTACTGAACTGTTACGTAATAGCAATCCTCTAATATGCCAGTGAATGCTGGACAATCTTTTTCCCAGATGAATACGCGACTTGAAGCAACAGAAATGTAGTTCTACAGGAGGATGTTGAGAATACTATGAACTGAACATGTGAGCAATGACGACGTTTTAGGACAAATGGAAAAGAAAAGGACACTAATACATAACACCAGGAAGAAACAGTTGAAATTTCTAGGCCATATAATGATGAAGAAGGATTTGAAAAAAGTTATACCCATTTGTGATATGGAAGGCACGAATAATAGATGAAAACAACAGATTACCTATCTAATGAGTTTGAATAAATGGATGAAAGATGAAGTTTGGGAACGATAACAAAAGACAAAATTTATTAAGAGCTACAAAAGACGGAACATTGTGTAGACCCCTGATCGCATACGTCCAAAAAGGACAGGCATAAAATAAGATGTAGGAGCTTTGCTCCGAGTATCAGTTCCGGGATATTCTAATTTATTTAGGAAAGATATTAGAATAATCCAGAACTCATACTAGCAAAAGACACAGAGAACAGCAATGAATAAGCTATCCAAAGAGTTTATGTATATCGTTGGTAGAACAGGGACGGGTAGAATTATCATATAGTCAAACATTACTAAAAGCTGCAAAGTATTGAAAGTTGTGGAGAGCCATGAATACCCACGTCTACTTAAAAGAAGGTTTGTGGTTGGCTCCGTGGCGCAGATATCTAAAGTTGAGCCAAGAAGGGTAATGGAAGCGTTTAAAAAAATAACAATAATTTCTAAGCCTAAGATGCGGCACAAGGCCGAAAGTATGGGACACCTAGTGAGGATCGATCCCACCTTTCAGTCGTAACTGATCTGGCGAGACAAGTTAGCTAACCATTACACCACCACGGGTTACCCAACTATTTATCATATCCTTATTTTCTAAGTGTAGCTAAGATGTGGCACAATGTCGAAAGTATGGGACATCTAGTGAGAATCGAACTCACTTTTCAGTCGTAACAGATCTAATGAGACAAGCTTGCTAACCATTACACCACGCAGAGGTAACAGTAAGATGATTTTTCTAAGCTTAGCTAAGATGCGGCACAATGTTGAAAGTATGGGGCACTAGTGAGGATCGAACTCACTTTTCAGTCATAACTGATCTAGCGAGACCAATTTGCTAACCTTTACACCACGCAGAGGTGTCCGATAAGATGATTTTTCTAAGCGTAGCTAAGATGTGGCACAATATCGAAAGTATGGGACACCTAGAGAGAATCGAACTCACTTTTCAGTCGTAACAGATCTAACGAGACAAGTTTGCTAACCATTACACTACACAGAGGTGCCCAGTAGAATTATTTTCTAAGCGGAGCTTATACGTGGCACAAGGACCAAAGTACGGAGCACCTAGTGAAGGATTGGAAGTATTTTACAGAAAATCCACTGTTGTTTTTCCTCGCGAGTTTAAAGAAGATAATCTGAAAGTTAAAAAGAAAAAGCAAAAAAAAAAAAGACATAAACAAACCAAAATAATTCGTAGTATTAAAAAATATGATCGTCGTTAAACAAAATATTTTGCAACTTAGCAGGTGCAATTAAACAAACGACGTAGACATAAGTAAAGGTATGGTATTAAAACAACACAGATTCTAGGAAGAAAAATATCGTTTTATTTTTCGATTCTAAGTTGTTTCCGTTCTTTCTGGTAAAGAATAAAGCAGTAAAAATACGGAGATATGAGAAAAAAATATCGTTATTTTTAACATTCTACAACTGATCTTCATCTGACAGAAAAGCATCACGGGATAACTTGATTGCTTGGTTGATTCACTTAGATTTTATTGTTTATCAGCACTGGTTTATTTAAAACAGAAGCCCATTTTCGATTGTGAGAATAATTCTTAATTTTTATGAGTGAATATTTCATTAACAATACTTTGGAGATAGCAAAGATTTTCTCAGATACAAGTCCTACTATTTAACCCGTAGCCTGGAAGAAAATAGGTTGATTCTTACCTTTGCCAAGTGTATTTCAGGGTGAGAGATTGTAAAGAACTAATCACAGGAGATCAACCATGTTAGTATTTATGAAGGGAAGAATAGTTCATTCTACTGTAGGTGGGTTACTACAACAGAGAGTCCCTGGTAAACATCTATGTAATGATATCAACAAGCGACTTCCTAATTTTTGCAGGCGTAGGCAATGTTTGTTTTCATACTGTCCTTCCCAGTTCATGTTCTGTCACCACCTCAAAACAGCAGAAGCCTTCAACAAAGATGAGGTTAATGCAAGAAACGGATCTGGTTAAAAACAACAAAAAAGATTTCCCATGTCATATGTGTGACAGCGAATGCTAGACAATCTGCAAACGAATGAGAAAAATGGAGGCAGCAGCAATGTGGTGCTATAGAAGGAAATTTCATGGACAGAGCGAATAAGCCACTATGAAGCCGTAAAACAAATACAACAGATACAGTGTAACCCGGATATAAGAGACCCTGATATAAGAGAAACCCGGATATAAGAGACTTCTTCTCCGGTCCCGACAACTCTCTTATATCCGGGTTACACTGTATATGACTTATACTCAGTATCAGGAAAAGCCATCTGGAATTCCTTTCACACCTAATGAGGAAATAGAGCTTGGCAAAATTAACCCCCGTGGCGGCATATTGAGTGCAAAAGACATAGGGGAAGGCAACAAGCCACTTACCTAATGAGCTTGTGTGAAGGGATGTCGGGACCGAAGGTGGGGGCATTACCAGAGGTAGAAAAACCTGCTAAAAGCTACTCGAGATAGGAATTTGTGGGAAGCAATGTTTAACCATGTCCTAAAGGGACGTGATATATAGAAGAAAAATGATAACACTTAATCCTAGAATTCAAGAAGAACCACCATTTTTCTAATGAATTACTGACTTAATAATGAATGCCCCTTTAATATCAATTAAAACTGTCACGTTTCACAATAAAGGGCTTACGACCACATCACGTTGCAACACCATTTTTTGTATGATCCCTGAAGATAATTAACGTTAAATCTTGTCAATAACTAGATGTGAGAATGCTTGGGAATACAAGGTGCTGTTAGCTTGGATGTGCGGGTGGTGTAATAGATGATGGTTCTGAAATGATAATCAGAAAGTAGAGTTCTAATTCCTGTTGGGTTCGTTATATTCACTTACGTAGAAAATCAACATTTGAAAAGTTATGGATCAACATTTTTCCCCTCTCCAAGCTATTAGTTAATTAGTAAGACTCGTATCACTAAAATCATTATTATCTACAAAAAATAAAATTGCGTACAAATATTTGGATTTCGGCATTAAATAGGCAACCGAGGCCGCTAAACAAAAACAACTAACAATAAACAAAACACGAATTGTACCATATTTCCTTTGGAATCCACTTGCTAGTTTATCCAAAACGGTAATCCTTTGGCTTTTTTTGCTTTTTTTTTGCTTTTTTTTTTGCTTTTTTTTTTTGCTAAATGAGAACATTACCTGATGTCTGCGGCATCGATCGATAGAATTGAGTACTATGTATATGCAAAGACCTTCAATTCTACTGATTCCGAAAGAAAAAAAAATATTGGCGAAATGTCATATACAAGGTCTGATCAAAAAGTATCGGTACAGTTGTCATACAAAGAAAACTACAACACAACAATTGGGCATTTAATCTCCTTCAAAGTAGTCCCCTTCCGAAGCTACATACTTTATCCAGCGTCGTCAAGTGAGTGAACCGCTCCCTCGAGTGTTATACACAATCTTATACTTACCTGCCCCAGGGCTCCGTCCCTGTGCTGGTGGTATCATGGCTACGACTAGCTTGGACCGGCACTGACCAGCTTGGACCAGTTATGACAAGCCAAGACCGGCTAGTAGTTTAGACCAGCTCTGACCAGCTCGGACAGGCTATAACTAGCTAAGACCATCTTAGACCAGCGGCCCGAGTGAAAACACTCGGGTCAACACGTTAAAAACTGACCTTGTGTCACAAACTTACCCAGTGGGGGGGGGGAAGGGGGTCAAATAAATCTCCTTTATCCAGCGTCATTTCCATTCATGGAAACATTCCTGAAATTCCTTTTTGGAGACAGTGAAAAAAGTGCCTCATCACATTCTCTTGGATTTTCTCGACATCTTGAAATCTTCCTTTGAAGTTTAATTTGAATTTTGAAGAGAAAAATGTCGTAATGGGTGAAATCTGGGGAATAAGATGGTTGTAAGATTTAAAGCATGTTGTCCTTGGTTCAAAACAAGCCAGAGTCACTGATGGAACCCCTCTGGTGTGGTTAGACTTACACACTGTACAGACTTTCCTTACAAACACTGCTATAAACAACAGAAGTGAGTGAGAACGTTATAACTTCGTGTGTATGCGCGGCAAAGATCAATGTCAATATGTGCCAAGCAGTTTCATTCTGTGTACTGTCGTTCCGTTACCATAGCAAAAGTCCCGATAATTTTGATCAGACCTCGAACCCTTTGTAAACAATTGTTAGCAACACCTGCCTCGTGTCAGTTTTATTATTAATTGTTCTCACTGAGTTTTATTCACAGTCTTGCTGTTTTAAATAAGTGGTTTCTTAAGCTGAATAAAAATTTCTGAGTACGTGTACTTGTGTATAACATATAAAGCCTTTTTGCCTTTAATTTTCGCAAAAAAAAAAAATTCGTATTATGCACAAGAATAAACGGTAATGACATCTGCATCTGAGACTAAAGTAGTCGAATTGAAGGACATATTGAATTTCGGGACAGCCATAGATTGTAATCAGATTCAAATACAAAGATATAACGAATCTCTCAGAAGTACTGCAACAATTTTGCTTCGAAAGATATTACCCATTCTTTAAAATCTCGGTAGCCGTGAAAATGAATCTATTTTATATTTAGTTGCCGAGGGAGAACATTACATGATGTCTGCGACATCGATCAATAGAAACGTACTTTTTCGAAATATCACTTTGAAATTTACAAATAAATGAATTCAACCGGTGTATCAAATCTAAACGCGCTCAATTATTGACCTTATGTCATATTTCTCGGTTATATATTAATCCATATTTTATTATATTAAATCGCTGCTGGCTTCGACCACACGTCAATTTTTAAAAAAATCATTTTTTTCACCAGGTTTCCAAAAATCCTTCTTCCAGACAGCATTTTCGCATTGCTTTGCATTACCATTCCATTAGGAATTGTCAATCTAAGTAATAAACACTTATGTCTGTGTCTGGGTAACTTTTGGAGGACCTATTGAATTTCAAGATGGTCATAGATTGCACAATTCCATAGAAAGATATTGGAAGACTCTAAGTAAAGCAGAGACAAGATTTTATCTAGTGGCATTAAATACTCTTCAGAAATAAGTCCCAATAATAAATGCAACTTTTTTTCCAAATGATTTTTCTCTCCAGAATCTATCTTACATATCTATAATTCTACCTTCCGTCCATTCTTAGAATATTGTTATCACATATGGACCCGTGCTTCAGCTATATATTTAGAGATTCTTGATAAAATCCAAAGAAGTATCCGCAATATTAGTAATCCTGACCTGGCATCTCGTTTCACTCAGTTTCCCATCAACGTAAAGCTGCTTCCCTTTTCTATAAACACTTTCATAGTAATTGTTCGTGTGAGCTCTTCGATATGGTACTTAGAATTTATGAATTTAAACGCAGTACTAGATAGCGACGGGACCTCATTAATTCAGAGTTGAACTGGATAGATATAACCGTAAGATCTATGTTAACAATTTCCTTTCTCTCACTTCTCGCTTGTGGAAATCTATGCCAGCTTTTTGATTTTCAGCCAACATTGATCTTAAAAAATGTAGATGTAAGCCCAGTCATTATCTACTGTTTTCTCGATTACTCTTCCATTGTTCCCGTCTTTGAGTAATGTTTTCGTTTTCTAATTCTTTTACATCCAGTAACCTTGTATACCTTGGTGGCTTTATTGTCTTGTTTGGTTTGAATCGGATTAACAAAAGAGCTTCGTCACTGAGCAATTGTCAAATCTCGCAAACCATTCATAAAAAATATAGTTCAATCCTCCTTGGACGCACCACATTTAGGGCTAGTGAAACGCAACGATTGCGAACAAATACGATGAAGTCTTTTTTTTAAGAACGTTCATTTATAGCCAGTTTTGCCTTATTTCTGTTCTTTAATGGTAATAATAAGATTTTCTTTCAATGTCCAAAAATCACAGAATATTTTTGGTACATTTTTCTCCGTCTTCTGATACGCATCTAGAGATGCGTGACGAGATCCAAAGAATGTTAGCCTGAAATTTTATTAAATAACCCATAGCTGGGGGAAGAAAAGAGGTGGATTCATACTTTTCCCAAGGGTATTTGTGTGTAAGCGAATATAACAAACCCAACTGGAATTGAAACTTGACTCTCCCATTAACAATTTCGAGACGCTATTCGTCACCCCATCTGAACATCCAGCACCTAATATCCTCAAGTAGTCACCCAATTACGTACTGACCACGTTTGACGTTGCTTAACTTCAGTGAAAGTACGGGACCCGGTGTTTCAACGTGATGTGGCCGTACGCATCAGGGTTTGAACCTTATATATGTAGTCATTTTCTAAGCCCGACTTAGATGTGTCACAAGGCCGAAAGTAGGGAGTACCCGGTGAGTATCGAACTCACTACTCAGTCGTAATTGATCTAGGAAGACATGCTTTCTAACCATTACACCACGCCGAGGTGCTCCAGTGATTTTCCACGCGAAGCTTGGATGTGGCACAAGGCTGAAAGTAAGAAGCACCCAGTGAGAATTGAAATCACTACTCAGTCGTAATTGTTCTAGCGAGAACAAGCTTGCTAACCATTACACCAAGTAGGAATGGCCAAACCTTATATATGTATATATGTATATTTTCGCATTTTAAAATGAAAAATAGTGTGAACTTTTAGGATTTTAGTTAATCTTTGGAACTCTGACACCAGACTATAACTACTGAAACAAAGAGAGAGAGAGAGAGAGAGAGAGAGAAAGTGAGAGAGACAGGCAGATAGAAAAGGAAGGAAAATAGAAAGAAAGAGAGAGAGAGAGAGAAAGAGATGTAGAGAGAAGGAGGAGAAAAGAGAAAGAGAGAGAAATAGAGAGAAAGATAGAAACTGATAGAAATTGAGAGAGAATGATAGTAAGAGAGAATGATAGAAAGAGTGAAAGAAAAAGTGGGAGAGGAAGATAGATAGGTAGAGAATGAGAGAAAAGGGAGAGAGCGAAAAAGATAGAGAACAAGAGAAAGACAGAGAAAATGCAGAGTCGGGCAGATAGAGATATATATATCTCCTATGATTAAGCATTATTTTCTCTCGCTCGTTCACTGTCTTTCAAACTCGCTTTCTCTATATCTCACTCATTGGCATTCTTTTTCTCAATTTCTTCTCTCGCAATCTTCTGCACCCTCCTCACACATTTTATCTCTCACTCACTATCACTCCCTCATACATATCGACTCTCTTCCTCTCTCTCACACACTCAACCTTACTGTCTTTTTAACATACTCAGTCTATTTCTCATCCATTTTCTCACATTGTAATCGAAAGTTTCTCTCTTATTTCTCTCTCTTACTTTCTTGCTGCCTCTCTCTCAAAATTTCTCTTTATGTATCACTCGTTCTTTTTTCTCTCTCAATCACCTGTATACCCCCGCATTTCTCACATATTTTCTCACTTACTGTCCCACTCTCTCGCTATTGTCTTTCTTCCTTCCTACTGTCTTTCTCTGTCCTTCATTTACTCTCCTTATCTAACTTACTAACTCACAATCTCTCGCATTTTCCCGCTTTCTCAATTGTTACCTCTCTGATCCATACAACATTTTCTCACTTATGGTCCCAAATTTCTTGTCGTTTCCTTTCTCTCTCAACTAGCTTTCTCCCTCACTCATTGTATCACTCACACACTCACTCACTAGAGCCAAAGATAAAAAATACAGTACTATCTTAAGTCGACTGGTTGGAAAATTACTTTCTTATTACTTTATTTTCTTAGAATATTTCTAGTTTGGTTTGGTTTGGTTTAGTTTACAGCATATCAACCTCAGTTAATTTGCAGTTTAGCACCTTCACTCAGTTCGCATTAAAAATTTCCAGAATCCTTACATTCATGTACAATTGTGCATACTCCATTCGAATTTGGCTTGATAAATTGGATAAAATCTACCGTTTTGAAATTATCGACAGTGAAATGTCGGATTCATTCGCGTCGTTGGCGGCAGCCATTACTCTCGTTGTTTGCATACATTCGCTGCGGAAAGCAAAACGCGGAAGACTACGGAAAGCTAAGCGCGGAACTAATCTTTCTTTTTTAAATTTGTTTCAATTACTGCGTACGAGAACTATTTACGTACACCCACTCACTTTCCGCAATGATTGTATTTATCAATCCACCCACAGGGATCGAATGTGGCACAAGGCCTTTTTAATGTAGGTATCTCTGATCCCGTAGGCCCAGCCAAAAATAAATAACCATCCAAACCCGCCTAGGCGGGCCAGGTCCGTCAACCTCCCCCAACGAAACCCTACCCTTCGGCGGAGCTTCGTCCGGGTTCCTCTCTGCAAGCAGAGAGTTCGACAGACACCCGACCCGGCAGCTCACAAAGCGCAGATACTACATTTTGATCCTAGCCACCGGGCCGAGCGAGCGGGTATTTATTTTCAAAGATGACTTTCCGCAATGATACCTACACTGACAGCTATTTTGCAGCGGATGTACGCAAACAACGCCAGTAATAGCTGTCCGCAACGCGAATGAATCCGAACTTTTACTGTCAATAACTCCGAAACGGTATATTTTATTAAATTTATCAAGCCAGATTCGAATGGAGCATGTACAATTACACATAAATGTAAGTATTTGGGAAATTCTTAATGCGAACTGAGCGCAGGTGTTACTGCAAATTAACCACAACATCAATGGGTTATTTAATGCCAAGATTTTTATTGCTGGTAATATTTTTTCAAAAATATATTGTTGGTAATATTATTTTTTTGAAAAATGTATTGCTGCTAATACTTTAAAAAAATGTATTATTGGTAATAATTTTTTCTTCAAAATTCCTTGCTGGTAATAATTTTTTGCATAAATGTATTGCTGATATTATAATCTATTTTTACACTTTCATAGTGTTTTGACCCCAGTTTGGGGGTTAACAATTTGCCTATAGTTGAGATTCTAACAGGTGCTACCGTCCAGGGTCAGGGTGGACCCGGGAACACGCTCCTCAGAACCTCCTGATCAGAAACGTAACTCATAATTGATACAATAATATTTAATAAAATGAACACGCTACCGCCCCTGTCTAAATGATTGGATTTCTCTGTATACTTGGAAACAAAAAATTATGGATTGTATGTACGTTTAAAATTCAGTAAATTTAAAAGTAAGTTATTCCAAGATTCCCTTGAAGATGAATCGGAACTTATGTTTTGAATTTTATTATAAAATTAAATTTGAAGTTTTTAGCTTCGGTTTTTGAAACATGGTAATTCTTGTGTAACGAAGAAACCATATTTTAAATCAGTTAGTATATATATATATATATATATATATATATATATATATATATATATATATATATATATCATTACAATCTATACTTCCTACATTCATAAAACAACCGCATTCTGTTAACCTCTGCATTGAGGGTTTCGAATTGCGTGAATACTGCTTTGAAAATTGAGTGAATAATAGTTTAAAAACAGGAGCAAGTAGATACCGTTTTACCATAATAATGGAAGCATTATTTCTTTTATAAATGACGCCAGAAATCTTTAGTATGTTTTACGAACATTTTTATTTAGTAGTTCTTAGGTCATGTATTGTGTTAATAATAGCGAAAAAAAAACAAGAGAAATCATATCTCGTTTTACCATAAAAATTTATTTGCTGTAGGGATCCTTTAAGCGTAGCTTATATGTGGCACAAAGACAAAAGTACGGGTCACCCAGTGAGGATCGACGTCACTACTCTGTCGTAATTATTCTAGCGAGGCAAGATTAGTAACCATTATACCATGCTGAGGTACCCCTACAATTTTCTAAGCGTAGCTTAGATATGGCACAATGTCGACAGTAAGAGGCACCCAATGAGGATTGAAGTCACTACTCAGTGCGAGACAAGCTTGCTAACTATTACACCACGTCGTGGTTTCTCCAAATTCATTTGTTTATTTTGGGTTTTCGATCATTTTTACTTGTATTTATTTAAAATCAATATTTTGATTACTGCATTAGTGTTAATCTTAATCTTATAGTTAAATCTGGCTTTACTTATCTAAAAGAAATAAACTCTTTAATTGTAAAATTAGATAAATTTGACTGTCATTTTTTCCGTAAATCTTCATATAAATGCGTTACAAGGAAAATATTAGTACCGATGTAGGTTACCGTGACAAAGAATGGTTTTCTTCCCTCTGAGAATAAGATAGATATTTTAGTAAGGCAGGCATACAGCAATATTCTGTTCACTACAATATCTCGTCCATCGTTTACATGCTTTCGCAATTACCATAATAATAGATTGGCTCTATGGTGCCAAACGATCGCCTTGTGATATATATATATATTTTCTGTGAGAGAAAAACAAAACAAAAAAAAAGAAACAAATTTAAAATTAAAAAAGTGTGACCTTTTAGTATTTGTGATACTATTCGCAATTCTGAAACCAGACTGTAATTACTAACAGAGAGGGTGCGAGAGAGATAGAGAGAGAGTGTGTGTGTGTGAGAGAGAGAGAGAGAAAGAGGACAATAGAGAGATAGAAAGAAAGGGAAAAAAGCAGACTCGCAGACGGATATTGTTTAGGGTTAAGATTATTTTCTCTCTCACACTCTTTCACTCTCTCTCAAACCCATTTTATCTCAAACTCGCTCACTGACTTTCTTTCTCTCTCTCTTTCTCTCAATTTTATACCACTCAACCTGTCTTTCTCCCACTCTCTCTCTCTGTATCAACGTTGCTGTATCTCTCACTCGGAGCATTTCTGATTCATTTTCTTACACTGTTTATCTCTGATTTCTCTCTTTTACTCACTCATTGTCTCTCTCTCTGATTTGTTTCACTCTCGATCTCAATCATTAATTTTATATCTCACTCACCTGTATACCTCTGTCACTCTCACATATTTTTCCCCTTAGTGTCCCCCTCTCTTGCCATTTTCCTTCTTCCCTACCTATTATCTTTCTTTACTATTTATTTTCTCTCAAACTCCCACTCTCACAGTATCGCACATGTTACCACTCTCCCACTCTCACATTTTTTCCCTTATTATCCCACTCTCTCGCCATTTTTCCATTTCCGTTCTCTCTTAACTATTGTCTCTATGACTCATCACTCACTATCACTGACTAGAGACAGAGATAGCAAATCTCATACTGTGTATCTCTCTCACATTTTCCTTTCACTCAATAACTCACTCACTGTATCTCACTGACTTTTTCCATCACTAACCCGCTCTCTCTGTCACTCTCAAACATGACCTCACTTACTGCCCAGCTCCATTCCCATTTTCTTTTTTCCTCACTTACTTTCTTTCATTCTCTCTCTCTTTCTCTCTCAGTCATTTTCTCACAGAGTCACTCATTCAGTCTCGCATAATTGTTCTGCCTTCTCATACTTTCATCTTTTTTATTGAGGAATCGGAGAGCCGAGTTCACTCATGTGTTAATACCCTTTAGAAAGATATGAATCCTCTTCTTCCCCTCCAAGTTATGGTTAAATAGCAGGTCACGCCGTGTTCTTTAGCCATCGGTGGTAACTGGTCTATTGTAGAAAGAAATGGCAACCTACTGAGGAAAAAAATCTGCCACCTCAGTCATGTATTAAAAGATAAATAATCGCCTAAGCGTATATAACGCATAATACAAAACTGATCGATCTATCTATCTATCTATCTATCTATCTATCTATCTATCTATCTCATTTTATTCATATCTTTCTATCTATCAATTTATCTCATTTCAGTCATATCTATCTATCTATCTATCTATCTATCTATCTATCTATCTGTCTATCTATCTATCCTTGTTCATATCTATCTATCTATCTATCTATCTATCTATCTATCTCATTTTAGTCATATCTATCTATCTATCTATCCTTGTTCATATCTATCTATCTATCTATCTCATTTTAGTCATATATTTCTATCTATCTGTCTTTCCTTGTTCATATCTATCTATCTATCTACCTACCTATCTATCTATCTATCTATCTATCTATCTATCTATATATATATATATATATATATATATATATATATATATATATATGATACATTTCTGTGAATAGAAGTCTCACCAAAAGACGACGTTCAGTATTTGGATATCTTTAAATTATTTATTTTCTCGGTAAGACAAACAAAAAACGAAAACATTTTCATGTCTCTCTTAATTGACCCACGAACTGACATTAAATTAAAATAATTTATATGGCCGATTGTTAATTTATTCAAATGTAATGAACCAAAAAATTTATCAGTAGTCCTTACTAAAAGAGTAGAAATAAAAGCAGACATTATCCCACCATAATCCGAGTTCATTCTTTCAACAACCTGACGAATATCTTAATTCAATTCATTAAAATAATTCAGCCATATCGTCTATTCTGTCTCAGTTATCATAATACTGTTTTTTTCGATGAGTTAAAATTACCCTACCATGATATAGAAGGTGCGTTGGGGAATGTGTTGATATTTTATATTTTTAATTTCGTGCATTTTTATATTTGATTTTGCCAACTGCACAATACAGTAGGGTCAGTTGGTCACCGTCTATGAGAAAGATTTCACCATTACGTAATACACTCGGTCAAAATTTTGGAAAAAGCGAGCTGTTCTTCTTGGCATTCGCGCAGGAACATTTCAGAGTGTTTGGGTGTCAATCGGAAAACAGTACAGATGATTCAGAAATATGAGACTAATGGTGATTAAGAAAATCGTTGGACTGACCACTCGTAATGGCGGCGTTATGCCTCCATTCATCTTCACACAGTGCCTCAGATTCAACATGGAGGCCTACATATATTCTACAATATCACCCTGGTATGTCTACCTCTCACTCATTCTCTTTCCCACTCACTCACTCAATCACTCACTGTCTCTGTCTCTGGTATTGTCTAACTCTCACTCATTCTCTTTCTCAATCACTCACTCAATCACTCACTGTCTCTGTCCTTGGTATTGTCTACCTCTCACTCATTCTCTTTCTCATTCACTCACTCAATCACTCACTGTCTCTGTCTCTGGTATTGTCTAACTCTCACTCATTCTCTTTCTCACTCACTCACTGACTCAATTACTGTCTCTGTCCATGGTATTGTCTAGCTCTCATTCATTCTCTTTCTCACTCACTCACTCACTCACTCACTCACTCACTCACTCAATCACTGACTCACTGTCTCTGTCTCTGGTATTGTCTACCTCTCACTCATTCTCTTTCTCAATCACTCACTCAATCACTCACTGTCTCTGTCCTTGGTATTGTCTACCTCTCACTCATTCTCTTTCTCAGTCACTCAATCACACACTCACTGTCTCTGTCCCTGGTATTGTCTACCTCTCAATCATTCTCTTTCTCACTCACTCACTCAATCACTCACTGTTGGCTCTTGATTTCATGTATTACTGCTCTCCTACTCATCCTATTGTTCTATCACTTACTCTCTTTCTCGCACATCTATTGTCCTTCACTCATCCATTCTCCTTCTCACACACTCACTGTCTCTCTGCAACATGTAGTGTCTTCGGCTTTTTTACTCACAGTCTTTCTATCCTATGCATTCTCTCTCACTTACATATCTTACTCTCTCACTTTCTCTCTTTTTCTCATTCATTGTCTCTCACTCTCTGTCACACGTATTCTATCTCTCTTACTATCTCTCATTGTCATTCGTTGTCTCTCTCTCTCTCTCTCTCGGTCAATCATTCTCTTTCTTTTTCTCTCTCACTCGTTCTCTTTGTTTCTATCACTTACTATCTCTCTTTTTCATTCATTGTGTTTGTCATTCATTCTCTTTCTCTCTCTCACTTACTGTTTCGCTTTTCATTTAATGTCTCTATCTCACTATCACTATCTCTTTCTCTCTGTCGCTTACTGTCTCTCTGCCTTATGTAATCTATTTCTTTCTAACTCATCCTCTTTATCCCTCACTTATTGTCTCTGCCATATGTAGTGTCTCCCTCTCATCCCTTCTCTTTCTCATCATTCACTGTCTCTTGTCGTCACACCTTCTCCTTCTGAGACTTTCTCTCCAAACTAGAAAAAAAAAATCAGGTTATTTAATTTTCGTCTCCTTCTCACTAAATTCATACATTCTTGTGAAGAAAACTAAAATAAGATTATTATTATTATTATTATTATTATTATTATTATTATTAATATTATTAATATTATTATTATTTTATTTCTTTTCATTATTGTTGTGTATTAACTTCTTTCCAGGTCCTGCATACAGACCTAAGATTACAAATGGCATCATGACAGTTTCCACTGAAGAAAAAAAAAGAAAAAAAAAGAATCATATTTTACATAGATAAAGACATTCGTAAGGTGTGGGCTGTACTCGTGAGAACATATTTTTTTTTAATTTCTTTAAGGCGAGGGCTTCCAAGTATCCCTTCAATTAGTCTACTGGAATCCAATCAATCCGAGGGCTCCAAATACAAAAGGGATTGTTGAGGTTTCCAACTGCCACATTTTTGAGATTTCGATTTCAAGGTCCTTGTATTTTGATACCTTTTTTGAAGATCTTAAAAAGATACATTGCAGTTCGCAGGGACTGCCATATTAATAATGAGGAAATTTTTTTCGGTCCTTAATAACGATGTATGAGCGATTAAATTTGATTGTTCTGTCTGTGTGTATTCTGTAGTTCAATAAAATAGTTACAGGTCCTATCTCCGTGACTGAGTCTGATTGGGGCGGGTTGTTCATACCAATTTCTTTCAGTATAAGTTGGGGATTTTCCAGTGCAAATATTGGCCCACTCTGTCATGCCGGTTTTTTTTTATTCAGTGGGTGCCAATATCGTGCAACCTGATGCATGATGATCAATTGTTTCTGGATATTTATCAGGGAAGTTTTTGGGGTGCTAACACAATTTTTTTTTTTGTATGCGTGCTCGATAATTTCTAGTGAACAGGCATTAGTCCTGTGCAGCAAGAATAAAACCTTCGGTTTCAGCTTTTAACCCTGCACTACGCAGCCACTGATGGTTACGGGGTTTCTCTACATCATCTTTTTTGGTACGGGCAAAGTATTGACTGTGAAGCGGTTTATCTTGCCATCTTTTCTGTATCTGGTCGGTTGCATTTGCTTTTGCTTTCTTTTTTTAAATATTTTTCAGCTTCAGTCGGTGTATTGTACTTTACTTGTGTTTCTACACCTATTATTATTATTATTATTATTATTATTATTATTATTATTATTATTATTATTATTATTAAAAGAAAATTGTTATTTTTAATGACATTTCAGAAGCGATCAAGGACAAAAAATTAAACAAGATTTCTGAGACATGTTCATTTAATTTAAAAATAAATCTGAATAAACTTTGAAAAATCTCAAAGAAACCTTTGCATGGATATATTTCTTTCATTTTGCGTTCTACAATAGAATTAACATATCGAACGCAACATTTTGGAAAGTAAAGTAACGTTTTACTCTCGCGAGAACATAATTTCAACGTCAAGAATTTATTTTTCTCTTTTTTTTTAACGAAATACCACACAGATATTAATTTTCCAGCGAATTATCTTTTAAAACATATTTGGAAACTTATTCTCCATCAAACGGCATTTAATTTAGATTTGTTAAGAGGGGATTAAATTAAATATCTCCGCTTTTTTCATAACAAGAAAGCCTTTTCATAAACGAATTCAGTTAGCGCTGCAATGTGGAAAGCAAGTTGAATTAAATTTCAATAATTAATTGAATTCAGGCAGAAATTTTAAAACGCGTGTGCTTCCTGTTCTGTTAATTGATTTTTCGTGGTTAAATATTGGATAAAATGAATTTTCTTTTATTTATTTATTTTTTAAAAATCTATCTCTGGAGAAGAAACATTTTTTTTTATGAGGACGTGCTCGATAATTTTCTCCATTTTGATTTTATAAATTCTGCGAAAACCGAATTAACTTTTAATGCGACTTTTGGTCATGGACGTTTATCTCGTTTTAGTTCGACCAAATACCAATATTGGTTAATGGTGACGAGCCATAAATGGTTGCCACAGAAATAATTTAATTCTGGGGATTCGAATATTTCTGAACATTGGCTGATGGCCACAGAGAGAATTTTTCCTCCAACGCAAGTATTGTACCCTTATAGTGTCCACAAAATAAATACTGTTTCGACATTAATATGAAGGCGTTTGTAAAAATTCGATCACGCATGGAGTATTAATAAATAAAACTTCAGGAAAGCCTTAAGTAGAAGAAGTTCAAGAATAACTAAAGGTATTAAACATCTTCGGTTCAGGGAGGTGTAGTAAATTGGTGAATAGCATTGTACCTATTTAAATATGTTAATTAGAAGAAATAGAAAAGGCACAGTTTCTAGACATTTACATTATTCGGACTACTGTCTTCATCTTTGTCGCCATATTTATTAGAACGTATGTACGCTCCGACCTTCTTCAGGTGGTTTGTATTTCGCTATTGGGGTAGTTCCACGTGCGTGTTAATTTCCCTCTGAAAGTTCTCCACTGCCTAAACCGGGTATTGAACTAACACTCTTTGGGTTCTGTCACTGGATCTAACCAACGCCTTTATCCATTGTGTCACGTGTCCACGAGGACATCCGTGCATGAATTTCTGATTATTATAAGCCTAATGCCTTCAGCAAACATTTTTACCAGTGCCCATATTGCAATTTTTTGCTGTTATCATTGCATGTTTCAAGATATTTTTGTGGTCTAGAATATGTGCTGATTCCTTACGTTTACGAATTTTCCTATGCTGTTTCTAGACAAGTTTTTCACTATCAGAACAAAACATATTGGTAAAATATATAAGACATTTGTTGCGGAAATCACCTCTTTGCAGGTATGAATTTTTATCAATAAATCTTTAAAGCTTCTCGAACATTTGTCCCGCAAAATATACTTGGCGGAATCATGTGAGTCTGGATTATAAAAAAGGGGTGCCACGAAACCTCGAATTTAAAACAAACGAGAATTAATGCATGCTATTAACAAAAGGAATTACATGAGTACACAAGTGAAATCAGATGAACAGATGTTAAAACTAGCTATAAGAGTGTGCTTGTTTGTGAGTGTGTTATTGAACAAACGTCTGTGATAAACATGCGTGTGAGAGCTTATTAGTCAGTGGACAAAGAAAGCGGACACATTCTAGCGGCAACATTCTTTATCTACGTTCGTCTACACCCGGAAGCAATAAGGATATTTGCCAACCGCCCCACGCTGTCAGATGTGGCACACGGCTAAATTTAACGTCGGTATCCGAGCCCGTAGGCTCGGGCAAAAACTCCCCGTATACCCCGTAATAAACGGGGTCAGGTAGTTGTCTACCACCCTAGACGATACTCTGCCCTTCAGCAAAGCCTCGTCTGGGTTCCTCTTTGTTCGACTAGCTTAGCTGAAGAGGAATCTCCAACTAATTGCTGAAAGATATATATATATATATATATATATGTATATATATTAAGCAACTGCCCCAAGGTTTAGGGTATTGTTGATATTGTTGGTGCCAAGATCAGACCATACAGCCCTACTTCGAATTTTCACGACCCTGGATTAAAGCATAAAAAGCCCTTACGATGAGTGATACTATTTATTTTTTTTCTCTCTTTATTGTTAAGCAAGTTATCTTGTAATTTCTGGCTTGGGCGCGATTGAAGCAAACTGTGTTTTAGCTTTAAACACTGAATTTAGACATTCGCAGATGAGGGGCCAAAATACATTTAAATGGTGGGTCAACTGACCCCCGTCCCAACTCTAACAAATTTAGGATTTTTTTATCTTGTTTTCTTATTTACCAACAAACTTGGCCTCAAATAGCTTTCGAACACACGAAGCTAACGGATTTACTATCAATATGGTTTAATATGACAGAACATTGAAGGCTGACCTGTTCTTCGGTAAATATTCACGAGCTTGTTCAAGACCAGCTGACATCTTAGTAAGTGAATGCATGGCCGTAGCTAAAGGAGTATGTAATATAAGATGGCAATTATTATTTATTTAAATTAACTGTAAAGTAACTTACCATAACGTCGGCGCATGCGCAGGAGAGACAAAACCGCAAACCACGCAGTCGACCTGTAGACAGCATGCAAAACAATATCTGCTTGGCTAATCCAGTTCTCGAAGCTTTTATAAAAGTAACACCAACTTCCTGCTACATTTGATTATTTTTATTCGGAAAGTATATTATGGATAGAATTATGTAAGAATATGACCATCCAACAGGTCGAGGTACATGGATCTGATGTAGCATTACCCGATATTCGTAATGAAGCCACGGTAACATCACTGTTGACCTGTA
>OZ010589.1:94035361-94077861 GCA_963932145.1 Acanthosepion lycidas | reverse complement strand
AAGACGAGATGCAAAGTCAGGATTCGATTACATTGCATAACCTTCTTTGAATTTTGACAAGGAAACATTAACCTTGTCTTGTTATTTAACTGAGTATGCGATTTTACTGATATTATTTTATTTATTTAGAATTTCTCTCGATTTCTTATTTGACCTGATGATTCCCATAAAGGTGGCATAATGTTTTACTCCCCTCCCCTCTCTATCTGTCTATTTCTTTTATTGGTTCGTCCCAAGCCAAGCGATATTACCTTTAGAAAGCAGGGAATAAAAGGGAATAAACGTGAAAGACAATGGGAAGATAGAAAATAGAATAGACTGAGGAAATGACAAAAAAAAAAAAAAAAAGAGAACAGGATTCAAGAAGGCAAAACATAGCGATTGACATTGTATTTAAATTCTTGAAGATTGTAGTTATCAAAGAAGCAAAAACTCAAACTAGAAATGGCGGTTACATCTAGCTAATTCAACAATAAACGGATGGTAACTAACTATTCATTGTAAATTTATAGTAGAGACAAAGAGAAACTATGCCATGTCTGTGAGAAAGTGACTGAAGTTGAGATTCCTAGTCAAGATTCGATTATATTATAGATCTTTCTATGGATTTTTTGAAGAAACTGAAGTTAAATAGCAGGGACACCAGATCAGATATAAAAGCAGTACTTGATTTACAGCTGAATGGCAAATTTGTAAATGGGCAAGATGGAATTTGAAGAGAAAACCTTTCTGTTACGACACTATCTTTCCTTCCATCAGATTTATTAGTTTGACGGATAAAAAAAAAATGCTTTAGTTCATAAGACTTACTTTTTCCGAACGCAGGAGATATTTTGTCTAAAGTACACAATGAAGTTGTCAGACGTATATGTGTGCATTTATTATTTCACTATAAAGAATTTTAAATAAATAAAACCTGGACCATCCTTCCATATGAACAATATTATGTTTACTTCATGGATCTAGTTTTTGTAGTGTCTTGTGGAGATGAACGATTGTCAACAAATTGCCTTTACATCTGTCTATATCTCTGAGATGAGGTATTATGATTACATTATTCGGACTGTTGTCCTCATCTTCATTGTCATATGCACAACGTTTCGGCCGTTGTACGCTCCGGCCTAAAGGGGAGGTGGAGCAGGCGAAGAAAGAGGAGGAGGAGGAGGCGAAGAAAAAGAAGAAGAAGAAGAAGAAGAAGAAGAAGAAGAAGAAGAGCGGACTAAATAATGTTATTATTGTTATAATTATATATGTGGGCAGGAGATATTGAAAAACGCGGGTGTCAGTTGCAATGATATCGCGAGGGGAAGCGGTGGGATTTTATTTTTTTAATAGAATACTAAAAAACAAAAGCAATAAAAGCGAAAACAGAAGCTTAGAAAAAAAATGAATGTGATCGGTTTTAATATATGCCCATCCCGTCTACAAAATGAAAACAGTGCCCGCGTTTTTCATATCTCTACTCTCCACTAAACATATATATAAATCCATCTATGAAAAAATATTACTTTAGTCTGGTGAAGTCTGTCTAGAGCAGTAGCTCAGTACGACAAGCATACGACTGGAAACCACTACGCCTTTGCGACCCACATTTCGCCCCTGTTCCATGAGCAGAGGTTCTATTCATAGTGGGTGAACGAATAAATATTTGTATAATAAGTGTAGAGATGGTTATTCGGTTTTTCTACAAACACACACACACACAGACACAGACACACAGACATAGCGTGTGTAACAGCGAAATTGTACAAATCGGGTAAAAGCAAAACTGTCCATTTGTTAGATTATGATTTGAACACTTCTATTTTAGAAATGATTAAAGATATCTTAATGGAATTCTCCGAGGTTTTTATAAATCTATTGAACCCTTCTTTGAGTAATAAGAGTGTATAATTACTATCCAATCTTAAGAGAAGAATCGTGATGAAATCGATCATAAACGAAAATGACAGGTTCATAATTAATTAATCATAGGTAAGGATCGAAAGCTCATGAAGGATTGAAATAAAGTTCAAATATATATATATATATATATATATATATATATATATATATATATATATATATATATATATATTTGTTTGAATAAAAACAGACCACTTTAAGGTTCCATGTAATAAGTTATTTCACCACAACTCCTTTAACAGGGTTATGGATCATCAGACTTTACTTCCAAAGGTTGTTTTTTTTTTTCAACCTTTGGAAGTAAAGTCTGATGATCCATAGCCCTTTTAAAGGGGTTGTGGTGAAATAACTTATTACATGGAACCTTAAAGTGGTCTGTTTTTATTCAAACATGTCTGCTCTGAATCTTACATTGAGCTCTCTGGATATCATCCTCCTTGGGTCTACCCATGCGGATTACCTAGTTTTGCATAAACTATATATATATATATATATATATATATATATATATATATATATATATATATATATATATATATATATATATATTATTCTAGGATAGTTTTCCAACTCCTCAAGATGATCTTCGCCATCTTTCGCCATCTTTGATCTTCTAACTTCCTGTCCTGGAATAACAAGATAACTAAGATGTTTCGCGTAAGATTTCCTTTTCAAAAATTCTTACAATGCTCTTTGGAACGTGCCAAATATCTTATAAAATGAGTTTTTATCTTTCTAATTGATCTCTTTAGCTTTAAGTTGAAATGATAACCTCGCTTCTCGTTGTGACCTCTTCATCCAGTTTTCCTCTCTAATCTTCCTTTTTTTTAAAAAAAATTATTCATCGTTCTCTTGATGGTTCTTGAATGGACTTTGAAAATGGAAGCCAGATTATAAATTTTGGTACCATTACCGAAAGTCTGCATGATATTTTTCCTCTCACCATTGCTCATTTAGGAAGGGAAGTGAGCTGACACAAAATTATTTTCACCTGTTTTTATTTTTAGCTGAATAACTAAGTGTGTTTCAGTGATTCTTTCAACTCAAGATGGCTAAAAGTTTTATTTGAAAACCTGGCAAAAAGAAAAATCAGTTCTTTCAGTGGCGTTGTAGATCTTAAACATTTTGTAGGATGGACAATTATGCGGTTACAAGATTTGGACAATTTCATTGTTACACCCTGTATATATATATATATATATATATATATATATATATATATATATATATATATACAGGGTGTCCATAAAGTTCGTGTGAACTTTAAAAAATCATAACTTTATTTGTATTTCCGATAGAAATAATTTGTAAAAAGGATTAGAAAGAAGTAAATCTGGTTTTTTAAGGTTTTATTGAAATTTTATTTAAGTTTTCACATGTCCTCCATCATTAGCAATACAAAGGGTAATACGATTTTGCAGTTCACGGAAAACATTTGCCAACTGATTTACAGTAATGCCTGAAATCACATTAGTTATTTTAGCTATACTTAAAACTAGGTACTTTAAAATTTTATAACATTTTTTACAGATTATTTCTATCGCAAATACAAATAATGTTATAATTTTTTAATGTGCACACGAACTGTATGGACAGCCTGTATATATAAATCCATGTGCGCGGGCGTTTCAGATTTCTTTGGTTGTCTATGGACAGGACGGATAAACGGAGAAGTATCAGTAGCTTTTAAAAATAAGTTGCTGTAAAATAGAAAAGAAACTGGACAATTTTTAATGCCAATTCCATGTTATTCTGCAGTTCCACTTAAATTTTAAATTATTCGGGATGCATTCCTAAGTAGCTCTAAAAATAAAGTGTGCGTCTGGCTGTTCATAATGTGTTGTAATCAACTGTATGGCGACCTGTGAATTAGATAAACGCTATGAAGATTGAAGAAGCTTAAATTTACACCTGATGCGATGAGTGCAAGTTAAGGGATACAGCTAAATTTCCTGTCCTTTATTGAAGAAAGAAGCGGGTCTTTACATAAACGAGATGGTGTTGATTAAAATGTACCTGTCAAGCAGCGAGAAAAAAAAAAATATATATATATATATATATCTATCTATCTATCTATCTATCTATCTATCCGTAAGGTTGAAGTAAACATAGGCATGTAAGAAACGGAGGAAGGAAAAAAGATTTAAAATTCTGGCTTTTTACACGAGCATTAACACTGATGTATTACACGTGTATCACAACGTAAATACTTTAACTAAAAGAGAGAACGTATGTGTCTGCTTGAAAATTTCATTTTCTTTTTATCTATTAGGTTGGTGCAAAAATAATGACGTAATAATGTCGTTTTTGACGTTAAAAAATAGGTCAAAAAACGACATTATTGCGTCATTATTTTTGCACCAACCTAATATTTGTCTGTCTGTCTATATGTCTGTGTATCTATCTTAGTCTGTTCAATATATATATATATATATATATATATATATATATATATATATATATATATATATATAGATAGATATATATAGATATAGATAGATAGATAGATAGATAGATAACTCTTTATCACTGGTCTATCTATCTATCTATCTATCTATCTATCTATCTACTGTAAGCTGTCCATTATATCCATTTATGTAGCTCACTATCTATCTATCTATCTATATATATATATATTTCAATCTCATATCAAAGATAGATTGATGGATTGATAGATAGAGAGCTTTCAAACTGCCCCTCTTTGCCTATCTATCTATATCTCAGTATGTTCATATGTATTCTATCAATCTATCTATACCTGTCTCTGTGTGTCTGTGCCTATCTCTATCTGTCTGATTGTCTCTCTGTATGTAGGGGTATATGCATGTATCTAACTATCGATATTTACACACACACATAGCACACACATATATATATATATATATATATATATATATATATATATATATATATATATATATATATATTTTGTCTGATGTCTTTTTACAAAATAAAAATTTAAATTACATTCTACTGATGTAGCTATATTTTTTTTTAATAAAATGCTTGGGTATTTAAAGACGACAGTTAATCTAAAGAGTCCCACATATATTTGGTAAGCGATGACATTCGTTTTAAGTTGGTCTAACAAAGAAACATTCATACGAAGGTGTACTTTCGCATTGTGAGATAAATTTTCATTCCAGTTCACACTTCAGAAACTTCTTTGATGCTTTTAATATCCAAAATTTAAAAAGGAGATATTTGTGAAAAAAGAATAAAGAGATAAGATCGGATAATAGCGAAATAATATTTCAAGTCGTCGTAAACAGTTTATCTTTTTCCGACTCGATGGAAAAAAAATCGTCGACACTCAAATGGAACACAAAGCTGAAATCGAAAATCCGAGTAACGCATTAAACTTTGCGTGATTCCCACATTTGTAATACATTTACCATGAATCATATAATATTTCTGAGATTTCTATAAAGGAAAGAAGGCGTTTTGCTAAAGAAAACACAGTTGTGAAAGAAAATGCAAAAAATGTGTTTTCATAAACCTAGCTTCTTTCATTTCGTCGCCTTCTCCAGCTAAAAAAACTAGCAAAACACGGCTATGTCTGTAAAAGTCGTCTGTATATTAAGATAAGATAGAAGAAAACAGATATATTGCTCAGTGAAAAGCAAACCTATATAGTTTAAACTAATAATTCAACTCTTAGAACAAAAATAAATAGAACATTTAAATGACCATTAAGGAATTGTATCCCTGATTAATCAAAATTTGTGAAAAATAATATAGGCCACACTACAACATGTTTGACAAGAAGACTCTCACAGCAATTTTCTGATCATAGCTCAATTAGGTCTAATTTAAATATTCATGAAGACCTACTGGACCCTATTCGTAACATACTTGTTATATAATAGCATCGACTACATGTAATTTTTTTTTTAAATAATGCAAATCTTATTAATAAAAACAAAAAAACAACACAATGATATCAACTATTCGCATGGACAGAATATGTTTACCGTGTTTTGAAAATGAAAACATTATATAAATACATATATACAACAATCTATTTCTTGTTAACAGTTAATATATTTAAAAGTTGAAAATGGCTAAATGTATAGCCGAAAGCGATTGGAAAAAAAGAACAACTGGACAATTTTTATATAATTTATCTACCGCGATGAAAAAAAAACAAGATCACATGGGAAAATGTATAAAAAATTATCTCAAGCATCACAGCCAATTGCTCAGGCGCATTTGTGTTTATTCAACCACCACAGAGAGCACGTGTGGTTTATACTGCAACTATGCTGACCTTAGTTAAAGTTTCTGTGAAAGAGCGTATTATCGAGCGTGATCAATAATTTGAGCAGGGCCAGCACCCAAGGTGTCTATTCACAAAGCCTTTTTCCAAAGGTGCCACATTCTGGGATCGACCCCTCCAGTCCAATAACATCTGGAAGTCTCCTTCCTGCTAAATCGACTATGGTGAGATTCGAACCCGGATCTCATGGTTAGAATGCAAACGTTCTACCCACCCGGCTACGTACTCACACACACACACACACACACACACACACACACACACACACACACACACACACACACACACACACACACACACACACACACACACACACACACACACACATATATATATATATATATATATATATATATATATATATATATATATATGTATGTGTGTGTGTGATATGAATTTAATATATATATATATATATATATATATATATATATATATATATATATATATATATATATATATATATATATATATATATATATATATATATATATATGATATACATATGAGTTTAATAGATAGATAGATAGATTTGGCTGACTCATACTATCTGGTGAAGATGACTCAGGCGTAGACGCTCTGACTGACACCAAATGGGTTGGGTTTCGATCCGAGGTTAAGGCATTCGGTTGTTTAGTCGCACTGAGAAGCTGTGATACAGCTAAACAGTACTGTCTTCGAATTACATATATATATATATATATATGTATGCGTCTGCGAATTACACACACACACACACATATATATATATATATATATATGTGTGTGTGTGTGTGTGTGTGTGTGTGTGTGGCGCAGACACACTCTTCCTAACTGAGCAAAGATCTTCAAATCGTCAGTAATGGTGCAAACATTCATACTCTGGCTTCCATTTTTAAAGTCCGTTCAAGAACCATCAATATAAAGGTGTATATAATTAAAAAAATACGAAACAGTAGGGAGGAAAACTGGATCACAAGTGGGGGATCATCATTTAAACATAGAGCTAAAGAGATCCACATAAATGCATAAGACATTTCGCACCTAACAAAGGAGTTACAGCCATGAGAGCGGAAAGAGCAGTGAAAAAATATTTGAAAATAAAATCATAACTTGTTACTTTATAACAGAAATTTAAAAGGTTAGAGAGCGCAAGATCATCTTGAATGAATTGGAAAATGCTCCTGGAACAATAATAATAATAATAATAATAATATATATATATATATATATATATATATATATATATATATATAAAGGACAAAAAAATTTAAAATATATGTATACACGCACAAACATATATATATATATCTGTAGATTTATTTGCCATTTATATCGAGATGACAAGCAAGAAATTGTTAACCACCATATATATATATATATATATATATATATATATAAATGGCAAATAAATATACAGATATATATATATATATATGTATGTGTGCGTGGGTGTGTCGGTAGATTTATTTGTCATTTATATAGAGGTGACCAGCAAGAAATTGTTAACAACCAAATATATATATATATATATATATATATATATATATATATATATATATATATATATATATATATTAACTTTATTTCAATCCTTAATAATTTTCGTTTATGTTCGATTTTATCATGAATCTTCTGTTAATCTTAGAGAGTAATTATACATTCTCGTTGCTCAAAGTAGATTAAAATAGTGTAACACCTCGGGGAATGTTAGTAAGATTGTTTTAATCATTTCTAAGAAAACAACGTTTCAAATCTGAATGTAACAATTGAACAATTTTTCTGATACACGATTTAGACAATTTTGTTGTTACACCCGGTATATATGAGGAAATGATAATATATTTCAGGGGGAATTATTATGACAAAGCGGAATCAATCTAAATTTAAATTTACGTTGATGCGACTACATATGTACAGGAAGAAAAAGATGGCTTCGAGAATTTTTGAATTTGATTTTTTTTAATTTTAAGTTTCTGGTTTAAAATCTAGACGATTTCATTTAGTTTCTTTTTAATGTTTACATGACTTTTGTCAATATATATCTGCCATTCTTGTCTCATGATGACAGAAGTTCTACAAAGAATGGTGAAACATCCTAAGAACCTGGACGCAAATAAATGTCATAAAAAAAATTGGATTGCTGATGGCATCCCCTCTCAGTGTGATGATGGCCTTTATTTTCTTAGAATTTCTTGAATTGGTGCATTCCCAAATATATAACAAAACAATTAAAACACATTCGATAATATGGATGACGGTCTTTTAATATGTCTCAGTTGTACTGATTTAATTTATCTTGTAGGTAAACTAAACAAAGTCAAACATCATTTAGAAGTTGCTTACGCAATGGAAATAAAACAGGCTTTAACTTTTTTCCTAGATATTATGTTACATCACATTAACAATAGCTTAAAAGTGTGCTCGGAAAAGCAAACAATAAAATTAATCTTATAAATTTTAGTTTTTCATCGAAACAACAAAATAAAGTCGGGAATAATCATCAGATTTTATTTAAGAGGATTCAGTATTTGTAGCCTTTAGTATTTACATAAAGAAGAGAAAGACATTCAACTTTTTCAATACCCTATTTCATATTCAATGCGAAACAAAAGGCTTATAAAATATTCCAAAATAGAAAAGCTGTCTTTCCTGACCAAACCAACGAATCAAAATATATTGTTCTACTACCAACTCCATCACAAATACAACTGAAAAAAATATCTAAACTTAGTATAAAATTTCTTACAACTACGTCTAAAACAATAAAAATTTAATACAAAGGAAAATAATAAACTAAAGGAGGACTTTACCGTGAAGGGTGAGTTTAATGTAGCTACCTCCATTAGGTCACGTAAAAAAGCAAGATATCACGATTAAAAAACGTTCGATTGTGACAAGGTGATGACAGATTACTATGGGTGATCAAAATTGACAATTTTTGCAAAGTAAGCGAACGCGGTTTTTCGTTTTTAACTAGTACTTTTTAAATATTAACATTTTTATTCAGTATTTATGTAATATCTATTTTTTATTTCATACTTTCTTAATTAGGTAATTTTTTAAAGTTTTTTATTAATTAGATAATTGTTTAAAATTTTTTAAGGATTATGTCGTGTATACATTTCCATACGTAGAAATTATAAACGTTTTTTTTCTATAAAATTTTTTAAAAATTATTTTTAAAATATTTGTGGTCAAACGACTGTTATGTGCTTTTCAAATTTCGATTCGTAAATTTACTTTTTCATTAACGTTATCATTGCATTACGTGCTTGAAAGCAATAAAGAATTTTAAATGATTTTTGAAGCATTAAGAAAATGAAAATTAATGAAAAAACATTTTTAAATTTGTAAAAGATACATTATTCATCGAAAAATTTTTATTTCTTCACAAAATAATGTCCTTAGTATAACGTATTTATAAAAACAGGTGAAAGCTTTTCTAATTAATTAATGTCATAGTTTTTTACATTTTTTTTTTATAATTCAGAGCAGATTTTCTATGATATGGGGTGCTGTTTTACAAAAAAAACAAAAAAAACTGTTGATTTACTTTCTACAAAGAGTCCTGTTTATAACTAATAAAAAAAATCCCGCGCTTGAAGATTTAATTTTTCGAAATTTCATGAAAATATGTAAGTGGGTGGAAACATGTTAAAAAATAATCTTTTTTTAACAAGATTTTCAAAAAAAAAAAATTTCAAAAATAATTTCATTTATTTGTGAATAAGTCCTGAAAGTTTCATTAAAATCTTACAATTATTTGATTTTTGCAAGAATTTTTAAACTTAGGTTTCGAAAATTTATGCCAAAAATGGAGGTACCTAGTTTAATGTAATAATTACCCCAAGGAGCGCATATGAGAATTCCCAAAGAATTTAAACAAACGATTATGGGAAGACAAAATAGATCATTTACAAAACAAGACATTAAATACAATGGATGCTCACAGTAACGAGAGTAAACACAATTTTGAATTTTAATTAATTGAAAAAACAATTCACTAACACGAACACATATTGTATGTGCTTTATCACTAGATAATCCGCAGTAAACTTGCTTCCAGGTCCTTACAACATTTCACTTTTTTTTAATGTTATTATCACAATATCGGATATTTAATAATAAAAGAGATGGAAGAAAAAAAAACAAACAAACAAATAAACAAAACAAATGAACAAAAAAAAAACGAAAATAAAAGAAATTGACTAAGTTATATATCCAAATATATATCCAAATTATAATAAATTATAAAAGAATTAAAATTTAAAATTCTCAGGGTCTCTCGTGCGAAGGTGCAGTCGCATCGACGTAAACATCAGTTTAGTCTGATGAAGACCTAAAGGACGAAAACATTTTCCTCTTCGTCATACTTCTTTACACCTATATATATATATATATATATATATATATATATATATATATATATATATATATATGAAGAAATATAATTTTAAGGTGTGCTATATTTATGGGATAAAGTGCTCAATATCAGAGATAGAGCGTATGTAAATATAAATATAAAAGTGAACATTGAATTCAACACTTGAAGCGACAGGCTGTTTCATGCTGGACGCAATCGTCAGGAGGCCTGATTTTTCCCAATATATATATATATATATATATATATATATATATATATATATATATATATATATTCATGAATCATTCATACAAAAAAAAATATAGATTTATAATACATATATAAATATAATAAATATATGTATGAATGATTCATGAATTTATAAATTATAATTGCACCTTTTAATTGAAATTAATATATATATATATATATATATATATATATATATATATATATATATATATATATATATATATATATATATATATATATACTCGACTCTCCCGTCGAATTCGACGTATGAGAATCAAGCAGATCAGTTTCAAGGAAACCGACAACAGCACCTGAGATTTGATTATAGTGGTGAAGGTTTCGTGCAGAACCAACCACACTTTTTGAAGGGCCGAATACAGAGACCTGGAGCACTACGTGCCACAAGGTCCCCAAACGACCCACCGTATGTTTTGAATTGACAGTTGTCCATCTCCTAGACCATTTGCCATCCAAGGCTATAGAACTCAGTCTGTCCTGCTGTTTACCCACAGCTGGAGAGAGAAGACGATTCACACCTTTCCCAATGGTATTAGCACGTAAGTGAATGTAATGGATTCGACTGGAATTCGAACTTGGCTCTTCGATTCCTCAATCCAAGCCACTATCCATTACTATATATATCTATATCTATCTATCTCTATATATATATATACCGGGAAAATGTTGACTCCTGCGATCGTGAATGTTCATTGGAACGTTAATACTATAAACTAAATAAAGGGTCGGGAAAAGTAATGATAAATGATAAGTAGTAACTTTGAAAATGAATGATCGAGAATTTCGCCCGTTCCGGAACAAGCGACACCAAGTCCGATGTGGAGGTTAACATTGTAAATTAAGACAGTGATATCAGATGATAAAATAGACGGCAAAACGCTCGATTTTTATAGAAATAAGACCCAATCTTTATTTTACAATATAGATAAATTTAGGATGTAGACATGAATAATAAAAAGTGATTCTTCTTACTCTAAATAATTGTCTAAGTGCTATGGCAGTTATCATCTGGCATGTAAAGTAATTTAATTTTCTTTTTTTTCTTTTTTTTTAATTCTTTATTTGGAAGACAAACATAAATTACATCAGGTATTGAGTTGACGCACGAGAAAGACAGAAAGGGCAGCGCCAGACGGGAAATATGTGTTGTCGTCGACTATATTTCCGTAATACTTCTGGCAGCCGGATAGTTAACATAAAATGCGGCCACTAAGTATCTTAATAATGTTTTATATATATATTTAACACTTTAAAATTTATACCTCAGCTCCTTCGCCGGAGATGTTTTTAAAATAATTCTTCTTGCGAAACAGGTAAGATTTAACCCTCGGGTAATCCTGGTTTACTTAGCCAGATATATTAAACTATTTTTTGATACAAAATGGGTAAGAATTTACCCTTAGGTAATCCCAGCTTACTTGTCTGATATATTAAAATAAGATATTGAAAATATTAAAATAAAGTATAAATAAAAATAAAAAAGTAAAAAAAAAAGTAAAAAACAAAGTAAAAAAAAAAGTAAAAATAAATAAATAAAAATATTAAAATAAAATATTCAAAAAAATATTTTGTCTGGCAGGAGAAGAACGGCCCTGAATTTTCATTTTTTGCACAAAATCTGGGTGAGGTTGCTGTGGTATTTCATGGATGAAAACTAATTGCTTGGTTCTGTTGATGTCGGACGTCATGGAGACGTTTACAGCTCCTGCTACTGAGTTGTATAAAAAACTGTATTCTGAGGATAATCCTACGCTTTTACATATACTAAATGCATTCGTTCTTATCATTAGAACATTTTAAATAAAGACTTTTTAAATGTGTTAAATGAATTTGTAAACTATTTCGTGTCATTACGTGACAAATAAATTGCGAACATTTATAAAAATCAATAAATCCTTTATTTTCTTTTCTTTTTTAGATCTAGTTTCCCTTTTCTTTTCTCACGGGAATAAATCTTTCGGGGGTTGGAGTATTACTGAAGGAGACATTGGAATGGTAAAAAGGAAATGTATGCAGACGTTCGTGGAAACACGGTGGAGTAATGGATAGCAGCTCAGATGGAGGAATCAGAGAGTAGGTTTCGAATTCCAGTCGAATCCATTACGTTCACTTACGTGCTAATACACTTGGGAAATGTATGAATCCTCTTCATCTTCCCCACCCCACCAGCTATGGGTAAGTAACAGGACAGACCGGGTTCTATAGCCTTTGATGTCAACTGGTCCGCTGAAAGAAACCTACTGCGGGAAAAAATCTGCCTTGTCAGTGATGTACCGAAAGATACATGATCGCCTAAGCGTGTATCTCGCAACGCGTATAACTGACTGATGCAGGCGTTCCTTTTGGGGTTTTTTTGACGCTTGATTTCAGCCAATTCCGCGCCGCCGTAACGTAATTTCCGTCTGTGTTTCGGACCCGATTTTCTTTGTTTCTATAAAATGACAAAAACGTGACACTGGCGTTTGTTCTGGTGCTGATTTCTAGTGTGTTCGAGATTGAAACCTTGCGCCGTTCACTTGCGAGTCAGAACTCTTTTGAACGTTGACTTTTCGCTCACAAATAAATGCCTTAAGGATAAGAAATGATAAGATGCACTTACGCCATATTATCCTCCATAAATTTAGTAAAGTAATAAGCGTCGGAATTGACGCTAAAAGATTCTAAAATTATTCAGTATGCTTATTTGAATCGTGCTCCACCACTTCGGCGGATCAATAAGTGGTTTGGTAGATTTTTGTCAGGGTTGATTTTGACCTAAACGATCAACCACGCCCCGGGCGAGCTTACGACTTTGATGTAGACGACTCTGCTTGCCATTGTGGAGAATAAACAAAATATTTCTACGGATGAGATTGCTAAGAGTTTAAAAATCGATATCTCAATAGCCTTTCGACGTTTGAAGAAAACTTAGTACAAGAAAAACGGCTGTTTTAGGCAAAAGGTTTCATTTGACACTACGAAAACGCAAGACCCAATGCTGCAAAACAGACCTTACAGAAGTGTAAAGAGTTTTAGGCCATGAAAAAAAAGGGATTTTCTTCAAGGACAGCCCTATTCGAAGAAAATCTATTTTTTCCACCAAGTCCTAAAGCACAGCAAATCAACATGTACACGCTACATTATTCTCAATAGCTATGTCAATTTAGAAAACATCTATGGCGTGCACGTTGTACAGCGACGGATAATGGAACAAAATATAGGTAACGGCTTTTGAATTGGAATTGCAATTCTCATCAACGAACGGCAGGGCAACATAAAACTGTTGGGAAAAAAACAAAAAAAAAACAAAACAAAAAAAACTTTATCTTTGCCAATCCCTGTCAAGATATTTGCAGCGGTGGCTGAAGGAATTGGAACAGATTCTCGGTGACATTACTGAGCGACCAAAAATGTGATGATTATCTCTCAGTCCATTTCATGAAATAAATATGGGAAGAAGATCTATAAAAACTTCGTCGAACAAATCTTCAGAAACGCCAACATGCAGAGTGACTATTCAGGGTTTGATTCGAAATTCAAACATAATCTTAAGAAGGCCGGAGTGTACAACGGCCGAAATTTGTGAATGCGACAATAAAGATGAGGACAAGAGCCCGAGCAATATAAATATTATAAATGGTGGCTATGCATTTTTTGTATTTATGCCAATTTTTTTTCTAATCGGGTACAAATATTTTCATGATCTAAGACAAATGTGTTCATGGAGGTTGTTCCTATTAACTCTCTTTCTTTTGGACCTTAATCACATGAATTTAAATAGTACGATTTTATAGGCCGTTAGGTCTCATCGTTTTACTTTTAAAATAGCGAGATGTAACCGCAAGTTCTTTTCTAATAGTTTTTTTTCCTCGCATTTCTTGATTCCTTCAACTTTTTTTTTTCTTTATGTGTACCTCGTACCTCTTAACAAACTTTGTCTTTTTGTTAATTCAAATTAAATCCCGTTCCGCTATCAATTTTGTCAAACACACCAAGTACGCTATGCCTCGTTTTCCTCTGTCTCTGTTGCCTTCTGTCACGTGTGTATCAGATTTTACAAGCCAACTTTCCTCATTATATGCCTCAGAAATCTTTACTGTTTCTTCCTGATATTAGGTATTAGTTTTCTTTTTTTTTTATTAAGTATTAGTTTAATTTGTTTTTCCATTTTCTTCAAAACGTCGCCGTTACTCAAATGTTCTGTCCATGGTGTCCCCAGGATCCTTCTATAGAATCAAATTCCTGTTGCTTCTACTCTCCTCCTCATATTTGAGTTGATCTTCCCGCACTCACAGGAGGAGAGAAAACACGTAGCTATTCTGCACTGCTTACCTTACCTGCATCATTTACATTATTCGGACTGTTATCCTCATTTTCATTGCCATATTCACAATATTCAGGGCCTTTGTCAGGTGATTGGAATTTCTTTTTTTTTAGTCCAGCGGGGTAGATTATTCTAGTTCCACGTACCATGCCTCTTCCGGATGTCCCTGTTATTTCCCTTTAACACAACTCTTCAAGCTGAGGTAAAGGGAATTAACTGGGACAGTGGCACGTGAAACTAGAAAAATTTTCGACAAAATAATCGGTTATTTATTCCACTCACCTGAAGAAGGCTGAGAAATGCAACGGCCGAAACGTTATGAGGATAGCAGTCCGAATAATGCAAGTAATCATAATACCTCATATCAGAGATATAGACAGCGGCATTTTTTTCTATTTCCTAGTACTCTTTTAGCTTTTGAAATGCTTCCTTGCGTATCGCAATAGTTCTTAGGATTTCATTGCCACACTTTCAGTCCTCTGTAAAACACTTCCCAGATATATAAATTTCTGCCCTTTTTTAATTTTTGATAACACCGATTTGCAATACAACCACAATCGCCATCTTCTCCCTTCTTAAAACATGTTCTTTTATTGTCCTTTCTCCTCCATAAAGTCTTCTCATTCTCTCCCCCGCCCATTAAACTTTTTGCGTCTTAGCGGCATTATCGCCTTTCTGTAAGTGAGATGATTAACAAATGTAGCAATAAACATTGATTGATAGCAAGTATTGACAGATTTTCCGTCGGATTAGCAACCTTTCAATGCCGTGTTAAGGAACAGTCCGTTCATGTCATCAGTTGCGGTGATGGTGTCAAGCTCTGCATCTGTGGCCACTCGTGCGTCATACAGACGCGTCGTTTATTGTTTGACAGCGAATTTCAGAGTGTAGACATTTCGCCGATGGCAGACATATAACTCAGGTGATGAGGTGAATGCAGTAAGATTGATATGTTATTTTATTGACGGCTCAACCGACAGATTGACATTCACACTTTCTCACTTTTCTTACGGATCCAGCTAAAAATGTTTCTCTAATATGGAAGTAATCGGATGTCTTGAATTCATATACATTCGTGTAAAAGAGTTTGTCTGATGAACGCAAAATCATGGAACCCAGGGTCACAAATTCACATCACTCCAACTATCACTGATATTGGGCGCTTTCCAATAAGTACCGCACATATATAATATATATAAAAATTACACACACACACACACACACACACACATATACATATATATATATATATATATATATATATATATATATATATATATATATATATATATATATATATATGTGTGTGTGTGTGTGTGAAATGAAATATGAAATGGACAAAGTCCGACAATTATTTTAAGACATTTTATGTATATACATTCTTTTTATAGATACAAATATTTAGGTATATGCTCTGTTTATGATAAACAGTATTAAACAACATTTACCGGCATGAATATCCGAGAAATTTTCATAGAAAATATTTGTCCTCCGCCAGGATTTGAACCTGTATCCTATACGGAACCGTCATATAGCCTGACGTGCCTTTTGAAGTTTAAAAGCAGTAAATTCGACCTTGCTAACCGAACGATCCTCTGTGGCCGAAAAGGTTAAAAGGCCCGTCAGGCTATATGACGATTCTGTATAGGATACAGGTATGAATCGTGTACATAATACCTCATCTCAGGAATATAGACAGATAGCAAAATGTTATATTAAAAAAAAAATACTAAATAAAATACTGCAATTGAAAATTTTTTAAAAAAATCACAAAAATTACCTCCCTTGCAGAGCGGTGAAAAAATATTTCGAATTTATGGTGTTAACGCATAATGCACCCATAGATATGCAACCTCTAAACTTTAGAATGAATCATTTTTTCTTCAGCAACTTCATCAGCTAATCTTCTATGATAATTCCAACTGAGATTTGGTATAAACAGTAAACGACCAAAACATGGAGTTTTGTTGTGACTGAGTTGAAGTGTAGATGCACACTACTTACGAAAAGAAAAAAATGAATTTAATATAGAAAAATAGAAAAATCCTCTTAGAAGTCAATGTGTCCTCTGCTTGAAACACTAATGAAGAAAAAAGAAAAGAAAGCAGAACTACAAAAATATAGAATACATCAAGCAAATTATATACAGACAAACCTCTCATCAACGGACTAATAGGAGGGAGGGGTTAAAATCGATTGTCCTTAGATTGGAAGGGATTTTCTTGTAGTTATAAAATCACTATAGTAACTAGCAGTAGTTATGATCATAACTTAAATACTATAAAAATGTATATATGACATGAATAAATATACACTAAATCTAGATATATTAATGAAACTAACAAAAATAATAGATTTCTCACAGCTGCTTTCTCACGCACGCACTGATATATATCGTACTTTATATACTGTACACCCGTCTTTTTTTCACAATTGAAAGGCCTGACACCGCCCTCAAGTGGTCAGTTTGAGAACTAATGCGACTCGTTCTGCACAGAACGCAAATTTTGAAATACATCGCTGACGATTTGAAAGTTGTTTTTTATGTAATTTTTTTTTTATTTTGCCTGCAGATTTTTTCCGTTGCATCCGAAGTCCGTTGATGGAGTGGGGGTCCGTAGTGATTGGAGTGGTTTGTTTTATATTAATTTTCTAAGCGTAGATTAGATTTGGCAAAAAGCCGAAAATATGAAGGAACCAGTGAGTTTCGAACTCAATACTCAGTGCTAATTGATCTAGAAAGAAAAGCTTACTAACCATTAACCACCTCGTAGTACCTTAATGGTACTATGATATGGGCGCGTGGCCGAGTTGTTAGACCGTTCGCTTTCTGACCATGATCGATTTGTCAGGGAGGAGTCTTCCTGATTTTATCGCTCTGGAGGTGATGATCCCAGCGTGCAGCACCCCTGGCAAATGCTAGAAAATCATACCACGGGTTGACCAAATCCTTGTGAGTGAAAGTGGGTAGACGGAACCTGTCCATGGCTGTGCTAGCATGAAGTCACAAGTCATCGTGACCGAGTGTTTCAGCCCTTTTCCGATTGATGATCACGCACTTTTCTCCCAGAAAGTGTAACTATAGTGGAGTTGCAGTGGGCTCTGTGAGTATTGCACAAACACAAAATACGCCCGAGAAAGTGTCTGCAATAGGGATTAGCTAGCCGCCCTTGTATCCTCAAATACGAGTGGCCAACCATTAACGTTAAGTATCGTAAGGATTTTCTAAGCTTAGCTTAGGTATGGCACATGGTCAAATGTATGGAACACTGAGTGAGGATCGAATTCAATCAGTTATGTGCCATGCGTGATACACACGTAGGCATTTATATTTTGATACATGAATGACGAGGTAGATTTATCCCCGCAGTAGGTTGCCATTTATTTCTGCGGTAGACTAGTTGCCATCAAAGGCTAGAGAACCCGGTCTGTCCTGCTATATATAAATAGCTGGCGGGAGAAGAAGAGGATTCATACCTTTCCCAAGGGTATTAGCACGTAAGTGAATGTAATGGATTCGACTGGAATTAGAAATCGACTCATAGATTCCTCAATCCAAGTCGCTGCTCATTACTGCACCGACCCTTCTCTTATACTCATTACTCAGTCATAAATGATAGGGCTGAATAAGCTGAATTAAACCACCTCCAAGTGCCCTAAGGAGATTATATATAGAATGACTAAATGTAATGTCTGAATCGTATGTTTTTGAGTGTCACACTAGCTGAAATTTTATTGAATGCAGTATTTTCAATACATCATCTGAACGAAAACTTCCAAAGTGAGTTTAAAATTAAATCAGTTATTAACCGTAATTCGTACATTCTTAAGAGAGTTCAGTAAATTCAAACCTGAATTAGTGACATCACGAAAAAGTACTTATTTTTGTGTAACTAATTTAAAACAACAGCCACAAAATATGCATTTCCTCAGATAAATTAGTTTATAGCTAATAATAGCAGTCGTCAATAACATAAATTTCTTTTTCAATCAAACCGTCTGCTAACGTGCTATTTTAAATTTGATTTGCAAGTGGGATAACATAGTAATGATAGGCGTCGAACCTGTATCGTCAGATATGCTAATTATTATATAATACTAAACGGCTGTGAATCGTATGTACGTCGGCCGTCAGGTGCATAATTATTTAAGTTTCTTACCCCTCTCCCTTTCTACATCTTTCCCTTTCCACCTCTTTCTCTTTCCACCTCTCTCTTTCCACGACTCTCTTTCCACCTCTCTCCCTTTCCATCTCTTTCTCTTTCCACCACTCTCTTTCCACTTCTCTCCCTTTCCACCTCTTTCTCTTTCCACCTCTCTTTTTTTACCACTCTCTTTCCATCTCTCTTCCTTTTCACCTCTTTCACTTTCTACCTGTCTTTTTCCACCTCCCTTTTTCCACCTAGTCCCACCTCACTCTTTCCACCTCTTTTCACCTCTCTCTTTCCACTTCTTTCTCTTTCCACCTCTCTTTTTCCACCTCTTTCTCTTTCCACCCCTCTCTTTCTACGACTCTCTTTCCACCTATTTCCACAATCTCTTTCCCCCTCTTTCATTTTCCACCTCTTTTTTCCTTCTCTCTCTTTCCATCTCTTTCTCTTTCAACCTCTTTCACTTTTCACCCCTCTCTTTCCACCACTCTCTTTCTACTCTTTCATTTTCCACATCTCTTTCTTTCCTGCTCTCTCTTTCCACCTATTTCCACCTCTCTCTTTCCACCTCTTTCTCTTCCCACCTCTTTCTCTTTCCACCTCTTTCTCTTTCCACCCCTCTCTTTCTACTCTTTCATTTACCACATCTCTTTCTTTCCTTCTCTCTCTTTCCACCTCTTTCTCTTTCCACCTCTTTCTCTTTCCACCTCTTTCTCTTTCCACCCCTCTCTTTCTACTCTTTCATTTACCACATCTCTTTCTTTCCTTCTCTCTCTTTCCACCTCTTTCTCTTTCCACCTCTTTCTCTTTCCACCTCTTTCTCTTTCCACCCCTCTCTTTCTACTCTTTCATTTACCACATCTCTTTCTTTCCACCTCTCTCTTTCCACCTCTTTCTCTTTCCACCTCTTTCTCTTTCCACCCCACTCTTTCTACTCTTTCATTTTCCACATCTCTTTCTTTCCTCCTCTCTCTTTCCACCTATTTCCACCTCTCTCTTTCCACCTCTTTCTCTTTCCACCTCTTTCTCTTTCCACCCCTCTCTTTCTACTCTTTCATTTTCCACATCTCTTTCTTTCCTCCTCTCTCTTTCCACCTATTTCCACCTCTCTCTTTCCACCTCTTTCTCTTTTTCACCTCTTTCTCTTTCCACCCCTCTCTTTCTACTCTTTCATTTTCCACATCTCTTTCTTTCCTTCTCTCTCTTTCCACCTATTTTCACCTCCCTCTTTCCACCTCTTTCTCTTTCCACCCCTCTCTTTCTACTCTTTCATTTTCCACATCTCTTTCTTTCCTTCTCTCTCTTTCCACCTATTTTCACCTCCCTCTTTCCACCTCTTTCTCTTTCCACCTCTTTCTCTTTCCACCCCTCTCTTTCTTCTCTTTCATTTTCCACATCATGATAGAGGGATACAGAATAATATTTTATGGGATGAAGAAAGGGGAAATGAGAGAGTATTATGAGTACGTATATGATTGATATTCACTGGCTCCGGAGGCCGTGGTAGTAGCTGTAACTGGAGTATTCACTCAGGAGATAGTCCCAAATAATAAGAATTCTGAGCAGGTTGTAATTTGCTTTTTATTAAAGGAACAAACATGGAATACGGATGGTTCCCCATCGAGAAAACTGTATAGCAGATCTTAACTGTCAATGTCTGAGTTGATGGAACTTAGGAATTCAACTGGCCCGTATATATCAGCCATTGTATTAGCGACTTAGTATCAAATGGATGGTGATGTCGGATTAGGTTTGCATGGCCTGCATAAGCGCTCTTGGACTCTGTCGGGGCTGGATATTGAGGATTGGTTAATACCAGCACAGATATAGCAACTTGGTTTATACTTGGTCTGATCTGACTCTTGTATACATTAAGCATGCCAGCAGGAGTTAGGTGTTCTCTGAAGCGATACAACGAACCGACCATCCTTCTGTCATCTCTCGCAATTGAACGAATAGACGCGTTCTATTTGAGATCATGATTGAATCTTATCCCCAGCAGGCGTTCTAGGCAAACCCAGCCTCCTTGTGGATATGAAAGCCCTTCAGGATTGATGCTGGTTTAATATCCGCTCGGTTGTGATGAAATATTACCAGTGTAGTTGTGGATGTATTGAATGATAGCCAGTCTTTTTCCACCGTTGAGCCTTAGTGATCAAGATATTTCAAAGTGCACCAATACACTGTGGTAACTTCTTTGATTTTGTTTAGCGGCATATCAACTGCTATGGATAATAGAATCCCTAAACCTAAATATTTTACTACAATTTATGGCTTCAACTGAATATATTTTGTACATCATTGCATACTTGTCGAGTAAAGAATCTTTTTTTTTTACATATATATTTTGTAGATCAAAAACGTTTTGAAGTATTTTTACTATAAAGATATATTTTTTATATTTTTCGTGTCGCATTTATTGTCACTTTGATATAAAAATGTATTGTTACTCATTTTATTATAAAAAATGTACTGACTTTTGTTTTGGAGTTCAATATTTACTCATATTTGGGATTATAACAGGTGCTACTACCCCGTCTCATGGTGAACCTGGGATCAAAAGCAATTAAGAAGTTGTTCCACATTCCTCAAAAACCTCCAATCTCCCGATTATAGTTCTTTCTTCAGGATGTACTTTATTGTCATGCCCAGGACGAACGGAGTAATCAAATACATATATATTTACTAAATATCTGTGATTGTTCTTGGGCTGATCACTGGAATCAAGCAGGAAGATGGCAAGACCTAGCAGAGAGCCTTGGGGGGCTACCAACACTGATGCTTGTGATAATAAATAAAGGCAGCAGTTTGTCTATCGATAGTGTATTGTTTAACATCACACACGTAATAAAACTTAGTTGCAGATTGCCAGAAAATAATTTGAGAGATTTACTTTCGAAGTAGCGAAGACGTTTCTCTTTCCGTCAGTCCCCTAAGAATTCGGACCACATTGGAACATACATATATATATATATATATATATATATATATATATATATATATATATATATATATATAAGTGAACATAGACGTCAACACTTAGAGGCGACAGTCTGTTTCATGTAAGATGCAATCGTCAGGCCTGATGATTGCATCTAGCATGAAACAGATTGTCGCCTCTAAGTGTTGACTTCTATGTTCACTTTTATATTTACACACGCTCTATCTCTGTTATTGAGCAATTTATGCCATAAATATAGCACATCTATGGAGTATATTTCTTCATATATATATATATATATATATATATATATATATATATATGTATGCATGTGTGTGTGTGGGGGGGAATGTGTATATGTATATATGGATGTATGAAAATTACGCATTAACCTATACGAGAATATTGTGTAATTAAAAAAAAACACTGTTTATACGTTTTTTCCTTTTTTATTTATCTTTTGACAAAAAACTTTTTGCAACAGTTTTCTTTCAGTATATTTTCTAACGTAATTCGTCTGTTTACAAATTCTTGCTGGTCATCAATATACATATACATATATATATATATATATATATATATATATATATATATATATATATATATATATATATATACATATATATATATATAAAGGACAAAAAATTTTAAAATATATGTATACACGCACAAACATATATATATATATATATATATATATATATATCTGTAGATTTATTTGCCATTTATATCGAGATGGCAAGCAAGAAATTCTTAACCACCATATATATATATATATATATATATATATATATATATATATATATATATATATATATATATATATATATGTATATAAATGGCAAATAAATATACAGATATATATATATATATATATATATATGTGTGTGTGTGTCGGTACATTTATTTTTTCATTTATATAGAGGTGACCAGCAAGAAATTGTTAACAACCAATATATATATATATATATATATATATATATATATATATATATATATATATATATATATATATATATATATATATATATATATATATATATGCATGTATGTGTGTATTTAAATATTTAATAGAAAAAAGAAAGACAAATAGATTTAAAATGCGTCTTTCGTCTGATTTTCGATTCAAAATATTTCTACGCATAATTATATTGCTTTCAACTACATCAAAAGATGTCAATAAAAGTTTAAAGACTCCGATTATATTTTTTGTAGATTTTGTCGAGATTTTGTCTGTTAATGGCGGAACCGGCCATGGAATTTATGAATTATTTGGATTTAGTGTCTTGCATGTAATCGTCGGTAAGTATTCTTTGCAAAGGTCTGTCATATTGATTTAGAGACAAGATAACATTGTCCATGAATAAATAGGGATAATTTTAGATAACTCATAAAATTACCATGAGAAAAAAATAAGTCAAAATCGCATCAAACGAATAACAAAATTAAATAGCGAATCTGAGCGAGAATTAACGTCAATTGAAATTTATTTTATAATAAGAGAAAGTAAATTTTTTGTAAAACCTAAATGTCATTGTGTAGCAACAACAACAACAACAGCAATAATAATAATGTTAATAAAAAAATAATAATAATAATTATTATTATTATTATTATTGTTGTTTCTGTTCCCACAAGTTCTGCTCAAACCATAAAAAGTACTTTATCAATATAAAACGTGTGTGATCTTAGCTTGTTTTCATTTTGTTTTATAAAAATGTTAACATGAAAATGCCATTATGCCATTTCTGACCGTAAGTCTCTGGATTAAGACATGGAAAGAAATGAAAATACAACAGAAATCAAAAGAAATAATAATAATTGTAATAATAATAATAATCTGCACTGGAAGGAAACTGAAAAGAAACTGGTATGAACACCACCAAGACCCGGTTACGGATATAAGACCCGTTAGAATTCTATGGAACTACACAATACACACTGACAGAACAATCAAAGCCAACCGCCCAGACAATGTAATTAAAGACCACAAACAAAAAATGTACCTCCTTATTGATATGGCAGTCCCTGAAGACTGCAATGTATCTTTAAATATATTCAAAAAGCTGTCAAAATACAAGGACCTTAAAATAGAAATCTCAAAAATGTGGCATATGGGAATATCAACATCCCTGTTGTAGTTGGGGCCCTAGGATTGGTTGGAAAAGATTCCAGTAGATTAATTGAAGGGATTTTTGGAAGTCCATGCCTCAAAGAGATACAAATTGTTCAAGTACAGTCCACACTTTACGAAGGGCTTTATCGATATATATATATATATATATATATATATATATATATATATATATATATATATATATTTTTGTCATTGGAAAGTGTCATGATGTCATTTTTAACCTTAGGTCCCTGGGCGGGACCCGGAAAGAAATGTGTAAACGCCAGAAATCAAAGATAATAATAATAATAATAATAATAATAATAATAATAATAATAATAATAATAAAATCTCAAAAATGTGGCACATGAGAACATCAAAAATCCATGTTGTATTCCAAGCCCTCGGATTGATTGAAAAATATTTTAATACTCTTTGAAGGAATTCCTGGCAGCCCATGGCTTAAATAAATACAAAAAAATATTCCCACGAGTAAAGCCCACGCCTTACGAAGGGCTTTATCTATGTAAAATATATGTTTTTCGTGGGTTTTTTAAAAGCTCAGCGGAAAATTTCATGATGCGATTTTAACCTTATTATAATCACCATCATCACAAGTTCTGCTCAAACCAGACGAATTTCTTTATCAATGTAAAATGTGTGTGCTCTTAGTCTGTTTTTAATATTTTTTTACAAAAATATTCAGTGAAATATCATTATGAACATTTCTGTCGTAAGGTGTCAGCTTTATTCGTGAGAAAACTTTTTTTTATCTTGACATTGTTTCTTCCTTTGGTCTGTTCCATTTGGTTTTGCATTCATTTTTAGATTCTTTACCGCTGCAGTAGGTATATTACGGCATATTTGTACTTCATCTCTTAATTGAAATTCCATTTTGAATTTATTAGCTTCCTTTATTATTATTATTATTATTATTATTATTATTATTATTATTATTATTAGCAGTAGTTGTATTATTAGTATTTATTTCTTCTATTTTATTATTGTTGCTTTTTGACTGAAGTAATTTCTCTCTCATTTTGTTACATGCTTTCTTAATGTTATTGATTTAGGTGAAATATTTATTTTAATCTATTGAATTATTGCTAATTTTTATCTTTTATTATTTCGTTGATTTTATTATTCCATCTGATTTTTTAAATTGTTGTAGTAAGTATCCTATGTACACAAAAAAACAAAACAAAAAAAAACATGAAAGTGCGTAAGACACAGATGTGTCTTCAAACTTGATTTATTCAGCCTCTATATCGTGGTTATCGCTAAGGAAATAGAAATCCTACCACAAATGACACTGTGGAAATAGCAGATACAGCGAAAAACAACGGCTTCCTAGAGAAGATAGGAAAAGTGAAGAGAAAGGATAGGAACATCCATTCATTTTAAGAAGAGAGAAAATATGGTTGTCAGCGAGAGAATTCCATTTTGTATTTTTAGCTTTCTTTTTTACTGAATAATTTTTTTTTTATTTCATTTTCTCTGACAGTTTATCATTCAGTCTTCTGTTATTTCCAGGTATCTTTGAAGCATTCTCTTGTTTCCAGGTATCTTTGAAGAATTTTGCAGTATCCAGAAATCTTTGAATTCTTCTGTAGTTTGCTGGTATTGCTGTGGTTTTCTAAGACAATTTTAGTTAAATTGATCCCCTGTCTACTTCGAATCTATTTACATACAGAACGGTAATCATCAACCTAAGAATGACGCATGTGGCATCAAATGAGAAGTATTCTTGTTTTGACATTCATTTGATTAATGTCAGTTATGGTCTAGGTAATTATTTTGAAACTGTACTGCGCCATAGATACAGACAAAGTGTTTACAACTGATATTGTATTTTGTGAATTCATCTCGGTATTTAAGGCCAGACACACACGACTCGAATATTCTTTATTAATCAATATACAATATCTTGACACAATATACAAGATACAATATCATGGCCGTGTTTTTTAAAGGAAAGCATTATATAAATACATATATGCAACAAACTATTTCTTATTTAAGAGTTAAAATATGTCAACCTTGAACATGGCTAAATGTATAGCCGAAAACGCTCGAATAAAACTAACCTTTGGAGAGTTGGGACCTGGAAAAAGTGACTATATGACAGAAAGCAAAGGTAATAATAATAATAATAATAATAATAATAATAATAATAATAATAATAATAATAATAGAGAATTTGATTCGAGGTGAATGGGGTTTTGATCTATCTTCATTGCTTATAGAATGTGATGTATTTTAAAACTGATTATATCAATTTTACATGAATTCTTATATTTTTCTTCGCTTATTATAAGTTTTATTATATTATTACGCATTTTTATAATTTTTAACTAGTAAAATTTTATTTTTTTAAGATAAGCCGTCGCATAATTATTTTACGTTATTTGTTTCTTTACTCCTTTTATTATTGGTTCAAAAAAGTCACTTCCATCTATTATTTAACTTTCAATTATTTTTAACAAAAGATCATGAATCATTTTATACATATTTTCTTATTTTCTTATTTATTGATTTGAATTATTATTATTTAAGGTAATTATACTAATAATTCTTAAAGAATAGGTACTTTGAGAAAGAATTGTTCACTACAAGATCCAATATATATATATATATATATATATATATATATATATATATATATATATATATATAAATATATATATATATATTATATAAATATATATATATATATATTATATAAATATATATATATATTATATAAATATATATATATATAAATATATATATATATATTATATAAATATATATATATATATAAATATATATATATATAAATATATATATATATATAAATATATATATATATATATATTATATAAATATATATATATATATATAAATATATATATATATATAAATATATATATATATAAATATATATATATATAAATATATATATATATATAAATATATATATATATAAATATATATATATATATATATAAATATATATATATATATATATTCATATATATATACACATATATATATATATTCATATATATATATATATATATATATATACATATATATATATATATATATATATATATATATATATATATATATATATATATATATATATATATATATGTATATATGCAGCAACCCTCCTTTCATGTACATATCATTGAATAAGAGGGATAACCTGCTTTGATTTAGTTTTTATACAATTTCTCATGTGATCCAATATTTAAAAACGGTTCTGAATTAAGTAAGCTAATTGTTCTCGCATAATCTCTATTTAAAGTCATCATTTTTGACTCATATGAATTTTTACCGTGTAAAAATCATCCGAATATTGATAAGAAAATCACAAAGTGTATTCAAAAGTGATTTTAGGATGCGCATGCAATCAATAAATATGTCTACGTCATTTACAACCATTAAGAAACATTCAAAATACAGGGTGAGTCAAAATTAAGTTAACACTAGTATGAGAGGGTGAGTCAAAACTGAAGAAAGGCGTGTTGCTTCATCCCAAATGACTAACATCTGGGGACCAGTATCGCTGTGCTAATGACGCCATATTTGCAGTTGATGAGTTTTTGACCATCCGGATCAAAGCTTCTCCATCAATGGGATCAAATCACTGCAACACCAATGGAAGAATTTAAAGACATAGACCTCATTTAATCATATCCCATAATAGTATCTTAGTCAGTCAATGAAGATTTCAGTCAGCATTCGTATCTTTGAGGAAATAAGCACTATTTCTTCTTTTATAACAATAATGTCAAATGTATCATTATGGCCTGATTCCAAGAATAAAAATACATTTATTTCTCACTGTGCGATGCAATTCAAGCCCAGAGCCATCTTTAGGCACAAATGAAAAAGAAAGGAACGTCGATATATATACATATAAATTCACGAATCATTTCATGGAAATAGATCTTGTTCTTGTTTTTACTCTCACATTTCTCATAGGATTTTTTCGGATCATATCTCTATTTTCGTTGTCCTCTTACTACTGAGAGTAAAAACAAGAACAAAATCTATTTCCATACCTGAGGATGTCTGTAGCAACAGACGAAAGCTTGTAAAAATACCTTATGCATCTGAAATTTATAAACGAGGATCATATCATTCATGTACATGTTCGGGGTGTATGTATCTTATTTGAATTGTTTGCGACGATGGATTCTCGCCATTTAAATCATTAACCTCTGTATTTGTTTTTTGTATGAATGATTCATGAATTTATAAATTAATTGCACCTTTATTGAAATTAATATATATATATATATATATATATATATATATATATATATATATATATATATATATATATATATATATAGCCACCTGGTAAGAGCTAACCAATTTATGGAAAACATATATAACTCGGTAAAAAATAATTGACTAATTAATAAATAAATGAATGAACTGATTAAGAAATATATATACATATATACATATACATATATACATATAGATATATATATATATGTGTGTGTGTGTGTGTGTGTGTACTAATGCATGTTTTATTAAATAATATAAACAAGTTTTTTTCTATTTTAAGTAAATTTCTTTCATATTGTCGAATGAAATTTTTAGCATTATCACACATGATCACATGAGAGTGAAAATTCACAAAATACAATATCAGCTCTAAACACTTTGTCTGTATCTGTGGCTAAATACTGTTTCAACATAATTAACTGGACCATAACTGACATTAAGCACATGAATGTCAAAACAAGAATACTTCTCATTTGCCGCCACATGCGTCATCCTTAGGTTGATTTTTATCGTTCTGTATGTGGATAGATCCGAAGTAGGCAGGGGATCAGTTTAACTACAAGTATCTTATAAAACCACAGCAATACCTGCAAACTACAGAAGACTTCAAAGATACCTGGAAATAACAGAAGACTGAATGATAACCTGTCAGAGAAAATGAAATAAATAAAAAAAAAAATTATTCAGTATAAAAGAAAACCAATAAATACAAAAGGGAATGACAACCATATTTTCTTTCTTCTTAAAATTAATGGATGTTCTTATCCTTTCTCTTCACCTTTTCTATCTTCTCTAGGAATCCGTTGTTTTTCGCTGTATCTGCTATTTTCACAGTGTCATTTGTGGTAGGATTTCTCTTTCCTTAGCGATAACCACGCTATAGAGGCTGAATAAATCTAATTTATGGTGTTAACGCATAATGCACCCATAGATATGCAACCTCTAAAGATTGAAAGTACTTGGGTAAATAAAAATTATTTGAGAGAAAATTTAGGAATGCGGTATTTTCAAATTCATTAAACTCTTTCGCGTTAGCGATTTTTTACTTTGCTTGACAAAACAAAATATTACCAGCAATAATTTTTTGGTCAGCATTAAATACCCATTGAGGTTGATATGCCGTAAAACAAAATTAATCAAACCAATCTAAATCAAATAATACATACTCTATTCATACGAATCTATCCTAAAAATGTTGTCGGCTTTAAATAACCCACTGAGGTTGATATGACGTTAAACAAAATAAACCAAGTCAATCATAAGTTGGTTGTGTCCATGGCCCTCTACAACATCCTCTTCTAAACTCTAATCAACGTTTTCCTCCTATACTATCAATCCCAGTCTCTATTCCATCATCAATTTGCATGTGTGAAAATTGGTCGGAAGCACTCACGGGAAAAGAAAAAAAAACTATATCCGAGTCCAATAGGTCCACTTGGCAGAAAAAAATCTATTTCTAGGACACATAGTGAGCAAAGAGGGCTTAAAAATTTGATACTGACAAGACAGATTGAAGGTAAGAGGGACAGAGGAAATCAGAGCAATAACCTATCCCAATGAACTTTAGTAAATACTTGGCAAAGGGTGTTTAGGGGCGATAGCAGCCAAAAAAAAATTAGTAAGAGTTACGAAGAACATAAAATTTTGTAAGACCATAATCGCCCACTTTATAAAGTAATACAAGAAGAAGAAGAAGAGGAGGAGAAGGAGGAGGAGGAAGAAGAAATTGTGGAGAGCCATGATCGTCCACGTTCTGAAAATGCGCGACACAAAGGAGAAAAAAAGCGGTACATAGGACATGAAATTGTGGAGAGTCATGATCGCTCAAGTCTTGAAGGGACACAGCCAAAAAGAAAAAAAAGAAGAAAAAAATAATAAACCTTACAAAGGAAAAGAAATTGCGGCAAGCGATGATCGCCCAGATCCTAAATGGACACAGCGCAAAGAAAAAGAAGGAAATTTGCTAAGAGCTACAAATGACAGGAAATTGTAGAGGGCCATCATCGTCCACGCACTGAAAGAGCACGACACAAAAAATAAAAATAAAAGAAACTTTACTAAATGCTACAAAGGGCATGAAATTGGGGAGAGCCACGGCAAAGAAGAAGAAGAAGAAGCCGGCGCGGCTGCTGGCAGCATCCTCAATGTAAGAATATCAATAAAAAATAATATATTAAAAATATAATTTTGGTTCAGTATAAACAAGAAAAAATATGAAAGTATTGACTTTTTTAATAGAGCTTTAATAAGCATTCCATTATAACAATACGATTAGTACTACTGCCAATGTTATTATAGACTTTTTCTGCCACTAAAGAATTGTTCAGATTACAGATCCAGAGATAATAAATCTCCTTAATCTTCACACTATCTCATTATGACGATGTTAAGTTTCATAAAAGAATTCTGTCTAAAGTTGTCTTCATTATTTTCACGGAACGCTAAATGATTCTGTGTTTAGAACCCTTTTGAGTAAAATTCCCATAATCATATTAATGACAGTTATTGTTATAATTTTAATTTTCAGTATTTCTGCAATTCAGTGGTAAAATATTCAGCCAAATTTACAACCTTTCCAGGAATTTTTGTGCTAGTCTGAGCGGATATTAGTTATAGTTTCGGGGGGAGAGTGCATGATTTGACATTCGGAAAGGTATGAATCTATCTCTAAGTAAGATTTGTATCACAAACCATTTTTTTTAAAGTTCTTTTAATCTAAATATTTTCCCTTCCCCACCAACTACGTGCTAATTTGTAGCAGTTGTATCATTAAATCAATTTCTACAAAAAAAGGAAAAAAAATACTAATAATAATAAGTCCATCTAAAATGTATTGTTGCCTGAACCTGAAAAATTTGATAGTCTGTAAAAAAGTAAATTTGCTAGTCAGTTTACAACTAGATGTTGGCTAAAGTGTCGATTTTACTACAGTCTCTAACTGTTTGCAGTTTCCTCTTGTAGAATGCTTCCGTTATTATCTCTGAGTTTCCTTCGTATTGTCATAATTACGGCTGTCTAATGTCGTTTTTTGACGTATTTTTAACGTCAAAAAACGACATTATTACGTCATTATTTTTTGCACCAACCTAATACTTGATAACAACATACTTCGCATATTAAATTTAACATTACTCCAAAGGCGACATTCAAGATAAGGGCACCGAAAAAATACGACGAAATTGTTTTACGGCAAAAATGCAATACGAAGATTCCTCAGGTGAAAATTCCCGAGGCGCGTTTTCCTAACAATTGGACTGTTTTGCTGTTACAGGATAGGGACAATTTTACTGTTACACTCGGTATATACAAAATATATCCCCCGTCTTATTCACTATTGGCAACAACACAAGATATGCAGATAATACAGTGTTGATAACAGGCATCGAAAGAAAAGTACAAGAACTGCTACAGGAGTTAGTGAAGAAAAAATGAGAAGAGAGAACGGAGCATCAATTGAAAGAAGACAGAATTGATGTTTGGTATTTATTAATCCACCCACGAGGATTAAATGTGGCACAAGGCCGGTTTAATGTGGGTAGCCCGCGTGCCCGTAGGCTCGGCCAAAAATATGACCTTTGAACCCGCCTAGACGGGTTCAGGTCCTGTCTACCTCCCCGAACGCAACCTTGCCCTTCTGCAAAGCTTCGTCCGAGTTCCTCTCTGCATTAGAGAGTTCGACAGAAGCCAGCCCGGAAGCTCACAAAGCGCAGATACTACACTTTGATCCTAACCGGGCCGGGCAGCTTTTACAGAATTGATGTTTATTAGCAAAATTGTTAGCCAAACATGCAAATTACAAATTGGAGATGTCTAAATAAAACAAGTGCAACAATTTAAATATCTGGAAAGTGTTTTAATAAAGGACGAGGGATGAGCATTGTGATAACGAAAGATGCCTTCTAAAACCTTAGCAAAATATTTAGAAAATTCGTTAGAAACAAACAGTGCAGTACTGTTATCTAATATCAGCCCTTTAGCAGTAAATTTTGGAAAATCACTTCACAGACGAAGAAGGATCTCGAAGCAACAGAAATCTAGTTCAACAAAAGAATTTCATGTGAACAAAAACGAAGTTTTAGAGAAAATGGAGACAAAAAAGACACTTCTACTTAACATTCGAAAGATACAGTTGAATGTTCTACGGCACGGCATGAAGAAAGAGGGCTTAAAAAGTCTGTCACTCAGGGGACATACAGAAGGCATAAGAAAAGCATTGCATATGTAAAGGGTCGCCAGAATACGGATCAGGAGAGATAGCAAAATGACGTATTACAGGGAATTGATGAGAGAAATCGTCCATAGGCTGAAGAGACACGACACATTTATTTAATACACCTAGTTGATGAAAGAAAAAGAAGGAAATTTGCTAAGAGCTACAAATGACAGGAAATTGTAGAGAGCCATCATCGTCCACGCACTGAAAGAGCACGACACAAAAAATAAAAATAAAAGAAACTTTACTAAATGCTACAAAGGGCATGAAATTGGGGAGAGCCACGGCAAAGAAGAAGAAGAAGAAGAAGCCGGCGCGGCTGCTGGCAGCATCCTCACTGTAAGAATATCAGTAAAAAATAATATAATATTAAAAATATAATTTTGGTTCAATATAAACAAGAAAAAATATGAAAGTATTGACTTTTTTAATAGAGCTTTAATAAGCATTCCATTATAACAATACGATTAGTACTACTGCTAATGTTCTTATAGACTTTTCTGCCACTAAAGAATTGTTCAGATTACAGATCCAGAGATAATAAATCTCCTTAATCTTCACACTATCTCATTATGACGATTTTAAGTTTCATAAAAGAATTCTGTCTAAAGTTGGCTTCATTATTTTCACGGAACGCTAAATGATTCTGTGTTTAGAACCCTTTTGAGTAAAATTCCCTTAATCATATTAATGACAGTTATTGTTATATATTTTAATTTTCAGTATTTCTGCAATTCAGTGGTAAAATATTCAGCCAAATTTACAACCTTTCCAGGAATTTTTGTGCTAGTCTGAGCGGATATTAGTTATAGTTTCGGGGGGAGAGTGCATGATTTGACATGATCATCAGTTTGAACAACGTGAGTACACTTAAGTCCTCAGTCACGACGACTTGTGAACAGTTCTGTCTGTCTACCAAATTTACTTTTGGACAAGTTGTATGGCTTCACAGGCACTTTCCATATGTTTATCGTCTATATATACTAAGAATAAATAGTTATTTATTCCTCATCTTTCAATGAAACAGTGAGTTCCTTGCACATAGCAATCGTTAGGCACAAATTAAAAACTGACCGTTTTAATATGCTAATATTTATAGCACTCGTACGATCACCGAAGTTAAGCAACGTCGAAACTGATCAATACCTAAATTGATGACCGCATAGGAATAGCAAATGCCGTAAGTTTGCATGTACAGGTTGTGTAATGGCTAACGGCTCGGAAATGAATATCAGAGAGCCAAGTTTCAATTCGGGTTCGTTATATTCAGCAACGAGAAAATAGCGTTTGGAAAGGTATAAATCCAGCTCGTCTCTCCCCAGATATGGGTTAATTAGTAAGACGTTTCCGTCTTTAAATATCATGCAAAGGGTTGCTAAACCATATCAAATGAATCAATCAGTATGCTAGGGAATAATCGTCAGTACGCAGATGGGTGACCGCTTGCGAATACCGGGTGTTCTGCTGATAGTGTTATGGATTATGGCTCGGAATTTGAAGTCGTAGAGCTAAGTTCCAAGTCAATTCCGTTTTGTTATATTTACTGTCTCGCAAATACCTCTTCGGAAAGGTATGAATCTATCTCCAAGTAAGATTTGTATCACAATGCATTTTTTTTTAAGTTCTTTTAATCTAAATATTTTCCCTTCCCCACCAACTACGGGCTAATTTGTAGCTGTTTTATCATTAAATCAATTTCTAAAAAAAAAGGAAAAAAAATTCTAATAATAATAATGCCATATAAAATGTCTTGTTGCTTTAAATAACCTGAAAAAGTTGATAGTGTGTAAAAAAGTAAATTTGTTAGTCAGTTTACAACTAGATGTTGGCTAAAGTGTCGATTTTAATATAGTCTCTAATTGTTTGCATTTTCCTCTTGTAGAATGCTTTCGTTATTATCTCTGAGTTTCATTCGTATTGTCATAATTACGGCTGTTCTGAGTTGTAATTTAGAGAATAGAATATCATTTCGATAGCTGGCACGAAAATGTATTTAACAAAGAATTTATCATCAATAAAGTATAGTCAAATAACTTTCTCCTTTATTTCTTAACGTATCTTTTATGCTAGATAAAGCACAAAATATAGAAATCCACAAGTGAGTAGAAAAACATCATTATTTTGACTTATGTTTCGTTGTTTTATGCGTGATAACATAATCCAACTATAATTTTTAAAAAAGCCTTTTCATAGATAAAAAATCAAGATAGAAACAATTCGGTTCTAGGAACATTCGCCGTAAACATTTTTGTCGCGGGAAAATTCGCTTCAGGAATTTTCAGCATGAAAAACTTTTCCGGATAGGATTTTTGTTCTAAGACAATTTCGTCGCATTTTTTAATATGTGAAATTCCTTGTTATCAAATATCTCTGACTCACACTATTGTTATTTCGATTTAAATATTTTTATAAGCGAAGTTATAGAATCAAACTCCTACATCATTCATCCTCGTCAGTGAGGAGATCAAAAATTTCAACTTAACACCAGAAACTACGTCAAGTATATTTCATATTTCAGACTTAACGTTAAAATTTCTGTTAACATAATATCAGTCTGCCAGTAATACTCACTCAAGCAATATATATTATTTCAATCAAACTTACAACTAGAATACGCAACCAATACATTATTTACGAAGCATTGCTTGGAATTTGCACACGTTTTAAATTATTTCTTTGTTAATTTCATATATTTTAATCTTTTATGTTTTTAAATAAATGTTTACTTTTTAATTTCTTTACTGATTTTTCGCCCTGTAAAAAAAGACATCCCTATATATTAGGTTGGTGCAAAAATAATGACGTGATAATGTCGTTTTTTGACGTATTTTTAACGTCAAAAAACGACATTATTACGTCATTATTGTTTGCACCAACCTAATACTTGATAACAACATACTTCGCATATTAAATTTAACATTACTCCAAAGGCGACATTCAAGATAAGGGCACCGAAAAAAATACGACGAAATTGTTTTACGGCAAAAATGCAATACGAAGATTCCTCAGGTGAAAATTCCCGAGGCGCGTTTTCCTAACAATTGGACTGTTTTGCTGTTACAGGATAGGGACAATTTTGCTGTTACACCCGGTATATACAAAATATATCCCCCGTCTTATTCACTATTGACAACAACACAAGATATGCAGATAATACAGTGTTGATAACAGGCATCGAAAGAAATGTACAAGAACTGCTACAGGAGTTAGTGAAGAAAAAATGAGAAGAGAGAACGGAGCATCAATTGAAAGAAGACAGAATTGATGTTTGGTATTTATTAATCCACCCACGAGGATTAAATGTGGCACAAGGCCGGTTTAATGGGGGTAGCCCGCGTGCCCGTAGGCTCGGCCAAAACTATGACCTTTGAACCCGCCTAGACGGGTTCAGGTCCTGTCTACCTCCCCGAACGCAGCCTTGCCCTTCGGCAAAGCTTCGTCCGAGTTCCTCTCTGCATTAGAGAGTTCGACAGAAGCCAGCCCGGAAGCTCACAAAGCGCAGATACTACACTTTGATCCTAACCGGGCCGGGCAGCTTTTACAGAATTTATGTTTATTAGCAAAATTGTTAGCCAAACATGCAAATTACGAATTGGAGATGTCTAAATAAAACAAGTGCAACAATTTAAATATCAGGAAAGTGTTTTAATAAAGGACGAGGGATGAGCATTGTGATAACGAAAGATGCCTTCTAAAACCTAAGCAAAATATTTAGAAAATTCGTTAGAAACAAACAGTGCAGTACTGTTATCTAATATCAGCCCTTTAGCAGTAAATTTTGGAAAATCACTTCACAGACGAAGAAGGATCTCGAAGCAACAGAAATCTAGTTCAACAAAAGAATTTCATGTGAACAAAAACGAATTTTTAGAGAGAATGGAGACAAAAAAGACACTTCTACTTAACATCCTAAAGATACAGTTGAATGTTCTACGGCACGGCACGAAGAAAGAGGGCTTAAAAAGTCTGTCACTCAGGGGACATACAGAAGGCATAAGAAAAGCATTGCATATGTAAAGGGTCGCCAGAACACGGATCAGGAGAGATAGCAAAATGACGTATTACTGGGAATTGATGAGAGAAATCGTCCATGGCCTGAAGGGACACGACACATTTATTTAATACACCTAGGGTATTAATGGAAGACGATTATCAATAAGAGATGGGGTGGGGTCGAATCTTTCCTCGAGAGGCAATAAACCAGACGGTTTTATAAAATGAAGCTGTATGTTCAAAAGGGAGAAATAAAATAAATAAAAATATGGTAGGTCTTAAAAGTATTGAGTAATCGGAAATTTTTATATCATATAATAATTGCGTTTCTCCCTCCCGTTTACCGCTGTCATTACCTCATAAATAATGAACTCTTCCGTTTAGATTGCGTGGGGAAAGAGAGAAAGAGAAAACAGGTTGACTGTAAAGAAACTCCCTATTTTATGTATGATGGACTCTCCCGTTTTGTAAACATTATAGTTAGATGAGAGAATCCATCGTACACAAAATAGGGAATAACTTTTCAATCACCTTGTATTTCGATTCAGCATGAATATGAAAGAAAAAAAGGAAGATAGAAGTGTTTAACGTCTCCCGCCAATACTTCATAATTCTTCCTATTCTAAGTTATAAAGAAGAGACTTGAGATAGCAGTAATGAGGTGCTACAGAAGGATGTTGAGAATACAGTGGTCTGAACATGTGAACAAAAACGAAGTTTTAGAGAAAATGGAAACCAAAAGGACACTTCTACTTAACAACAGGAATATTTTTATTGAAATTTCTAGGGAATGTAAGGAAAGTGGGCTTGGAATATGTTATACGCACAGGACATATTGAAAGCAAGAGGAACAGAAGAAAACAACGCATGACCTATCTAGAGAGCTTGAAGAAAGAAATCGCTGATTCAGTTTCTGGAGAAATAACGAACAGGCAAAATTTATTAAGAGTTATAAAAGACAGAAAATTGTGGAGAGCCATGATCGCCAACGTCCTACAAGGACAGAGCACGAATCATAAATTAATTTATATAAGCCTTATAAAATGATATAGAGGGGAAATTTTCCTAAGAGACAAAGAAAAGGCTACTGTTATGTAATATCGTTGATCTCAGTGAATGCTCGACAAGCTGCTCACAGATGAAAAAAAGGACACTTATACTTAACATCAGGAATATTTCCGTTGAAATTACCAGGGAATATAATAAGGAAAGGGGGCTTGGAAAATGTTATACGCACAGGACATATTGAAAGCAAGAGGAGCAGAAGAAAATAACGCATAACCTATCTAGAGAACTTGAAGAAAAAATCGCGGATTCAGTTTCAGGAGAGATAACGAACCAGCAAAATTTATTAAGAGTTATAAAGGCCAGGAAATTGTGGAGAGCCATGTTTGCCAACGTCCTGTTATGTAATATCGGTCATCCCAGGGAATTCTGGACAATCTCCTGACAGATGAAGAAGATATTTGAAACAATAGAAATATGGTTGTACAGAAGGATACTGAGAATACCATATGCCGAACATATCAGTTATAACAAAATTTTAGAGATAATGGAAACAAAAGCACAATTATACTTAACATCAGGAAGAGACAATTGAAATTTCTAGGTCAAATAGTAAGGAAAGAGGGCTTGGAAAATTTCATACTAACAGGATTGAGTGAAGGCAAAGAAGGACAGAGAAATACAAAGCGTAACCTACCTAATGAGCTTGAGTACATGGATGATGGAATAAGTTTTAGGAGAGATAACAAATAGACAGACTTTATTAAAAGCCATAAATGACAGGAAATTATGGAGAGCTATAATCGGCAACGTCCAAAAGTGGCACGTCACATAAAAGAAGATCTCCTCGCTCCTTAGATTGAGTAAAAGAATCTAAAGTTACTCTCGGGTCACACTCGCCCTAAAATGCCATGTCCAATTAGAGTCATTTTTCTACATCCAGCTCGGGTAATGAGCATAATCGTATATCGTTACGTTGTCTATGTCAAACACTAAGCAGATCATTAGCGCTTGGATATTACTTACTTGTCAGTATGAGTGTTACAACTTCTTTTATTTGGTTCGCGCTGAGAGATATTTATAATTTTATATTCCTTCGGTCTATCGTACTATGACCTATTCAGCTGCAATACACGAGCGTAGCAAATTTGACTGAATATCGAGCCAAATCAATTTGGTTATTGAGAAGCCCGTACCGTCTTAGGAAATCATTCAATCAATCAATCAACTATTCGATCAGATGGAATATTTTTTGGAGAGAATCTCTAATGAGATGTGAAGCACTTTTGCTGAATGAGAATCAGAAAAATTAATATCCATTATTACCGGATAAAACCTATCCACATTGTTTCAGAAACAAGAATAAAGTTTAAATAGGATTTTGATTTGATGTGTGAGTTATGTCCGGAAAGTTTACACCCATCTCTTACAGAATTCTTAGCCTGGGCGAAAATGACAGACCCTACCATAGTTTTATAACTCTGACGACCCGAATTGGGGGCTTGTGCATGGAATTCTATCAGATACATTTTCATTGGATATTTCTCATATATGACCAAACATGCGCGAACATTATCAGTACATTTGCGAGAATGGCAAATGTTGTGATGGCTAGCTGTCAAATCTGATATCATCCGTCCTTTCTCTATTTCCACTACCATTGCTACGATCATTTGAAGCTGGTAAATATATCGAATAAAATTGACAGTCCTCTATTCACTCTATGATGCGGCGCTGTGGCCATCGGAAGCCAACGAATAGATACAATGCAACATGCCTAAAAAACAATCGTTGATCTTGATGCGTTAACTTGGCAAACAGTTAAATGAGATTTTGCTACACAGGCCTGATGGAAAGATTGTGAATTACAGGTAACAGGAAATTGATCATTTAGACTATTCACAAAAGTTGCTATTTACTAAATTCTTATCACACGTTGTCGATGCTAGAATCCATCTTAACATTAGAAACCTTCTTCACGATAGCAGACAGCAGTCTTTTATCCATTTATTGAGTTAAGTTTCTACTAGAGCAGTTTCAATTTGAGACAGTGGTTTATTTGTTTCCCATAGCCTTGTTTTGCTGACAATATTTGCTTTATATGTTTTCATCTTCACCATTGACCATGGATTTATTTTTTATCGTATTCAGATTTGATTGTGGCTATTCCATTATTTTCTCGCTTGTAAATATTTAACTCTCAAACGTACCACAGGTAACTTTACATAAATGAGGAACATTGTCACGCATAAAAACACACTTCACTTTGAAACTTCAAGTCTGGTACTTGTCCCATTCAAAAAAAGTCTTGTCCATGAAGTCACAATATTTCAGTTTAACGCATCAACTATTTATTGGGTTGGTGCAAAAATAATGACGTAATAATGTCGTTTTTTGACGTATTTTTAATATCAAAAAACGACATTATTACGTCATTACATTTGCACCAACCTAATAGAATAGTTTGATTATGGTTTGATCACCAATCAAGAAAATTTCATCACACTGCCGCCTCCATGCTTTCTTCTTGCAGTCTATAATAAGCTAGGGGAGGTTTCCGAATAGAATGATCACACGAAGGTTGGTAATGACACTTATAGCACGAACATGGCATATAAGATTCGCCAGCGGCGCGTAGAAGTAGTCAACTCCTAGAAGTGAGACAAGTGAATTCCACAAAGAATTTAGAACTGTAGGATATCTACCAGCCGCCCCACGCGGTCAGATGTTGCACAAGACCGAATTTTCCGAGACGAGAATCTGTCCTTCGACATAGCCTTGTCTGGGGATCTTCTGAACCCAGAGACAGAGAGTTTGACCAGCACAGCTGGAGACGAATCTCCAACTGCAGGATATCTACCAACCGCCCCCACGCGGTCATATGTCGCACTAGGCCGAATATAATGTTGGGTATCCGAGCCCGTAGGCTCGGTCAAAAATTGCCCGTAGACCTCATATTAAACGGGGTCGGGTAGTTGTTTCCTGAGACGAGATTCTCCCCTTCGACATAGCCTCGTCTTAGGACCTTCTCAGCTCGTAGGTAGAGAGTTTGACCAGCAGAGCTGGGGACAAATCTCCAACTACAGACCAACATACAGTATTTACGACTGTATTTATGTGAATGGGGACATAATCATTATCATCTATAGCTATGATACAACACAGTCACAGGCACATATGTATCGGACAAAATCTTTCCTTTGCCCATCCATCAGGTTCTCTGAGTGTCACCCGAGATTTGTACAAGAAAATTTAATTATTTATTTATTTATAAATGTCAATTTCCATGTCTTCTTTGGTTCAACTTTAACGATTTAAAATATTTGCTTTACATACAGGGTTGTGCCTTAAGTTTCGTGACAGATTCCAATTTCCGTACGATTCTACAGCTTTTGTCTGACTCCCTCGATTCCAGCCCGTTCAAATATCCTAACACTGGTAAAAAGTGATTATTTTTCTTTAACTCGTTTTAGTTTAGGTTCCTCTCGGTAGAGACAAGTAATTAAAGCTTTTAGCTATTCATCTAGCTCTGAATTTAGATATATTTTCAAGAGCCCTCTTTATAAGTCGGAGATCACTGCCAAGCCCCTTTGTTATATACAATGTAGACATTCCCTCATGCAATAAATGTATTATTTTATGTTTTTCAGTTTTTGATAGGGTCTTTTCCATGAAATATGTTTCAACAAAGATTTCAGAGGCCCTAAAATAATTTTACTTTTAATCTACATAACAATTTCAGATTGCAGTTTTATAATAAATCCCATATATTTGATAAAACTAATACAGAAACTACCTAAAAATATAAATCACGATTTTTATTATTTTTAATCTCCCTATATATATACACGCAGAAAAAATGAAAAATACTGGATTTTAAAATTAAATACATATAAACTAGGGTTAAATAAAGACTTGGGTATTTTAAATCTTTATAAATATTTCAATAGTTAAACATTTTTTTTAGATATATTTAAACATTTTTTTTTTTATTTTTTGAAACAACATCTAAAATATTATTACAGTTAGATTTACGTTAGGAATATTCAAACACAGTGGCGTTCCATATCACGTGACGTCCGCGTCTCGCGACGTACTCTACTTGTAAACAAACAGTAATTTTTATTAATTTGTAACAAACAGTTATTTCTGAAGAAAGATTGAGGTCAATCTGAAATATCAAATATATACATAAATAAATAAATACTTTCATATATATATATTTGATATTTCAGATTGACCTCAATCTTTCTTCAGAAATAACTGTTTGTATATATATATATATATATATATATATATATATATATATATATATAAGAACATATATGGATATAGATCCGACAGTATGAAAAAAAATATACGGAAAAAACAAACAAAAATCCTTATATGCAATTATGCTGTTTTAATGTTAATATAATGTCAACGTCAGACGCTTCGGTCTAATAAACCATCTTCAGGACATATTCATAAAATATAATTAACATTATCAATTCAACATGACAAAGACGATGGATATAAGAACAAAACTTATCCAAACCGATAACTGAAAGTTTTATATAATCAGCGTTCCGTTTAAACATGGTCACTTGTCGTCACGTGGGCGACGCTGTGAAAACGTATTCCTAAAATTTGAGTATTTTGAATGAAAAATGAAAATGAAAAGAATTCTATTTTGATCTAAAATTTATA
>OZ010589.1:93932861-94030361 GCA_963932145.1 Acanthosepion lycidas | reverse complement strand
TTGAGAGACAGAGGAAAGCAACACATAACTAAATTTTAGGAGTAATAGCAAAATAACAAAAATTATTCAAAATATTAGGTGCAAAAATAATGACGTAATAATGTTGTTTTTTGACGTATTTTTTAACGTCAAAAAACGACATTATTACGTCATTATTTTTGCACCTTAGTTTGCAATATAAACAACCAGAAATCTTCGAGTGACACGATCACATGGGTCCTGAAAGTATACGACACATAGAATAAAAAAAAAAAGATTTTTATTCGGTTTTTCTAATGTTTCGAGAACAAAGAAAGTGTAAAATCTCTCCATAGAGAATATTGTCTGAGGAGCTTTTGACTAATTCCTTATCCGTTTTTAAGTGTCTTTAGTGACAATGTTTACCTGAGCTTGGATTATGCAAAAGTGATTTTCATTCCTGTCTCAATTAGTTTTGGGATTAGAATAAGAAATTGGAGAGTTTGAATTCACTTTGGAGCAAATAACTTTGGAAAAAGTATGAATAAGATAGATTAATATCTGGAAAAATAGTAACTAGAAAAACACAAGATTATTCTTATAATGCAAAAGAAATTTCAGATCTAAATAACTCACAAAAGGTTGATAAGCCGTAAAAATCTCAGTAAATTAAACAATCAATTACTCATCTGCTAGTTGTGATGTAGTGCGAATTCTATATTGAGAATGGCAGTAAAAGACATCTGAAATTATCTTGCCATTGTGAAATAGGGAAATGCTGAGGCTTGGCTTAAAACATTTTATATGACGGGCTTCAATTATATTATGACCCCGTTTACAATTAAATGTTCTTAGTATGGGGGCAGGTAATAGTCTGGGAGAGTTTAAGTGCTTTTCTATTGCCTTGAGAACGCTTGAGTGATTGTCAGTTTTCCGCTGACGTATATCGAATCTAGGTAAATGTAGTCATTTGGTTTATTACAAAAGTCGCTGTCTTGTACGGGGCAGTAAAATCGATAAACTATATTGGTGGTCTGAAATTTGAATTTGATAGGCGCATTGTTATTGGTAATTATGAATTTGGGAGATGTTTTTCTTTCTTTTTTTTTTATTATAGTATACTCAAAGTTTTAATCATTTGCTCTGATCCCCAGTTGAAATGTATTGTTTAAAGTTGCTTTGTGTGGCGAATTAATGTTGTTTATAATGTTTGTTCATCTGGTCACAATCAATGATATTAATATTTTGTTCTCATGTATTTTTAGTGTTGTTGTCGTTTACTTGCTGTAGGAAAAATGATAATTATTTACGGACAATTTACTTACGAAAATTGCTATTGACTAATGTCTTCGGTAAGTTTCAGCTCACTAAATCTATTTTCCTGGAAGCTCGATTTAGGAAGCTAGTTTTGACACAAGGAGGCACTGTGGAGTAATGGATAGCGGCTCGGATTGTGGAATCGGAGAGCCGAGTTCGAATTCCATTTAAATCCATTACATTCACTTACGTTAATACTATTGGGAAAGGAATGAATCCTCTCCTTCTCCCCCTAGCTATGAGTAACTAGCAGGATAGATCGGGTTCTATAACCTTGGATGGCAACTGGTCTAGAAAAGAAATGGCAAACTACTCCGAGAAGAAAATCTGCCTCGTCAGTCATGTATCGAAAGATATACATCCCCTATTTGAGTTTTGACACTGATATTTTAACTCGTTATAGGCATTCACTATTATATTAAAGTATCCTATATTTATGTTTAAAAGTGCTCAATAACAGATAGAACGCGTGCTAATATAAAACTGGACACGGAGATCAATACTGAGTGGCCTGTTTCGCTGTGTCACAGCTCATCAGTACGGCTAGACATCTGATTCCTTCAAGTCGGGATGGAAACTATACCGATTTGGCATCTGTCATAGACTCTGCCCCTAAGCTATTGGTGCACGGCAGAATGAGGGAATCTATCAACGTATTATATATCTGATGTATATAAACGTCAAATAAGCAGCCAGAGAGCTCAATTCATATATGAAGAGCGATGCATTATAAGTAGAAGCAGCTACTATTTTTAAAATTCATAATAGATAAACATAATAGTCATTCCATTAAAATGTCATGCCCGATGTTACTGAACCAAGATGAAACTGACATAAGTGACAATATGTTATAAAACGGTGTTTATGTTTTTAATCATTTCTTATGTCTACATTTAGAAAATATCTCATTACGAAGATTTAGCAACTCATCTTGATTCTTATCTTTAATAATAAAAAATTTTTCCACCATGCACAGATCACACCGATCGCGGAAGTTATTACGGGTTCTAGCTATTGATAAGTATCTCCATTTTAAAAGTGGGGTTAGTCCCTTATCCACCAGATCCCAGTAGTGTTTGAATAAGGAAGTTTGATTTCTGAGGTATCTATATCTAAAAGAGCGTTTATGGTTGTATAGACGCTGCTCCCAACCACCGGCGGATATACCTATATATCTTTTTTTCTGATTTATATTTTCCTCGGGGAAGATTGTTGCCTCGTATACTACATTTTCATACTTACATTTGAATTTGTAGGTCTGATGAAGTGGAACGTGTTTACGATTCAAATGGAATAAATTATGACCATGGAATATTAGTGTTTAAGCCTTATTATATATGTATATATATATATATATATATATATATATATATATATATATATATATATATATATATATATATATGTTATAAAGTTGTTATATATATGTTCTAAAGTAGATAAGTTGGTCAATATGTTATAAAGTAGATAAGTTGGTCAATAAAACAAAATCAAACGAAAGGTCACCAATGAAATTATTACCAAAAACATTTATTAATATTAGCCAGGTGACAAAAATGAAACATGAGGATTGAGGTTTCTAACCATATATATATATATATATATATATATATATATATATATATAGATATAGATATAGATATAGAGATAGATAGATAGATAGATAGATAGATAGATAGATAGATGCAAATGTAGGAAAGAGCAGCTGAATTAAAATTCCGCTGTTCGTAGTATTTACTTTTAAATACAAAATAGACCAATATTTTATTATTATTATTATTATTATTATTATTATTATTATTATTATTATTAGAGATTAGACAAAAACATTTTGAAATTATTACACTATATCTTTCGTGTTACCGTACTATGTTGTCCTTCTTCAGGTGATGGTAAGTAGCGACTAAATGATTTTTAAGAAAATTTCAAAAGCAAAGTGTTACCTCTTCTCTTAAAGATAAACGGTGAGAAAAAGAAGCCCAGAATTGAAAACAGATTTGTATGTTTGTCTTGATCCACCAATTAAAAGTCAGATCTACGCTAAATAGAAAATTAATCTCAGAAGGTATAGGGGGTGGGGTCATTTTTTCATGACATCGTAAACCGGAACTTAGGTCATCATTGACAACATTTGTATAGTTATTGTAGACAATTATGACATGTTCAGTTTTTCAAAGGACCATGGTTGTAGTGGGAGGAAGATAATATAATACACATACACACACACACTTATATATATATATATATATATATATATATATATATATATATATATATATATTACTTAATTAGCTATTATGTTTCTCTAATTCTTCAAATGTTGAATGTATAACTAATTCTAATTTCTGTATTCCCATCTTTACATTATATTAATTTTATCTTATAAATTGCCCCGTTTTGTCACACATGAAATAAAAATAAGTGTTTGTAGAAACGACAAATAAGGATCTACAAACATCAAATCGCCTTCAAATTAAGTGGCAGCAGAAGAATTATCTTTGAACGTTTAAGAGGTAAGCATAAACATTAATTCATTACATAAATGTAGCGATCAATTTTGAGTTGTATAGTTTATTGATGCCTATCACATGTACTCCTCCCTCGCTATTGTGATGATGGCCAAACCAAGATTCCTCTACAGCAAATAGGGTGGCTTTAAGCTAGTTTATTATAAAGCATATTAAAAAGTTATACTTTTCTCCAACAAACCCATTGGAATAATTTGAAAAACAATAACTGCATTATTAAGGATAATGACGATCATGATGAAATTAATATTTCTAAAGGAAGTCGTTTAAAAAATGTTACGCTAAAAGGACATTACAGTATCAAACTTTTTTCTTCCTCATGACAGCTCTGCGATAGAAATGTCACTCATAAATTACGCCGCGAAAGTTTTAATGCTTCCAATTACTATGAACCATTCCGTCTTCCATTCTTGTCTGGGATGTCGATTCTGATTTTTATTGTCGCTGGTTTAAAACATGCGAGAAATTTAGAAAAAAAATATTTATGCAACTTCATATTTTCAATAACTGGATGTCAACGAGATCATTTTGATGAAGTGACTGTCTGGCGGACTGCAGAGCTGAATTTTGTAATTCTTTCTTGGAAGAATACAAGAACTGAAAAAGTCAACTGACAAGTAATTTCCAAAATTAGTTTCAGTAGAGATTCACATTAATGTAGGTGTCATAAATATTTTCATTTAAAATATTTGTCTTTTGGAAAGATCATGACTTGTTTTATATATATATATATATATATATATATATATATATATATATATATATATATATATATATATATATATCTTTTTAATTACAGAATAATGTCCCTGAAAACATCACTAAGTTAACGAATAATACAGTGTGTCCATAAAGTTGGTGTGCACTTTAAAAAATGTATAACTATATTTGTATTTGCGATAGAAATAATTTGTAAAAAGAATTAAATCTATATGTTTTAAGCTTTTATTGAAATTTTATTTAAGTTTCCACATGTCCTCCATCATTAGCAGTACAATATAATAGTAATACGATTTTGCAGTTCACAGAAAACATTTGCCAACTGATTTACAGTAATGCCTGAAATCACATTAGTTATTTTAGCTATACTTAAAACTACGTACATTAAACTTTATATTTTTTACAGATTATTTCTATCGCAAAGAAAATAAAGTTATAATTTTTTAAAGTGCAAACGAACTTTATGGATACCTCTCTCTATTTTTTTTAAATTACAGAATAATGTCCCTGAAAATGTCTGTAAGTTACGGAATAATATAACACCATTTTAAATCATTTCACCACAAGCAAGCTCCGAATGCCACAAGTCCGCAACAGGTTTCAGAAAGTGAAAAATGAAAAAGAAGACTGAAAATAGGAAAGATTGAAAAAAGGACGAACGGGATTCAAGAAGAAGGCGATTAACTTTTCATTTAAGTTTTTGAAGATTCCAGTTATCGGGCAGGTAAGTAAACGGAAGGTAATTCCAAAGACGAGAAGTACGAGAAAAGAAACTGTTGGGGTAGAAGTGTCGGTTGTATTTAGCAATATCAAACGGTTGAGGTTTAGTGTTAAATAGGAGTAAAATGTCGTTGCCCCCACTTGAGTTTGAACATAGATCGCCAGTGAGAAAACACAGGCAATCCCATTACTGAATTAAGTGGATCGCGTGACCATGGAGGAAACGCATCAGTGGAAAGTTTGGTAACGATTAATGATCGTTATTCCTAGTCTATCCTCTATACTGTTCAGATCACTATTTCTAATCTATCCTCTATTAATATTCGGATCGCTATTCTCTATTCTCTTCACTATAGTATTTCTCTATTCGGATCACTATACGGATTACTATTCGAGCGTGTATTATCGAGGAAGTACTTTTATTCTTAGTGATATTTCAATCCCGACAGGGTTAGACATTGATTGTCCCCATTCCGTCATTTATTTTTCTGCTTCCCATTCCATTAGTGTGCGTGCTGCTTGATTCTGTCTATTAACAGAATACAGCGGCTAATCTTATCAAATTGAGGGGCTGGACGGTTCCTACGAACATTGTTTTGTTTTAGTTTTATCTTTGGTTTTGAGTTTGTTTTGGGGGTTCATCTCCCCTTCCCCATCATTTCATGAATCATGGATTTATATATATATATATATATATATATATATATATATATATATGAAACTCTAAGTTTTTATGTCATGTGGTGTTTTGTAGGTTTCCCTGCGACTATGTGGTATTTTAGTGTATGAAGGATTGGAGCCTATGGATAAATTCTGGTAGTAAATTATTAATGAATGAATGGATAGCGAGTCAGATTGACTAGAACAGCTAAGGAAGACCAGCCCCTCACTTTTCCCCGCTTCGCCAATGTGCCACAATTTCTGTATATTTGGGAATAAATAGATGTAATGCCCTCGAAACCACTTCCATTATTGAGTGTGCTGCCTGATTCTGTCTAGTGGCAGAATACGGCGGCTAACCTTATTAAATTGAGAGGCTGGACGGTTCCTACGAACATATTAGGTTGGTGCAAAACTAATGACGTAATAATGTCGTTTTTTGACGTTATAAATACGTCAAAAAACGACATTATTACGTCATTATTTTTGCACCAACCTAATAGTTTCGTTTTAGTTTTATCTTTGGTTTATATTTTGAGTTTGTTTTGGTGGTTCAACTCCCCTCCCCCATTACTTCATGAATCATGAGATTTTTATTTATATATATTTATGGACTTTTAAATTTTTATGTCATCCGAGGTTTTGTAGGTTCCCCTTCGAGTATGTGGTATTTTGATGTATGTAGATGTGGAGGTGATGGATAAATTCTTATGGTAAATGTGTAAATTATAATGAATGAATTGGTCGCGAGTCGGATTGACTAGCACAGCTAAGGAAGACCAGCCCTTCCTTTTTTATCCCTTCGGTCATGTGCCACTATTCCTGTATATTTGGAACTAAATACATGTAACGTACTCGAAACCTAGTGACTGTTCTGCTTGAATCTGTCTAGTGGCAGAATACAGTGGCCTCTATTACAATTTTGTGGGGTTGATGGTTCCAACAAACATTGTTTTTGTTTTAGTTTTATCTTTTCTTTTCTAGGTTCAGCTCCCCTCCCCATCATTTCATGTTTCGTGAAATTTTTATATATTTATGAATATTATCATTTTTTACATCATGGGGTGTTTTGTAGGTCCCCTGTGAATATGTGGTATTGTGGTCCATGTCAGATTGAGAGGTGATAGTCAAATTCTTGTGATTATTCAGTATATTTTATTGAAAGAATGGGCTGTGATTGTGTATATAACTAGCGCTAGGATTATCAGTAAAAGACCAGCCTTTCCTTACATTGCCTTCGGCTTTGTGCTATAATTTTATATTTTTTACGAAATAAATATATACTATTTCTCTATTCAAATCACTATACAAGTTACTATTCGAGCGAATATTATCGAGCAAGTACTATTAGTGCGAGTGTTATTCGAAGGCGTCTGACACCAGCATTGTTTAACGGCGTTACTATAGTTGTATCTGCGATTACAAAGTCTCTACTACAACGAAAGTGACAACAAGTATTCGTTGATATCTCAAAAGTGGCAAGGAGTGTTCGTTCGAGTCACAAAACCTAGATACCAATTTAGTAGCACGCTTAACTTCATGTATCCAGGGAACCAGGGAAAGAAAAAACTCTTCAGACGAGTTTCCATGAAAATATTTATAGAAAAGACGCCACGTCAGATCACTGAAAAAAGCAGTGAAATCAAGATGTCAGATCAGGACGGATTATATTGCAAATCCGTCTTTGGATTTTGTCAAGAATCGCACGATATAAAGAAGTGTAATAAACCAGATATGATGGTTTTACAGAAATTACTATATTTAATTTATTTCCTGATGACCACAATCCATCTTTTTGTTTCTTTCGTCATAAGATAACGTTCCCTGTTGCTAATTCCAAGAATTTTACCATTTCATTAACACGTTTGAAACAAGGAATGCTGCTCGGAGCAAAAAAAAAAAAAAATGAATTATTGAGGGAAAGCTATTTTCCCATTGTGCCATTTAGATGTAAATTAACGCGCTATAGTAATGTTCTATAACAATTTGCCTACGTCCAAGAATTTTCGAATTTAATTATCACCCCATTCATCTTTGGAACTTAAAAAAAGTGAGCCAATTCCAGTTGGATTCGATTATCAGCGAGAAGGACTAGAGAATAAAAATAATTTTATGTGCAACACGCAAATAGATGGTGATTGTCTGCAAAGACAAGAACATCTACTGAAAATAATAAAATACACTGTTGCTTGCAGTGGCCTTCTCAAACTATCCGTACGCCGGGGAATTTGGGGACATTAACTCGAGAATTACAACGAAGAATCCAGGCGTTAGAAATGAGATGCTAAGGGAACATTTTATGCTTTTCCTACGTAGACTGCATCAAAAGTGAGGCCATTTGCGACGACACTACGCAAGCAAAATGCCTGTTGGAAAACCTTATGAAGAAGAGTAACACGAAATGGACAGCCAAGAACCAAAAATCTTTGTACAGCCATCCTAGAAGACACAACTTGGGCACTTCGATGTCGGGTAATGGTTAGCAAGTTTATTTTGTTATAACAGTTACGACTGAGTAGGGAATTCGATCCACCCTGGGTGCCCCATACATTTGGCCTTGTGTCAAGTCTAAAGTACGCTTAGAAGATTGCCTAAAATATGCCACTGTAGGCGTAAAAAAGAAACAAACCTGTAAAAAAAATCAACTGACAATGACATTGAGTGAACTGAAAGGTCATCTTCAGAGAATCGGGTCTTGTGGGGTAACCGATACATGTGGAGAGAACTAATCATGTACCCAGAAACCCTACAATCACACTCAGTCATACGAATGGCATTGATGATGAGGATGGATCACACAAAGATTCCTATAAAGATTTTTACGGAAAATTCTCTTTTTTAGATGTGGGAGTCTGTCCTGGATCTAGCTCTCGGTTTTGATTATTTGTAATAAAACTGCTGTGCATGGTTATTGAGGATCTGTATTAAAACAAAATATCAATTTTCTGTTTCGAGGGAAAAAGACAAGTTTTGACTGACGTTAGTACCCGAGAATCTTCTTATATTTTCAATTATGATTATAAATGGCGTAGACATATTTACCGATTGCGTGCACAGCCTAAAATAACTTATTCGCCAATATGAAAGAAAGTTACTTAAAATATAAATTATGTTTACACCTGATGACTAAATTTGCTGATTATTTATACTTGCCTGTATATGCATGCCAACACGAGCGTATGTGGTTGCTTATATCTTGTCATTTGGTTTACCTAACTATATATATATATATATACATATATATATATATATATATATATATATATATATATATATATATATATATAGTGTGTGTGTGTGTATTTAGGGAGTATTTTTTTTCATTAATGCATGTTTCATTAAATAATATATTTAAGTTTTGTCTATTCATTTTAAGTAAATTCCTTTCATATTATCGAATAAGCTTTTCAGCATTATCACTAAAACACGAAAGAAAATCACTACACTATGTTCATACATGTTTTTATTGTTAATCCTGTCTAAGCTTTCGGCTTACATAAGCCATCATCAGAGATTACAAGTACATTACAATAAATTAAAAAATAGAATATATAACAAAAATTGTAATTTTTGTTTTAGAATAGTTATGCGTCCATTGCATCAATGATATTTTTGTTTGCATGGAATATTGCTATGCATCGATAAAACATTGTGCATAGGAAATGGGGGAAGCAAATATCGCATTACGGTACACGACATTTCCACTCTCACGTGGTCACGTGGGATAATGCTAAAAAGCTTATTCGACAATATAAAAGGAATGTAATTAAAACAGACAGAATTTGTCTATATTATTTAATGAAACATGCATATATATTTCTCACAGTGAGAAATAAATATATTTTTATTCTTGGAATCAGGCCATAAAGATACATTTGACATTATTATTATAAAAGATGAAATAGTGCTTATTTCCTCAGAGATACGAGTGTTGACTGAAATCTTCATTGACTGACTAAGATACTATTATGGAAGTGAATTGTTCCCATTGGTGGAGAAGATTTCATCCGGATGGACAAAAACTCATCAACTTCAAATATGGCGTCATTAGCACACCGACACTGGTCCCCAAATGTTAGTCATTTGGGATGAAGCAACACGCCTTTCTTCAGTTTTGACTCACCCTCTCATAATAGTGTTAACATAATTTTGACTCATCCTGTATTTTGAATGTTTCTTAATGGTTGTAAATGACGTGGACATATTTATTCATTGCGTGCGCAGCCTTAAATAACTTTTGAATACACTTTGTGATTTTCTTAACATTATTCAAATGATTTTTTTACACGCTAAAACCTTATATCAGTCAAATATGATAACTTTAAATAAATATTATGCGAGACCAATTAGCTTACGTAATTCAGAACAATTTGTATTCTTGGCGATTTCATTTATGTTGTCAAAAATTATTCTTGTCTTTCATAATAATGCAGAATTTAAAAAAAATATTCCTATGATATTCAATCAAACATCCCTATACTTCTACTGTAAGAAAAAAAAGGCTATAGGTTTGTTAGCAAATGAAACAACCAAAGATACGGATTACTGATGGGTGACACTAAAATAGATACTGGTCGACAGATGATTGTAATTTGGGATCAAATATGGAGATTAAAGAGGGTGATCAATCGGTTCAAAGTCACTGTCATGCACAGAAACCATTGAAGCACATATTTGCCTGCTGGAGCATTGGCCTGATGAAGGAAGACCACTTTCACTTTTGCATTGAAACCAAAGACGTGCCTGCTGGTGTATTGGCCTTATGAAACAAGAGCTCTTGCTCAATTTTGCTGCACGTTTGGTCTTGATAGCAAGTTCCCATAGTACTCTATATTTATGCTATGGCCCTTTTGTAGACAATCAATGAACACAATACCTTTTGCATCCAAAAAAAAAAAACAAAATAAAACAAAAAAAAACAGAGTGCATCGCCTTCCTTGACGATGAAAATACACTGGAAAAGCCAAAGAAAGGTGTTTCCACTGTACTGACTGCCTCTTTGCCTCCGACTCAAAACGATGAACCCAACACTCATCCAGGTTTTAACAAACATTCAAGGACACCAAGTTTCCCGTGATGTGATCAGTCTGGTGCGTTTTTGATCATGTGCCAGATGACGTGGCATCCACCAACTAGAAATCTTCGTCAGGCCAATTTCTTTTTAAAATATTCATATGATATTCAATCAAACATCCGTATAAAAAAAAAGAATGTAGGTTTGTTAGTAAATGAAACAACTAAAGAAGCGGATTGCTGATCAGTGACACTAAAATAAAGCAAGTACAAAGATTAATTTATCTAGGAGGGATTTTAACAGAAATGTGACACCGTAATCCAAAAACGCGTCGGAAAATCGGAAGATAACATCCCGAAGCTAAGCAAAGTATTATGAAACAGGAAAATTGCGTTATAAATTGCGTTATGAATTGCGTTATAAATAACTAAAATCCTACTTTATGCAAGCAACAGCTTGGAAAGTCTCCTCAGATATGATGAAACGACTTGGGGCAACGAAAGTCAGGTTCTACAGAAAGATACTGAGAATCCTATGGACTTAACATACGGGCAACAAAGATTATAGATGGAAAATGGATACAAAGAGAACATAATTAAGATAAGAAAGAGACAGTTGAATTTTCTAGGGCATGAAATAAGGAAAGACGGCTTGGAGAATTTGTTAAACACGCGACATGCTAAATGCAAGAAGGGAGACGAATAAACAACCATCCTTGCTTGTGTAAATCCTTGTCAGAAAATGGTTTCGAAGGGATGGGAATAGACAAACATTACTCAGTCTTTCCCAGTCTGCAATAAGCATTGCAAATCACTTACTGACATAAGAGCCATTGCTGTTTTAACAAGAACTGACGACATTGTACAAAATTGTCAGCGATGGTCATACTCGTTTAATGTATTGACATGTATACAATCACTAGACACTCTATTGATATACTTTTCTCCTAGCGATTTAATCCAATATGCATTATGGTGATTTTGTAAGCGTAGCTTAGATGCGGGACTAAGCCAAAATTGTGGGCACCCAGTGAGGATCGAACTCAAAACTTAGTCGTAAATGATCTAGCCAGACAAGCTTGCTAACCATTACCCCACGTGGTAGCAGCCAATGACGATTCATGAAGACCCGCTACCATTGATGAAGGCTCATTATAAGCAGTGCCCTGAAAATATTTTTAGAAAAAGCACAGATGTGAAAATGACTGAAGCCGAGATACCGGGTCGGTCGGATAATATTGCAGATTCTCTGGGATTTGTCCAGAATTCCAAGATATATAGAAGCACGGGGAATGACGTTCTTTTCAGATTTTTTTTCCCTAGAACACTAACCATTGGTATATAGTACCTAGCACAAATTTTCTTATTTTTAATTACAATTTTCAGTACCTGATTTTCTTACCTAAATAATACGTTTTTAAGTTCCTATTAATGTAAACTCAAAGTACGAATGTAAAATATTTCAAATAAGGATTTAAATTTAATATATATTTTTTATACTTTCAAAATCGGTTATGATATACCCATGGTTAGTAGTGGTGTAACTTTAACTGATGGTTATTGTTCTCCGGTTAACTGTCTCTCTTAATCAGTAACCTTCTGCGTCGAGTGGTTCCGGAGATTTTGTAAAGGGTGAAAAATATTCAAGAATATCAACCTGAAATCTAGTGTCAACTTATTAAATAGTTTCCTCAGATTTTGACTTTCATCTGCATTATTACTATAACTATACTGTTCTTACTAAATTATTACTATAATTTTCGTACTAGAGTATCACTATAATTATAATGTTTTTACTAGATTGGCACTATAAGTATAATTTCTTTACTAGATTATCAGCATAATTATAATTTTCTTAATAGATGTAATCCACACTTACATACCTTTTTAATAAAGCATCTTCACGATTATCATTATTATTATTATTATTATCATTATTATTATTATTATTATTATTATTATTGTTATTTCCTTTGATTTCTGGTGTTTACACATTTCTTTCCGGGTCCACCCCAGGGACCTCAAGTTAGAAATGACATCATGACACTTTCCACTGACATAAAAAAAAAAAAAAATACATAGATAAAGCCCTTCGTAAAGTGTGGGCTGTACTGGTGAGAACAATTTTTTGTATATCCTTGTGGCATGAATTTCCAGGAATCCCTTCAATTAGTCTACTGGAATCTTGAGCTCCAACTACAACAGGAATTGTTGATGTTCCTATGTGCCACGTTTTTGAGATTTCTATTTCAAGGTCCTTGTATTTTGACAGCTTTTTGAATATCTTCAAAGATACATTGCAGTCTGCAGGGTCTGTCATATCAATAAAGAAGCACTTTTTTTGTTTGTAGTCTTTAATAACAATGTCTGGGCGGTTGGCTTTGATTGTTCTGTCAGTGTGTATTGTGTAGTCCCATAGAATTGTAACAGGTCCTATCTCCGTAACTGGGTCTGGGTGGTGTTCACACCAGTTTCTTTCAATTTCCTTCCCGTAGAAGTTGCAGATTTTCCAGTGCAGATATTGGCCCACTCTGTCATGACGGGTTTTATATTCAGTGGGTGCCAACATCGTGCAACCTGATACAAGATGATCAATTGTTTTTGGATATTTACCACAGAATCTGCATTTTGGGCTAACACAATATTTATTTATCATTATTATTATTATTATTATTATTATTATTATTATTATTATTATTATTATTATTATTTTCTTTTGATTTCTGTTTATACACACTTCCTTCTGGATACCAACCAGAGGCCTAAGGTCCGAAATGGGATCATTTCATTCCCCACTGATCTTTTTTGCAATAAAGAAAAATAATATAATCACACACATTTTACACAGATAAATCCCTACGTTACAAAAGAGATAAATGTACTGATAATTCACAGTTGTTCTGGACGCCGTTTATAGATTCGGACCATGGTTTTGTTGTCTCGCGATCTTCTTCCATATGTCTTAGCTACATTTCTAGGATACGGACCATCCTTTGTATCCCACCCCGAAGTGCCCTGTTGGAGTCCATAACTGTGGTGGTCATTTTAACAAATGAAACTCAGTGATGTGTTCCATAAACCAATCATCCACTATGTTTGATCCTAACTTTGTTGCAAATATAGTACGCATGAAGATTCTGGAAGGTGATTTTCTAAGCGTAGCTTAGATGCGGGACAAGACCGAAATTGTAGGTACCCAGTGAGGATCGATCACTCAATTTAGTCGTAACTGATCTAGCGAGACAAGCCTGCTAGCCATTACCCCACTTCGTAGCGACCAATGACGATTCATGAATACCCACTACAAGAGTTGAAGGCTCATGAGAAACATTCGCTTGAAAATGTGTTTAGAATAAGCACAGGTGGGAAAATGGATAAAGCCGAGATACCAGGTCGGACCGATAATATTGCAGATTCTTTTTTGTCAGTACTTGTCAGTACATTTTTTTCTTTATGGCATAGGCTACCAGGAATTCCTTCAACGAGTCTATGGGAACCTGTTCCACTCAAACCGAGGGATCCAACTACAACTGGAATTATTGATGTCTTCAAGTGCTACATTTTTAGGTTTCCATTTGAACATCACCGTATTTTGATAGTTTTTTTTTGTTTTTTTTTTTGAAGATCTTCAATGATACAATGTCTGCAGGAACTGCCATGTCAATAAGAAAGCACATAGTATTTTTATAGTTCTTGATCACTGTTTTTGTGCGATTAGATTTGATTGTTGTCTCTGGGTGTATTGTAAATTTCCATAAAATTGTTACAAGCCCTATCTCTGTAACAGGGCCTGGGTTGTGTTCATACCAGTCGCTTGCTGTTTCCTTCCCGTAACAGTTGCAGATTTTCCGGCGCATATATTTACACCCTCTGTCATATCTAGTCGGTGGGTGCTAATACCGTGCCTCCTGACACAAGATGGTCAAATCTTTCTGGATATTTATCATGGTATCTGAATTTCCGTTTAACATTTTTTTCTGTTTGGGTGCTTGGTATATTCTAGTTAGCAAACATTGATCCTATGCATCAAGAATAAAACTTCCGGTTTCAACTTATGCATACAGGATTTGTCTCCATAATCTTGTTTTCTATGGGCAGAGTATTGACCATGAAGAGGTTTATCCTGCCATCGTTTCTGCATTTGCTATATTGCATTTACTTTTGCTTTCTCTTTTAGGTTCTTTGCGGTTGCAGTCGTTGTATTATGGTTTACATGCATTTCTTCACCCACGTTAAATTTTAATTTTGTTAGCGTCTTTTATTATTATTATTATTATTATTATTATTATTATTGTTGTTGTTGTTGTTGTTGTTGTTGTTTTTTCTTGTTGTTGTTGTTGTTGCTATTGTCGTTGTTGTTGTTCTTGTTAGAAGTAGTTGTATTATTAGTATTTGTTTCCTCTATCTTATTGTTGTTTTTTAACTGAAGTAGTTTCTTGATCACTTTTCATGTTATTGATTTTAGGTGAAATTTTTTAACAGATTATTATTGAATATTTTTATCTAATATTATTCCATTAATTTTATTATTTCATCTGATTTTTTTAATCTATATATTAAGTAACTTATGTACACACAAAAAAATAAAAAGGGGCGTAAAACTCAGATGTGTCTTCCAACTGGATTTATTCAACCTCTATAGCAAGGTTATCTCAAAGACACCGGAGACATTACCGGGATTTATATTAAAAAAAATATAAGATGACACTGCGTTGATAGCAGACGCAGAAAAAAAAGACAGACAAGATAGAAAAATGAAAGAGAAAAGAAAGAAATATTCAGCAATTGTAAGAAGAAATAAAATATGGTTACCAGCGAGAAAAGTCCCTTTTGCATTCGTTGGCTTCATTTGTTACTGGATATGGTTTCTTATTTATTTTATGTTCTTCGACACAAATTATCATCCAATCTTCTGTAGTTTCCAGGTATCTTTGAAGTCTTCTGTAGTTTCCAGGTATTGTTGTGCTTTGAACTAATCCTCTGCCTCCTCCGTATCTGTGCACATACAGACGATCAACATCAGCCTTAGGATGATGCATGCGGTGGCAAGTGAGAGACTGCCTCATTTTGACATCCATTCACTTATTGTCAGCTTTGGTGTAATTAAGGATATTGAGACTGTTTTGTACTACAGGGACAGCCAAAGTGTTTATGGTTGATATTCTGTTTTGTAAATTCAACTCGGTATTTAACGCCAGACGCAATATCATTTTCTTTCTTTCTCCTTCATTTCGGAACTCGGTATTCCATCTGCATTGCTGACTTCGAGTTATTTATAGTTTCTTCATTTTCCAGTTCGCTAATCATTGTGACAAAATCTAGATTTGTCGAGAGAAAAGGTCTGAGGTACATGCTACGTACAATTTTAAGAGAGAATGGGAAGTGTGACACCGAAATACCAAGTAGTATTCGAATACCAAAAGATGCCTTCCAAAAATAAGCATCATACAGAAGAAGAAACAAGAAATTTCCGTTAGAAACAGAAAATAATGTTGAGCATCTAAGTAATATCTGTTATCCTATAGTACCGATGAATGCTGAAGAAATTCCTCAAAAATGAATAGAAGACTGGATACAGCAGAAATATCGTTCTATAGACGGATGCTGAGAATACCATTAAAAAAAGGAAGCATAGATAAAATAAAATGTCAGTTATACTCAGAATCAGAAAGAAAAAGCAGAATGAGGGCTTGAAGAGTTTGATACTCAATATGCAATTTTATTAGTATCTCTCTATATTTCTGAGATGAGGTATTATGTACACTATTTAAATTATTTGGACTATTGTTCTCATCTTTGTCGCCATGAATATCACAACGTTTTGGCCCTTAGTATCTGTCTATATTTCTGAGATGAGTTATTATGGACACTATTTACATTATTCAGACTATTGTCCTCATCTTTGACGCCATCTTTATCACAATGTTTCGGCTGTTGTACGCTTAGGCCTTCTTCAGGTTGTTGGAATGTCCAACTGAACCATTTATTTCGCTCAGTGGGGTAAACTGTTCTAGTTCCACGTGCCATGTCTAATGGATGTCAGTTATCTCCTGTTTATTCCACTCTGAAAGTTCTCCATTGCCTTAACCAGGTATTGAACTCACGCTCTTTGGGTCCTGTCACTGGATCTAACTAACGCCTTTATCCACTGTGCCATGTGTCGGTATTATGCAAATAGTTTGCAATTTTATTATTTCTTTGAAGTTGAAACATTTTAAAAATTATTATTTTTTTATTAACTTTATATTTTATTATTATTATTATTATTATTATTATTATTATTATTATTATTATTATTTATTTATTTATTTATTTATTTTGATTTGTGGTGTGTATTAATTTCTAATGTCATAAATTGCATTATACTTTCAACTGAGCAATTGAAAAAAATCAACACATATTTTATATAGATAAAACCCTTCGTAAAGTGTGAGCTGTACTCGTGAGAATATATTTCTTTAAGGCATAGGCTACCAGGAATCCCTTCAATGAGTCTAATGGAATCGTTTCCCACCAATCCAAAGACTGCAACTACAGCAGAAATTCTTGATGTTCTCATGTGCACATTTTTGAGATTTCTATTTCAAGGTCCTTGTATTTTGGTAGCTTTTTGAACATCTTCAAAGATCCATTTAATCTGCAGAGACTGCCATATCAATAACGAGTCATTTTTTTAAAACTTTGCGGTCTCTAATATGGATATCCGGGCGATGAGCTTTGATTGTTCTGTATGTGTGTAGTGTATAGTCCCATAAATTCTAACAGATCCTATTATTATTATTATTATTATTATTATTATTATTATTATTATTATTATTATTATTATTATTTAATAATTGTTTTAATGTGTAAATTTTAAATTTTATTCTAAGTTTTACAAAGCCGTCTCGTTAGGATGTGAAACAATTTGGTTGTTTTCGAAACTTCAAAGTGTCATGGACGGAGTAAGTAAAAATGAAACAGACCCAAAAAAAGAAATGGCAGTTATACTCAGAACCAGAAAGAAACAAGAGAATCGAGTAGGAAAGCTTGGAGAATTTGATACTCAATATTCAATTTTATTATTGTTTCTTTTAAATTGGAACATTTTAAAAAATATTACTTTCTAAATAATTTTATCCTTATTATTGCTATTATTAATATTTAGTAATTAATTTAATGTGTCAATTTTAAATTTTCTTCTAAGTGTAAAAAAGCCACACCGTTAAGATGCGAAAAAATTTGGGTGTTTCCGGAATTTCAAAGCGTTGTGTCATTCTTATTTGCTATTCGAAACGCTACATAATAATGACTATATGGACTCATCAGTCTTAGTTGACAACCAGGGAGAAGATAGATTCGGAAAAAAAACCACAACTCAAGGTGTTAATCGTGGTGCGGAATGTCCTGAGTGATACATGGCAGGAATACAATACAATTGAAATGCTGCATACATTCCTATAGAGGAGTTCGAACTTGCTGTTGAAAACCGAGCAAACTGGAGAAACACTTGCTACCGAGGCATAAATAACTTTGAAAAGAATCGTCTCAGCCATCTGGGAGAATTAAGAACCAACACTAAATCATGGGCCAATATATCAGCCCATATGACTGTCTACACATCAACATGTCCGTCATGTGGACTTGTTTCCAAATCATGTGCAGGATTGATGTTTCATACGAAACAGTTATAAATATTTCAGTAAAGCTGTTTATAATAAATAGAATTAACGACATTTACCAGCCTGAATGTCCGAGAAATTTTCGTCGAAAATATGCGTCCTCTATCAGGAATCAAACCTGTATCCTATACGGAACCGTCATATAGCCCGACTTTCTTTAAAGATTGAGCCATAGAGGGGTGTTCGGTTAGCAAGGTAGATTTTACTGTCTTTAAATTACAATTCACCATGATTTTCTCTGGTACATTCGTATGTGCTCGATGCGTATCTAAAAGTAAACAAATGACGTCACACATTATGAAATGGACAATTATTTTTCAGACATTTTTTATGTTTATAATTCTATGAAAATTTCCCGAACGTTTATTCCGGTAAATGTGGTTAATACTGTTTATTATAAACAGAAAATTTACTTAAATATTTGTAAATATGAAAAGAACGTATAAACATAAAAAATGTCTTAAAATAATTGCCGGACTTTGTCCATTTCATTATATATATATATATATATATATATATATATATATATATATATATATATATATATATATATAGTTATAGTTATAGTTATACTTGTCTGGAAAAAAAACTTAGGTGTTTTAGCTTGTAAATGAACAGACCAATGCCGAAGGAAAAAAGAAAGAACCAAGAACATGAAATTCAGGCGAGAACAATCGTCCAGAATTCAAGCTCAGAGTCCCCCCCAAAAAAAAAGCCCAAAACGAGTAAAGCATAAATAACTAAGTAAAGTGCTCAATACACAAAGTAGAGCAATCCGCGTAGGTAAAACCTAGGTAGGTTTACCAAGCCTTTTAGGTTCATAGTATTATATATATATATATATATATATATATATATATATATATATAATATACACAATATATATTTATGTTTGTATTGTTTGTCTCGTCACTATGTATATATATATATATATACAATATATATATATATATATATATATATATAAAATATATATATATATATATATATATATACAAACAATATATATATATATATATATATACACAATATATATTTATGTTTGTATTGTTTGTCTCGTCACTATGTATATATATATATATATATATATATATATACAATATATATATATATATATATATATATATATATATATATATATATATATACAAACAATATATATATATATATATATATATACACAATATATATTTATGTTTGTATTGTTTGTATCGTCACTTTTTGTTTGTGTATATATCTAAATATGTCTAGGTGCTTATGTATTATAATCTGAGTGTGTTTGTATTGTTTAGCAGCCCACTTGGAATTAAATTGTATACATTTTGTCAGGAAGACCAGATGATATTAGCGTCCATTCTAACGTAATTTCAATGACAAAATAAATTGAATAACATATGTATTTTTTTTCTTTTCTCCTCAGTAATTTTATAATTTTAAACTTAATAGAGATTAAATTTAGATTTTAAAATTGGTAATTTTTTACTTTTAATTTTAATATCAAATTTTATCATATAATTTAATACTTATTGGTTAGAATAAATGCTTTTTTTAATATAACCCCAGTTTTAAAGCTCTGAATATCTATTATAACTAAACTTCGTAGTCAAGTTTTTGGAATTCTCTTATACTTGTGTTTTGATTGGTCATTCTAGCTTATGTAACAGCGTTTTCAACTTGCTAAGGATCGTTAATTAATTTGAAACTTTTAAAACCATTTAATCTACATTCAACAACGTCACTTGATAAGACACCGGAGGTGTTGAAACAAAATTGCTATTTTTATAGTGATTTAATAATATATTTATGTTATAATTTAAAAAAAAAAAAAACATATATATATATATATATATATATATATATATATATATATATATATATATATATATATATATATATATACTTTACAATAAATAAACCTATTATTATTTGTAGTAATAATAGTAGGACTAATAATCATAGTACTCGTAGAATTGCCTTTTGGGGGAAAGATTTACGATGTTCATTATTTATACTATTCGGACTATTGTCCTCATCTTTGTCGCCATATTTATTACAACGTTTCGGCCGTTGTACGCTCCAGCCTTCTTCAGGGGGTTGGAATGTCGAACTGAACCCTTTATTTCGCTCACTGGGGTAGACTGTTCTAGTTCCAGGTGCTTTGTTTGATGGATTTCAGTTATCTGTTAGGTCCTGTTAATTTCCCTCTGAGAGTTCTCCACTGCCTTAAACGGGTATTGAACTCACACTCTTTGGGTCTTGTCACTGGATCTAACTAACGCTTTTATCCACTAAGGACATCTGAGTATGATTTTCTGGGTATTATAAACCTAATGTCTTCAGCAACCATTTTTACCAGTGCTCATATTGCAATTTTTGCTGTTCTCATTGAATGTTTTTACCAGACCTCATATTGCAATTTTTGTTGTTATTATCGCTTTTCTATGGTACTCCTTATTACTGGTTCCCATATTGTATGCATTTCTATGCTTGGTCGGCTCAGAACAGTCTATCCCAGTGAGTGAAATAAAGGGTTCAGTTCAACATTCTAACCACCAGAAGAAGGCTGGAGCGTACAACGGCCGAAACCTTGTAATAAATATGGTGACAAAGATGAGCACAATAGGCCGAATAAGGTAAATAATGTACATAATACCTCGTCTCTGAAATAAAGACAGATATTTTCGATGTTATTTTCTAATTAACTTTAATAACTGTTCATTTTGTATCTGTCCATTGTCTCTCATTCCCCTCTTCGTTGATCTATCCTTTTATGCTTTCCATTTCGTCTAGTCGAAAATATTCAAGAATCTCCACACATTGCGCATTTCATCAATAGTCACTATTGCTTTTAATTAATTTTAATATCACTTGACGGTTTGCTAAAGTCCTGGCTTTTAAGCTACTTTGTCACATTGGCAAATATTCTCAGTATTTTTCGTCTACACGAAAACAATTTATCACATTTCCTTGTCAGATGTTTGGGGACTGTTTCTATTTCCCATTTAAAATTGGACAGCATTGTTGATTTTATCTTTTCTGGTACCTGGGATATTTTACTTGCTTTCTTTAAGTTCACAGACAGTACTACCATTAGTGCTCAGGCTTTTATTTGAGACACATTTCTGTCTTTGAAATGATTTCTACCGACGTTTGTGTTAATTATCAGCAAGGAAAAAAATATGGCATATTATGTTTTATTACTGTTATATCGTATATTATATTTTAATACTTCTATATGATATATTATGTTTTTATTACATTTATATGGTATAATGTTTTGAATAATTTTACATGGTATACAACGTTTTTATTATGTTTAAATGTTATACTGTTTTAATTAATTTATATGGTTTTCTATGTTTTATTTTAAATTGCCTACATTTTTATTTGTTTTTACATGGTATTTAACGTCATTATTCATTTTATAAAATATATAATGTTTTTAATACTTTTATTTGGTGTATTAAGCATTTATTACTTTTATATAGAATATTATGATTTTTATATTTTTATATGATTTTCTATGTTTTTATTAATATTAAATGGTATACTATGTTTTATTATTTTTATATGAGTTAATATATTTTTTAGTAATTATATATGATATACTATGTTTTTATTACTTGCATATGGTTTACTTTCCTTTTAGTATTTTTATATGGTATATTAGGAGGGATGGTGGAGTAATAAAATCTCGGATTGTGGAATCGGAGAGCCAAGTTCGAATTCCAGTCGAATCCATTACATTCATTTATGTGTTAATACCCTTGAGAAAGGTTATGAATCTTCTTCCCCCAGCAGATATGGATAAATAGAAGGACAGACCGGGTTGACTTGTTGCTTTGGATGGCAACTGGTCTACCGCAGAAAGAAATGGCAACCTACTACAGGAAAAAAAAATCTGCCTCGTCAGTCATGTAACGGAATATACATGATCACTTAAGCGTGAATTATGCATGGCACATAACTGACTGACTATATGGCATATTATTTTTTTAATACTTTTATATGTTTTTCGTACTGCTATATGGAATATTATGTTATTTTTAGCATATATTATGTTTTGGGTACTTTTGTATTGTCTACAGCAAGGAAAGTTGGCTCTCCGTTTCGCGCCAGAAGGTTTTTATCGCCAGAGTCCATCCTTCAAACCTACAAATCAAACAGTCGTCCTTGCGTTGAATACTACGGCCTTATATATGGTCTGGCTCCACCGGTGTTCATCTCGAGGTCCTCGACAAAATCCAGAGAGGGATATGCAATGTTATAGGTCCTCATCTGGCATCTCGTCTACAGTCACTCTCTTACAGACGTACTGTGGCTTCCCTCTGTCTTTTCTACAAGTATTTTCATGGCAACTGCTCTGAAGAGCTATTTTCCCAGGTTGCCAAACAGCATGAATTTAAGCATGCTACTAGCTTCGCATTTCGGTCCCACACATTCACTGTTGAAACGGTCAAATGTAACCGTCAATTCAACTCCAACAGGTTCTTATCTCACACTTCCCGTCAGTGGAACTACTTTCCTCTTACTTGCTTCCTTGATAGCGATCATCTTCAAATATTCAAATATAATGTCAATCGACATGTTCTGATGCCTTGATCCTGATCCTGATCCTCTCACATTCTGTAACCCCTTGCTACTATTATTTTTTATTAATTCAATACCGAATATTACGTTTTAACATTGTTATATGATATACTATATTTTGATTACGTTCATATGGCATACTATGTTTTTAAAACGTTTGTAAGGTATACTATGTTTTATCAGTTTTATATGCCAGCTCACTAAATAGATATATGTGCGAGATTAAAGAGTTTTTCCGATCCCAAGTCGTTCCAAACAACATGCACTTTCATCTGGTTCATTCTATTTAAACTACATGATTTTTCTGTCAATCATCAAGCAAAATGTTTAATGCAATAAAATATATAGGTATTATATAATGACATCATTAGCAAATTAACAAATAAAGATTCTAAAAGGTTCTCAGTTTGGGGTGGGGTGATTTGTATTCAAGAAAACAAAGTAATGACTTTGTCATAATTTTGAACGCAAGTTCATCTATTTCTGACACAGGAACATAGGGTTAAAAGTCATAACCCTAACATATATATATATATATATATATATATATATATATATATATATATATATATATATATATATATATTGAAGGTAACAAATCGGTTGTAGAAACGAAATGTCCACACAATGGTTTATAAGACAGAGGGCCGATACCTTTGTCTGCTAAAATAGGCTATTTCCAATGCGAGGTAATTTTGGATTTAATAGTTTATTAGTTTTTATATATATATATATATATATATATATATATATATATATATATATATATATATATGTATGAAGAAATATGTGCTATATTTATGGGATAAAGTGCTCAATGCCAGAGATAGAACGTGTGTAAATATAAAACTGAACATAGAAGTCAACACTAAGAGGCGACAGTCTGTTTAATGCTAGATGTAACCACCAGGCCACGATTGCATCTATCATGAAACAGACTGTCGTCACTAAGTGTTGACTTCTATGTTCACTTTTATATATATATATATATATATATATATATATATATATATATAAATAAGTGTGTATGTGTATTACCCGTATATATATATTTGTGCATATATATATATATTATATAATATTAATGCTCTGTAAATTTTCCATTGAGCACTATTTTGTAAAAATAAAAATATCTATAAGAACACCGGATTATTTATATTACTGTTCTTTCTTTATATATATATATATATATATATATATATATATATATATATATATATATATATATATTTGTGTAGGTATTTTATAACATATATGTATTATAATTATTTTAAATAAATAATTATATATGTTCTACTTTGTATTGCGCACTCTTTTAAGAATAGTAATTGTTGTTTATTGGAATTCATTCCGTATACACCAATTATGTACTTGGGTATGTATGTATATATATATATATATATATATATATATATATATATATATATATATATATATATAGAGAGAGAGAGAGAGAGAGAGAGATGAGGACTGCAATAGATAGAAAGATAGATAATGCTGTCTTTATAGATCGAAATATAGATAGATAGAAAGATAGATAGATTGGCAATCGCACCGTAATTTCCAATGTGAAAGTTTTAGTGTGTTTGGGTGTCAATCTGAGGACAATGCAGAGGATTCGTAAAGAGTTGGATTAGTCTATTGGTGTTTGTAGTGATCACTAGCGATGGCGATATTATGTCCCCATTGATCTTCTCACAGGCCCTAAGACTCAACACAGAAGCCTACATCGAGTGCCTTGAGAAAGTAGTGCTGCCCTGAGTCAAGAGTTCGACTGCTGGGAAAACCTATATCTTGCAACAGGACTCTGCACCATGACAAAAAAGCAGGAGAACCCAGTGATAGTTGTCAGATAATTTCTGCAACCACATCACCCCAGACTGGAACCCCATTGACTATTATGTGGGGAGTGTAGTTGAGTGAGAATATTTCCTCGAAGGTAACGATTCTCCAACTCAAACAAAGAGAACCGCCAGAAAAGTCGCAGGAGATTCCGAAGTCGTCTGGAGTTTGTCGTTGAAGGCAATGGCGATTATATTGAATGAATTTTCTCTTTAATATTTCAACACATTTTTGTTTAATTTTGGTAAATATATTTGTTAAAATGACATGTCAATGTTTCATTTTTGAGTAATTCAGACCATGCATCAATTGCACCCTGTAGATATGATGCTAGCTCGTCTGTATCCAGTTTCAGTATTGGTTTGTTTGTTTGGGTTTTATGGCATATCAACCACTGTGTGTTATTTAATGCCAAATCCAGTTTATATGAATTTTAAATGCCTATTTTGTCCTGCCAACATTGTTTCCAAAAAAACGTATAGCTGGCAACATTTTTCTTATGAAGGACGTAGTTTATCGTCATACCCAGGACGTGGGTAAGATCTGGAAAAACTAGGAGTTCACTATTTGCCCATAGCTGGGACCCTAACAGGTGCTACCACCCCAGGTCAAGGTGAACCTGGGAACACCAGCAATTAAGAGGTGGTTCCATGCTCCTCAAAACCTCCTGATCAGAGGCCTTGCTGCTGGATGTAGTTTATCGTCTTTACCCAGGACGCTTCAGTATTGGAAATTTAGCTCCGGTTGGAGGCAATGTGGAGTAGTGGGTGAAGTCTCGGATTGAGCAATCGGAGAGACGAGTTCGAATTCTGGTCGAATCCATTACATTCACTTAAGTGCTAATTGCTTCTTAAAATTCTTACTTTGTGCTCAAACACTGATATGAAAAAGTTGAAACCACTATTTTGACAGAGAAACCTATCTAGTAAAGTGTTGATATATGAATTGACGGTAGGCAGTGAACAGAAAATCTGGAAGCCCGTCATCCTTTCATTAATATGTTAATATGTTGTTAGAACTAGCCTGATACAATCGTAAAAATTACTCTGACATCTTTGAAAGTGAAAGCTGCCTCTTTCATTACATCTACATATTTAAATGAATACCGATGCAATAATGAATATTAAATGAGCCACGATTTTCACCGACGGAGACGCTTCCCTTTCAATTTACAAACAACACCATGCATACATGTCAGGAGCTTGTGCGTCACGGGTTAATAAATGTTTTTTTGTTTTTTTGTTTTTCTGTAGCTCTATTGATTAAAACAAATTAGATTTAACTAAATTCATTCAATATATCCTCGCTCTATGACGTCTATATATTAAACAAGCACATTTTGTTTCAAATCCAAAACCCTTTTTCGCCCTTTCCTGCTATTTATTTTGTTGTAAAAGGAAGGGGAGGTACGGCGGAGTAATGGATACCCGTTCGGATTGAAGAGTTCGAATTCCACTCGGATCCATTACATTCACTTATGTGCTAATATACTTTTTCTCGTTCCAGCTATGTATAAATAGCAGGACAGACTGCGTTCTATAGCCTTGGGTGCCAAAGGAAACTCTGAAACCAGCCTAGAGGAGCTTGGGCTTCGTCAGGCTATATTTCTGATAAAAAAAACACTACGTCCCCTGCGGCTGGAGTACACATTGTGCCTCTATGTGTCATGAAATAAAAAAAATGAGTATTCTTTTTTATGGAGAAGTTATTCTGAGTATCGGAAGTTTTAAAAGCGATTTGTGAAATTTCATACTGTGTATTTTTGTTGTTATTATTGAAAATGCGTAATAATCGTACAGAATGGATGATAGTGATCAAATCGATATTTTATTTTACAATGTGCAAATCAAATGTTGAAAATTCGTTGTGGACGCTGCACATCAAGGTGATTAACATAACAAAAATGAAAATGGGTTTCAGATTTTGATATCTGCATTTTGCGCATGTTAGTTCCCTTCTTCTTAGTATAACTCTGGTTAAGTTCATTTTTTTTTTTTATTTTGGTCGAGCGACCGTAGAACGTTTATCAGAGATAACAATTTGCATTTAGAATTTGTTCATGTAGAATACAGTCTTCATAACTTACATTTTTTCTGTGTAAATCGTTGTTTTTTGTTTTTGTTTTGTTTTTGTTTTTGTTTTGTTTTTGTTTTTTGCGTAAGATAGAATATGGAAATAATTTTCTTCCATCTTTAATATTCAGATATACTTTAAATACTCAGTAAAATTTGACAGAAAAAAGCTCTCTTAAGACTAAAAGTTTTTTACGAGTATATTGCGTTTCATACTAACTCTTCTCTCAGTTATTATTATTATTATTATTATTATTATTATTATTATTATTATTATTATATTTCCTTTGGCTTCTGGTGTATACTTTACTTATATTTCTTTCCGGGTCCCGTACACAGACCTAAGGTTAGAAATGGCATCATGGCATTTTCCACTGGGCAATTAAATATATACACATATTTTACATAGATAAAGCCTTTCGTAAGGTTTAGGTTGTACTTGTAAGTACAATTTGTTTTGTTTTTTCTTTAAGGCATGGGCTACCAGAGATTCCTTAAATGAGTCTATTGGAATCTTTTCCAATCAATCCGAGGCACCAACTACAATTGGAATTGTTAATGTCCCCATGCGCTAAAGTTTAGAGATCTCGATTTCAAGGTCTTTGTATTTTGATAGCTTTTTTGTAGATCTTCAACGATACATAGCAGTCTTCATGAATTGCCATGTTAATAAGGAGGTGCATTTTATCTTTACGGTCTCTAATCACGATGTCATTAGCCTTGATGTGATTAGCCTTGATTGTTCTGTTGTGTGTATTGTAAACTGACATGATATTGTTACATTTCCTATCTCCGTAACCTGGCCTGTGTGGTGTTCATATCAATGTCTTGCAGTTTCCTTTCTGTAAGTGTTGCAGATTTTCCAGCGCAAATATTGGCTCCCTCTGTCATTCAGTGAGTGCACAATACCAGACAACCTGATACAATTGCTTCTGGATATTTATCACAATTTTATGCGTGTTTTATAATTTCTAGTTAGCAAGCATTGTCTCTGTGAAGCAAGTATAATACCTTCGGTTTCAGCTTTTAACCTTGCCTTACGTAATGGAGTATAGAGTTTGTCTACATCTTCTTGTTTGATACGGGCAAAGTATCGACCATAAAGAGGCTTATCTTGCCATCGTTTCTCTATCTGTTCGGTTTCATTAGCCTTTTCTTTCTATTTTATTAGGTTGGTGCAAAAATAATTTCGTTTTCTAACATATGTTACTATGTGAGAAAACGAAATTATTTTTGCACCAACCTAATAAATATTTTGCAGCTTCAGGCGGTGTATTATGCTTTATTTATATTTCTTCGTTCACTTGAAACTTCTTCATCCATTTTGCTCTTGTTGGCTTCCTTTATTACTGAATAAAGTAGCTTACTACTTTCATATTCTTTGACGCAGATCATCATCCATCTTCTGTAGTTACTAGGTATCTTTCAAAGTCATTCATTTGTAGTTTTGTAAGACAGTTCTAGTTGAACTAATCCTCTGCCTCTTCTGAATCTGGGCACATACAGACGATCAACATCAACCTTGGGATGATGCATGTGGTGGCAGGTGAGAAGCTTTCTCGTTTTGGGGTCCATTCGCCTAATGTCAGTTATGATCTATTTAAGAATGTGGGAAATGTATTGCACCAGAGGGACAGCCAAGGTGTTTATAGCTTGTATTCTGTTTTTTGAATTCAGCTCGGTATTCAGTATCAGACGCACACGTCTCTAGTACTCTTTTCTTCATTTGGATATGCTGTATTCCATCTCCTTCGCTAATTCCTAGGTGCCTATAGGCTTCTTCTTGTTCCAGTTCCCTAATCATTGTGCCAAAATCTAAATCTATTGAATGTGTTTCTGTTATTCTCCTTTTCTTGTATGTTACCTTTGCACATTTAGCTAAATAAAAATTCATCCCTATGTCGTTACTGAAGCATTTTACAGTATTGAGGAGAGCTTTCAACTCATTGTCGACTTTGGCAAAGAGTCTTAGATCATCCATGTAGATGGGATACTTACTTGCTTAGATTGTAAGCATAGCTATTATTGTTTAGTTCATACTTATTATTATTATTATTATTATTATTATTATTATTATTATTATTATTATTATTATTGTTTCCTTTGATTTCTGCTATGAACACTTTACTTTCGGCGTAGCGCCCAGAGAACTAAAGTCAGAAATTTTCCACTGATCGATTAAAAAAAGATACACACACACACACACGCGCACACACACACACACACACAAACATATTTTACATAGATAAAGCCCTTCGTAAGGTGTGGGCTGTACTCGTGAGAACATTTTTTGCATTTCTTTAAGATATTGGCCTCCAGGAATCCCTTCAATGAGTCTACTGGAATCGTTTCCAATCAATCTGAGGACTCCAACTACAACAGATATTGTTAATGTTCCCATGTGCCACATTTTCGAGATTCAACTTCAAGGTACTTGTATTTTGATAGCTTTTACGAAGATTTTCAAAGATAAATTACGATATACAGGGAATGCCATATCAATAAGAAGGGATTTTTTTTTTGCTTGCAGTCTCTAATAGCAGTGTCTGGGCGGTTAGCTTTGATTGTTCTGTCTGTGTGTATTGTGTAGTCCCATAAATTATTATTATTATTATTGTTATTATTATTATTATTATTGTTATTATTATTATTATTATTATTATTATTATATTAAACAAACAATATGATTGACGTAATTTTTCCAGTTTATTCAACTTTTAAGAGAGGAGCGCAATTTAAAAAAAGAAAAAGAAGAGAAAAAAAGAGTGTTTGACAATGTTAAACAATATTTTGACAGAGTGTCTGTCTTCTCCAAGTTATATTTAAAACTTTTTTCCAATATAAAAATATATAAATCTCAAAAAACATTATACATATTATATATATTTTTCTGCAAACGCTGTTTGTATTGTTATGAAAAAAAGGGGTTCTTGTTAATGATCACGTGAAAACGAATAAAAAACCAAAAGGATTAAAGTAAGCGATTGGAACGTGCTTAATATGATGGTGATATTGTTCATTTTAGAAGTTTCCGTTAGTTAATTAATGATCATTAAGCGGAATTAATAAAACAGTATAGATTCAACCTTATGGAACTCTCCTGGCATTCTGTTCATTCACCTGGGGAGGGAAGTTAGTAGTTTGCATACATAACTATCGTCATGCCTTTTAATGGTTGAAAGGTCGATGGATTCTGAATATTTGTTTGTCGAAGTTGCAGCCGTTTATAATAAAATTGTTGTGGATTCCGGGATGAAATCCTGTCTCAAAATGAATAACAAACGCAGGAATGAAATATAGCAAATAAATGTATTGACGTAATAATACAATTGGTAATACGGTTAGTAGATCCAGAAATGCGGTTAGTAGCAATAATAATATATGTACAGTGTGGGAAATTCAGTATCGAAGTATGACTTCCTGCTGAGTCTACATGCTTGCAACTGTGACTCCTACAATGCGGTTAGCTCACAATCTCATTGTATCATTGTATCAATGTATCACCGTCACTCTCTGTCTGACTCCCGGGCATTCACCGGCAGCAGTACAAGTACACACTGAGCGAGTCCACTTGTATGAAAAAGGGGTGAACGCCTTAACAAAAATGTTCTGCAAGCTCTGTTGATGTCACATTGTTCATGTCTGGCATTATACCTGTGTCCATTGATGTTTTTTTTTTATTTTGATTTTTTATTTAATTATTCCATTGTGAAACCCACATAAATTAGGTTTGGTACATTGGGCGGCGTATATTCAATGAGAATCAGTACAATTGCCACCCTCTGTAGAAATATTGATATTTCTCTTTGAATTTGTGGCGGAATGGACTTGGCACCTGTTGTTGCACAACTCACAAGCTTTTCTTCTTTTATGGCTGTTTTCGGGTGTACAATAAAACGAAAATCCGATGTTTTTTTTAGCGTGATGTTTACATAATTTTAAACTTTGCCTGATTTTTTTTATTTCTTTTCAAACAATTTATAGGTCTGTCGGTAAAACTCTTTTTGTAACGCGGATATTTTTGTGCAAAGTATTCATAGTTGTCGTGCAGTATTTTGAAATTTCAAGAAAATGTCGATGCCAGTTGATAACTAATGGGATTCTGTAAAAATTTTGATTTTTTTTCGGTGTTTTGACCTGGTATAAATTTATGGTAATCTTCATTTTTAACTATTTTATTGGCAATTTGTTTCCGTCGTGACTCTTGATAGCCACGATTAACATAATTTCGAATTAAATAATTAGTATGCTTCCAATATTTTTTTTTTATTTCCGTGCCAATTCGCCCTACGGTTAAAAATCGATATTTCACGTTTGATTTTATCGTCTGATAATGATCATCAGAACATCGGTGAAGGTAAATCTATGATGAGGTACGCTTGAAAAATAATTAGGTCACTGGACGACTCATTAAGTACTTTATTCTTGTTTATGAAAATTCAACAATAGCTTTGGAGAAACTAGATGTAAATTTTATATCACAAGATTGTAGAAATGTTACCTGCGTACCTTCGCAGATGTAGATAATATGATCAATAAATCGCAAAGTTCTGGTTCATGGTCGTACTGTGATTTCAATGCTTCAAGTAAATTTTTTTTCGAAAACCTTTTTCCCAAACTTCATTGTGTTTCTTTCCATGACGAAACGTATATCTCTACAGAGAGATTTTCACGGAATGGCATTAGTTTTGCGTTTCCCAAAAGTGTTGCATGCCTCAATCCTTTCATAATGATCAATTATAGGATAAAGATAATCATGAAAATTTTTTTCCCTCCTGAGAATTTATTTTTACAAATAAATTCAAATATATGCCGGACATTAGAGTAAAACATAAGATTAAAAAAAAGCATCCAGCTAATCTGAAATCCTTGTCCTGCGACATTCATATCTAACGGAAATCGGGAGTAGTGGATGAAATTTTAAAATTTCTTATGTATTTATGGAAGGATGTAAAACATTGGTCTTCTTCGCTATCAGCGTAATATATTAAATTCTGTTTCATTATTGAAATTTCAGAAATTGTCTTGTCTATTTTTTGTCTGTAATAAGGGTGCGGGTTTATTTTTACTTCTTAAAAACATTTGTCCCTTAAAACTTCTTTACAAACCGAAATATAATTTCCTGTATCCATCATAACAATAGCGTCTCGTTTGTCTGCCATTTTGCTGACAATCGAATCATCATTGGTGAGACAACAAAGAAGGTTAGTTTGTGAAGTGGTAAGGTTCTTCCAGGTTTTGTTATAGTTTGATTCTACCTTACACCAGCCTGAGAGATTTCCAAAACTTCTAGTAACGACTGTGAACGTCCCTCTCTAAATTCTTCTGTATAATAGGATACGGTCTTTATTCACCCATTTATGCCAGATTCGATTATTATCTTTATTGTCTTCGCTTGTAATTCTTGTAGAATCTTCGCCACTATTTTTTTCGAAAAAATATTCCTCGAGATGACGGACGAACTGAAATACACCGTGAGCTAATTTATTTTTGTGAAAGGTTCTTGCACCTGATCAAATATTAAATCCAAACTCTAAAACGGAAGTCTCATTTTCGAATTTTATAAATTTATTACAACTTTGTTTTCCACTGTCTTCGTCATTTTTGATGGAGTATTGTTTTCGGAATTGTATATTTTTGAAAGATGTTAAGTTTTGAGGCTTTTTGATATTTCTCACTGAGTACATTGAACATACGTTATGACATTTTTTAGGAGTGCTTTTAGGAGTTATCCATTTTTGAGTAAGTGATATGAATTTAGTTGTGTCTATTTTATATTTTGGCATTTGATGCATTTTATTTTTCGTGAAGAGAATAAATTCATTATTTTCAAAACAAAATTAAAAATTCGACCTCATTTTGGATTGACCAAACAAAAAATCTTTCTGGAGATTGTTCTGTGATTAAGTACCTTCTATGGCAAACAATCCACAATCAAATCATATGAGGACTGGCTATATGATTGTGCTGTATATTAGGAGTTATATCAGATTGTGGTAAGTAGAATGCAGTCATTTGCATAGTGGGTTCATGAGAGACAATATGTTTGAACTCTCATAAATATATATATATATATATATATATATATATATATATATATATATATATATATATATATATGTCTCCAAAAAGTTGATTGACAAAGTAAAATGTTGTTTTCTTTATCTGGTGTATTAAAATTGCGCGGTGTGGACAATATGTGAAGGAAGGAGCATAGGAAAATGGTTGGTTATATTGGGGATTCAGGAAATTTGTTAGTAATCAGCACCCAAAAGTCGGTCGCATAACATTTGTCCGGATATTAAATAAATTGTCATGCGTGTTTTTTCTAAGTGAAAGATTGCAGCCAAAAACCCTTCTCTAATTGTAGCAGTAGAATGGATATACAGTAGAATCCATAACAGCCAGACTAAGAAGGCCTTCCGAATATTAGGAATTGCTTATAAAGTCCGGATATAAAGGTTTATATTTATATTAAAATAAAGGAATTGAAATCAGGTTTCTCATTTATTTTTAATGTTTTTTAGTAAACAAATGGTGAGTGAAATATAACGGAACGGATTTTGGGGAAAAAGAAATAAATTCTGTAATTTTAATGAAAATTCATTAAGCATACTCTGTATGGAAAACAAATAATTTAACGAGGATTTTCTAATCGCTGTTGCATGGTGATTCTTTCTCTTCTAATATTTTTCTCAACTTTTTCCGCATTTTGTTTTTTAAACGAAAGACAATTTTAACTCTGTGTGCGTTATTGCCATCGTCATAGCTATAAACCTGGCTTTCTTTCCATAAAACTGATAAGCCTTTTCAATAAGCTTTTTAAATTTCAGTCCAGGTTTCATCACAATCATGCATCTCGTCGCTATCTTGTTGCAGATGTGTCTCGTTGTCATCCTTTTCACTTATTCCCATCATCTTTTCCACCAATACATGTAATTATGCCTATAATTAAATTTCCTGAAAACCAGAAATTTCAAATCAGTTACATATCACACAAATAGTTAAAATATACATATCAAAATCATATCCGGATATGCGGGATTCCGGATATGAGGCAGTCCGGATATGCGGCATTCCGGATATGAGGGATTCTTCTGTACCTCATTCTTTCAGCGTCTTCTGTTTCTTTGAACTGAAAGTGAAAAGTTGTTTGTTCTCGTAGTTTCCTAAACAATAAAATAAATGACGGAAACATGATTGAGACGAAAAAATCCTGTTCGAATTCATTTAATCTTGTTTCAATTTCCGTATTCACGGTGGTTAATTTAGAACTGTAATGTTGGTTTCATTAGTTTTATATTGATTTACGGCATATCAACACCTCAATGGGTTATTTAATGCCGATAAGATTTTTATGATAGGTACGTATAAAAAGAATATGTATTAATATTTTCGTTAAAAAATGTACTGCCGGTAATAGTTTTACTATAGAAACCTATGCTTTCATGGTGTTTTGACCCCAGTTTGGGAGTTAACTATATGTCCATATTTGGGACCCTAACAGGTCTTGAGAGCAACAACAGTTAGGTGGTTCTACGCTGGTCAAAAAATCCCGATCAGAGGCCTTGCTCGTGGATGCTGTTTATCGTCATATCTAGGATGGCGTGAGGAGATGTCCTCTCCACTTGACACAGGGATCCCTTTTCTCTATTTGACTGTAAAATTCTATTGGTGGTTTGGTTTGGTTTGGTTTGGTTTATTTTACGGCATATTGACACTAATGCTGACAAAATTTTTATAGCTGAGGGTTTGCTATTTGCCCATAGTTGGGGCTCTAACAGGTTCTACCACCCGTGGTCAGCATGGACCTGCGATCACCAGAAATTAAAAGGTGGTTGCATACTCCTTAAAATTTCCCGATCAGGGGCCTTGCTGTTGGATGTAGTTTATCGTCTGTCCCTGGACGCAACTGTAATGTTGGATAACAGCATCCATATGAAGGAATGAATTGTTTTCTCATGTTAACGTAAACTTTTCACGCAAATTGTCATCTGGTCGCGATACACACAAGCGAATAGTCGATGTCAAACCATCAGGGACGATCTTTTTGCATCTGCAGACATTTAGGAAAATCTCGCGACCTGTTATTTTAGCGCTAAAACGCTTCGGCTGGTTGACGGAACAAAACACTGTTTTTCTTCTTTTCTTTTTTTTGGGCGTTGTGGGTGTGAGGTTCCTGAATCACACTCTTCTCTTAACTTTTGAAAAATATTGGATGAGTAACTTTATTTTACCTTCATGATTGGACAAAACAAACATGTTTAATTCAGGGATTCGGTCTATGCCGGCCACAAGAACATGACGCAAAAATCAAAATGTATATTGGTACATTCTTTCAACTCCCCCGCCCCCCAAAAAAACACAACCCAAAAACTAATGGATTCGTTTTCCACTTGAATTATATGTCATTATTACGCGGTTTAACATTATGTCCGCCATCATCTCAATCTACTTCAAATCCATAAACAAAATGTTAGTCGTAACTCTTACAATATTTGTCAATAGTTAAGAGAAAAATGCAATTTAGAACAGAAAATAAACACAATGTTTGATAAAGGTTTAACAATATTTCAACAGAATATCCGTCTTCAAGTTATAAAAATAGATACATAATTGTTACAAAAATAGTTACAATTTTTTTTTCTCCATTATATATTTTTTCTTTAAATATTTTTTCTTTATTTATTTATATATATTTATAATTATATTACATATATATATATATATATATATATATATATATATATATATATATATATTATATTTTTTTTTCTTTATATATTTTTTATATGAAACAAAAAATAAAAACTTTTATATTTACAAATAATTAAATATATTTGTACCAATGTTGCTTCAGTGTTTTTAAATCACGTTCTTCCTTTCCATATTATTATTGTCATTACTTCCTCTGATTTTTCTAGTACACACATTTGCTTGTTGGCCGAAACCAAAGGCATGAGATCAGAAATACCTTAATGTTATTTTGTATCATTTTTATAAAAAATCTAATATCACATTTTACATAGATAAAGCTCTTCGTAGTGTATGAGCTGTAAGTGTAAGTACATTTTTTTTTATTTCTTTAAGACATGGACTACCAGGAATCCCCTCAATCAGTCTATCAGAGACTTTTCCAATCAACCTGAGTGTTCCAACTACTACTGCTGTAAATAATGTCCCCATGTGCTACATTTCAAAGATTTCCATTTGAAGATGCTTTTATTTTGATAGTTTTCTTTTGAAGATCATCAAATATCAATAAGAAAGCACATTCTGTTCTTCTAGTCTGTGATCGCGATGTATGCGCGATTAGGTTTGATTGTTCTGTCTATGCGTATTATAAAGTTTCTTAAAATTGTTACAGGTCCTATCTCTGTAACCGGGTCAGGGTGATGTTCATAAAAGTTTCTTCTAGTTTCAGTTTATTCTTAAATGTCACCATGAACCACGATTACAACAAAGGGAAGTGGTGTCCCCAGTAGAGGTGCAAATTGTGCCAACTGAAAAATGATGATTCAATTTAACATAGGTAATACAAATCAGCGTATGACTGTCCTCTATCCAGATATGACCACTAAACAGCGTTTTTAATTGTCTGAACTGACTCTTGTAAAGATAAAAAAAAAAAAACAAGACATGTCAAATATTTTCTAGTGCGGTCCACCGAACCGACAGTTTTACCAGCTTCTTCAGTGATGGATCGTATATGAGTCCGATTTGATGTCTGCAGTGAAATTACGTTCTAATCATTATTCAACGCAAGGAGATTAATGTTGATTGATTGATTGATTGATTGTATTTTACCGCTTATCAGCCTTTTGTAGGTTATTTAAAGCCTAAACATATTTGCGATTGTAAGCATATGTTTTTATGCGAGTGAATAATGCATTAACAGTTTTTGTAGATAATAATTATTTTCGGATCCATCTTCAACTATCTAAGCCATAGATGAGGAGAATTCACTCCGTTTTCCCAAGAATATCTGAACATAAATGAATGTAACGAAAACACCTGTACTTAGAACCGAACTCGACTATCCATTTTCTAATTCTGCGCCGTTATCGATGACACCACCAGCACATCTAAGTTTACAAATCTTGTATTCCAAGGCAGTTACGCATCTAGTTTCTAACCAGGCTCGACGTTTGGACGGGAGACCGTGTTTCAACGTGATATGGCCGGAAGACTAAGGAGATTAAATTGAGAGTACATTTGTTCATCATGCCTTCAGAAAACAGAGTGTCTGCTCAATGATGATGAAACGTTGATAGTTTGGTTTTGTCCCTATTAGATTTTACATGAGACTCTCTAACTATTGATTTGTAACAACAGCTCAATAGGGGCGGGGGCTGCAGGAGGATTCAGAGGATTTAGAGCAGTTCATCGTTCTTGATAGCCATTCTGTTCTACATATGCCGATTGAGCACTATAGAGAAAAGGGAATATTTTACGGTTTTTGCTTCTTTAATGCATCGCTCCTTGAAAGAATTGAGCAATTTGGTAAAAGGTATGGCGTTTATATATCACGTTTATAATGCGTTAAAATCCCTTTTCTTTAACTTGCGTCGGTAGCCTACATAACGTGCTTTTGTGAATGAATATATATATATATATATATATATATATATATATATATATATATATATATATATATATATATATATATATCATCCGCAGGGGTTGCAGAGGGCTTAAGAAGAAGGGCCAATTGTTGCAAATTACGTCCCGCTTCTTAGAGAAGTTCATCTTTTTGGTACATCTTCTATTTTCACAATGACGGGTACTTAATAAACAGAAAGAAAAAAATATAAAATAAGGTAATCTAAATGAAACTGGATATCCTATATATATATATATATATATATATATATATATATATATATATATATATATATATAACCAAACACATATTAAAAATAAAAGAAATACAATATAAATACAATTGTAAAAAGATCCAAAATTGAGAGTCCATTTGTTTATTATGCCTTGAGAAAACAGTGTCTGCTCGTTGATGATGTAACTTTAGAAGCTTGGTTTTGTCCGTATTAAATTTTACACAAGACATTCCCCGTATTGAGCTGTTACAACAAGGTCAGATAATGGAAAAAATGTCAGGCTTGATGATGTAGATTTCTGTAGGAACATTAGCTTAATTGATTTCTCTGAAGTATGTCGGTTTAGATGGCTAAGTTTTCCAATGCTAATCTGTCAGATATGCATCCAAGGAGGGTCGGAAAATGAAACGGTCCAAATATTCTCACTGAAACACTTCTCAGTTGCTCACCCATGTTTAGATAGAACATGGCGACCTGTCAGCCCAGAAGGACATCCATATATCGATGGCCATTCTTTAACATGAGTAGGCTTTTTGCGTAGCGTAGAGTATATGCATTTGCCAGTAGTCACCAATTGGAGAAATAAACAGACTCTCCGTTGCTTAACGACCGAAACAACAAATCTCAGAAAAAGCGCATGAACTCTTTTTTCATGTGTCATATCTTTTCGGGATATGGGTCATCATAGTTCTCATTTCCGTCTTTTTTTTCTTAGCTAGATTAAACCTTCGCGACTTTAATGTCGATTGTCTTGTGATGATAATCATCATCATCACGTACATACATACACATTCAATAACAATCATTCATTGGATAGAAATCAACGCTACTATCTTATGCGACGATTTTGAAATCGCTATATTTTCGTACAGTAGATTTTGTGCAAATTTGAAAGAATCGGCTCTCAGAAGTCTCCCAAAAACTCATGCACTGATTGGTCAGTATCAACCAATCATATTCTCTGCATGTAGAGAATGATTTTTCCCGCGCCGCACTCCTGATTCAATGACCACCTGTAAATAACAAACACGAGTTTGCCTCTCTATTTCACTCTTTCTTCTCTTTACTTGCTTCAAAATATAGTCCCGGAGAATTATCGTCTTGACCTTGCGGTCAGGCTTTAAAGAACATTGCCAACATACATGTATTGACGATCATTCACTACTAACATTCACCACGAGCATTCACTAATACGAAGGTTCACACACACACATATATATATTCACACACAAACACAATGTTCACTGACTATGTGCTTTGTAAATGTTTTGTTTAATACACACACACACACATATATATATATATATATATATATATATATATATATATATATATATATATATATCGGTCTTGTTTGTTTGTCTTCCTTATCTTCAGTTGGACTTAATCCAAGTCCAACATTCTATTGTAGCTGGACCATCTAGCAGGAAATATAAACGCACAGGTTTTCTTTACCTCTTCACCCCCAGTCCTCTAAAGTCTCATTCTGTTTACAAGTATATTATTTTTTTATTTGTAATGACTATTCTCCTTAAAACTTCCTGTTGATTCACATGTTATATCCATGGTATTCCCAGCATTTTTCCGTAGAATCTCCCTCGCTGCTGTCAGGAGATTGTCCAGCAAAAAGTGCCACGTCGTAGATTAGATATTACAGGATAGTTTCGAATGTTTTCTCTGTTTGCCTATCTCTTGATACTTCAGTGTTCCAAAGGAATCATTCGCTACACTGACTTCGCCTATCTGTGACGAATTTGTTCTTGTCTGTTACTTCACTAAAGTTCATAGCCATGTCGCGTTGAATCATCAGTTCTCGTACAATCACCGAAGTTAACCAGTGAGGAGCCCGTCAGTAACTGCTTGCGAAAACTAAGTCTCGTAAACTTGAAAGTACGGCTGGTGTGAGGCGCATCGGCTCAAATATCGGAAAAAAATCAAGCTTTTATATTCACTTAGGCGCAAATACGCTTGTAAAATGTATGGATCGACCAAATTACCACTCATGCTATTCGTTAAATAGTACCAGCAGGTTAGTAATATTTTAAGAAAAAAATCTTACAGCCTAAAATATTTTCTGGCCTTAAAGCTAGAAAATATTTTAGATTGTAAGAATTGTAACCTGCAAAAAGTTGATAAGCCTTAAAAAAAACTTTCTGTCTTAAATAACCTGCTAAAGGTTGATAAACCGTAAAAACAAATCAACCAATTTTAAGATTTTTCAGGAGTTGCGTACCCAATATATAGCTCGGTAATATGCTTTCTGCTTTTTCCAGTTAATAATCATTTCTTCATGAATTCCTTAAATACATTTTCTAAGCACAGTCTTATTTCTGACTTAACCATCAACTAACGCCATACTCTTGTTTTTCGTTAAGATTATGCCTGCTGAAATTAATCCTATGTCATCTTGTTCTTTACGCATAATCTCAAATCCATTGAGAAAACATCATTGTCTTAATCCTCTTGACATTTTTGTGAAATCATTCTCTCCCCACATACAGGATGCTTGTTTTCAGTAAAGATTAAGAATTATCTTCCCCATATAAATGAAAATTTGCTTGGCATTTCAAGTAGGTCGTCATTCTGCCGTTTATCAAATGCTTTTGTCTACTCTATGAAACGTAGGTTTTAGAAACTTTCTGCATTTGTATTCGACGGTCTGAAAGCATTTTCATTATAAAGGTAGCATTTGGTAAATCATTTCCCTGGACTATGCAACGTCAATTTAATATTGTTTCTTATGTAATACTCTTAGGAGATCGTTATCATCAGAATATTAAATTTATTTATTAAACTCATTAAGCTGATCATTCGATGGCGTTGCATTCATCTTCATTAGGCTTCTTTGACATTGCTATGAAAATAGATCCACTATAATCTTCCGGTATTTCACCGTTGTCTTATGTTTACTTCATTATTTCGGTGATCATATCGTCATTTATATTAAACTCTCCTCGGACTTTGTTTTTATTTTATATTCTTCTTAGCTAATTCTGATCTTGCCAGAGTTTAATATTGCGGACCCTTCCTTCCACGTTGTTTTCTCGCTTCTCTTGTTAGGAAAGAACTCGAGAATGAATAATTCCCAGCTTTGTATTATCTCTTCTTACTCTAGGTATTACATTTTCCTCTCATTTACGCTAATATTTTATATTTCTATTTCAGATAAACGTGAAAGTGTCGCATAATTATCTAGCCGATACCTTATAACAAAAATAACAAACTTAACCTATAATTCACTCAGCAAAGACAATATTAAATTACTTCATCTCGGAGATCATTTGGAAGTCCGGAATCCGATCCAGCCGTTGAGTAATGTCCGAAACAATAATAATAATTCATTGTAATCATTACAAGAAGCTCAGCCATTTTGAATGTATATATATATAAAACTAAATAGTCTCTGAAATTTATATATTACCAGATTATCAACGAAATTCGTCGTCGAAATCTATTGTCTAATAAAGATGAGGATGTCAGTTAAAAATACAATCCATAAAGTCTGGTTCAGTGTCAGAATTTCTGTAATATACTTTCTAATTTACTGCTTAAATATAAAATGTGTTTATCACAACAACCTATAAAACAACTTCTCATTTAAATCCTGATAACCCCGCTGGATATCCATTTTGAAATTTGATATCAATTCTCTGTTGATGATAGCACACTTAGTGCAGTGTAATATGTGTATGTCTGCATAGTTAAATGCACTTCTGCTGCGCCTCCAAAACTGCAATGATTTTGCAATATATTGATGGATATGATATTTTTTCTTCTTCTTTTTCTTCTTCTTCTTCTTCTTCTTCTTCAGGACATGGACGAGTTTTCTTTGTAGTTCCTCGTAAAATTCGACTTATATTCATGCCTGCCACTGCCTGATCTGGTAACCATTCACAGAGAATCGTCAGGTATATTAAAAAATATGTAATATGTGAGCTACGACGAAGTTTTATAAAAAAAAATAAAAAAAGAAGAAAACTTATGAAGGAACATTTGAAAATGCTAGGCCACATATTGAGGAGAGAGGGCTTGGAAAATCTGATACTCACAGGACAAGCAGAAGGCAAGAGAGATAGAATAAAATAACACATAAAATAGTGAACTTCAGTAAATGGTTAACGGAACAAGTTTTCGGAGAAATAACAAAAAAAAAAAATTAAGACGCAGGAAGGACAGGAAATTATGGAGAGCCATGATCGTCAACTTACTGAAAGGACGCAGAACATAAAGAATTATCTTTGCACAAAGTAATTTAATATTTAATTTTTTTCTCTACATGGTTTCATGAATGTTATTTACATTCGGGCTATTGTCCTCATCTTTGTCGCCATATTTATTAAAACGTTTCGACCGTTGTACGCTCCTTCTTCAGGTGGTTTGGAATGTCGAACTGAACTTGCTGGGGTAGACTGTTCTAGTTCCACAGGCCATGTGTAATGGATGTCAGTTATCAGTTATCTCCTGTTAAATGAAAAGTTCTCGACTGAACTCACACTCTTTGGGTCCTGTCACTGGATCTAACTAACGCCTTTATCCACTGTGCCATGTGTCCTTCAGGACATCTGTGTATAAATGTCTGGGTATTATAAACCTAACGTCTTCAGCATCTTTTTTTACCAGTGCTCATATTGCAATTTTTGCTTTTATCATTATATGTTTTTACCAGAGCTCATATTGCAATTTTTGTTGTTATCATTGTTTTTCTCTGACACTCCTTATTATTGGTTCTCATATTGTATTCATTTCTATGCTTGGTCGGCTCAGGAGATTTTTGTGGCCTAGCATATGTGCTGATTCCTTCAGTTAACGAATTTCCCAATGGTGTTCTTTGTCTATTTTCTCAACCTGATCCCACAGAGGGCGTTGATCTCCCTTCTCTCTCCATATGTGCTCAGCCACGCCTGATTTTTCCACTTCCACTCGTGTTACAGATTTTTGAAGTCTTACTTTAAGGAGGCGGCCTGTTTCGCCTTTATATTTCTTTCCGCAGCTGCACGACACGGCAACAAAAATAAGGAAAGCATTTTGGGGGAATATGCAGTTATGTTTTTATACATTATGCGTATTTATTTGACAAGTTACTGCGCAAAAATCTAATTGAATTGATTGGGAAACTAAATCTATTTAGAAAGGATATTAGAATATTCCAGAAGTTATACGTGGAGTAGCCCACTTGCATACGGATATTACATGAATTGAGTAGGTCCAAAAAGTTTCATTGGTCTTCTGAAAATTACACTTGATTATCAAAATTGTCTCGAGTACAGAGAATGACCTCGGTTTAGTCACTGCTTCTCTTTGTTTCCTAAATAAACCTTGAAAGTGCCCAGCACTCTTTCAAGCCCCTAAAATTGCGTATCTATACAGTTGGATGTTCAAGATAAACATGCAGTTTTTTAATAAATTACAAACGTTCTTTAGGATTTAGTAATTAATAAGAACCGATTTGTAGTGTTTCCCGCTTAATGTATAACAAAAAAAATTCAGTGGAATCCTAATTTCCGTGTTGGCTTCCGTGGAACCCGGATGAGTAAACACTTTATTAACATAAAGTCCTAATTCTTGGTCAGCTGTAGTTAGCTGGACTTTGTATTCAATGTTTTTTCATGGTAAACTGAATTTCCATTTTGAAATGTCTTTCGATTGGTATGTCTATGAATAGTTGAAGATATTAGATTGCGCCATTCGTATTACTTCCGCTTCTTTGACGAGTAAAATCGTGTCCCAAGAGATGCTTTGAAAAGATCCTCATGCAGAATTCTTCGTCTTTCAAAGAACAGTTGATTGGAATAAATATATGCGTCCATTCTAAGTAACTTTTGATATTTAGAGACTGTCCTATGATATGACGATATACTACAGCAAGGTCTCTGATCGGAACTTTGGAGAAGTGGGGAATCACCTCTCAATAGCTGTTGCTCCCAGGTCTATCCTGACCCGGGGTGATAGCACCTGTTAGGGCTCCTAGCTATGGTCAAATAATGACACCGCCAAAATTTCATCAAAGCACTATGAAAGTTTTAAAAATACACTTTTGTAGTAAATATACCAGAAATATATTTTAATATTAAAAAGAAAATTACCAAAGCTCTCAAGAAAATTAACTTTCGAGATTAAATGAACCAAAAGATATGCCGTTAAAACAAAGTAAAAAGCCAATCAACGTTTCGCGTTGCTATATAGAAGAAGAATTGTTTATTAGAGTCAATCCAACATACGAATTACAAAGTGGGCATACCAAAATCAAACAAGTACAAAAATTTAAATATCTATGAAGTTTACACTATTTATTAGGTTGGTGCAAAAATAATGACGTAATAATGTCGTTTTTTGACGTTATACGTCAAAAAACGACATTATTACGTCATTATTTTTGCACCAACCTAATAGATTATTCGGTCTATTGTCCTCATCTGTGTTGTCCTATATTTAAAAAGAGCTATATATGATAGGACATTATGGAGAGCAATGTTCGCCAACGTCCTGAAGGGACACGACACATAGAAAAAGATCAAAACATGATAAAGTAATAATGTGTAGTTAAGTTTCTGAAAAGATATTCAATCTCAAAATAAGATTTGAAACCAAGTTCACGATGAAAAGGAACTCATTTTAAAGAGTCCTATTTTCCTTCGTTATATGAAGATTTGAAATTTATTACATGGAGTCTTTTACATCACCCAATCTATATATTGCAAAGTGAAAAAAGAGAAAAGTGATTGTCAATAGTGAGAAATTAATTAAATCAAGTGTTACTGAGCAAATATTGCATTTGTATATTTAATATTTTTTATATTAATTTTCGCCCTGTATAAGTTTCGTTGCAACTCTAGGTAGAGTGCTACGTTAAAGACTAGTGTAATTGAATAGAAAAGGAAGATAATGCTTAACTCTAGATTATAGTGATCGGCGAAGCATCCTCTTAGGCATCCTCTTAGGTATCATTTCCACAGAACAATGGTTTAAAGGAAAAAGCTGTGAAATTTACTTCGCACTGATGGAATAAGGAGTGAATGTGGGTGATAGATACAATGTAATGGTATGGCGGGTCCGAGCCGTGAAGGTTAGACATGGTGAAACCAAGGAACGTACATCGTCACGGAACTTTCCGTGGAAGTAGCGGCAGAGCAGAGAGAGCAAGATAGAGAGAGAGTATAAATACATTGCTAATGATTTTGAAATAGAAATGGATTTTAACAGTTTTTATTGTCCTTGGGAATTCCTAGACAAGTTAGTAAAGGAAAGCGAACAGAAATGATTATGGATCACATGTAAGAAGACAGAAAGTATGGTCGTCAGCGAAACAAAAATCCCAAGATGTTAATTACAGATATTTAAATTTTTGTACTTGTTTGATTTCCATTTCGTAATTAGCATCTTGGGATTTTTCTTTTAACAGAAGATGCGACACCAAATTCTGAAATTGCTGGAAATCAGTGAATCTTTGTTAGAAACAGAGAAAATTGTGCAAAACTGCTATGTATAATCAATCCTTTTGCCTATGCAATGAATGCTGGATAATTTCCCAACAGATGAAGAGAAAGTTGGCGGCAGCAGAAATTTAGTATCTGTCTATATTTCTGAGATGAGATATTATCCACATTATGTACATTATTTGGACTATTGTCCTCATCTTTGTCACCGTATTTATCACAACGTTTCGGCCGTTGTACGCTCCGACCTTCTTCAGGTGGTGGGAATGCCGAACTGAAACCTTTATTTCACTCACTGGGGTAGACTGGTCTAGTTACACGTGCCATGTTTAATGGATGTCAGTTATCAGTTATCTCCTGTTAATTTCCAAATTTTATAATGTAAATAATGTAGCAGAAATTTAGTTCTAAAGACGTAGAAAGATATAAGGTATGTGGTTGGAAAACTTGATCCATAGGCCATATCAAGGCGAAGAAAGATAGAGGAACACAGTAGGCCAACTACATGACGAGCTTTTGTGTGTGTATATATATATATATATATATATATATATATATATATATATATATATATATATATATATATATCTATATATATATATTGGGCGAGGCGGTGGTTGTAGAAGGCTTGAGAAGAAAGAGCAAATGTTATAAAAAGAGTCTCGCAGTTTATCATTCTTGGTAGACATTCTATTAACACAATGCTGGGTACTTAATAATCAGATTGATGAAAATATATAGAAAATGGAGAAACTAAATGAAACTGTTTTTTCTATATATAACCAAACACATATTAAAAAACAAAATAAATATATTATATAGACATAAATACAAATATAAAAAAGATCGAAAATTGGTTCTTAAACATTCAGTAACCCACCTCTCCTTCCAGTACATCTGTATTAACCATCAGCCTATTCAGTATTTTAGTCTTATGAAGTCATAAAGAACAAATCCATCACATGAAAATATTTGCCACTTTGTTATTAATTTTCCTAATATATATATATATATATATATATATATATATATATATATATATATATATATATATATTTAATCTCGATTACGATTGAACACTATGGAAAAAGACTGCTACTACTTTAATGCATTGCCCTTCGTATAAAATTAGCACTATGGCGGTTGTTATGGCGTTTATACATCACGTTTATAATGCGTTAAAAATTACTTTTCTCTCCCCTGCGCCGATAGCTTAGGGTTATGTGTCTTTGATTGATGTCAAATCGGACGAGCTTCTATTGCGGCATGAATCAGTCGGGTGTTTAGCTACACTGATGAGCTGTGATACAGCGAAACAATTTGTGAATAACTAATATATATATATATATATATATATATATATATATATATATATATAAGACTCAAACTTTATAATTTATTACGTTGAAATCATAATCCCGATCCAATTCATCAGGCATATAATAAAAAGAAAAAAAATAGTGTAAGTCTATTTGTGGGAGTGAAAAACAAGAGAGTGGGAAATGTATGGAAGTTCTACGAAAGAAAGAAGCTGAGGGCAGGAAAAAAAATTCAAGAAAGAAGTTTTAAAGGGAGAAATTAAATAATGGTTTAAAGGAGTGAGATACAAATAAATATGAGTTATCAGTTGCATAAACCTCACCTTAGGCCCTTTACCTGTTCTTCTTCATCTTTCGTTATACTTCTCTCTAGAACTTTCATACATTACCATCTCATCAAATTTGTTTCTCACTCCCATACATACACATAAACTATAACCATGAAATATTAGTGTTTGAGCCTTTTATATTATATTCTTGCTCTGTCTTGATTTTAGCCTCTTGGAAACATATATATATAAGTTTCTAAATAATAATAATGAGTTAACGGTTTTTTGACGACATCATCAAATTTTTGCATTGAATAATTAGCATAAAAACAAACAAACAATAAAATAAAATCCATAGTCCTAATAAATAGTTTAAATACCCTACAAAAAGATAACCCTTTATGAAGTCGTGAGAAAACAAATGTTTCGGCAGTTGTTTTATATACACAAAACCCTTTCAGAAAAAATTAAAATAAAAAATAAATAAATCTCCATAGACACGTAAACCAGACTAGGCGAAATCATCTTCCGTTTTAAATTTAGACACCCCAACCTTACCCTGACTTGACATCTATGAATGTAACTCTATACTGATACAAATTATTAACACCCTACACCCCTTTCTATTTAAACAATCGCTCTAGCCGTTACCATGGAAATTTTGATTTCAATAATGAATATGCTATTAAAACACGTAAATTTCAGAAATAAGTTATTCCAAAAAAAAAAAAAAAAAATCGCTTAAAGATGGGACAGAGCTTACTTTAATTCAATTTAATTCAAATAATTATGTTGAAGTTTTCGGCTCTTGTTTTGAAACATGCGAACTCTTATGTAGCGTGTTGGAATCATATTTTGAAATAAATAATTATATATATATATATATATACACACACACAAACACACACGCACACACATATCTATCTATCTATCTATCTATCTCTCTCTCTCTCTATATATATATATATATATATATATATATATATGTATATATATGTATTAAATAATATAGACAAATTTTGTCTGTTTATATTAAGTAAATTCCTTTCATATTATCGAATAACGTTTTTAGTATTATCATTGAAACAAGAAAGAATATAACCATGTTGATACATGTTTTTATTGTTAATCCTGTCTATCCTTTCGGCTTACATAAGCCATCATCGGAGATTCGAATACATTACAATAAATTAAATAAGAAAGATGGTAATTTTTTTAAAGATTGGTTATGTGGGCATTGCAACAATGATAGTGCGGTTCATGACATCACACATGACCACGTGAGAGTGAGAAGGAAGAAAATTTTAAACAGCTTTCCATACTTAACACTTTTCTTCATTCTGACTCTCACGTAGTCATCTGTGATGTCATGAACCGCAATGCGATATTTGCTTCCTGCGTTTCATATTCACGAATTTATCTTTGCATAGCAATCTTCCATGCAAACAAAACAAACTACCATTGTTGCAATGTCCGCTTAACCAATCTAAAACAAAAATTAACTGATCCCTTTACTGCTGAAACTGTAAGTTCTATTCTAATAATTTCTTTTCTCGTATTTATTGCTTGTGGAACTCTTTCCCGGGTCCTTGCTTTCCAGCCACCTACGTTTTTCATAAAATGAAAATCTAATCGCCAGCTTGCATCTTTCTGAACCCTGTTCTTTTCTCCTCACTAAAGTCTTCTTTTTTGTTCACAAATATTTAATACATAAATATCAACCAACAACATGCCAAACCGCATTCAAAGAGAGACACATTTTAACTGAATATACTCACATAGACCTTGTACGTCATAAATATCACAAGGAAAACCACATGAGAAAACTATCGGGAAATAGAGAAACTGCCAACATGATGTTCTACCTAAAAGAAATATGTTCATACCAAAACAAATAATACCTACAATAGATCATTTATCAATAAAACATACATTTATACGGAAAGCATAAAATTATGTACAAGATATCTGAAGTTGAAGGCATAACATTGCCTATAAAATATATTTAGTTGAAAAGATTTCAGAATTAATTAACCCATAGAGATTTCTATACCGCTATACAAAATCAACCAATTAAGCTTTCACTCTCAATAAAACCTTGCATTTTCTCAGGATTATCACTTTGCTTGGAGTGAAATGATTAAAAAGATTGCATAAGATCAGTAAGTTTGCTGCATATATCTATATATCTGAATTATCAGCTGACTTCAGTCTTTCTTCAGATTTATTATATCTGTTTCCTGAATGCGTCAAGACTGTTTTGTAAGAATGATTTCGAGCAAAATTAAATTTGCATATCAAACAGACAGATTTTCAGACAGGAATATATGGATATGTGTGTGTGGGTAGATAGATAGATAGAAAGATAGGCAAATATAAATTAACGGACTGATATATATATATATATATATATATATATATATATATATATATATATATATATATATATATATATATATATATATGCGCGTGTGTTGCTTTAGCACTGGGAATTTAACTAATTTCTATGAATAATAATAAGCTGAGGACATATTATTCCATCTGCTTTTATGTAACTTTATTTTTAATAAAGAAAAAAAAAACGCTTTAATATGAATTTTGATTGTAACGAGGTGCTGATGGGTTGTGAAACAAATGATTTTGCTTTAAAACTTTGTATGAAACGAATTCTTTTGTCAAACGAGCGAGAATGCCAATGTATATATGCAACGGCATTTCTTATCTGATGGATTCCCAAGTTAATACCACCCGGCCATCTTCAAGATTTCAGTATACGGCTTCATATATATATATATATATATATATATATATATATATATATATATATATATATATATATATATATATATATATATATATATGTGTATATAAAGCAGATTATCATTTTGAAATTGTGGATAAGTGCGCACACGGAATAATATGTCCTCAGCTTAGATTATTTATAGAAATTAGTTAGAGAGAGAGGCAGGCACGCACGCTGCAGTAATGGATATCGGCTTGGATTGAGGAATCGGAGAGCCGAGTTCGAATTCCAGTCGAATCCATTACATTCACTTACGTGCTAATACCCATGGAAAAGGTATGAATCCTCTTCTTCTCCCTCCAGCTATGGGTAAAAAAGCAGGACAGACTGGGTTCTATAGCCTTGGATGGCAACTGGTCTAGGAAAAGGACAACTCTGAATTCAAAACCTGCGGAGGGTCGTTTGGGAACCTTGTGGCATTCGGTGCACCAGGTCTCTGTATTCGTCCCTCCAAAAAGTGTGGATGGTCCTGCATATATATATAAGCTGTCCATAAAGTTCGTGTGCACTTTAAATATTTATAACTTTATTTGTATTTACGATAGAAATAATTTGTAAAAGGATTAGAAAGAAGTAAATCTATATTATTTTAAGCTTTTATCGAAATTTTATTAAGTTTCCACATTTCCACCATCATTAGCAACACAAAGAAATTTTTTAACAAAACAGTGCTCAATGTAAATTTAAAGAGCATATATATTATAAATTACCTGATTGAAAATATGTTTTTTCGCTACACAGTAATAACCACGTGTTCAAAAAGTGGTTTACTCAACAGCAACCTTCATTTAGGATGAATAAATACAAAAATCAAACATCGCTTTCAAAGTATTTCTGGAACCTAAAAGAATTAAATAAAACACCTACCGTAAAATGGAAATTAATAAGAAGCTAGAATGTGTAGGCCATTAAATGACCTATGTCCTTTGTGCATACCTGAGAAACTATATATTACTAAGTTTATAAAAAATAAAAAATTATTGAATCAGAGAAATGAAATAGCTGTTTTTTGCCGTCATTGTCAAAAATATTTTTAAATAATATTTAAAAATAATATTAAAAATTGGGAACTGGTAATATGTATTTATATATTTATATTTGATATGAAAAAATAATTTTAAATAATAAATTTACGTGTTTTTCAAAAGAAATATAGTCAATAATTACGAGTAAAAATATTTCAAAATTGTAGTTAAATAAAACGTAAACACACCTAAAAAGAATCTTTAAGTATACGAGTAAGAAAAAAAATGTCGAAAAATTTTTTGACTTTAATAAAAAAAAACAGACGACATTCATTTGACGGATGTCAGAAATCGTTGAAAAATATACCCCTACTATCCCTAAGGTTAACCCCTTTTTCGAACTCATAATTGATGCAACAATAGTTAATAAAAATGAAGATGCTACCACCCCTGTCTGAATGATTGGATTTCTCTGTATCCTTGGAAACAGTAAATTATGAATTTATATTTGCGTTTAAAACTCAGTAAATTTAAAAATAAGTTATTCCAATATTCGCATGAGGATGAAACGGAACAAATGCTTTTGATTTAATTATATAATTAATTTTTTTAGCTTCCAGTTTTGAAACATGGTTATTACTGTGTAGCGAAAAAAACAAATTTTCAATCAGTTAATTTAATAAATGCATATATATATATATATATATATATATATATATATATAGGGTGTGATAGATAAACTGTCGAAATTTTTACACTTTTAATTTTGCACTTGCGCATGGTTTGTTTTTGATATTGTCGACTGCACTGTATAGCAGGATCAGTTGGACACAGTCTGTGAGAAAAAGAGCATCTTAATAAGGCTGGCAAATCTACCCAGGATCTTCAGGGTAACAATGGCCAGTGTTACCCTGAAGTTCCCTTTAGGTGAATCCTAGGTAGGTTTGCCTGGATCAGTAGGATTATCTTAGGTTTTGCTCTACTTAGTGTATTGAGCACTTTGCGTAGTTGTCTTTTCTTTTTGTTTTTTCTTGGGACTTGGACCTCGAACACTGGACGAATGTTTTCGCCATGTTTTAATGTTCTTTCTTTTTTTATTCTGCATTTTTTTTCCTCGGGTACCAATTTGTTCTACTGCATGTTTAGCTATCCGAGGTTTTTTACCAAACGAGTACCACCCTTTATATATATATATATATATATATATATATATATATATATATATATATATATATGTGTGTGTGTGTGTGTGTGTGTGTGTGTGTGTGTGTGTGCTTGCGATGGTGTCATTGTTGAGAAATATTACTCCACCATACTTGAAGGCAGAAAAGTATGACTTAACTTCGGCAAACATTCCTCCATTCGTTGAGTTTTTCCGATACATTCCATTATTCCTTGAAAGCATCAATTACATGAATTTTTAAAATCCTGGTCTTTTTGAGTAGAAATTATCACAGCTTTCCATCCCATTTACAAACTAACTGAATATTTCAGTGACGCTGCGGACTTCAATGTATTATTCAGGGTGTCCATAAAGTCCGTGTCCACTTTAAAAAATTATAAATTTATTTTGTATTTGCGATATAAAGAATCTGTAAAAAATGTTATAAAGTTTTAAGTATAGTTAAAATAACTAATGTGATTTCAGGCATTACTGTAAATCAGTTGGCATATGTTTTCCGTGAACTGCAAAATCGTATTACCTTTTGTATTGCTAACGATAGAGGACATGTGGATACTTAAATAAAATTTTAATAAAAGCTTAAAAAAGTATAGATTTACTTCTTTCTAATCCTTTTTACAAATTATTTCTATCACAAATACAAATAAAGTTATAAGTTTTTTAAAGTGCATACAAACTTTTTGGACAAACTATATATTTTGTCTTCGTTCTGTTTTTTTTTTTTTTCAGTATAGTTTTTGGATGAATATATTCGCAACACTTTTGTTAGCAGATGTCCTATCATTTGCAGGAAAAAAAATGATATATTTAATTTAGCAGCAAACTCTAAAAAAAAATCAAATCCTTCTCTTATTTCCATCATAAACGGCGAGAAACCTACCTAATGAATTTGTGGGACTGAATACCAGAGCAGGGAGACTTGATGGTACATCTGAAAAGAATACAAAGACAAACTAGACCAAAACCTTAGCTTCTATTTTGGCTTTAATGCAAGATCCTAACTATTACTGAGAAATAGGGTACTAGCTCACACTGGAGGTCGACAATCTATCTTCTGCCTTGCCTGTAACGCAGAATCCTAAACATTGTAAACAAATAAATAACTCGTTTACACACGAGGCTAAAAATCTAGCTTCTATCTTGGCTCTAACGTAGAACCCTAAACTTCACTGAGATATAGGTAACATTTATCGAATCCAGTAACTGTTGTAACATTTTCTTTCTAATTTTCAGTAAATATTCTAGACAGATCATTAAAACTTTAGAATGGAATATTTTCGTATATCAATTTTCTTTTCTTTCGTTTGTGAGTAAATCGGAAATTTTTCAGCAGACTTTTGTAAACACATTGTAAATTACTAATTCTACCTCAGCGACAATGTTTTTTATGTGTTTTACTGCTGCCTTTCTTCACACTGTTTTTTACTGGCTATATAGTAGAAATATGTTTTGTTTTTTATGTTATTTTTTAGTAACTTCCGTTTACGATGGCCAACGATTTGAAGCCTTCTCTTATTTTTCTGTTTTTAAACATATCTGCTTTAGACTCGTAGACGATCAATCACTTTGAAGATATCAATCATTCGAGAGCCTCTATTCAACTTTCCTCTTTTCTAGAATTAAACAGCAACAATAAAAAAAAAGATACCAAATAAAAATACGGGTACGTCTTTGCTTGTTTCTTAAATGTTGGCGCCCCAAGTATTTATACTCTCCACTCTTTCGACGCCATTGCTGTTGTTTGTTGACGGAGGAGATAAAAATGTATCCCCTTTGAAATATATTGCTAGTGAGAAATGGAAAGTGTTTCTTTCGCACGGATCAAAGAATAGCATTTCTTTTTTATTCGTTTGTATTTGTTTATTTTCCCCACTTTTTGTATGTTCATTTATCTGTAACACATTTCCGTTTGGTCTTCTTTCTTTTTTTAATTTAGTCACTTTTCTTTTTGAACTTTTTTTTTATTTATTTTTGTACTCTTTATCAATCTTAGTTGATCTCTTAGATTTTTCCTTCTTTTTCGGATTTTCGTTTTTTCTCTCTGTCTTTTTTTAGCATTTGTTACTTTTCACCAAACTATCTTTCTCATTTTTCATTCATTTATTCGACCAAGTATTTGGTTAATTCTCCTTCTTTTCATCGTATTTTTTTCCCTTTCTTGTCTATATTTCTTTTCTTCCAATGCTTCTTTTACAATGTCCTCCTCTCTTTTCTTCTTAATTTATTTGAAAAGATTAATTATTCGCGTAGCCGTTTCTTTTTCTTCATGTATTATTCTCATCTCTGTTCTACATACATTTCGACATACTTTCTCTTTCAGCTTGATCTTCAAGTTCCCGATTTATTTACTTTCTTTTTTATATTGATATCTGTCTATATCTCTGAGATGAGGTATTATATTCCTTTGCATTATTCACATTATTCAGACTCTTATCTTCATCTTCATTGCCATATTCACAACGTTTCGGCCTTTGTACGACCCGGTATTCAGGAGTTTCAAACCCTTTATTTCGTCTATCAGGGAGGGTTGTTCTAGTTCCACGTGTCATGCCTCTTCCGGGTGTCTCAGTTATTTACCTTTAACTCAACTCTCAAAGATTTGTTTCACCACTGTTCCGGCCTTGTATTGAAATCACAACTCTTTGGGTCTAGTCACTGGATCTAACCAACTTCTTTATCCTTTGTCTTTGATGACATGTGTGTATTAATTTTTTTTTTTGGGGGGGGGGGCATTTACAAATCTAATGCATCTGCAACGTTTTTTTTGTTTTTTTTACCAGTGCTCATGTTGCATTTTTTTTCTGTTATCATTATTATTTATTACCAGAGTTTATATTGCACTTTTTGTTGTTATATATTCATTGCTTTTCTTTGGAACTCTTCATTACTGATTCCGATATTGTATTCATTTCTATGATTGGTCGGCTCAGGAGACTTTTTTTTTTATTTCTTTCTCTTTTATCTTGATCTTTATTTTACCTTCCTTATTTTTTTCTTTCTTTTTTCTTTTTCTTTTTCTTTCTTTGTAAATTGACAAGTTCATTTCAATTTACTTTTTCAGTCTTTTCTTCCTTCATCAAATACTTTTATTGTTTTATATTTTTCTTCTTTTCATTCCTTCTTACTTACAATAAGGCATGCTATTTATTCCTTTCATTCTGTCTTACTTTCTTCATCAAGACGTTCTTCTTCCTTCACTTTTTCTTTCAACTTTCTTTTTTCCTTGTGTTTTTGTTTGTATTTTATTTATTCATATTTATTCATTCTTACTTTTTTCATCTGATTTAATTCCTATTTTCTTTTTCTTTTCTTTCTATATCATGAATTTTGCTCTACTTACTCCTTCATTTATTCATTTCTTTATTCATTCGAACAATTGATTTTATTTTTCATTCAATTCGTTTTTCTTTCAACAAATTCTTCCCTGCTCCTTAATTTTCTTTATTTTATTTCATCAAGCGGTTTCCATGTTTTATATATTTATTCTTTTCCTTCAATCATTATTTCTTTCATTATTTTATTTTCATTTTATCTTTAACCTCATTCATTTCCCTTCTTTTGCATTAAGGTTTTCGCTTTTCTTTTCCTTTCTTTCTTTTTTTTCTTTCTTTCTTCATCACTTTACTTTCTTTTCTTTTTTTTCCTTAAGGGTTTTTCTTTTTTCTTTAGACTCATTCATTTTGTTTCTTTTTCATTTAGACATTCGCTTTTCTTTTCTTTTATGTTTCTTTCTTTCTTTCTTTCTTTCTTTCTTTCTCTGCGTCTTCATCACTTCCTTACTTACTTTATTTATTTATTTATTTATTTTTTCCTCACTTCCTTTCTTTCATTCTTCATCACTTTACTTTTTTATTTCTTCATCTTTTAACTTTCTTTTTTTCCTTTCTTTCTTTCTTTCTTCGACACTTTACTTTATTTTCTTTCTTTCTTCATCACATTACTTTCTTTTCTTCCTTTTTCCTTTCTTTCGTTCTTTCTTTTTCCTTCATCACTTAACTTTCTTTTCTTTCTTTCTTTCTTCATCACTTAACTTTCTTTTCTTTCTTTCTTCATCACTTTACTTTTTTTTCTTTCTTTTTTTCTTCATCACTTTTCTTTATTTATTTTCTTTCTTTCTTCCTCATTTTACTTTTTTCTTTTTTTTCCTTAACAGTTTTTCTTTTTTCTTTAGACTCATTCATTTTGTTTCATTTTTCATCTAGACATTCGCTTTTCTTTTCTTTTATGTTCCTTTCTTTCTTTCTTTCTTCATCACTTAACTTACTTTCTTTCTTTCTTTCTTTCTTTCTTCTTTCCTCACTTCCTTTCTTTCATTCTTCATCACTTTACTTCTTTCTTCATCATTTAAGTTTTTCTTTCTTTCCTTCTTCGTCACTTTACTTTTCTTTCTTTCTTTCTTTCTTTCTTTCTTCATCACTTAACTTTCTTTTTTTTTCTTTCTTTCTTCCTTCGTCAGTTCACTTTCTTTTCTTTCTTTCTTCGTCACTTTACTTTCTTTCTTTCTTCATTAATTTACACTCTTTTCTTCCTTTTTTCTTTCTTTCTTCATCACTTAACTTTCTTTTCTTTCTTTCTTTTCTTTTTTTCTTTCTTCGTCACTTTCTTTTCTTTTCTTTCTTTTCTCATTACTTTCTTTTCTTCTTTTTTTTCTTTCTTTTCTTTCTTACTTTCTTTCTTTCTTCGTCACTTTGCTTTTTCTTTCTTTCTTCATTACTTTTTTTCTTCTTTTTTTCTTTCTTTCTTCATCACTTTACTTTCTTTTCTTTATTTATTTTCTTTCTTCCTCATTTTACTTTTTTACTCAAGAGTTTTTCTTTTTTTCTTTAGACTCATTCATTTTGTTTCCTTTTTCATCTAGACATTCGCTTTTCTTTTCCTTTCTTTTTTTCTTTCTTTCTTTCTTTTTTCTTCATCACTTAACTTACTCTCTTTCTTACTTCATTTATTTCTTTTTTCCTCACAACATTTCTTTCATTCTTCATCACTTTACTTTTTTCTTTCTTCATCATTTAACATTCTTTTCTTTCTTTCTTTCTTCGTCACTTAACTTTTTTTTTCTTTCTTTCTTTCTTTCTTTCCTCATCACTTAAATTTCTTTTCTTTCTTTCTTCCTCACTTTATTTTCTTTTCTTTCTTTCTTTCTTTCTTTCTTCATCACTTTCTTTTCTTTCTTTTTTCATCACTTTACTTTCTTTACTTCCTTTTTTCTTTCTTTCTTTCTTTCTTTCTTCATCACTTTACTTTCTTTTGTTCCTTTTTTCTTTCTTTCTTTCTTTCTTTCTTTCTTTCTTTCTTTCTTCATTACTTTACTTTATTTTCTTCTCTTTTTCTTTTTCCCCCCTCATCACTTTACTATGTTTTCTTTTTTACTCAAGAGTTTTCCTTTTTTCTTTAAACCGATTCATTTTGTTTCCTTTTTCATCTAGACATTCGCTTTGCTTTCATTTATGTCTCTTTCTTTCTTACTTTCTTTCTTTCTATTTTATTTCTATTTTCTTTCTCTCTTACTTTCCACATCACTTTATTAAACTTTCCTTGTATCTTTATACCTATTCATTTTTTCGTTTTTTTCGTCTAGACCTTCGCTTTTATTTTTCATTGCGTCTTTCATTCTGTCTTTTTTTCTTTTTTCTTTCTTTCTGTATCACTTTACTTTCTTTTTTCTTCTTCAAAAATTTTTATGTTACTCTTACCTTTATACTCATTCATTTTATTTCCTTCTTCATCTTGACATCCGCTTTTCTTTTCTCTATTTCTTTCTTTTTTTTCTTTTTTTCTTTTTTCTTTCTTTCCTTCTCATTAAAATCCTTGGTAATCATTAGCTTCCTTTGTTTCCTATTTCATTCTACCATATTTTTCTGTTTTCATTTTTAGAAAGATTTAATACAAAATACTTGCCTCGTTTTCGTCCTTCTCGTCTGACTCAATTACACTTTCTCTTTCTCTTTTAGCCTTATTGTGTCGTCTCGTTTGTTACATTAGACACCGGTCTGAGTTAAAAGTAATTTAATGTAAGATCAATTCATTTAGATAAATAACATTGTTCGTCCTACAGACTTTAAATGACTCGTCAAAATGGATGAAACGTTTTAGCCAACCGTTTATATTTTTAATGAGTGGTGAAAAAAAAAACGAATTGGTTTCTGTCGTTATAAAGATGGAAACAAAGAGTAAGAGATAAGGTCATTCAGTCCATTATTATTGAATATTTGAACATTTTCTGTTGCATTAAATTTCGTTGAATATCAGAATCTACTAGTGATGAATTACTTGAAGATTCTCTTTTGGCTCAGTCTGAAACATCACATGGCGAAAGAAGCTCGCTCATCTCTGAGGATTGAAAGACCAACTAGGGGTGACACAGGTCGCCCGGGGTATAGCGACATCCCCTAACTCCAATGAATTTGATATTATATTGAAAGCAAAATTAATATGACCAGAGTAATATTTTAGGAACTATCTTGGGTATGACGATAAACTACACCCGCGTCCTGGGTAAGACGATAAATTACATTCAACAGTAAGGCCTCTGATCAGGAGGCATTGAGGAACATGGAACCACCTCTTACGTGCTGATATTCCCAGATCCATTCTTACTCAGGGTGGTAGCACTTGTTAGGGTTCAGGCTATGGGCAAATAGTTAAGCCCCAAACCCGTCCGCGTCCTTTTAAGACACTAGATTACATCATGCGTCCTGAGTAAGACGACAAACGAAGTCCGACATCAAGGCCTCTGAAAAGGATGTTCTTAGGGACGTAGAACAATCGCTTAATTGCTGGTGCTCCCAGGTCCTCCTTGACGCACAGTGGTAGCACCTGCCAGAGTCTCAAATATGGGTCAATAGTTAACCCCCAAACTGGGGTCAAAACACTATGAAACTGTAAAAATAATTTTTAATACCAGCAATACATTATTACCAACAATACATTTTTGAAGAAAAAATATTACCAGCAATATACAGCTGATGTGCACACGACCATAACTGAATTTGTTTGCAAAGTACTTCACAAGAACGGAGAATCTCGCACATTCATAACTGCTCATGGCGTATCAAATGTAAACAAATGACGTCATACATTAAGAAATGGACAAAGTCCGACAATTTTTATGTATTAAAGACATTTTTATGTTTAACGTTCTTTTTATAGATACAAGTATTTAAGTAAATGCTCTGTTTATAATAAACAGTATTAAATAACATTTACCGGCCTGAATGTCCGAGAAATTTTCATAGAAAATATTCGTCCTCCGACAGGACTGTTTATTATAAACAGAGCATTTACTTAAATACTTGTATCTATAAAAAGAACGTTAAACATAAAAATGTCTTTAATAAATAAAAATTGTCGGACTTTGTCCGTTTCGTAATATATGACGTCATTTGTTTACATTTGATACGCCATGACAGTTATGAATGTGCGAGATTCATGGAAGATTGAAGTTTATAAGCAGTAAATTCAACAGTGCCTACCGAACGATCCTTGGTGGCCGAGAGGTTAGGTACATCAGCGTAAATGACGGTTCCGTATAGGATGCAGGTTCGAATCCTGTCCAAGGACGAATATTTGCTATGAAAATTTCTCGGACATTCAGGCCGGTAAATGTTATTTAATACTGTTTATTATAAACAGAGCATTTACTTAAATACTTGTATCTATAAAAAGAACGTTAAACATAAAAATGTCTTTAATACATAAAAATTGTCGGACTTTTCTTGATAAATAGATAGACGAAAACATTAGACATAGGTTAAAAGTGAAATTTATTGGGTTGGTGCATAATTATCAGGCGTTTTGAACAATATTTATTATGAAAAAAGAAACCTAACAATTCAACAATAACATTTTTAAGTGATTTTTCCTAAGAGTATGAATAGTTCCTCGTTTTGTTATAAGCTGAAAATAAAATAATATAAATAAAATAAAAAAACATAAATAAAAAAGTAAACAAAACGGCCATTTTTATTAACAAATAACTCGCCTACAAAAGCGCCTGATAATTATGCACCAACCCTATAGTAATGGCGGCAATATCCGCGGAAAATATGAGAGATTAAATGTGAAATAATATAAAACGAAAAACGAAATTCCAAATTAATTGTATAAAAAACATCACGTAGCTTACTGGAATGCCGAATTTACAGGTAGACATTTTGACCCAAACTTGGAGATAAGTTCATTTCATCGACGACAATTCGATTCATGGACGGTGTTCAGCTCGATCGTCAATGTCTTGTAGTGTACAACACTTTTCTCAGATCATTTATTAAAATGACATCGTGCGAATGAACCATGTAGCTCTTCGAAAAGAATAACCTGCATATAATCTCTTAGACTGGCCCCACAGAATCATAACTTTAACAAAACAGATCACTTGAAGACTTCCAAGAGCTGCTTAAAGCTAAAACATTGTTATCCTATATAACTAAAAGAGAAAATAATGTCATTTGGACCTGATCTGGCATCTCGTCTGCAGACGCTCTCTCTAACATACGTGCCGTTGCCTCCCTCTGTCTTTTTTACAAATACTTTCACGATAACTGCTCCAATGAGCTGCTTTCGCTGCTTCCCAGACTTCATTAATTTAAGTGTTCAGCTAGGCTGGCATCTCGCTCTCACCTTTTCACTGTCGAAACTGTCAAATCTAGCCGTCTCTTTTACTCCAATAGCTTCATGTCTCGCACTTCTTGCCTGTGGAACACCCTCCCCATTTTTGCTTCTTTGATAGCTATAATCTCCAACTATTCAAATATAATGTCAATCGACGTCACCATATTCCCTGATCTATCCCCTAACCTTCTCTTCATCCTCTGTATCACTCTTCTTTGTTCTCGCTGAAACTCGCTGGAACCACTTGCATGCTAGTGGCTCCCCGCCTTGCTTGGGGTTGAATGTTAAAAAAAAGCAAAGAAAAGAGGTTGATATTTCGCATCATTTTGTAGCAAATACAAGGTGTCCATAAAGTTCGTGCGCACTTTAACAAATTTATAACTTTATTTATATTTGCGATAGAAATAATTTGTAAAAACGTTTAGAAAGATGTAGATCTATATTTTTTAAGCCTTTATTGAAATTTTATTTAAGTTTCCACATGTCCTCCATCATTAGCAATACAACGGGTAATATGATTTTGCAGTTCATCAAAAACATTTGCCAACTGATTTACAGTGATTCCTGAAATCACATTAGTTATTTTAGCTATGCTTAAAACTAGGTACATTAAATTTTATAACTTTTTTTACAGATTATTTCTTTATTTGCGTAAACTATTTTATTGTGATATTCTTTTAATAGGCATATTTTATAAATGTTAAGTGACAATAACACTAAATTTCGGTCAGTGAATACGAAAGATTATCTATAAAGAAATGGTTTATTTCAGCATTACCATTATTATTACCATTACAACGTTTCGCCAAGTGCTCTAAATCGATCCTCAGGTCTCCAATCTTTATGGTCATGTGTAAGTTCTTTTGTTATTATTACCCTTGTAATGCTGATTCCTCTTCGTTCCTTTAAAAGCAGTGTTTCTTGCTTCACAACTTGATCTGGATACTTCATAAGGAAATATCGAAATCCTCAGATGTTGGAATTACAGGCTAATAATATAGCAGTAACTGGACGATTTAGAAATATACACACAGTGATTGAAAAGTAACTCCTTATTTTATGTACAATGGACTCTTCCGTCTAACTATACATTTCACAAGACGGGAGCGTCCATCACACATAAAATAAGGAATTAATTTTCAATCACCCTGATTAACTGTTATGTAGCAAAGTGATGTTGTCATCTTGTGCCCTTCAGTTCAATCCCTTTGTAGTATAAAAAATTACTCTGATTTGGCAGGAACAAACCGCCGGAAAATGGTCAGAATTAACATACTACTCAGCATAGAAGATAGCCTATGTCCAAATGTTAATGGAAATATGAAACATTCGACATTTACTGACCGAGTAACCGGTGCTACTGACGTTTGCAATTTTCAAATGTATTAGGTTGGTGCAAAAATAATGACGTAATAACGTCGTTTTTTTGACGTTAAAAAATACGTCAAAAACGACATTATTACGTCAATATTTTTGCACCAACCTAATACGTCCTTTCAATTTGGCCAAATGAAAAATAATGTTCACCAATGATTATAACAGAAATTTGCCAGGTCTACATGTAAAATTAAATAACTTGTATACACAAAAATTGATGTAGGATTGGATAAGACCTATAGAGTCTCAACGCCTGCGTATGTATAGTTTAACTGAGGTAAATAAGGAGGGTATTTCCCTTAGAAGTATTTTATTTCATTGTGGGCTCCCTGTAGCATGAAATGGCCAAACGTTAACCGAGTTATTAAAGACGGGGTCAGATTTGAATTTCCGTTTTCCCAATTTATTAGATATTCCGATTTGTATTCGATGGACAAGCTAATCGTTTTATATATATATATATATATATATATATATATATATATATATATATATATATATATATATATATATATTAGGTTGGTGCAAAAGTAATGACGTAATAATGTCGTTTTTTGACGTTAAAAATACGTCAAAAAACGACATTATTACGCCATTATTTTTGCACCAACCTAATACTTAGCTTTTTCACTGATGTTTTTCTTCAGGAAACATTACAAATCTTTACTCTCTTTATCGAAGTTCTCGTATTACACAAAATTTGTTTCTGGAGTTTATGCATTCATCCACTGAGGGTGTTAAATTTGTTTTTAACAAAATTATATTTTCCAAGATTGATGGCATATCGATGGGTAGCTTCATGGGCCTTGAATTGGCTTTTGTGGGACTTTATGAACATAATTTATTTGAAAGTTGCCATACACCATCTATGTACCTACGTTATGCGATTGATACTTTTTCCGTTTACAATTCTTTTGAAGAGGCAGGGGAGTTTCATCTTAAGCTTAATTCTCTCCATCCATTTCTTCGATTAACTATGGAACTGGAGAATGTTTCTGCGTTACCATTTTTGGATGTACTGGTTGAAAGGGAGCAGGGGTCGTTTATTAACCAGCGGATATCATAGGCACACATTTACTGGCTTGTACACCAAATGGAATTCTTTTGTCCCAAAGCCCCGTAACATTAATTTAATTTCTACCTATTCTACCTTGCTTTGATGATATGTTCGCCTTGTAATTTGGAGAAGGAATTGGCAAAAATTTACAATATTTTCCTTGACAATTGTTATCCGCAGAATGTTCTTAAACGTTTTAAGGCTCCTGTTGTTTTGGGACACGGTCTTTGTTCAGATTAAACTAAAACTTCTATGGGTGGATAGGGGAAATCAGAAATTGCTGATAGGGTATCGACGTGTATGATTTCTTGCTTTTCTTCCGTCAAGTTGTGTGTTGCAATTAATACTATTCCGGTGTTATAATTATGGTTTGCCTTATCTGCAAAATACTTTCGTAAATTATCAGTTTAAATGTCGTTCTCGGTCGGCGATGTTGGACGAACCAACGTGTCTGCTTATATAAGATACAGTGGAGCTTGTAACAGTAATCCCTTGACTCACTCAGCAATTGGACTTCTTTTGATTAACAACCAGGGTTGCGCTTTCGAATTTGTTGACGGAGCATTTAGAGTGTTGTGCAGGCTCGGTCGTTTAAACATTTACGGTTTTTAGAAGCTGTTTACATCAAGCTTCATCGACCGAATTTGTACAGGAAAAAAGAGAACTTTCTTCGTTCTCTGGATCTCATCGGTGCATCTTATGTAATTTTTGTTTTGTTTTGTAGTAACTAGATCTTATTTACATCAATTCATTTGTTTTTTAGTGACAAATTCATTGTAGTCGTGGTTCCTTATTAAACCCTCTCCGTTTTCATTTTTGAGGTTTTGCTAATTGTTGTTACAAATAATCTTTCTAAAGATATGTTGTGGGGGAAATGTCCCTTTAAAAGAATACACTCTGTCACTTTCAAATCATATTTAAATTTCATAGTACAAAATTTTATATATATCTATATATATATATATATATGGCCTGACGATTGCATATAGCATGAAACACACTGTCGCCTCTAAGTGTTGACATCTATGTTCACGTTTATATTTACACACGCACTATCTCTGATATTGAGCACTTTAGCCCATAAATATAGCACATCTTAAGACTATATTTCTTCATATATATATATATATATATATATATATATATATATATATATATATATATATATGTGTGTGTGTGTGTGTATGTGTGTGTGTGTTTGTGTACTAAATGGGATTGAATGCTTATTCGGCTGAAAGATTCTGAATATGAAAAATAAAGTGAGAATGCTTGGCAAAAAATAAGGCATGTTATTATTATTATTAATATTATTATTGTTGTTGTTGTTGTTTCTTTGATTTTTGTTATATACTCATTTCCTTACGGGTACCAACCAGAGACCTAAGTTGAGAAATGCTATCATAACATTATCATTAGTTTGTGAATAATAAGACAACTGAAGAGCACACCAACTTGACATGGATAAATCCCGTCTTAAGGCGTGAGCTGAACTTCAGAGAACCTTCCTTTTTGTATTTCTTTAAGCAACGTGCAGCCAGAGGTCCCTTCAATGAGTCTATGAGAACTTTTTTCAATTCAGACCTTAGGCTCCAATCACAACTGGAATTATTGATGTTCATTTCACGATCCTACTATTATGATTTTTGAAGATCTTCAAGGACATATCAGATCTTCAATATCCTGCAGCAACTCTTATGTCGATAAGAAAGCACATTCCGTTTAATTCTCATTAATCACGATATCTGGGTGATTAGGTTTTGTTTTTCTGTCTGTATGTATTGTAAAGTCCCATAAAATTGTTAGCGGTCATATCTCCGTAAACGCGGCTGATGTGGTCTTCATACCAGTTTCTTGCAATTTCTTTCCAGTAAAAGTTGCAGATCTTCCAGTGAAGATAATGGCACAGCAGAGTTTATATTCAGTGGATGCTAATAACGTGCAACCTGATACAAGATGGCCAATTGTTTCTGGATAATCATTACAGAATCTGCATTTCTAGTTTACATAATTTTTTCAGTTAATTTGCTTGAAAATTTCTGATTTGCAAGCATTGGTCCTATGCATTAAGATTAAAACTTTCAGTTTCAACTTTTTGCTCTATGTAACCACTGATGGGTACGAGGTTTGTCTACACCAACTTGTTTGGCAGGGGTTAAGTATTGGCCATGATGATGTTTATTATGCTTTTACTTTCATTTATAGGTTCCTTGCCGCTGCAGTATTTTCAATATAGTTTATGTTTTTGCACTTCTTCATTCGCTTGAAATTCCCATTGGAATTACTTGAATACTTATATTATGGTTAAACTGGGATCCTTAGCTATGATTAATTAATAATGAAACTGCCATTTTCGTTCATGATCGATTCCATCAATATTCTTCTGTTAAGCTGACAGAGTAATTATATATTCTAGTTTCTCTAAGTAGAGTCCAATGGTGTTATAAAAACCACGTTGAATTCCAGTAAGATATCTTTAATCATTTCTAAGATACAACGGTTCAAAGGTTAATCTAACAAATGAACAAGTTTGATTTTTTACACGTTTTGGACAATTTTGCTGTTACACACTCTATGTAAAAATGCACCAATATGGAGTTGTAAGCTTAGAATTTTACAGTCACTCAAATTTGTTACCAAGAAAACTTTGAATATATGTCTGAAAGAATTTCAATGTGGATTTCTGACGATGTTGGACAGAGGACAGGGCATTCAGATCTGCCATTAGAAACCAATATTTCGTTTAATGCAGCGATCAATGTTTAAGCCGTTTAAGAAAAGAAACTGTTTAAAAAGAAATATTTTTTTCAATTTTGTTAGGTTCCTTGCGAGACCTTTATCAAGAAGTTTTTTTTTTCTGTTAGACACAGGAAAATCTTTCCGAATAAAATCGAAACAGTCTGTCTGGATTTACTTAAGACGCTACAGAAAAATTCAAAATTATCGGAATCTTGAAAAAATGGATTTCTTTTTTACTTTTCTTCGCTTTTTAGAAAAGTGATTTTTAAAAAAAATAATAATCAAGTTTTTGAATCTTTAGAAAAATAAAATCCCAATCAATTTTAAGGCATTGTTTATCAGGAAAATCTTATGTTTGTGATGTTATAAAACATAAAAATTTATCCGAAAAGATTTTCTTCGTGAAAAAGCAGTATCCAATATATAGAATTAAAATATGTTCACAGTCAACACTGTACACACACACAGACACACACATACGAACACAAACACACACATATAAGGCATTGCTCTTTGTAAGAAATGTGCGCCATGACGGCCAGTATAGTGTTTAAATATCTCGTATATAATACGTTAAAAATTTCCTTTCTCTTCAAATTTTCCTCATCAGAATATAGTCTATTGGTAAGAGTCTCTGACTGATATAAAAATGGTCAAATTTCGATCCCGCCTTGAAGCAATCATATGTCTATTCACACTGATGATTTGTGATAAAACCAAACATTCAACCTGTGGATGACTTATATGTATGTATATATGTATTTATGTGTATATATATATATATATATATATATGTATGTATATATATATATATATATATATATATATATATATATATATATATATATACATATATATATATATATATATATATATCATGTATATATATATATTATGTATATATATATATATATTATGTATATATATATATTATGTATATATATATATATATTATGTATATATATATATTGTGTATATATATTATTATTATATATTTATGCACATATATATATTTATTTATATATATATATATATATTTGATGTATATCTAAATATATTTTATATATATATTATATATATATTATATATATATTAAGTATATATATATATTATGTATATATATATTAATTATATATTATTTATATATTATGTATATATATATTTTATGTATATATATATATATAATTTATGTATATGTATATATTATGTATATATATTATGTATAGATATTATGTATATATATTATGTATATATATCATGTATATATAATGTATATATATATATATATTACGTATATATATATATATATAATTTATGTATATATATATATATCTTTATATATATATATATATTATGTATAAATATATATCTCTAATGTATATATATATATATTATGTATATATATTATATATGTATATATATGATTTATATATATATTATGTATATGTATATATATATATATATATTTTATGTATACATATATATATATAGTATGTATATATATATATATATTATGTATATATATATACATATATATATATTATGTATATATACATATATATATATATTATGTATATATATATATATTTTGTGTGTATATATATATATATATTATGTATATATATATATATATTATGTATATATATATATTATGTATATATATATATATATTATATATATGTATATATATTTTTTATGTATTTATATATAATTTATGTATATATACATTTTTTATGTATATATATTATATATATATATATATATATATTATGTATATATATAATGTATATATATATAATTTATGTATATATATATCTTTATATATATTTATCTTTTATGTATAAATATATATCACCTATGTATATTTATATTATATATATTATATATGTATATATATATGATGTGTATATATATTATGTATATATATATATATATATATATATATATATATATATATATATTATATATATATATATATGATGTATATATATATTATGTATATATTATGAATATATATTATGTATATATTATGTATATATATATATATATATATATATATATATATTATGCATATATTATATATGTATATATTATGTATATATATATTATGTATATATTATGTATGTATATATTATGTATATATATTTTATGTATATATTATGTACATATATATATATATTATGTATTTATATATATATATATATATATGTGTGTGTGTGTGTGTGTGTGTGTGTGTGTGTGTGTGTGTGTGTGTGTGTGTGTGTGAAAATATATAGAAAATAGGAAATAACTCGTTAGGTAAATCATCCAAAGTTCTTTGTATCTTTGTTATTAGTTTTAAAAAAGAGTGCTCGATGCAAAAGTAGATCATAAATATAAAAAAAATACATAAAAATATATAAAAAACGTTTCGCTTGAAGATGGAACAGAGCTTAGTACCTTAACTTTATTCAAATAATTATATTGAAATTTTCGGCTGTTGTTTTGAAACATAAGAACTCTTATGTAACGTGTTGTAATCATATTTTTAAATAAATAATTATATATATATATATGTGTGTGTGTGTGTATATTACATGAAATAGAATTTTGAATTTTCCTCATCAGAATATTTAACCAACAACTCCTATGTTGGCATTGTCAACTCAGAAGTAGTTGTAATCGGGGAAACATCCCTATGCGAGTCGGTTCCACAAAGCAGCTGTTCGTTGAAATAGGCTCCTCGAGTGGAACTTACAGTTACTCAGTTGAACACGCACGGAAGTGCGGTGGGGTCAGTATGTAAGAGTATCCGTGGCATGGTGGGTCTGAACCGTGAACTTTAGAAATGGCGTAACTAAAGAATGCACAGAGTTGGTCGAAAGTCAACCAACCATAATATCATTTTCTCTTTCAATGTTCCGTGGAGTATTATCAAGGTAAGAATTTCGCTTGAACAATACCAGAATAACATTCAGTTGAAGGACTCTCTTCTGGGAGCCATTGCAACAATCAACAAAGCATAGCAACATATAACCCTGTGTAACACCGTCAATGAAATTGAATAAACTGAATGTTCTCATTACGTTTTGGATGGGAGCGAGAAGACTTTCGGAACAGCATATATATATATATATATATATATATATATATATATATATATATATATATATATATATATATATTATTTGTTTGTTTTTTTTATGGCATATCAACCACTGTGGGTTATTTAAAACCAAATTTAAATGCCTATTTTTTCTGGCAACATTATTGTTTCCCAAAAAACGTATAACTGGCAACATTATTTTTTCCACAAAACGTGTAGCTGGCAACATTATTGTTTCAAAAAGGTATAGCTGGCAACATTATTTCTTTCCCAAAAAAACGTCTAGCTGGCAACATTATTTTTTCCAAAAAACCGTATAGCTAGCAACATTATTTTTTCCCCCAAAAAAGTATAGCTGGCAACATTATTCTTCGGAAAACACTATCTGAGGCCTTACTTGCTGTTGGACATAGTTTATCGTCATACCCAGGACGCGGGTGTAGTTTATTGCCATACTCAGGACGCGGGTGTAGTTATATATATATATATATATATATATATATATATATATATATATATATATATATATATATATATGTATGTATGTATGGTTCAACCCACCGTACAGCAAGAACGTAAAAACAAACGTAGGGAAAATATTCTTCAAACTCTTACACAAAAACTTCCCAGAATCCAGCACCTTACACAAGATATTCAACAAAAACACAGTAAAAATCATCTACAGCTGCACCGAGAGCATGGCACAAATAATAAAAAAGCACAATAGGAAAATTATCAACAAACCAGACGAACAAATTAGACCCACGTGCAACTGCTGAATAAAGAACGAATGTCCCTTAAACGGAAATTGTTTACAAAACAACGTAATATACCAAGCCACGATAAAATCACCAGATAATGAAGAAAAAGTATACATAGGAATAACTGAAGGACCCTGGAAATAAAGAAATTATACACACAAAACATATTTCACAAATAGTAAATATGCAAACAGTACAATGCTTTCTAAGTATATCTGGTAAATTAAAAACAAAACGAACATCACACCAAAAATATCTTGGAAGATAAGGAAAATATCATCTGCCTACAATAACCAATCAAAAACTTGCAAACTTTGCTCGGAGGAAAAAATAGCTATCATAACTTTCCCCGACCAAAATAAATTATTAAACAAAAGATCCGAACTCATCTCAAAATGCAGACATGAAAATAAATTTTTACTACGTAACCTAAAAAATTAAAAACGGAAAAAATAAAATAAAAACAAATAAATATACTAATAAACAAAATAACAATAAAAATAGAAATAAAACATAAATAAATACCGAAAAGAGAAAATATACAAGTAAAATAAATTGACCTAAATTCATCCAAGTAAATAAATGAACAAACCAATCCCAAATAAAGATAATCAATTAAAAACTGTTCCCGCCAAAATAATACTTAGAATGAACTACAACAATCAACCCCAAAACTGAACAAATAGCTTTAATTAAATTCCCAAACCAAAACAAAACTGTTAAATAAGTGATATAAACAAATTTTTACTACGTTAATGAATAAATAAATAAATAAAATAAGAAACAAATAAAAACAAGCAATATAATTTGACCTAAATAGATAAACAAACGACTTCCGGTGAAATAACCGCCATAACAGAATACCCACAATGCACCACTAACCCGTATGTATATATAAATAGCCGAGAAAAATAACAGCACATTTCGCCTGACGATTGCATATAGCCTGAAACAGACTGCCGCCTCTAAGTGTTGACTTCTATGTTCACTTTTATATTTACACCCGCTCTATCTCTGATATTGAGCACTTTATTCCATAAATATAGCACAGCCTATATTTCTTTATATATATATATATATATATATATATATAGGGTGGTCCGATAGTCTTGTCCCGACAAAATAATATAATTTTTTTATTTCAGATTGCTGACACGTGCTCATACACGAAGTTATATTATTCATATAGATCTTCGCGATGCGTGATAGCGTCAATGAAAGTGAATATATCGAATCCGGTACATGAGGTTTGTTCTTCTGATTACGTTTTACTCTGGGTGACAGGATAAACAGGATAATCGGACCACCCTGCAGTTCGTCTGGTAATAGCCATAGACCAGAGAGAGGTTACGCGGAAACTATTCGGAGACTTCAATGATTTTTTTAAAAAAAAATAACAGCAATTCTGTTGTAGCCATTGATAAGAATAGGAAATCCGACAAATAATAGAATCTAAAATAATTAAGAGCTCTGCGGATAGTGCTGGAGTACTGAAGAGATTTGCTATTGTGGTGGCACTGGTTGCCGTCTGTAATGCTATATTGGGAGCGCTTGAATGTGCTTTGCAAAAGGACAAGAATAATTGGAAATGCGATAAAGAAGCGAAACTATCGAGACGGCATTATAACTAAAAATAACAAGACCATTGTACGCCGTGCTGGTGTATTGAATCGAGTCGCTCTCATTTGATCTTCATCGTGACAGATTAGATACAACTAGTGTAAAATTTAATGCTTGCAAGAATAACGTGCATGATTCTCGCAATATCGACAAACACACGCAAATATTCAGTATTTTGAATTAAAAAGAAGAAAATAAAGCGATCCCGTAACGCGATTATTGTAACTCGATCAACAAAACGTAATAAAGATTTCAGACTTAGTTCTCCATCATAGACTGATAAATATTTATTCTCACTCGTGACTTTCCAAAATAAATTTACCTCAATATCGGCCTATATCTATGAAGTATTATGATTACTCGCATTATTTACATTATTTGGACTGTTATCCTCATCTTTATTGCCATATTCACAACATTTCGGCCTCTATATCTCTGAGATGGGGTATTATGATTACCTTCATTATTTACATTATTTGGGCTGTCAACCTCATTTTCATTGGCGTTTCGGCCGTTGTACGCTCCGGTCTTCTTCAGGTGATTGGATCTCTGACATGAGGTATCATGATTACTTGCATTTTCATTATTCGGACCGTTATCATCATCTTCATTGCAATATTCACAAAGTCTCGCCGATTGTAAGCTCGGGCCATCTTCAGTTGATTGGATCTCTGAGATGAGGTATGATGATTACTTGCATTATTTACATTATTCGGACTATTATCCTCACTTTCATTGTCATATTCACAACGTTTAGGCCGTTGTACATTAACAGCCTTCTTCAGTTGATTGGAATATCGAACCGTACCTTTTATTCCGTCCACCGGGTAGATTGTTTTAGTTCCATGTGCCATGCATCTTCCGTAGGTCTCAGTTATTTTTAAATCCTTGGATACGAGATAAAATCGAGGAACAATAATAAATATCCATTTATTTCCTCAACGGTAGCGCAATATTTCACAATGTAATCGCCACGTGCTGATTTAAAACTCTTTATTAATAAAAGAGAATGAATATTGAATGTTCTCTGTAGGGAAAGGGCTACCCTCATCATTATTATTCCATTTATTTTCTCAGCCAATAATGTATGCTGTTTTTATTTTTACCTAATTCCACTTATTATGTAATATCAGTATATATCTCTGAGATGAGGTATTATGGTTACTTGCATTATTTACATTATTCGGATTGTTATCCTAATCTTCATTGCCATATTCACAACGTTTCGGTCTCTATATCTCTGAGATGAGGTATTACGATTATTTATATTACTTACATTATTCGGACTGTTATCCTCATCTTCATTGCCATATTGACAACGTTTCGGTCTCTATATCTCTGAGATGAGGTATTACGATTATTTACATTATTTACATTATTCGGACTGTTATCCCCATCTTCATTGCCATATTGACAACGTTTCGGTCTCTATATCTCTGAGATGAGGTATTACGATTATTTACATTATTTACATTATTCGGACTGTTATCCCCATCTTCATTGCCATATTGACAACGTTTCGGTCTCTATATCTCTAATATTAGGTATTATAATTACTTGCATTATTTACATTATTCGGACTGTTATCCTCATCTTCATTGCAATATTCACGTTTCGGTCTCTATATCTCTGAGATGAGGTACTAGGATTATTTACATTATTTACATTATTTGGATTGTTATCCTCATCTTCATTGCCATATTCACAACGTTTCGGTCTCTATATCTCTGAGATGAGGTATTACGATTATTTACATTATTTACATTATTCGGATTGTTATCTTCATCTTCATTGCCATATTCACAACGTTTCGGTCTCTATATCTCTGAGATGAGGTATCATAACTAATTCCATTATTTAAATTATTCGGACTGTTATCCTCATTTTCATTGCCATATTCAGAATGTTTCTGCCTATATATCTCTGAGATGAGTTATCAGGATTACTTGCATTATTTACATTATTAGGACTGCTATCCTCATTTTCATTGCCATAGTCACAACTTTTCGAGCACGTCATTTTATGAATATGTCGAAATATGTAGTTTCGTTTCGATACACAGATTCTGTCGAGACGTCCATTGTCCTGAAAAATGTGTTTTAATAAAAAGATTTTACCAATTTTTTTTTTTTTCCGACAGTAACGTTACTTGTTCGGTCAATGACTGCTGAATCTTTCCTCATTATTCCATTTATTGTTCTCAGCTAGTAAACTGTTTTTAATTCTACATAATTGTATATTCATTCTTACTCTGCTGCATGAGGGAAAAAATATCCAACGTTTCCACATATTATGTCATATCAGTCTATAGGTCTGAGATGAGATTTTATGATTACTTGCATTATTTAATTAATTCGAACTGTTATCCTCATCTTCATCGTTATATTCACAATGTTTCGGCCTCTATATCTCTGAGATGAGGTCTTATGATTCCATGCATTATTTACCTTATTCGAACTGTTATCTTTATCTTCATTACAATATTCACAACGTTTTGGCTGATGTAAGCTCCCATCTTCTTCAGTTGATTGGAATTTCGAACGAGCCCTTTATTTCGTACACGAGGTCGATTGTTCTAGTTCCTCGCGCCATAAAACGCTGCTTAGATCAAGTGACTAGACTCAAAGTTCAATACCAGGTCACAGCAGTGCTGAACCAAACCATGGAGATTTGTGTTAATGGGAAATAACTGAGACATTCGGAAGAGGCATGGCACGTGGAACTATTTTCTATCATTTCGCACGCAACATTGGCCCCGACTTAAAATTTCTTGTATAATTTTATAAAATAGTCTTCTTCTTCTATGTGTCGCGTATCTTCAGACTGTTAGGTATTATGGCTCTCTTGTCTTTGTAACTCTTAATAAATTATCTCTTTTTGTTATAATCTGATAAACCTTGTTCCACCATCCATTTGCTCAAGTTCACTCGGTAGGTTATGCGGTGTTTTCCACTGCCCTTATTGTCCTCAGTCTGTCTTGTGAGTATCAGCTTTTCCAAGCCGTTTTCCTCATTATATGTCCGTGAAATTTCAAATGTCTGGTCCTTTTAGTTTCCATTTTCTTTAAAACTTAATAATCTCATGTTTCGTCGATTGTATTCTGAGCATCCTTCTGTAGAACCATACTTATCTTCGTTGGCATGTTCACAATGTTTGTCATCTTTTTCGGCGTGCGACTTCGCGTATAATCACTTAAGTTAAGCAACGCCGAGCCTGGTCAGTGAGTAGAGTGGTGAACGCTTGGAAATACTAGCTGCTGTAAGATTGGAGTAATTGATAATGGCTCGGAATTGTTAATCGGAGAGCAGAGTTCCAAATCCATTTGGGCTCGTTATATTCATTTAGACACGAATTCCCATGGGAAATCTTTGATATCCACCTATTATCCCCTCAGCTAAGGGTTAAATAATAAGACTTTTATGACGAAAACCATTATTACCGCCCAAATATAATAAATAAAATTTCCAACAAAATATTTCGATTTCGGAATTAAATAACTCATAGAGGTTGATATGCCTCTAAATAAACCCATAGAAGCTTTTAATGATTTGAAAACCAACAGGAGGCACGGTGAAGTAATTGATAACGGTTCGGATTGAGGAATCGGAGTTCGAATTTTAGTCGAATCCATTACATTCAATTACGCGATAATACCATTGGTAAAGGCATGAATCCTCTTCTGTTTCCAGCTATGGGAGTATAGCAGGACAGATTGAGTTCTATAGCTTTGAATGGCAACTGATCTACTGCTGAAAGAAATGGCAACCTACTGCAGTAAAAAAAATCTGGCTCGTCAGTCATGTATCGAAAAATACATGATCGCCTACGCGTGTATCACGCATAGCACATAACTGAAACCAACTAAGTGGGCATGGCAAACAAATCAATAAATAAAATAACATTAAATAAATAAAAAAACTTTCTGGTTTCATTGGCATGAGTTAAAATTCAACAGCCATCAACGGCTCTAATATATATATATATATATGTGTGTGTGTGTGTGTGTGTGTGTGTGTGTGTAAAACAAACAGAAACATTCTTTCCGGTCGTCGGATCTGATAAGTTAATTTAATTTGCGGCCACACTTTTCCTCAGGCATTCAGCGTATTTACATTACACAAGAGTTTTGTCTTTCATTTTGACTTGAAAAAGCCAAAATCAACAGTTGTTCGGTCTATCGTGCCAATTATAGCTTTTCTCTTTTTCCACGTTTTTTTCTGATATTATTATACTTCCTACAATCACAATCACACACACACCCATATGTGTATGTTGTCTTTTTGCTTGAAAATAACTATATTTACCTTTACAGATCATCTTAGAATGCAGACATAAAAACAAATTTTTACTACGTTACCTAAAAATTTAACACTAAAAATAAATTAAAATAAACAAATAAAGAAATATAATAAATTAATCAAAATCAATAAATAATAAACAATTTAAGTAAATAATAAACTGGAAAACTACGAATGCACAGATAGCCATAATTAAATAGAATAATAACAATCAGCCACTAATAACAATATAATCAATAATAAAATAATGAAACACTATATATAATAGTTGCAAAACTCTACTCAGATCCACAATTATGTCCACTCAATAGCCCCTAGAATACTTCGAATGATAACTGTTTCTGCCCACCCAGTAACCGTTAGAATAATACAATAGACCCACAGATAATGTTTCACTGACGAGTATATATAGTCAATATAAAATACAGCTCACATAGCCTGACAATTCTGCTTAAGCACTTTAATTCATAAATATAGCATAGCTTATATCAATATTTTTATAATAAATACACACACGCATACACACACGCGGTTGAGTAATGGATAGCGGCTTGGATTGGGGAATCGGAGAGCCGAGTTCGAATTCCAGTCGAATCCATTACATTCACTTGAGGAAAATCCATTACATTCCCATGATGAAAATGAATCCTCCTCTTCTCTCTCTAGCTATTGCTCAATTGCAGGACAGTCTGTGTTCTATAACTTTGTATGGCAACTGGTCTAGAAGGTCAACTCTGAATTCAAAACCTGTGGAGGGTCATTTGAGAACCTTGTGGCACGTAGTGCACCAGGTCTCTGTATTCGGCCCTTCAAAAAATGTGGATGGTTTGGCACAAATCCTTCACCACTAAAATCAAATCATATGTGCTGGTGCCTGGGAAGTCGGTTCCTAGGAACTGAGCTGCTTGACCCTCATACGTCGAATACGACGGGAAAGTCGAATACGAAGGGAAAGTTGAATATATATTTATTGTATTTGTATCGTTGGAAGAACAGACATTTTTACGTCTATTACAGTTATTGATTATTTCCTTTCTATCCTACCAATAACATTTCGCAAACGTGACTCAGGAATTCAGTCTAATATAGCCTGGAGTCAGTGAGTCTAAGTAAACTATATGAGAAGAAAAGAAAATCAAGTGCATTCTAAAGAAACCCATTGTTTCAAAAGTTTCGTTAGTTTTTGTGTGATGCTATATCCAGTATAGCAGAATGAATTAGGTCATTAAATAATTACCAACTCGTTTTTTTTGTTTTTGTTTTTTTTTCTGGGTTTTCGTATCAATTGTTTTCTATTAGATGGAAATCCGTGAAGGAATTGTTCAGAATTGAATAGGGAGGCAGGGAGTTTACAAAGGTTTTCAGCTGTTGCAACGGGCATCGTCAGGAAAGATGCTTAAACAGATCTATGTGACTTTTAAACTTTAATAAACCCAGTAATTGAATGAACAAAAGCCAGGGAACCATCTGCTTTAACTTATTACTTAATCCAACTGATTTTTTTTCTCTTGGCTCAGTAGAAGAAACAAGCAAGCGGCACATAGGTGAATAAACCGGTCAGTATTAGCTGACAGGATCGATCTCCTTAGCATGATATAGAAAATACGATCAATTAAGTCCCAGGTATAGGATTAATGTTTCGGTTTAAAACTCTAAGGTTATCGCGTCCGCAAAGAAAAAAACTGAAGAAGTCTCGGGACGCTTAACGGCCGAAATGTTTACTATAGCAACAAAAATGAGCATGATTGACAAATAATATTTCCTCAATATTGTTATTTGAATTGAGATGAAGCATCATCGTTGATTCTTTCTTTTACTTAGAACAACAAAAGGCGGGAAGTTATTCGACTTCCTTTTCTCATTATTATTATTATTATTATTATTATTATTATTATTATTATTATTATTATTTCCCTTTGACTTCTGGTATATACATATTTCTTTTCGAGTCCCACCCAGAGACCTAAAGTTAGTAATTTTCCATTGACCAATTAAAAAAAAAACTCACACACAGCTATTTTACATAGTAAGGTGTGTACATTTTTGTATCTATTTAAGTCATGGACTTCCAGGAATCCCTTCAGTTAGTCTACTGGAATCGTTTCCAACCAGTCCGATGTCTCCAACTATAACAGGGATTGTTGATGTTCCCATGAGCCACATTTTTTAAATTTCGATTTCAAGGTCCTTGTATTTTGACAGCTTTTTGAATATCTTCAAAGATACATTGCAGTCAGCAGGGACTGCCATATCAATGAGGCACTTTTTTTGTTTGTGGTCTCTAATAACAATGTCTGGGCTGTTAGCATTGATTGTTCGGTCTGTATTATTATTATTATTATTATTATGATTATTATTACTATTATTATTCCACCTCCACACCTCAAATACTGGGAGAATATACGAGGTTTGATAAAAAGTATCAGGACTGCTGTTTACAATGTAGAAGCAGTTATATAGGAGAGACATCACGTAATCTAAAAGCCAGCATCTAGGAACATAAGAAAATGTATGTTTAGACAACCACTCAAACTCGCTCGTAATGCACAGGAACAAAACTATCCTTTGAATTTACACACGCTACCCTAAATTTAAAAAGTACATAATTCTTTACATCGAAAGTATTATTAGTAATAACAATCGTATCAACTATAAACACACGTCAAAAACATTATATTACATCACCAATCTATTGGATTCATTCTTAAAGAATCTCGTCTATGTATGCAAAAACGTTCCCAAATTAACATATGAAAGGCCAACAAACATAATGTCTACTGGACACACATACAATTAAGAATATAGATTACCATCTAAATTCAACATAGACAAAATAAATTATTACACACTTACATGCATAAAGGCATAGCTATGTTTTTCAGTTAGGCTTGCAATGCATTGATTTCTTGGAACATTGAGCTTTGTACGGACGCGTCGTCTCTCCTTGAATTCTAAATGCCATAAATTGTTCTAACGTTTGTTGAATAAGTAGGCTGAAACCAGATCAAGCAATGAAAATATAACAACGCAAAAGTAAAAAAAAAAACAAAAACAAAAAAAAACAGAACTTCATTATTCTTTTGTTCTATATGATGAAGCTTTAATAAAATTTGAAAAATGTTAAATTGATAAACGTTTCCTCTTTCTTGTTTATCTTATTATCTATTTAGTGTATTGGGCCAGCAGCGCATTATTCGGTGATACATAGTTAAATATAATAGACAATGAACGTCTATTATGTTTGATCATGATCCGTTCTAAGCTTCGTATAGTTGCTTTAATTTCGAGAGAAAATAAAGAAAACACTGTCAACATTTGGATAATTTTTATTCTGCTGTTCCTTGACTTAAGCTTTTATGCTAGCCGAGGAACAGCAGAATAAAAATTATCCAACTGTTGGAAAGTTTTTGTCTTTATTTTCGCCGGAAATTAAAGCAACTAGAGGGTGTTGCATCAAAATCCGACACTTGACAAAAACAAAACGAAATAAGCAATAAAAAAAAAGTTTTATATGCAGATACCCAACAGTTTGACAGTTAACTAACGTTTTTTCTATCTACCCTTTTCCAGGATGGAATATGAGCGCAGACAGCGGTAGTAGGTTCTTTTTGCGCCGGGAAGAAGCCTGTGGAAGTGATGCCCTGCTTTGGGTTCAAGTGGACCATGGTCATGGAGAGTTGGAGGAAGTGGAAGGCGTGTGAGAACAAGGACGAGTTTACTGCCAAACGAAAGGCCCACAACTTTCTTCGATGCCGTCAATGAGACAGTCGCAAATGATGTAAACCAGAGCTACGCCAAGATTGTCGCTGACATGGGCTGTCACGAGTCGACGATCTGCCGAACGATCAAGAAGGACATTGGTTGCCCCTCCTGCCGCAATTGTCCCCGCATGCTCATCACGAATGCCCCCAAGCAGTCGAGAAAGGTCAAGGCGGCTGCTTAACTGAACGAGCTCAAGCACGGGTCCGCCGGGATGCTGAGGTTCTTCTCTGATGAAAAGAATGTCATCTAGGATGAGACAGGAAACAGGCAGAAAGACAGCTGGATCTGCAAAGACATCGATGAGGTTCCCGTCGTGAAGCATACGACGTTTCCCTCCTCCGTCATGGCTCTTGGCCTCATCTCCAGCGGTTGGAACGTCATGCCTCCGTTCTTCTTTCAAAAGTGCCTGAGAGTCACCGCTGAGATCTACCAGGAGGTGCTGAGGAGCGTGGTGAAGCCCTGGATGGACGGGATCGCCGCCAGACGCCCCTACGTTTCCCAGCAGGACTCCGATCCTGGACACAAAGCCAAGACGATCCAGGCGTGGCTGCTCAACAATGTTCCTCACCACTGGTCACTAGACTTGTGGTCGCTCTTCTCAACCGACTGCAACCTCCTTGACTATTTCTTCTGGGGCGTGATCGAGGCCAAGACCAACAAGCACTCGCACAACACGGTCGACTCTCTGAAGGCTGCCGTCGTGGAGGCGTTCGCAGCTATGGACAAGGACATGGTCACCAAAGCTTGTGACCCATTTTCGCGCCTGCCTTGAGATGCTCGTCGAGCTGCCGGCGGTTACATTGAAAAATAATAATATATGTTACTCTAACTGTCTCTAATTAATCTGTCGGGTCTCTGCATATACAACTTTTGTTTTTATTGCCATTACCATCTCTCGAGCTTGCTAGTCAGCGGTAGAGGTTGACTGGCGTCCTGCTCCTTCTTTGCGTGTCACGTTTTCCCGTCCACTTTTAAACGTCTTCTTCCACTCATACGCACTTCTATCAGGTTAGTGCAATGTCGAGATATTACTTTAAAAGCCTCCGATTTGTTTAAACCACTGTCACACTTTCTGACACGAGAAATTGAATTCTCGCTCTTTGTTCCACTTTGGTACACACTGTTAATGGAGCGGGCATGTTTACAGTGTAAAGGCTGCAAGAAAAATAGCACTAACTACAAGCCCGCATACCCAAAGTGCAGTGTGACAAAACCTAAAGATATGTTAAAAGTGCGGAAAATGTTTGACTTATCCTTATATATATATATATATATATATATATATATATATATATATATATATATATATACATCCCAGGCATAACTCCTACATAATGGCAAGGCATTCGCTAGATGACAACACTATTGCCATTAATGTCTTATCATTATGTGGAAAGTATTTTTGGTGGTGGGGTTTTATGTCGTAGCTATTTTTTCCGCACCCTTATTAAAAAGCAAAATTTTTACTTTAGCTACAGATTTTTTATTGGAGATCAAATGCAAAATGCGTTCAAAAGAAAGAAAGTATTTGCATTATTTACATTATCCGGGCAGATATCCGAATCTTCATTACCACATTCACAACATTTCGGCCATTGTACGCTCAGGCCTTCTTTAGGTGATTGGAATTTCGAACCGAAAACTTTATTTCGTCCACCCGGGTTCTAGATCTACGTGATATATCTCTTCCTGGTGTGTCGGTTATTTCCTTTGAACTCAACTCTAACCCGGTTGCAATGAAGATGAGGATAACAGTCCGAATAATGTAAATAATATAAATAATCATAATACGTCATCTCAGGGATATAGAGCCCGAAATGTGAATATGGCAATGAAGATGAAGATAACAGTCCGAATAATGTAAATAATGCAAGTAATCCTAATACCTCATGTCAGAGATATAGAGGCAGAATGGTTGTGAATATGGCAATGAAGATGCGGATAACAGTCCGAATAATGTAAATAATCGTAATACCTCATCTCAGAGATATAGACAGATATGGAACGATATTAGTTCACGTGTTGCTAAGGGAAAACATATTTTATAAACACAATTAACATTTTTCGCAGTCTTTTGCTATTCAACTGTATTGAAGATGAAAAAAAAATCAATAATCATGATATTTATTTTAACATCACATTAAAATACATTTTTTTCTTTTTTATTATTTTTTTTAAATCTCTACTCAGGGATTTCCGTTTCCTCTACAATATATTTTATGTGCATAAATCATTTTCCGTATTATCAAACAAAATATTTTTTATTCTGACCTAAAATTAAATGGAGTATCTGCTATCTTCTACTACTTTTCATTGAATCCACAGTAAAAAACATTATTTGTGATGAGTTCGGAATGCAAATGTGGGTAATATAAAAATGGTATTAGGTTGGTGCAAAAATAATGACGTAATAATGTCGTTTTTTAACGTTAAAAATACGTCAAAAAACGACATTTAAACGCTTTGCTAATGATTTCATACAAGTTATATTTTTAAAATCAGGAAGAAAGTATGACATTGATCAAAATAAAAAAATGTAAGTGTCAATGAGAGGAAAGTGGTATTAAATATGTAATTTAAATTGTTTGATAATCATCTTATTTGAGACGTGTATTGTAAATCGGGAAGACTGTGTACAGGAAGAAATTTAAGAAAAATGCTAATGGATTTATCATATAAATACTGTTCTCATTATTTTCCTCTGTTTCGTGAAATACATCTGTCAGATGCTCAGATCATCAATGATGTCTTTAACCGAGGATGATTAGGGGTTTTGAGTTTTGCTCATTATACCCCGGTCGGGGATAACGACTTGTTTGCGAACCGTCAGCTACAACTCTTCACAAAGTGTCAAGCTTTCCTAATCCACTGCGACGCCTTATGTCTTTATAGTCAAACCACGTGCAAACTCCCGGTTCATCAGCGTCTTCCCTCCTCAATAAAAAAGGAAGCAATCTCGGTGACCGATTTCTTAGCAAATATTGGTGTGGTAAGTAATAATCTTTCCTTTTACTCCCTGATTAAAAAGAAAATCGAAAAACCGACACTATGTCTTCGTTCCAATCTAAAATAGTAGTGGATATTAATTCTTGTAAATTTACAATAATTGGGGTACAAGGCCGAAAGGGAAGTGGGGAAAGGTTGGCCTTTCACTGACTATCGTAATCATAGTTAATCACAATCACGGTCCATTCATTCAATGCAATATACCCAATCACCACAAGAACTCGTCCATCACCTCCCAATCCTACATGTACCGCGATACCACATATTCACAAAGAACATAAAAAAAAAAATCTATAAAAAGTTAAATAAAAACAATAAGACAGGAATTAAACTGAAAAATAGAAGAGAGAAAAGCTTCAAGAGTAAAAAAGAAAAATTAAATGAAACACTTAACGTGAATTCAAGCGCGGATATCAAAAAACTAACGCTGGACAAACAATGCGATCTTCCTAGAATAGAAATATATTTATTTTGTATAAAATACAAAATTATGGCACAAAGCTCAAGGGGAAGTGGGGAAACACTGGTCTTTCACTGACTATCTTAATCCTAGTTAACTACAGTCACGACCCATCTTTCATTACAATATGATCAATCATCATAAGAACTCGTCCATCACTTCCCAATCCTACATGTACCACAATACCACATATTCACAAAAGACCTACAAAACACACCAAGATGTAAAAATTTAAGGAAGTGGCTATCTAAGAACATGACTTTTGCTTTCAGTTGTTTCGCTTTTGTAGCAATTGGTGGTGTTGAGCGAAACTACGTCTAGTGCAATGTATTCTGGGTTGAAATTCTTTATTTCACTTTTCGATTTATGGCTTTAAATCAAAATCCTGAATAAACTGTCCAAAGTTCCCGGTTTTTTTCTGTTTTTGTTCAGCGTCAGTACTAGACAGGATAAAGAAAAAAAGGCCGAATAAAACATTTTTTTTCGTTACTATATCAATACAGTAGTGTAGATTGTGATAACGAAGTTTCCACTAAATTTAGCCCCACTTTATTAACTTAGGTCTTGCGACTGATTTGTGTTTTGGTTATTTTTTTCAGGGCTTATCAACATTCTGCAGCTTATTTAAACCCATTATAAATTTTTCAATTTTAACACTTTTTGTTGGATAATAATGATTTACTTATATAAGTCCTACTGATTAACCCATAGCTATTCTGAGAGATGAGGTAAATTTAACCTTTCCTCTGGATATTAGTACGTAAATGAATATAACAAATCTGACTGGAATTGGAACTGGTCTCTTTGATTTACAATTCCGAGCCGTTATTTCTTTCACCACCTGTACATCCAAGATTACAACACTTGGTATCCCTAAGCCATGACCCATCAAGATACTGACCAGGCCGGCGTTGCTTAAGTCCATCATCGCGCAAGAACAGCTGCATGTGATATGGCATTTTTTAATTAGGACTTTCTCACTGAGCTATTAATAAGTTTTTTCTTTAGCCGATAAATAAAGACAAAAGCCAGTGTTCTAAAGCTGTCTTATTTTGTTTCAGCAAATTTATGAAGAAAGTAATTTTTAACGTTTTAAATCTTCAGAATGAAGGTGACTGATTATTTTAAACGATGGAACAGAGTTGATTTCTTTTGAAATCCGGACTTAAATATTTTTGGAACGACAACATAGAAATGGATGATTTTTTTTTAAACGACCAAAGAGCGTTAACTAAATATTTTAAAAGGTGAAAAGGACTGTTTATTTGGGAACGATGGAACAGTCAACACATATTTTTAGCTTCCAAAGAGATCTGTTATCTGATTTTGCAGAACTGAAAGAGCTAAGAATACATCCAAGATTTCTCCAGAAATTCACAAAAAATTGGAAGTGGTAAATTTTGCATTGGCCTCGCGAAATTTAATAGCGCAACAAGCCACTTGTAAAGAAATACCTACAGACACAATCAGAGGAAATAAGAAAACGCGGAATAGACGATGCTATGACGAAATAGTCGCCTGTTACAATATATTTTAAGGAATGGACATGCCAATTAAATTCTGCGTATAAGGTTACATTGTTAACCCTTTGAGAAAGGTTTTACGGGTGGTAGAAAAATATGGCGCAATTCCCAGCCGCCGGTTGAACAGTAGTAGATAAAAATGACTTAATGTCCAGATACCAGTTGAACGATGGGTAAACGCTTGTAACTATTTTTTTTTATATCTACCGTGAAACATTATATACACATTATTTGCGAATTTTGACTCAGCAGCTCAGACACAAGGATTAAAATTGTTCAGGAACGCAGGGCTGAAAGGGTTAACATAATGTATAGATTTTTTTTTATGTTTCTAGACTGAGGGGAATGCTTGTTTTTCTTTTCCAAACATGTTCAGCAAATTAATACCGCAACTGTTCAAAAACAAAGACAATAGCGATGCTTCATTATTGCAATATTAGAAACATTAATATGAACATTCAAGATTATAGTTTTAAACAAACATTATTTCATTAACTTATTGAGATCTGACCACCGCTTTACCGGTGGTAGAGTAAATGACTTAATGCCCAGCCAACGGTTGATCGGTGGGTAAACGCTTGTAACTATTTTTATATCTACGTGAAGCATTACATACCAATTATTTGCGAATTTTTTCTCAAGCAGAAGGGTTAAACTTTCTCAGGAACACAAGGCTCAAAGGGGTAACTACTCAATATGCCGTTCTGGATATGACGATAAACTACATCTGGCAGCAAGGCCTCAGATCGATAGGTCTTGAGGAACATCATAATTACTGTTGTTACCAGGTTCACCCTGACCCGAGTGGTATCTGTTAGTCTCCCAGCTATTGTCAAATAGTTAAATCCCAAACTGTGTTAATACACTATGAAATTATAAAAACAGATTATTATGGTAAAAATACCAGCAGTACAGTTTTGAAAAAAATATTAACAACAATACATTAAAAAAAGAAAATATTACTAGCAATTGTCTCTCAGTAAATAGCCTCTTTACAAAAATACGTCCGTCGAACCTGATCTACATACTGACTTCTTACAAAGAATACATATTCTATTCATACGAACCTATCTTAAAAATCTTGTCGGCATTAAATCACCCATTGAAATGTTGATATGCTGTAAAGCAAAATAAACCAAACCAAACGAGACTATATAATAAGGAACTTTTTTTCTTTGATATTTACAATTTAACTGTAATATTTTTCCGACAGCTGTTCGATTTGCAATCTACTCCCTAAGCAACTGTTCCTTTCACATGGTTTATAACAATGAGTACATATGTATTCATGTATGGCGATAATTTTTCTTGTCTCTCGCCCAATTCATTCAAATACAGCATTTCTGTAATTTCACGTAAACATACAAGGCAGCGCTGAAAAAAATCTTTCAACACAACCCACGTCTTGAAATCAGTATTAAAATAGCTAAACTTTCTTTTTCTTCATCTTCTTTGACCCTTAATGACCTGGGCGAACATAGTTCTCCACAACGTTCTATCTTTTATCGTAAATTTCGTCTTTTGTTATCACTCATAATCCTTGTTATGACAACCAGATTAACACCCCCTCAATTCCAGTATTCACACTACGTTATCATCCTTCCATGAAGATCAACTTTTGAAGCTGTTTGGAGAGATTTATTCTTGTTAATCTCACTAATTCTTGTTAATCCACCGCCTTTTTGCGTTTAGAATTGTCCTATGTAACCCACTTTTCATTACCAATAATGTTATATTTAAAGAACGCTTAGTTATGATAATAAATTCGTCATTACAACTGGTTCCAAAACTCTGCGATTGTTTAAAATGCAAACTAATAGGGTGCCGTATGTTATACTCCCAAAACAGGAAATATATTTATTTAGGCTTATGTAACGTTACAGCTCTGACCAGACACCAGTTTCGATCTCAGAGTGTAGCTTCTTCTAAGTCAAACGTTTGTGGCTTATAAAATAACCGTTACCTACGAAATAAACTATGAGAATATTAAAGCAGCAGGCAAATTTTATTCGATGGTAACAGTCTGCTATAGACGAGCGGTGCAGAAGTGAGGCAATTCGAACAGGCTAGCGGATGTCTTCCTTTTCGCATCGCAGCGAGAGTTTTCTTTTCTCTCTCTTTGCTAATCTGTCTTTTTTTTGCTGCTAGAGGCCACTGTCGCATAGAGAACATTTTCTTTTCTTTTCTGTCGGCTCTGTCTAAAAAAGTAATTCGTCTAGTCTGTTCAACCGAGCTGAACCTCTTTATCAGGGTCATTTGACATGTTCTTTTATGAGGTTCACTTCACTTTGCTAACCTTCTTTATCAAAAAGATTAGTGTCAACAATAATTTATTTATCATCTTACAGATATTTTCTTTTAACAGTATATACGCTGGCACTGATATAGTTACACTTATAAATTTATGTAAGGCAAATTTCTATAATATTAGTCCAAAATCTGGAGGTTTTACAAAACATTACATTACAAGGTGTGCAGTCATACAAGTAAATACGATGAGATCGGATCTTCACGCAACACATAGAACAAATAAATAAAAACAGTTCAAAGCCATTTGGATACTAATTTTATTTGAAGAAAGTGTTTTTTGAAAAAAAATGGCCATGTAGTGTGGGTACTTAATTTCTACGACTATTTTTTTGTGATTTAGAAGTTTAAATATCTAGGAACTCTTTTAACAGGTGTAGGAAAATGCGACACCGAAATACGAATGCGCCTTGAAATAACAAAAGATGCCTTCCAAACGCTAAGCAAAATATTAAGAAAAACTGAAATGTTCGTTAGAAACAATGATTGCTGTACTCTGATGTAATATCAATTTCCGTGTATCGCAGTGAATGCTGGACAATCTCCGCAAAAATGCGAAGAAAACAGGAGGCAACAGAAACATGGTTCTACAGAAGGATACTCAGAATACCTCTGAGGAAGCAAGTAAGTAACGAAGAATTTTTAATGAAAAATGGAAACGACAAAAACATTATTCTCTAAATCAGAAACAAACATGAAATTTCTTGGACACATAATCACGAAGGAGAGCGTAAAGAATTTGAAACCCAGGGCGCTTACAGAAGGAGAAGGTAACGTGGGAAGGCATAGAGTCATCCACCTGAAGAGCGTGTGTATTTGGATGGCAGAAAGGTAGTTGGAAGCCTGATATAGGGAAAATAGAGCTAAGTGCACAAGTGATACTGTGTGGCTACTGGAGAGACTTGGTCACTGAATTTCTGAAGGGTCACGGCACACAGAAGAAGAATTCATATGGTTTGAGCTGAATAGATTGGAAATTCGTCTTGTCGCAGCAAAACGTTCGTTAATGCTGGTAAAATATATAAAAATGCCGCCGAATTGTATCAATAATAATTTGCATTAGAATAGGTAATAATAATTATAGTTAACCTGAAGTAGCCGGCAAAAATTAACGACAGAAACACTGTAGAGATACACATAAATAAAACTAAGAGTAATTCTTGGAAAGATGAACAGAAATATAGATCATAACTTTAGAACTACAAATAAAAAAATATACAAAAAAAAAAAAATATTGCCATATCCTAACATTACAAAACCAAACAGTTTGGTAGGAAGCAGTATAATTTAATTGATTTTGATGAGATGATTTACAATACATATTGCCAGAGGCCATCTTTGGTAAATTCAATAGGCTTTCAATTCTTAAACAGCGTGAAAAAATGGTAATATCGATTGGGACATTTGTTGTTTTCCAGTTAAATACAATGTATGAAATTTCAGATCCCTTGGGTGTCTGTGAATTTAAAATAACGGAGAATCGAAAGTCACATTACGTACTCTATACAACAAAACAAAGAAATCATCAAACCGTTATAAGGAATAGGTGACATGTTTAAAAGTCTCTTAGGAATAGTGTTTCAGGTGATATTTTCAAGAGTGTGAAACGTACAAACCTATTAACATACACAAACACACATATGCAGATTAGGTTGAAGACCAAGGAAAGTTTTTTTTTTCTTTAGTAGATTTTATTTTTTCTAATAATAAACATCACATTACTAAATCAAAAATTAACTAGTGAAGATGGTATTGTAGATAAAACGACACGATGCACAACAATTGATGATGCTGTAAAAAGTATGTAACAAAAAAAAATACCAGCATCGCACCTATCGCTAAGTGGAGACACGAGGATTGAAAAAAATTGGACGCCATGAGACCCACTGGAAATCAAAACACAATGCGTACAAGTTAACTCTTTGCTCTGAAGATATCGAAATATTTATACAGACATCTTTTTCAGGAAATAAAAGACGGGTCCCAATCGGAGAAGCATTAAATAAACTTTTTAAACAAAGAACATTCATTTTCAACCAAATATACAATACATAAATAGCCATACAACTGACACATGCGCGCATATATATATATATATATATATATATATATATATTAAGAAATTTTTATGTTTAACATTCTTTTTATAGATACAAATATTTCAGTAAATGCTCTGTTTATAATAAACAGTATTAAACAACATTTACCGGCCTGAATGTCCGAGAAATTTTCACAAAAATCTTCGTCCTCTGACAGGGTTCGAACCTGTATCCTATACGAAGCCATCATTTAGCTTAACGTGCCTTCACTGATTTGGCCACGAACGAGCGTCCGGCTAGCGAGGCCGAATTTACTGTATTTAAACTTCAATCTTCCATAATTCTCTCACGTACATTCATGTCTACTCATGGCGTATCAAATGTAAACAAACGACGTCACACATTATGAAATGGACAAAGTCCGACAATTATTTTAAGACATATATATATGTCTTAAAATATATATAAATAATATATACAAGTGTTGTCTATTTATTTTATGTAAATTATTTTCATAACGTCTTAAAATCGCACCGCAGTTCATGACGTCACACATTACCACGCGTGAGTAAATTCGAGAAGTATTAAGTATGGGAAGCCAATGGTATAAAACAATGTCTTCTGTTACCAATTATAGACATTTAAGGATTTTTAGCTTCCAGTGTCTTATATGCACGTGTTTATCGTTGCTTGGAAATCATCCATGTAAACAATCACAGACTAACATCACATTTTTGTCCGTGTATTGCTTAATATATTTTAATTGTCATCTTTTGATAATGGCTTATGTAAGCCGAAACCTTAATTGGATTAAAAAATATGCATCAATATTGTGATTTTCTTTCTTCGTTTAATGATAATGTTATTAATCTTAGACGTTATGAAAAGAATTTACATAAAAGAGACAACACTTGTCTATATTATTAAATGAAATATGTATGAATAAAAAAATGCTGCCTAAATACAAACACAATATATATATATATATATATATATATATATATATATATGTGTGTGTGTGTGTGTGTGTGTGTGTGTGTGTGTGTGTGTGTGTGTGTGTTTGCGTGTGTGCGTGCGTACCTGTGTGTGTGTGAAAATATATAGAAAAATAAGAAAGAACATGTTAGGTAAATAATCCGAGGTTCTTTAATATTTTACTTTTTATTTATAAAAGAAAAATACACAGTGCTCAATACAAAAGAAGAGCCTAAATTATATTTATATTTTTTTACCTATTTTTTAAATTTAATTATACTGCATATATATTATCATGATTAAGTAATTCATCGAGTCTAGAAGAATCGTCTGCAAAAAGCAGGTCGGACTTTCTTCCTATTTTTGGGAGTCATCATCGTTACCGAGAATAGAACCCGGATCTTTACGATATGACACAGACTTCATATCCACTGGACAAACGAGTAACAGATTACACTAGGTATGCTGCCGCTCTTCACAAATTCCGTCGAGTATATCATCCAAGACGGTACTTGATGAGTCCCAAAAATAGGACGAAAGGGCATCCATTGCTTTCTGCATTCTGTTGAGGATTTTTCTAGAATCGATGAAGTAATTATGATTATTCAAAATCACCCTAATAATTTCTAACACACACACACACACACACACACACATATATATATATATATATATATATATATATATATACATATATATATATATATATATATATATATATATAATTATTTTTAAAATACATATTATTTCTTCGTTGCATAAGAGTTATCATGTTTCAAAAACAAGTGCCAAAAACCTCAATATAATTATTAAAATTAAATTGAATTAAGGTATCAAGCCCTGTTTCATCCTCAAGCAAAAATTTAGGAATAACCAACTTGAAATTTACGCATCTTTATAAGCATATTCTTTCGTGAAATTAATTACTATGGAAACGGCTGGGGCTTTTTTTTATAAGAGGCGTAAGATTTAACAATTTGTATTCATATATCTGTCACCTTCGGTAAGAGATCGAGCCAAAGCAGGGCCGGGGGAGGGGTGTACATTTCAAAGCGAATGATGCCATTCAGATACGCACATCGTCTGGTCGGTCACAGCGACAGATAGCTGTTGGAACCATTGTTCTTCATTAAGTGTCTAACGAATATTTTTTCTCTCTAAAGTTCTGTTTCATACATAAACGCGTCGCGCTGAACTGCAATTTATTTTTTGACGACTTTATAAAGGGTTTTTTCAATCTTATGATTGGGTTAAGCTTTAAATATTCTATTAGTCTATAATTTTTAGGCTAATTATTTAATACGAAAATTTGTTGAATTGTTGTTCAGAATATACAGTAGCAAACTCCACGGAAGTCGTGAATATATCTCTTGATTTTGACTGGTAATAATCCACAATTTCGAACTGTATTAGGGTGAAATCAGGCTTATTGTTGATATTAGTAAACCAATTGATGATTTCTTTGATATTAATCCAGAGTGCTAACCCAAGGCAGTTTTTGATTTGCCTAGTGATCCTTTTTAGGATTCTTTTGCTTATTTTTCCTATGTCGGGTCTGGTTGGGTTTATCATTCTGGTAGTAGGGTCTTACTCAAAATCTTGATTGTGGTCCTTAAGTGTGATGCAGCATTCTTTTCAGCTAGTTTGCCTACTCTGTCGCTTATTTTTAATTTTTCAGTGATAATTTAACTAGTTCTAGTTTACTGTCTACCATATTAATATTGTTATTACAAGCTTTTTTATAAGTCTTAGTTATTTTTTTTTAATTAATTTGTTGTAATTGTCTGCCGTCAATTTCTAGAAGTTTCCCTTTTTATCGGACTTAACTAGTATTTTATCGCAGTCGTTGATGCTTTTAATTATTTGGTCTAGATGTTTTTGGAAGTAGCTTTTCTTTTTTTTGAACGGAGATGTTAGTGATTATATTGAATAGGTCCTTTTTAAATTCATGTAGCTTTTTGTTAAATGGTGCAACATTTTTTTTACTTTTTAAGCTGTAAACTTCATGTCCTTTTTTTGTTAAGTTATTCCATCGAAGGAAGAAGAATGCTTTCCATCTCATTCTTCTTCTTAATTCCTGTTTTTTTGCAAAAGTTTAACGAAATAATTCCGTCTGTTCGTGTGTGGAATGTTCTTCAGAGAAATGCCAAAATTTACTTTTTACATATTTTTAAAGTACTTATTGGAAAAATAAAGGTTCAGAGTGATCGACCTTAATTTCGTAGCCGGTATATGTGTGCAAATATATACAAAAATAGGAAAGAACACATTAGGTAAATAATCTGGAGTTCTTTAGTATTTTTTTTTTATTTAAAAAAAAACAGTGCTCCATACAGAAGTAGAGCTTAAATTATAATTATTTTTTAAAACATATGATTCCTTCGCTACATATGAGTTCTCATGTTTCAAAAACAAAGCCCAAAACCACAATATAATTATTAAAATTAAATTGAATTAAAGTATCAAGCTCTGTTTCATCCTCAAGTGAAAATGTAGGAACAACCAAAGAGACAGTGAGAGACAGAGAGTTGCTCTCAGTCAGTTAGTTAGTTATGTGTCATGCGTGATAAACGCTTTTGATACATGACTGAAGAGGCAGATTTTTCCGCAGTAGCTTGCCATTTCTTTCTGTGATAGACCAGTTGCCATCCAAACAAACCTGTTTTTTTTTAAATGTCTGTTACGAGAAAAAATTATAAGATTCAACTGAAACTGTATTGTCTGCTTATGCAATGAATATCAAATGTTTCTTTATAGTGAAACGGCTAACATTACGATTAATATCTTTATCTTTTACGTGGATCATTTGAACCCAGGTAAATAGTTTAGCCTCCTGCTACCACTTTTCTTTCAATATCAATTTTTGTGCAGATCTGTGCAAAAAGTGCATCACAGAGCTTTGATATTTTTCTCACGTCTCATTTTTAAGTTTATATTAAATCATGTTCTCTCCTACGTCCATACAACACCTACGCGTTATTCAAAACCATTTTCCGCTAAAATCGGCCTATGCCTTTCTGAGCCTATCACGTGATTAAGTTTATTATAAATACCTTGAGACAAGTTCTTTCTTCCTCTTTTTCATTTCTCTCGCTTACTTACTAAAATGCAGCTGTTTAAAAAATTGCGTTCCGACCTCTTTCGGACGGACGCTATGACAACATATTCACACACGTACACATACATGTTCGTACGGAAACTTAATTAGAAACATTACGGAATATTCACTCCTTCAACTCTGAAGCTAAAAGTTTATCAACATATTTTTAGCTTTACAGAATTCTTTCAATTTTCTCACAATGAACAATTTGAGCGCCAAGTTCATTCAATCTTTTATGAGCTCAGGGTTAATTAGTAACACTTTTATCACTAAACCATTATTGTCTCCCCAAAATTTCTTACGATCTAAAAATATATTCTGGTTTTAAATAACCTACAGAGGAGTTGATAAGTTGTAAATAACGACTGAATCAAGCAATCAGAGTCCTTATCTAGGCCATATATATTAAAAGAGTTGTCAGACTTAGTCCACTGTAGTGTGTGACGTCATTTGTTTACGTCAAGATACGCTTCTCATTGGTCAGTTAATATTTAAACCATGTTCTCGCCTAGGTCCTAATGACATTGACTTAGTTCCTGACCCGAACAAAAATACAATTCCGCCAAAAATCTGTCTATGTCTCCCGCAGACGATCACATGACTATGTTTATTATAAATACTTCGACACAAGTTTGTTCTTCTTTTAATATCTTTTGCCTACCAGCAATGCAGGACTTTAAGAAAAATCGTTTCAACCCATTTCGGGAGAACGCTATGAAACGCCATCACACACGCTCACATACACATACACGTACGTACAGAACATTACAAGCAACATAAACTTAATTACAAACATTATGGAACATTCACTCCTTCAACTCTTCTGAAGCTAAAAGTTTATCAACATCTTTTCAGCTTTACAGAATTATTTCACGTCTCTCACTGTGAACATTTTGAACGGCAAGTTCATTCAACTTTTTATGAGCTCAGATAAAAAAATATTTCTTTAGTAAAGACTTTAATTCCAGTCAAAAGGAAGTATCTTCTATTAATTATGCTTGTATATCATTGACATACAAATACGAAAAATGTTTGTTATAAAAAACGATTTTTTAAAGCATTCCACCCTAAGTAAAGGTGGGAAGTCACTAGCACGCAAGGGGTTACAGAGAGTTGGAGAGAGAGAGAAAGAAAAGAGGAGCGATAGAGAAAAGGCTGAAGAGAAGGTTAGGGGATAGATCAGGGCATCTGGAGACGTCGATTGACGTTACATTTGAATAGTTGGAGATTATAGTTATCAAGGAAATAAGAAATGGGAAGGGAGTTTCACAGGCGAGAAGTGCGAATCATGAAGCTATTGGAGTGGAAGAGATGGCTACATTTAAGAGTTCCGAGAGTGAAAGGGTGAGAGGGAGATGCCAGCCTAGTTGAACGCTTAAATTCATGAAGTCTGGGAACCAGCGAAAGCAGCTCATGGGAGCAGTCACCGTGAAAGTATTTATAAAAAAGACAGAGGTAGGCAACGGCACATCTGTGAGAGAGCTACTGGAGACGAGATACCAGATCAGGGCCAGTTAAATTGCATATCCATCCTTGGATTTTATCAAGGACCCTGACACAAACAGAAGGTGCTCCAGACCACATATGGCAGCAATACTCCATTCAAGGGCGAATGGTTGACTTGTAAATTTGATGGATTGACTCCGGCGAGAAATATTTCCTGGCTCGTCACAGGAAGCCGACTTTCCTCGAGGTTTACGAAGCTATTGACTCAATGTATTCGTTACATCTCAGGTCAGCGGACAATGTGAGACCGAGCAGTCGCAAAGAAGTGCTCTCGTGGAGTTGAGCGTCAGACATTCTAATGGGAGGCAGGGATGGTTCTCTCTGGTGAGTAATAGAGAGAAGTTTTTTTTTTGAGGCATTGAAGTTAACTAGCTAATTTCTGCCCCAGTCCACAACCGATTGGAGGTCCTTTTCGAGACAAACGGCCAGGTTAGTTTTGTCGGCGACACTAGATTTGTTTTGAGGCAGGTGTAAATAGCATTGTCGTCCGCATAGATGCCTACATGTGTTCGTTCTTATTGTTTCATATTTTATGGCATTTTGCGTAAGTATTAATTCAAGTGGTCACATGAACTAATAGATCACTACAATACTAATCTTGGAATGTTATCTTAGTGACTAGTAATGATTTACTTTGGGAATTATATACATTCTATTCCAGGATCGTTACTATTTTCAAATCTTTTTAAAATTGTCCTCTCAGTCTACTTGATCTGAAACTTGCATTGATCGAGTGAGGTGCCAAACAAAATCTAGAAATTGAAACATATTTGCTCCCTGGCTATATGCCTTCTTTAACTCATATACTTGTGTACATGGAATAAAGTATAGTGGTTCGAATTGAGGAATCAGAGAGCTAAGTTCGAATTCCTTACGTGACATTCCCCTTGCGAAAAAGTAGGAATCCATTTGTTCTTCCCCACCAGATATGGGTAAGTAGCAGAACAGACCGGGTCCTATATAGCCTCTAGGAGAAGAATTCTTAGGGTTTAGTTTAGAAACCGAAGGCGTACCACACCATATTTCGTTGGATGTCGGTCATGAGATTTGAGATGAGATAAGCACAGCCAAACTATGTGAAATCCTACTGAATAGATCAGGATAAAGAATCAACGGCTGTTTATTCTGCCCTCGGCTTCCCCAAAGAATGAAGCAGTCAGGGAAACTTCAGTAAGGAGAATACTTTTTTCTTTTTTTTTTCAGATAGATACATCGTCAGCTAGATAGATCGACAGGTAGATCGGCAGATAGATTTTTTAGCTAGATAGATCATCAGGTAGTTAGATGGAAAGCTAGATAAATCGACAGATAGATCGACAGATAGATAGACAGATAGATCGACAGATAGATCGACACCTAAATAGATCGACAGATAGATCAACAGATAGATCGACAGATATATATAGATCACCAGCTAGATAAATCAACAGACAAATTGCCAGGTAGATAGATCGCCAGATAGGTAAACAGACAGATAGATCTATAGATGTATAGATCGTCGGCTAGATCGATCGCCAGATAGATCGACAGACAGATCGATACCTAGATAGATCGACAGATATATAGATCGCCAGCTAGTTAGATCGACAGATAGATCGCCGGCTAGATCGACAGATAGACAGACAGATTGTCAGAAAGATAGATCGACAGATAGATGATGAAAATGCAAAAAAAAAAGAGATAAGAATTATGAGAAAGATTTTGATTTTTAATATTTTCGCATGTGTGTAATTGATTTAGACGAAACCAAACAAGAGATCTGAAACAGCATTCGTTTATTTCATCTTCAGAAACCTTCAAACTGCGTCAACTACTTTACATTTTCTTTTGCGATAGAGAAATTTGAAAATGTTTGAAATAATTGCATTGAACTGAAGTTAAATTTAATTAGTTCAAAATTTGACTGGTTGAAAATTTGATTGGTTAAAAATTCGATTAATATTCATTAAGAACAGATTGATTGATTCATCCATTCATTCTTTACAGCTTATCAATCAGTTCAAAGTGATTGAAAGCCAGGACATATTTTTTTAGATTCTAAGAATATTTTTCTGAGAGATTAATGCTTTAGTGATACAAGTCTTACTAATTAACTCATAGCTGGGGGAGAAGAGTTCGATTCATACCTTCCTCATGAGTATTTGCGCGTTGTTTAATTTACAAATTCCCAGGAATTTAACATCGGAAATAAAATATGTAAAATATTCATATAAGGGAACGAACGGAACTGGAATTTATGGGATGAAGATTCATCATTATTTACATTATTTATATGTGGTCTGTTGTCCTCATTTTAGCCACATCTAAGCTACGCTTGGAAAATTACTATTGAGTACCTCGGCGTGGTGTAACGTTTAGCAAGCTTTTCTCGTTATAACAGTTACGACTGAATAATGAGTTCGATCCTCACTGGGTGGCCCATACTTTCGACCTTGTGCCACATCTAAGCAACGCTTAGAAAATCAATATAACTAAATTCACGAATTAATCTACTAGGCTGTTGTACTCTGTGACAATTCTGAGTGAATTAATTGGAACCTTAAACCTAACCTGACTGCTGATGAGTGCTGCTATTTACAACGCTTGTTTGCTCTCACTTAGGCTTCACTTTTTACTCAGCTATTAAAAAACTAAGTAAACAATAGTCCGCGTTTGAGTAAATTAACAGTGATAACTCCACATCCCCGAAATAAGGCATTTCGATGACTGAGTTCAGTGAAGTAAAAGTTTTGAACACCTTTTGCCACAAGTAAACGGTGACGCGTGATTGAATAATAAAATGCAAGCAAGTACGAAGACAAAGAGGATTCGTTTAGAAGGTCATAGCCAGGCTGCTAAAAGAACGATAACTGAACAATGCATGATCAGTATTGGATCAAAACATGCTATAAAGTGAAAGAGAAAATGATAGAAGCAAATGAAGGATATAGACAGAATTGATGATTGAATATCAAAAGGAAATGTATAAAAAAATACTTTGAATTAGAATGCACTATGGACGGAGTAATTGATACGGGTTTTTAGGATTTGTCAACCCTTTAATCAATCCGTTATTTAAAGCCAGGAATTTGTTTTTATTTTGGATTGTGAGATTTTGTTTACACAATTGTAGAGTGGTCCCTTTTTATTCAAATGAACTCACCCAGTATATATATATATATATACTACTGCAAGAGCGAGACGAGAGTAAAAGAGAGCAAGACCGAAGAGTCGAGTCGAGTCGAGTCGAGTCGAGTCCAGAGTGAAAGGTTGTAGGTAACCGGAAGAGGGAGGGTAAGGTAACAGCTTTGTAGGAGTCACAGTGAGCGAGCACGTAGATTCAGTAAGAAGTCATACAGCGATACTTCAATACCAAAGACTGTATATATATTTTGCTACTAACCCGTA
>OZ010589.1:93897861-93927861 GCA_963932145.1 Acanthosepion lycidas | reverse complement strand
TTAGCAAGGCAAATGCAAAGATTTTGTAACAGTGGATGGATAGATTGACGTCTATATTATGCAAATATGAAATTAACACTGACATCTCATTTTAACAGATATATTTACCAAAATTACATAAAAATTACATAAAAATATCTGGATAAACTAAAATGAAAATTTATTCAGTAAAATCGACATTGGTTTCAAGCAGGGCCTCCAGATGACTTCTGAATCTCCTGCAATTCTGGACGTTCTCCTTGTCTAAGTTGGTGAATGCTGTCATAATCCTTTCCATCTGTTCATCTTTGGTGTTGCAAGGCTCAACTGCGGCCATCACATAATAATCAAGTGGGTTGCAATCTGGGAAGATAGGTAGGCAGATGTAAGTGGTGAGATGATCGCAAAAATTGTCTGACTGTTCTCCTGCTTGTGTGGTATGGTGCAGAATCCATTCGCCAAATATAGTGTCATCAAGCAGCCTCCCTCTTGACAAAAAGTGAATAGCTTAATTGGGCTTTTTTTTTCTCACATAATGTTCCCAACTAACCCTAATATACTGTGTAATTGACAGAATCAAGAACAATGTCCATGCGCGAATTTAAAAAATATAAAATCCGGACAATTTACCCATCACACCCTGTATTTCTATATAAGAGAAAAGTTTAGAGAAGCTATGCAGAACGCCAAATAATACAGTTAAATGTTTAAGAAACAGTAGTAAGCAAATAATATTCTTAATTTATTTTTTAATACTAATTATATTAGTTTGGAATTAATTTATGTGTAACGTTTTAAATAACATGAAATTATGAATTTGACCGCTTTGTTTGAATTCTTTAACCTTTTTTATATTAATGTCTGTTAGATTGAGAATGTAGAAATTCTTTCAGGAATGGAGATATTTGAAAAAGTCTAGGGCGCATACTAATATTTTGATAAGCTTCGATATTTCCTCATTGGTGACACACACACACACACACATATATATATATATATATATATATATATATATATATATATATATAAATATATATATATATATATGTATGGGGGCACGTGCCCATATAATATGTAATAATATATGTTATATGGGCACGTTGCCGAGTGGTTAGATCGCTCGTATTCTGACCATGAGACCCGGTTTGTAATCACAACATAGTCGATTTGTCCGGAAGGAGATTTTCTGATGTTATCGTACTGGATGGATCTACCCCAGCGTGCCTGAAAACCATACCACGGGTTAACCCAATCCTTGTGCTTGAAACTGGGTAGACGGAGACCTTGGGTGCCATCGATAACTATACTAGCACGAAGTCACAAGTCATCGCAGCTGAGGTCTTGAACGTGCTGGCCTTGTTCAAATTATTGATCACGCTAGATAACATGCTCTTCCTCAGAAACTGTAACTAAGGTATGCTTAGAATAGTTTCAGAGTAAGCATCTGCAATAGGGATTGGCTAGCCGCCCTAGTAGACGGGTATCCTCGAATACGATTGGACAGCTATTATATACGTTTCCGTTAGTCATTATCAAGAACTTTCTTTTTAACTAAGTTTGTGTAGATCTTACATAAGTTTCCGTAAAGATGGTATTTTTTTTTATTCTCCAAACACGGTCAGCACATTGTGGCCATGTTCATAGTCGATATTATCGAGTGTTGCCATTTTTATTATTAGTCCTTCCATTACTTTTAGTCCTGTTTTAAATGAGGCTACCATACTTGTATTTTCTACAACTATGTTCCGGATGGTGTTTTGTAGGTTTCTGTGTGTACTTAAAGGAGTCCTAATTAAGCAATAGTCAGAGCGGTTTAATGAGAGTCCTTCTGATAGGCATCTTATATATATATATATATATATATATATATATATATATATATATATATATATATATATATTTTTATATATATATATTATATATATATATATATATATATATATATATATATATATATGTCTAAATGAGGAAAAGTACAGATTGAGTAAAAATCGGAAGTACAGTTCGCAGCATTTCATTTTTTTTAAAGTGCAAAATATAACTACATTATTTTCATTATAATAAATTACAATAAAAACATTTTACGTCGCCACAGAAAAAAATTCATGTTTCAATACTAAGATGGTACTTCTTCAGGCGATGGTAGATAACTTGTGATAAAAATGACTTATTAGAGAAATTTAGAAACAAATCTTTACCACTTTTCGTAAGTTAAGTGGGTGGGGGCACGTTTATACTTAGTTTAGAATTTAGTATATACTTATGGGTATGTCTAGATTAACCAATGAACGTCCTGTCTACGCTAAAATATAAAAATATGGTCAAAGGTGGGTGGGTTATATTTACATGTCAAGAAAAACTGACGCTTAAACATGTCATTCAACGATACTAGAGAACAATAACAAATGTATTATTGGTGTATCCAAGTATAATTTGCTGATTTGTTGAAGTAGACATAACTTTATCGGAAATGGATTTTTTAGTATTTATTAATTATTATTTTTTTTTTTTGAACATAACCATGAAGCTTCTTAAAGGGGCCAATAGGTAAAATTAAAAATGTGTAAACGTCTATCTAGGTTGTTAATTATTCTAAATAGACGATAAAACATGGCACTATTATAGTTGAATAAATCAAATAAATATTGTGTGGACCATTATATACTAAGAAAATAATGGATATACAATTAATGTATGAAAACATATAAGATCAACAAATTGCAGTAATTAAAAAATGAATTTAATACATTTTCAAAAATAGAAAAGAGGCGTATGTCTTTTTACTGGATTTATTCAATCTATACATTGAAGTGCGTCTGAGAGAATTAGAAGTTCTACAAGAATTCATTATTGGCGGTCACAAACTTTAAGAAAAAAGACAAGTAGATGACTCAATGTGTATAGCAGAAACGAAAAGGAAACTAAAAGAACTCCTTCAAAAGGTACTGAAGGTAATCGAGAAGAAAGGACTAAACATGAATATGAGTATTAGAAAAGGGAACAGGTCAACATACAAATTACATATTGGAGATGTTACATTTTTTTGTGTATAGTATGTAACTAGTGAGCCAATCCAAATGCCTTGACTCGCTTTATAGTCTACCAAGTTTAACCAATCAGAAGCCGCAGAACATTCTATCCGTCGTGTATAAAGGCGGCCATTTTTGTTTACCCTACCTGAATGACCAGTGCCAACTTGTCAGGCGAAGATGACAGAAGGAAGTACTATGCTCTGCTATTTTGGGCGATATCCACTGCTAACCTGAACTTACTGCCTCCGAAATATTCACTGCTAACCTCTGGATTCTATAGTCGAAGACGACCGTCAAAATGTCTAACAGGAGATACCAAAATAAAACAAGTAGAATCATTTAAATATCTGGGAAGTATATTAACAGAGCACGAAATATACGACACTAAAATCCGAAGTGACATTAGGATAGCGAAATATGCCTTCCAAAAGCAAAACAAAGAATTAAGATACGGCAAAATATTCTTAGGAACAAAAAAAAAGAGTGGTGAATTGATGTCTTCCTATATCGCAGTGAAAGCTGGCCAATCGCCGCACTGATGTAGAAGAGACTTGAAACAAAAGCAATATTGTCCTACATAAGGATGCTGAGAATACCATGGACGGAACATGTAGACATAAATGAAGTTTTAGAGGAAATGAAAATAAAAAGCACATTTATACTTTGCGTCAGAAAACGACAGTTGAAATTTCTAGGACACATAATGATGAAAGAAAGTTTGGAAAATTTGATACTCACAGGACAGATTGAAGGCAAGAGGATCAGAGGAAGACCACGCAAAGGGCAGGAAATTGTGGAGAGCCATGATCGTCAATGTCGTGAAAAAAAAAACTCCACCTAGAAGAAGAGGCTAATTTGGATCTAAGCGTCATCGCGAAAGTAGCCAAGAAATGAGTCTGAAACAGTGCGGTGATAGTAGAATGATATTCTGTTAATAGTGACCTCTTGCCTGATGGGAGAACGTAAATTGATATCTCTAGAAACTACCAAGTGGTCGGATTTGCCAGGAGACAGAGATGCAGACCAGGACATAATTCCGGACTGGACATAAGGAAACGATCAAGTAGATAAACATGCCCGTTAGAGTTACTAAGGAAACGCGGAGGGAAGACTAACATTTCGGCAGAAAAAAAAAATCTCTTTCGTACGGATTATGATGACTCACTAAACCTGGTACAGTCTATCTACAGTCCTGGAACTTCTGAAAGATATTTCAGTCAATGTCAATTCTTCGTTTGAATGCTAAAATTGCCACTTCCATAATGACATCTTTGCTGAGATTAATTAGTAAGCCATGAAGTTTTAATTCTGCAATTTTACTATTTTCTTTAATTTCAAGTCCAGAGCGCTAAATTCGAAGGAAAGGAAATTGTAGAGATCCATGATCGCCTAGGTCCTTAAAGGAAAGGGCACATAGAGGAAAAAGGTTTCATGCGGATTCAGTCTGTCGTGCTTACCTCGAGAAATATCAATATGATTTAAATAATTATAGCATCAAAACACAAGGGTTGTGATGCGGGTAATTCGAATTTTCCCAAGAGTGCCTTTAAGGGCTAAAGTGAAGGTCCTCGATTTAAAAAGCTAACAAATAACTCTTATGCTGGGAATTCGTGCATTTCCCTCGGATCATACCATAAAATGAATGCAAATTTCTTTATGTTGAAATTATAATCGCATCCCCTGATTCCACTTTTCTAGTCGAGACCAAATCCCAAATTCCCATGTAAAACAGCAGAGTTCAAAAAAAAAAAAAAAAAAAAACAAAGAAAAAAAAGACAACGGCAGATTAGAAAAAAAAATTAACACTTCCAATTCTATAGATTTGTTCGCGAGACAAAAAAGAACTGCCGTAAATATTCTTTAAAATATGTGCTATATTTTTCATTCAAATTATTGTTGGATTGGTTGGTTGTTGTTTTTTTATTTTCTTTTTTTTTTTAAGCGGCATGTCAACATTCTATGGGTAATTTAATACCGAAATCTAAATCGCATATTTATTTTTGTGATAATAATAGTTTCAGTGATTCAAATCTTACTAATAAACCCATAACTGGCGAGAAGACGTGGATTCATTCGATTCCCATGGATATTTACCCTTAAATATATATAACGAACCCAAAACGGCTTTCCGATGAACAATTCCTGGCCATTATCCATTAGCCCGCCCACTCGTTCAAGCTTACAGTGTCCCATCTAGGTACTGACTTCACTTTGATGGTAGCCAATGTTTCAACGTGATGTGTCCGTAAATCCAAATTTATGGGATGTAGAGTCATCATTATTTAGATTATTTATATGTGGACAGTTGTCCTCATTTTTGTTGCTGTTATCACAAATTTTCAATAGTTATGCACTCTGGCGTTAATTAAGTGCTTGTCGATGTGAACAAATTTCAGGAAACTTTAAAATTAACACTTTATTTAATATACAGGGTTAAATTGTTCTCATTCCTCTGTCCATGTTTGGGTTTTCTCATATCGGTTTTATTTCTTATTGCGCAGTTATTGCTCATCTACTTTACAGTTATTTAAAGCCTGCACTTTGCGATCAAAGATTATCACCAAATTCCTTATCCACAATGGTTATTATCAGGTAGGATAATCCTCATTATAGAGCGTAGAGACATAAACCTAATCCGTCACTCTGCTTTCACTTTTGACTGCATAAATATTTGATACATTCTATTCTGTGTTTTACAGATTATATCAATATCAATTCATTCGAAATCTAACGTACCAAAAATATATTTTCTAACAGAATAACAACACCCAACTCTTGATAATGGCAGTTAAAACAGATTAAACAAGAACTTTGGAGAGTGTATATAAAGGTTTCATTCGGATTTGTAACAATATACTAGAACATTGTAAAAATACAAAAAAAAGTAAACAGACGTTAGTGCAGTTGAAAAAACTTCTTGGATATGTATATATATATATATATATATATATATATATATATATATATATATATATATATATATATATATATTGTTTCAAGATTGTATTCAAGAATGAAACTAAATGATGCCGCGCGATGTGGAAATCAGGCTCCACTTTTATAATTATATACGCTATATCTATCGAGCATTATTATCCATAATTATGCCAAACCTTGAAACTGTTTTTTATCATTTATATATATATATATATATATATATATATAGTGCACACTTACACAAACGCACACACAAACCACACACGCGCGTACACTACATAAACAGGCGTACACTACACACTACACGCACACATACACACACACACACACACATATATATATATATATATATATTTGATACATTTGGGGGTGATGGAATCCTCAAATCGGACAACTGTTCACACAAATGGCCCTTGGAAAAAACATAAATTGGTCTCCGCGCCCCGAGTTATGGTTTTACTAAGAGACGACTCCATAAAGTTATCTGGCCCCCTCTCTAAAGGAAGAAAAACTCGACGAATTCTAAAGCGTGGATTTGGCAATGAAAAACAACCGCACTATGTTTCCATAGAATGTAGTGTAATTCTCTGATAATAAAGACTTAAGTATAGACTAATGACACGTATACTCTCCGAATGGACATGGCGTAAAAGTACTAAAAGGAGGTGGATTTTCCTTTGTTCTATACAGCTTTCCATCGAAGAGAAATTTTAATAAAAATTGATTCCCTATTTTTCTATCTTAAAATTAGTCTATGTCGACTTATAAACGAGTATATAGTATATCTTAGAAAATAATATTAATCGTCGGAACACTTGTTATTAAAAAAAAAACAAAAGAAATTTTTATACCATAATTATTTTCCCCAAAAGTGCAAAACGTTTAAAACCTCGTTTGATAGACAATTAGATGCGGTGAATGTCGCTACATATCACGTGATACCGTTTTAAATCTACTTTTAAATATTACGAAAACTTTCGTCAAAAATAAAATAAAAATTCTGCAGGAAATTGCGGTTCATTTCGCTGACTTGTTCTTCAAAATTACCCGTTTGCCGCCCAAATAGATATATATATTCCATATCTAAAGTTTCCCAACACTAACAGGTCATTTGCGAGCCGAAAAAAAAATGGCGAGGTAATCAACGTAAATTCATTCATCCGTTCGCAAGCTAAAGGGACATTTCCCATACATACGGCCGCCTCCTTTCATGTCATATATGTTCTTCCTCTTTCACTTTCTCCCTCTCTCCCTGAATAATTCCGCCGTTCTTCAACAACCTTTTTCCCTAACAAATCAGAAAGAGCAGAACACTAATTCAGACATGAATTTCTCATTCACTTATGTTTTCTGACCCACGCAACCTCATTATAGGCCATAGCTTCGCATTCGGAATGTTTGGCGAAGCAGCTGGCGACTTTCTGATTAGGATTTCGAGAAGCCAAATGCCGTGAAACATAAAGAATGTAGGGCAAAGGGTAATCAGTTGCAGATGAGAGACAGAAAAACTAGAGGCTGTAAATAAAACGCCGAAAACGAGAGAAATTTTGTAATATAAGGGAGAGACAAAAAAAATGGTTTGAATAAAAGTGATAGAATCAGAAAGAAACTTGAATGCGAAGACAGATGAAAGCAAACAAAAGGATTAAAATGCAACGGTCAAAAGAAATAAGAGACACATTAAGGAGAAAGAAAATGAGTTAAAAAAAGGGAAAAAGAAGCAAAGAAAAAACAAAGAAAACTAAAAGAAAAAGAAAGCCGTCCTGGATATGCTGATAAACTACATCCGCATTCCGAGTAAGACGATAAACTATATCCGACGGCAAGGCCTTTGATCACGACGTTTTGAGGAGCTTGAAACCATCTTCTAATTGCTTGTGTTTCTAGGTCCACCCTGACCTGACGTAGTACCATCTGTTAGGGTCCCAGCTATGAGCAAATAGTTAACATCCAAGCTAGGGTCAAAACACTATAAAAACGTATAAATAGGTTTTAATACCAGCAATATAATTTCGTAAACAAATTATTACCAGTATCTGTCTATATTTCTGGGATGAGCTATTATGCACATTATTTACATTATTCGGACTATTCTCCTCATCTTTGTCGCCATATTTATTACAACGTTTTGGCCGATGTACGCTACGGCCTTCTTCAGGTGGTTGGAATGTCGAACTGAACCCTTTATTTCGCTCAGTGGGGTAGACTATTCTAGTTCCAGGTGCCATGTTTGATGGATATCAGTTATCAGTTATCACCTGTTAATATCCCTCTGAAAGTTCTCCACTGACTTAACCTGAAGAAGGCCGGAGCGTAAAACGGCCTGAATGTTGTTATAAATATGGCGGCGGAGAACTTTCAGAGGGAAATTAACAGGAGATAACTGATAACTGACATTCATTAAACATGCTACGTGGAACTAGAATAGTCTACCCCAGTGAGCGAAATAAAGGGCTCAGTTCGACATTCCAACCACATGAAGAAGGCCGGAGCGTACAACGGTTGAAACATTGTAATAAATATGGCGTCAAAGACGAGGACAATACTCTAAATAATGTAAATATTGTACATAATACCTCATCTCAGAAATATAGACATATACAGAAAAACAATTACTTGAAAGAATCAAAAAGAATAAGAGAGAGAAAAATTGATTGTAATAATAAAAGAAAGAGTGAAAGAATGATTTCAGTGAATGAAATATTGAATGAATGACAGGGAGTGATCGCCTGAAACGATCACTGAAAGGATGAAACGTCGATTGATTGAAGAATGACAACGGGCAATTGATCGAAGAAATTGTTGTATGAATGACAGAAATGTTCACTGAAGTAAAACCACTTGATTAAAAGAATGACAAAAAATGATTGATTAAAATAATGAGATAAAAATAATTATTAATGAAAAAACGACTTAAAGCGAATAACAAAAACTATAATAAAACTGTTTTGGCAAGAGCCATTTACCCACTTTACTATCATGATTGTCGACGATGGATATGACGCAGAAAATGTCTTTGACACGGACAGCTGTGAAGTAAACTAATGTATGATTAATATCTATGCGAATGTTTTTTTAACAAATGCAGTATTTTGTTACGCATTAATTATTTAGGACAATAGATATTTTACTTTCGATCATACCTTCACGAATATGTGGACGCATTTGACCAGTAAAATTAGTTGGCATTTAGTTATCGTTTGTTGCTTGGTTGATTTTGTTTAGTGGCATATTAACAACTCCATGGGTTATTCTATGTCGAAATCTAAATATTTTGTCCATAATTTTATACTTTTAGATTAAAGTTTTTTTTTTTAGATATCTATTTTCTGAATTATGAAATGTGTTGTTGGTAAATTTAATATAAAAATGTATTTTTATATTTTTAGTCTTACATTGATTGACATTTTGCTATAAAAAATGTATTGATTCACATTTTATTATAATAATTTACTGTCGTTTGCCCTAACAAGTTTCTACCACCCCAAGTCAGGGTGGAACTGTGAATAACAACAATTAAGAGGTGGTTCGACGCTCCTCAAAACCTCGAATCTCCTGATTAGAAGCCTTGCTGTTGAATGTAATTTAACGTCATACCCAGATCGAGTTCTTGTTTGTAATATAAAACACCTAAATTTTAAAATTTAAAAAATACTGAAAATGAAGTGCGTATTGAGTACATAAAGTAAAAATTAGAAAAAGTTTAAAAATCTAACATATTTCACTTTAATTTTAGCTTCATTTTTAAATTAATTCCAAAAAATCTCTGGTGAAGCTAAAATAAAATGGAAACATGCTTAAATTTATAAACGTTTTTTTCTATTTCTTTCTTACTTGATCAATCTCTCGGATTTATTCCTTAGTTTTTGTTTAAATTTCATATTATATTAGGTTGGTGCAAAAGTAATGTCGGTTTTGACGTTAAAAAATACGTTAAAAACCGACATTATTTTTGCAACCAACCTAATACAAGAATAGTTACGGAATTTGTCTTAAGATGCCGGACAGGACATTTTCAGATGTTGATTTGCTTTTCTGCGTCTTACAAGCCCATTGCAGGTTATATAAAGCCAAGGAATGTTTTTTTAGATTGTAAGAATTTTTTGCTCAGTACCTAGGTGAAAACACAAGGATACGCACGCAGAGTGACACTCTCGTGCATTTAAAGATTACCTTTGGCACACACACACACAGAGAAAAAGAGAGAGAGAAACTCAATCACAACCACACTGACACAGTATTTTAACATGGTCGCCTCACCGACATCCCATACGCTCCCTCGCACAAACACACACGCTTTCTTTGTGCCATATTTGGATTAGTGCTGCACAGTCTTCTCTGTTGTGCCATGGCTGAGTTCAGAAACGATTATGTGGCCTTGTGTTGCGATTAATCATTCTCAACCCGGTAACCTTTATTCCACATAGCTTGGGGTGCGGAGATATATTCATAACTTTCTCAAGAGCATTTGCGCGCAAGTAAATATAACAAAGTCAGTTGGGATTCGATCGCGGCTTTTCAATTCTCATTCCGAACGGCGATCCATTACGCCAACCGCACATCCAATAAAAAGGAAGGAAAGAGAAAGAAAAAAAGTTGATAAGTATAAGAAAATGCGATTTGAAGAAGTAAAAGGAGAATGAATAGAAAAGGGATAAGAAACAAAGGGTTGATGAGAGAGTGACCTAAAATAATGTGTGGGGGACCTAAGTTGTCAATGAGAAAGAGATAAAAGGAGTTAAGATACGAAAGGATATCTAAAAGGAGACTCAAAGGATAAATAATATATAAAATAATCACCCCCAGAGGAAAAGGAAAAAAAAACATTAAAAGAAAAGAAAGAAAAAATATAGAAGTAATAAAACTATCAGTCAAATGAAAAAAAAAAAGATAAAAGTTAAAAAAAAAAGCTTTTCGTTTTTGGAGATGCTGTTGAAACCAACATGGCGAATATTAAACGCTTTGCACCGAAAAGTTATTCTCCGTTTAATTTACGCATTTTTACAACTCGGGAATCGATCAAGGATTTCTCATTTTAAAACGAGCAAACAGGACGTTAAGGGTATTCCGCCTGAAAATGACGCTCAAAAGATTTGATTTTTCTTTTCGTAATTTGGGAAAACGTGATTTAGGGAGAAGATCAGGGCAAGAGGGTAATAAATTTTGCAGAGCGAGAAGGAAGAATCTTTTTTATTTAGCAGGCCGGATCAAATGTTAACACTCGTTCAATAACTTACATCAACACAAACACAAATATTCCAAGGATTAGGATTAGTTAATCTTCTTTTCTTTTTTTTTCTTTTTTTTATTAATTTCGGAATTCTTCCAGAGGAAATGGATGAAAACATGGCTTACTGCAAAAAAGGGAGAATACTTTCAGAAAACTGATGCAAAAATAAGAGAGTTGAGAAGAAGTAATTTATCTGATAAAAAAGGAAATAAAAGACACAAAGAAAAATAAATTAAGTATATTTTTAGAAAGTTTATCAGGTTCATGAGCTCTTTTCCTTTGACCCTCTTGCCTTTAATCTGTCCCGTGAGTGACAGATTTTCGATGCATCCTTTCCTCATTATATAACCTAGAATGTTCAATTAACTCTTTTATCATGTTAAGTATAAGTGTGATTTATGTTTTCATTGTTTCTAAAACTTCGCCGTTGCTCATAGGTTCAGTCGATGATATTCCCAGCATTCTTTTGTAGAATCACATTTCTGCTGGCTCAAGTCTCATCATCTGTGAGGAGATTGTCCAGCATTCACTGCCGTATAGAAGGCCTGATAGTATACAAATGTTCAGAACCCTATTCTTTATTTTTATTTCCTCAAGTCTCTTCTTCATCTGTTAGGAGATTGTCCAGCATTCACTGTCATATAGGAGGACTGATATTATACAAATTTTCAGAAGCCTTTTCTTTGTTTCTATATTCTCAAGTCTCTCCATTTGTGAGAAGAGTGTCCAGCATTCACTGTCATATAGGAGGGTCGATATTACATAACAGTATTTGTTTCTTTGTTTCCTACAATATGTTCCTGTTTCTTAATACTTTGCTTAGCTTTTGGACAACATTTTTCGTTAACTCAATTCACATTCGTATTTCAATGTTACATTCTCTGTTAAAACGCTTCGCAAATATTTAATTTTTTGTATTTTCTTGATTTCAGTATCAGCAATTTGTAGTTTGTGGGTAGAACTGTTTACTGACAGCCATACATTTTGTCTTCTTGCAAATTGTGCTTAGTCCTTTCTTCTCGCTTTCCTTCACTATATTCTGTCAGAATTTTTGTATTTTATTTTATGTTTCTGTCATCAACATCTATTCACCTGACAATCTTATGTGTAGAAGAGAAGATAACTTAACTCGTGTGGCAAAGTGAGCACGTATTCTTACCGTGATTCAGCGTTGGTGGCCACAATTTTAACAGCATAAGATACGCATATGACACAGTATTGATAGCAGACACGGAAAATAAATTACAAAACCTCCCACAGAAGGTAGCGAAGGAGAGCGAGAAGAAGGGAATAAGCATAAATTGCAAGAAGAGAGATTGCATGGTCATCACTAAAAGGATGTTACTAACACAATTTTGTTTTGTTCCGTGTATATAGTTTAGTACTCATTAGTAAATACTCATTAAGGGTTTTTAGATATTTAAATTGTTATTTTATTCCCCCTTCCTCTACAGACAATGAATTGTATATAATGGGACTGGTTTAGGACTTCATAGAGTTTCTGACTCATTATGGTGGATGATGCAAGAATAGTAGGTAGGAATGCCTTGGTTTGGTGAAAGGAATATTGTTTGTATGTTTGGATCAGTGTTTGTGGCTAGCTAAGTTTAATGTTAAGAGAGAAAAAGACTGTCCTTTTCCCCATTCCCCTTTTGGCCTTGTACTATATGTGTACATTTGTGTATAATAAATATTATCAGTAAAAAGAAATGCGATTTGCAGGTCGGGAAAACTAAAATCAAACAGGTGCGAAAGATTGATGCTGATATCCGAAGGCTTATTAGGGTGGCCAAATCCACATTCCAAAAGCTGAGCAGAAAACTGAGAGACATGAGGATTTCTTTGGCAACAAAGAAAAGAGTACTGAGCTGCTACGTGACATCTGTCTTCCTTTACGACAGCAAATGTTGGACGGTCTCCTCAAAGGTGAAGACCAGACTCGACGCAACGGAGTTACGGTTCCACAGAAGTATGCTAAGGATATCATGGACCGAGCGTGTGAGCAACGTTAAGGTTTTGAAGAGGATGCAAACAAAGAAGAAGGTTATACTTAATATCAGGAAGAGGTAGATGAAATTTTCCGGACACGTAATGTGAAAGGAAGGCCTAGAGAATCTGTTACTCACAGGCCAAATAGAGGAACAGATAGACAAGTGGAAGCAACGCATGAAATACCTACCGGTCTGAAGAAAGTGGATGGCCGACAGTGGTCTGGGGGGAGGTGTCAGAGAGACAAAACTTATTGAGAGCTACAAGAGATAGGGAGAAGTGGAGAGCCATGATCGCCTACATTCTAAAGGCACACGGCGCATAAAAAAGAAACCAGGCTTATCGATTAGTGATTTTAATCCTCATTGGCTACCACTTATGCGTGACCATCATCTGGAATGAACTTGTGCTTAATGAGCTTCATTGTAGTGTAATGGTCAACAAGCTGGACTTATAAATCATCCGTACTGACTTCGATCCTGATTAATGTCCTAAACTTGCAGCCGTGTAGAATAACTAATCTATGCTTTACAAATAACCCATCCGAGGTTCATGCATTATTTTCTAACATGCAATTAGACTATGTTTTTAGCGTTTGCTTTACAAACGAATTAGGCTGTAAAGAGGAAATAACTATAAAAAGGAAAATCAAAAAGCCCATCTGTTTATTCGATGATAAGCGCATTCGGCCAAGTAACCATCAGTGAAATCTTTCTTCATTTAAATGTCAACCGGTTAAATGCCCACTCACCAAATGTCTGGCCATATAATTCGTAATAAAAAAATTCCTCTTCGAATCCTGACAATGTAATATGATGTTCTTTTCTTTTCTATTTTTTATCTAACAGATTCCGTTATGGCTGAGATATGATAGGACATTCTCAATCTCGTTTCAATGCTCATAATACATCCATTTATTCATTGCTAATGACTATCTTGTCCGGAAACGATTTAATCTGCGTCAATCAAGAAGACAATATCTAGAGTTTAATCACTGGTCGATGGCCATTTTCTCTAGTTGGCATGATATTGCAACCTGTTCTCGTGTTGTAATCCAAGCAGTCCGCGTAACCAAATATGAGAAGGAGTCTCGATCAGTGCTTCTCAAACTATCTGCTCTGGCGTACCGGCATTTTTTTTTTTTTTTTTAGTGTGCAACGATCGACAAGCTATACTTTCCAATCAGTCTTGGTGGGAGGTGGATCGACGTTGTGCTCGTAACATTTACTTTTTTTTAAATATGTTCTCTTTAGGGGTCATTTTGAGACAATATATACTAAAAATAGGAAGATGATGACTTATTCATTCTAAGGCCAGATTTCATTGACGTAACAAGTCTTCCCATATTTGTACCATAAAATTATATAATAATCGAATCGAGGAAATATTATTTGAACGTTCATAGTATTATTCCCTTATACCAGATACATTATGAATCTGTTGAAATTAAAATCTTTCTTGATTTAGAAGCTTTCCAATAAATGATGAGATTAGGAAGAAAAACAACAAAGTGGAATCAAAAGAACTGTTTCTCTTTGTTTGTTATTTTGAGCAATGTTTAACGAAGATAAATTTTACTCAGTCCAAGTTTAATAACACGCAAAATAAAGAAACATGCTAAAATTACTTGAAAGGAAAAAATTAACATAGCTGGTAAATAGAAAAAAAGCGGAAACAAAATGGCGGATTCTTGATGTTGTTTATTACAAGTTACCAACTAAAAAGTGGAAGTGGCTGCACAAAAAGATAGTTTTAGAAGCACTGGTCTATGAGACGTATCTGATGTGGCGTTCTGGCAGTTTTTTTTTTTTTTTTTTTTTTCAATGAGCGAGGAACCAGTGAGTGAAACTTTTAAATGCAGCTGTCGTTTTTATGTCTTATTTAAGGGTCATTTTAAGACCGTCTGTACTAAACATGAGGCCATGATGTCTTATTCATGTTATTATATAATAATCGATCCAAGGAAATATTACTTGACTATTCGTTCTAATATTTATTTATAGAGAAAAATATAATCAATATAATAAAAAGTTGCATTGACAATCGAATCTTTCCAATCCAGCTGGATGTGTGGGGGGGGGGCGCTGTGCTCCGTTCATTGTTTTTGGGGGTTGGGGGGGGGATATGTCGTATTTCAGGTTAATTTTGAAATTATCTGTACTAAACATCAGGGCATGATTCTTTTCTTTTTTCATTTTATTCTTTCTGATATGTCCCGGCAAGGGATATATTTGAACGAAGTAGCTAAGTGGTTTCGGCTACTATAACCAAGTAGAATACGGTAGCAGTAATCGACTTGTACGCGTCGTAGTCGCAGGTAAGAAGTGTAGATCAATGGCGTTGTCATTTCAGACTAAGGCTTTTGACTCTCCAATACGTCCGTCGGTATTTATGACGGACACCAGCTAATCATATTTCAGTGAAGGGGGGAACACAGGTGTACGCATATTCCATTATATCACTTTCTAAGGCCAGTCATCAGTGAGTTTACAACTTTTCCCAGTGTGCAAGGGACAGGTACCATATTTGGGCCATAATATTTATATAATAATCGATCAAAGGAAATATTGTTTGAACATTCGTAGTAATATTCATTTATAGCAGAAAAATAGAATTAATATAATAAAAGTCGAAGCATTTTTTTTATTTTCTAAAATTTCCAATCCAACTTGCTGTAAACCTCTATTTTCTTTTATTTAATATTTCCTATTTAATGGTCATTTTGAGAGAATATGTACTAAGCATGGGAACATGATGCCTTATTCTTTCTAAGGCCAGTCTTCATTGACGTAACAGGAATTCCCAGTATACCAACAACCAGCACCAAATATGTGGCATATAATTATATATTAACGATCCGAGAAAATATCGTTTGAATATTCGGAATAATATTCATTTATTTCACAAATATTTAATAAATATTATGTTTATTTTATTTCAAGTTTGTAAAAAAAATATATGTCCATGAAAATGGCCTTTTGTTTTTCCTAGGTATGGTTCCCACAGAGTCACACGCCTCATTATAAGGATGGTGTTCGCATACGTATTTCAGTTCATATTATATTGCTTTCGTTAGTTGTATTGCAATGACTGTTAACATGAGTATTTGAAAAATGTAACCATAATAAGTATAAAACTAAAATGAAAATTTCAAAAAATGGAAAAGTAAAGCCAAGTCAGAAATGCAGGCAGTCGCGCAATACTTGGAATGTGACTAGTGTTTCTTTGTTTTCTGGAAACTTTTCACATACCTGTACCAGTGCCAGTACGCGTACCACACCTTAGACCCCCTACCATCAACGGACTTCGGATGCAACGGACAAAATCTGCTAAATCGTCAGCGACGTATTTCAAAATTTGCGGGCTTGGCGGAACGAGTCGTATTAGTTCTCAAAGTGACCGCTTGGCGGCGAGCTTTTCAGTAACGATTTCCCAAGCGTAACTTAGATGTGGCACAAGGCCTAAAGCATGGGGCATCCAGTGAGGATCGAACTCACTTTCCAGTAGTAACTGACCTAGCAAGACGACTTTGCTAACCATTACATCACGCCGAAGTACCCATGGCGGGCTTTTCAGTTGTAAACAAAGATGGCTGTACAGTATATAAAGTACAAGACATTACATTAGCACATACATGAGAAAGTAGCTGCGAGATATCAATTATTTTTGTTACATGGATTAATATACCTGTATTACGTATATATTTATTTATGCCATATATACATGTTTATAGTATTTGCAATATGATCATAGCTACTGGTAGTTACTATAGTGGTTTTATAACTCAAAAATAATCCCTTCTCATCTATGGAAAATAAGCTTTAACAGACCCCTCCTCTATTAGTCCATTAATGAGAGGTTTGTCTGTAATAAAATTTGCATCATTTTTTTGTATAATATTGTAGGAATTTTGTTGAAATATATGTGCATGAGTTTTTGGTATTCCTAGGTGTGGTTCTCACACAATCACACACCTCATTATGATGAGGGTGTTCGCTTAAATCTTTCAGTTCACTGTTTTGCTGTTCATTATATCGCATGCGTTAGTTGTATAGCAATGCCTTTTAACGTTAGTAATTGAAAACTCTAGGCATAATAAATATAAAACTAAGATGAAAACGTTAAAATTTCCCGTGGGGTAAAATATAACTACTGTTCATTTGTTTGCTGCAAAGTCTCCGCGTACCGGTAGACGATAGCTTGGGTACCAACCCCGATACGGGTATGTCACTTTGAGTCGAACCTTTCTAGATGACAAAATGAACAAAAGACCGATTTTGCTTTTTTAGAGGATCTCCAATCACCCGTACACACAAAAATCAGAACGAGAATTCTATCGAACCTTGAACATGACCTTACACTTACTGTCAGTAGCAGAGGATTATCAGAAAGGATTAATTATAAACTATGAATATAAGAAGAAAAAAAACATCCTGAAATTTATGTTCCAATTATTTATCGTCCTGAGTATGATGATGAACTACATCCGGCAGCAAGGCCTCTAATCGCGAGGTTTTGAGGAGCGTGTAAACCACTTTTTAATTGCTGCTGTGAGCCCCAGATATAGGCAAATAATAACCACACCCAAATTAGGGTCAAAACACTATTAAAGGCTAAAAATAGATTTTTTTATGTGAAAAAAAAACACAGCAATACCTTTTCGTAAAAACTATTACCAGCAACACATATTTAAAAAAAAAATTCCAGCAATAAAAATCTTCTCGGCATTAAGTAACCCACTGAGGTTGATTTCTCTACAACTTGTATATCCCAAAAAATACATCAATGAAGTTTGATATACCGTAAAACAAAACCAATAAAATCCATTTCTCTACAAACTGTATATCCAAAAATAGATTAATGGAACCTGACTCTTGACGAAAATCCTCAAAAAGCGTCAATGAAACCTGATCTATAAAGCGATTTCTTACAAAGAATAAATATTCTATTCATACGAATCTATTGTAAACATCCTGTTGCCATTAAATAACCCATTGAAGTTGATATACCGTTAAACAAAATAATAAATAATTATTCATTTATATGTTGATCTAAACTAATTTCCGTTTTGGGAACAAACTGAAATGACAAATTTATAATCTTAACTAAGTTTATAAAAAATAAAAATTTACTGAATCAAAGAAATGAAATAGGTATTCTTTGCCGACATTGTCAAAAATAAAAAATAAAAAAAATAAAAAAATGGGAGCTGGTAATATATATACTTATATTTGATATATAATAATAATTTTTAGATAATTTAAATAATTCTATTACATTTATTTGATTCAAAAAGAAATATAGTTTATTAGTAATTAAGAGTAAAAATGATATTTTAAAATTGTAGTTCAATATAACGTATTGTAACCCAAACACCCCTTTTAAAAAAAATTCTTAAGTATACAAGTGCGAATTTAACGGTAAAAAATGCTGAAAAACATTTTGTCGTTGATAACCACCCCCTCAAAAAAAAACAGACAACATGCGTTGAACGGATGTCAAAATTCGTTGGAAAATGCACCCCTACCCTCCCTATAAACTTAACCTCTTTGTCGAACGTAACTCATAATTGATACAATTATAGTTAATAAAAATAAACACGCTACTGCCCCTGTCTAAATGATTGCATTTCTCTGTATCCTTGGAAAAAAAATAACGAATTGTATGTGCGTTTAAACTCAGTAAATTTAAAAATAAGTTATTCCAAAATTCGCTTGAAGATGAAACAGAACTAATGCTTTTAATTTAATTATATAATTAAATTTGAATTTTTTAGCTTTGGTTTTTGAAACATGGTAATTCCTGCGTAGCGAGGAAATCATATTCTATTTTTTTTAATAGCTCCACTCAGATGTCAGAAATAGTCTATTTTTTGTCTAATTCGATTCTTAAAATAATCCTTCATCTTATTCTATGTACCGTGTCCCGTTCGCTATCATGACTCTCCACAATTTCCTATTCTTTATAGATATTAATAATTTTTTGTTATCTCTCCTAAACTTTTCTCCGCCATCTATTTGCTGAAGCTCGCAAGGTATGTTTTCCTCTGCCGCACTTTACTTCACCTACCTTGTGAGTATCAATTTTCCAAGCCTTCTTTCCTTATTATGTGCCCTAGAAACTACAACTGTCTCGTACTGATGTTAAGCATAAATGTCCTTTTTGCATTTTCTTTTCGTTGAGCACCTGTTCGGTTCATGGCATTCTCAACATACTTCTGCAGAACCACATTTCTGTTGCTTCAAGTTTTTTCTTCTTCTGCAAGGAGATTGTCCACCATCCAATGCTATACAGGTGGACTTCAAATATTACATATGAGAAAAGTATGAATCCCAATAATAGTATTTTTTTTAATTGAGTTCACCCCATGCAAATTAGTAAAGACACTAAGACACCAGGCGTTACTGGTCGAATTAGAAACCGAAACATTGCTAAGATGCGAGTTGGAAAGAAGCGTAATCAGAAATACAGTAGATAGTGATTGGCATTGTATTTTAAATTTTGCTGGAAAACATGGAGCCGGAAGGGAGTTCCCGAAGCGTGAAGTGCGAGAAAACAAACTGATAGCAAAGAAGTTACGGCTACAGCTGTACCGTTTGAAGATATGCTCTATTTATGGGATAATGTGCTCAATATCAGGTGCTGAATGTATGCAAATATAAAAGTGAAGGTTATAGTCAATAAAGAAATAAATAAAAAGAAGTGAAATAAAATAAAACAAAAATTTAAATCAGTAAGTACACAAATTAAGTAAATATTGAAATAACTGGCAAACTATGAATACACCTACAAACACAAGTAAACGTAAGAATAACAATCAACAAAAAATAATAAAATATATGACTATTTCATTGATGGACTCTACCGAAAGTACCACGCGACATGACTCTAAATTCTTCAGCTTCCATTTACTCTTTATTGTTTTAATCGATTTCATTCCAAGGAAGGCAATCAAGCCACTGATACACATGGGGTTGTTGAGTGTTGAAGTGTTAGAAACAAAAACATTAATAATGAGCGAGAAGAGAAGAGAAAAGAGTAATCAGAAGGACGTTAGATAGCAATTGACATTATATTTAATTTTTTGCAGATTAAAGATGGCTGGACAACATGGAGCCGGAAGGGAGTTCCACAATCGAGAAGTGCGAGAAAAGAAACTGTTAGCAAAGCATTTACAGTTATAAAGTGTAAATTCGTGAGAACTTGTCACCAGTCGTGTACTGCGCTTAAAGTCAGAGTCTAGCCATCATTACGAAGAGTTCGTCAGAACAATTACTATGAATGTATGTATAGAAAATCCACAGGTACGAAACATTACGGCACTGGAAAAGTGACTGAAGCCTACACGCAAGAACAAGGCCAGTAATATTGCTGATTCCTTTTTGGATTTTGCCAAGGACCATATGTTGCAGGAATTAAAAATTAGCTCTAAATTGCTTGAGGTTAGAGAATGCCGTTTTATGCCAAATGAAATGCTTGTTGTTTAGCCCCAACCAGCTCCTAGGGAATTTTTTCTTCTTCCGATTTGTTCGGAGTTATTTGCGAAATTATCTTCTTCTTTTTTTCATGAAAAAAACCTGGCGTTACGCTGTCTTACCAAAGAAACATGTTGGCGTAGTTGTGGAATTAAGATACAGAAACAATGTATGATGTTACTCTACGAATGAAATTATGGATTAGTGGAATAAATCGCAAGAGGTAATGGCACTGAATGGAAAATTCTGTTAATTGTCGCATCAGCTTCAGAACAAATAGCATTTGTAACTTTATTTTTTCATATTTTTGTAAATTTGATTTTGTTAGCGAAAATGACTTTTTGGAATTCATTTATCACGTAAGATTATTATTTTTTTTTTCTTCAAAAATTATTAAAATGCAAATTTAAATTTTATCAATTTTTTCTTTCTGCCTTCTGTCAAATGACGTCAAAAAATCAGAAATCACAAAATTAATGCGATGATGAATTTGAATTTTAACTCTGTTCTATAATCAACATGTTAATTTGTAAAATATATATGTATACATCCAGATTATATAGCATGAATGAGGATGTGTAGGTGGTGCAATCGATAACGGAAATGTAACGGGAAATTGAAGAACCACTTTCGAATTCTGGTGGAATTCATTAAATCCACATTTGCTGAAATACCCTTGGGAAAGATATGAATCCATTTCTGCTTCAATTCCTTCGCCACTCGGTAGTCTTTTTAGGGGTGAAATAATTAAAATAAACGGTCACTGAAAAGTGTTAAAGAACAACCCTCCCCCCCCCTAAAAAAATACATAAAGAAAATGAAAGTAAAAATGCATAAACATAAACACAAAATAAAATGCACACGCATACATAGACATGGTGGGGGAGAAGAAGGAAAAGAGAGTAAGAGAGTGAAAGAAAAGACTTAAGCAGTTATTCGATGGGTTGACGAAGAACATACTTCCATTTCCCTGGAAATGATAAGTAAAAAACAGTGAACATGTTCAAAAAGAAACATATTCGAAAAAGATACATTGAGATGTCTATTCATTTCATGCAGTGGAACGTTATCGCATCATATCCGTTAAATTCCCGCCCGCAAAAGTTGATAGTTGATAATAATAATAATAATAATAATAATAATAATAATAATAACAATAATAATAATAATAATAATAATAATAATAATAAAATATTAATAATGTTTTTTTTTTTAAATTTAGATATAAAAAGTTTGATTAAATAAATAAATAAATAAATAAATAAGTAAAGGACAATTTAAGTAACTAAAAACATAAAAGTACGAAGATTTATATATATATATATATATATATATATATATATATATATATATATACACATGGATATAAATATATATGTAAAATATACATATACATGGATACACACACACCCATATATTTACACACACACACCCATATATATATATATATATATATATATATATATATATATATATATATATATATATATATATATATATATAGATACTAAATTATAATTGGTAGGGATTATTCCAAAAGGGGCTTTTATTCCATATGAGAGCTCAGTATATGATACAGAGTAAATTATAATAATAATTAAGAAGAAAAACTCCATTGTTGTCAAGAAATTTATTACGATGCGTATAAACGTATTCATCTCAAGCCTACTATATTTTATGAAATTGCATCAATATATCCAGACAGACAGACATATACACAAAGATAAAAAAAATAATAAATACGTTGAGTTCTCTGTGGAATATTTTTTGGGGGATTACTTTATTTATCTATGTTTATACAAACTAAATGGAAATCAACACCAGACTTTTCCATGAAAAATATCCTCTACCACATTATTCAGAAAGTTATCCTAATCTCCAATACCATATTCACATATACACTGTATTGCCATATTCACATATACTTGATTGAAATTCCGAGACAAATCTTTATTTTATCCACCGGTGTAGATTGTTCTAGTTCCACGTGCCTTGCCTCTTCCAGATTCTCGGTTATTTCCCTTTTAACTCACCTCTCCAAGTTTTGGGTTCACCAATGCTCTAGCCTGGTTCTGAACTCAGAAACGTTGGGTCTAATCACCGGATCTAACCAACTTCTTTATCCACAGGCCCATGTGCCCCTGGGGACATCTGTGTGTGAATTCCAGGGACTAACGAAATTATTTTTTTACCAGTGCTCATATATCATTTTTTCTGTTAATATTATTTCATTTTTTTATCAGAGTTTATATTGCATTTTTTGTTGTTATTCATTGCTTTTCTCTAGCACTCCTTATTACTGGTTCCCGTATTGTATCCATATCTATTCTTGGTTAACGCAGAAGATTTTTGTGGCCTAGAATATATAATGATTTCTTAAGAGTTCGTATTTTCCAATGAAATTTCATTTTTCTCTCTATTATTTCAACCTCATCCCACAGGAAGCGATGATCTCCCTTTTCTCTCCATATGTGGTCAGCTACGCCTGATTTTTTTATTTACACCACTTCACTTTATTTTTTCTTAAGGGGGCGGCCTGTTTTTGCTATATTTCTTGCCACAACATCACGGGATGGCGTATACACAGTCCTAAGTTATATTCTCCTTTATGGCGGGTTTTCCTCGAATGAGGTGCCTGCGAAGGGTTTGAATATCTTTTGAAGTGTGTCCTGATGCTATATGGACCACGGATCTTTTGCATGTTTTCCGATAATCATAGATAGGAAAGGGTCGCTACTTATGACTTTTGCTCGATGTTGTAAGCCGTGGACGATCCACTTCTTTACACTTTATGAGTTGTGGGAGTTAAAGTTGTGGCTTTATCCGGTGAATGTAGGTTTCAAGATATTCGTACATCCAGAAAGTCAAGTTGATTGTTTTCTCTCTTCATTGTGAACTGTACCGATGATCTTATTGAGTCCACATGGTCCAGTAGTAGCTGGATCTCTTCTTGGCGCGGCCAGATTATGAAGGTGTAATCTACGTATCTCAGCCATAGTGTTGGCTTTAGTGATGTAGTTTCTAATTTCCTCAAAGTATTTCATATATAGGTTTGCTATTGCTGGTGATAATGGCGAGCCCATTGTAAGCCCATATCCTGTCGATATATGCTTGATACCCGAAGATGGCGGGAGGGTACAATGACCGAAGCGTTGTGATTATGGCAATGAAGATGATGATAAAAGTTCAGGTAATGTAAATAATGTAAATAAACATAATACTTTATCTCATTTAAGTAGACGTGTCTGTAAATGTATTTGAGTATTCATATGATGATTATGAGGATGGTGTCATCATATATAGTATTTATTATCTTTAACATATGTATTTTTAATATTATTTTTTATTATTTGTAATTATTTATTATTTATTTTTTTACTTATTATTGATAATTATATTTTGGATTTTTATTTATTTTTAGATTATTTTTATGTTTATCTTGAATTTTTTATTATTTCTATTTTTGTTATGCATAGATATATATTTATGTTTTTTAAAACATCGTTGTTATTATTATTGTTATTATTATGAGTATTATATAATGATGATTGTATTATATGATGATGATGATATCGTCTGACCAGACACCACTTTAACTGCCAGCATTTGTAAAACTTTATCCTTACATTACTTTTGCTCAATCTAAAGTAAACTAAATCAATCTGACTTTTCTATTTTCCCCTGCCCGTTATATTAACGTGTTCTCTCTTCTTAATATTGCCCCCCTAAGAAAACTTTCCTGGGTCTTTTTATTTGGGGTATATTTTTAATTATTTTTTTCATCATTTATTTCTTATTTTTTTATCTTCTTGTATTTGGCCTCTGGGTTTATTCATTCCATTTCATAAATGTATTACCGACAATGCATTTTTAAGCTGTTTTCATATATATATATATATATATATATATATATATATATATATATGTGTGTGTGTGTATGTGTGTGTGTGTGTGTCTGTATGAAGATATATAGTCTTAAGATGTGCTATATTTATGGGATAAAGTACTCAATATCAGCGATAGAGCGTATATAAATATAAATATAAAAGTCTTTATTGAAATCAAGACTTAGAGGCTGCAGGCTGTTTCATGCTAGACGCAATCATCGGCCTGACAATTGCGTCTAGCATGAAACAGCCTGTCGCCTAGAGTTTTGACTCCAATGTTCACTTTTACATATATATATATATATATATATATATATATATATATATATATATATATATAGAGAGAGAGAGAGAGAGAGAGAGAGACTTTAAGGTTTAGAAATTAATTTTTACAAAAGAAATTTTTTATGAAGCTTTTATTTTGGATTTAATTTCAATCAGATGAATTATGTTCATTATTTCCAACAGAAAAATACTTGGCTGTATTTAAAAAAACTAATTTAAATTGACTGGATTTTTTTAATTATATTTCCACAATTGTGGATTAGCGCCCTGTTTTACTCATCTCTCATCACAATGTATTTCTTTATTAAAAAATATTTCAAAAATACAATATACTTTGCTGAAACTTTATTTGGGGAATATTAACTTATTTATCGTATAATTAATAAGATTTGAAGCCAATATTATTTACTTTAAATTTAAAATACCTCAGAAATGCATTTCATTAAACCGATAGTATAAGGTTGGTGCAAAAATAATGTCGTTTTTTGACGTTCAACTTCAAAAGAAAAACGACATCAGTGCTATTGATGTTTTTGACAACGAGTTGATAGTTCTACTAAAGATATTCGAAGGAGGATTTATCAGCAAAACATAACTAAAGAAAATGATATCACTGCCTATTTTATTTAATTTTTCAGTATTCAGTAATCTTAAAAACATAGGAAAATATTCTCTGTAAGCTGATGTTTTATTGAATTTTAGATATAGTGGCTTTTAATTTACTATAGACATAACTCTTATTTTTGGATAATGCCGTGTATCTTCCCCGTACTTACAATAAAAGGCACGTTTCTACATTAATAGAAAAATTCAAAATTATTTTTAAAGTATGAGTTGCAGTAAGCTTTCCTTGTTACAATTAGTATATATAGGTTTCTCTTAATAATGATATTATCAGAACCTCAGAAATTAATAATGAATTTTAAAATATTTAAAAATTAATAATTGTTTCTAATTAGAATTTTTGAAAACTGAAAATAATTCTTGTATAGATTCATTATTCATCGAATATTTTTTCTTAAGACGATAGTGCCTTTATTATGTCTTATTTATAAAAGCAATCTCGTCTGCAGTCACTCTCCCACGGACGTGACGTCGCCTCTCTCTGTCTTTTTTACAGATACTTTCATGGTAATTGTTCCGATGAGCTGCTTTCGCTGATTCCCAAATTTCATGAATTCAAGCGCCCTACGAGGCTGGCATCCCGCTCTCACCCTTTCACTGTTGAAACTGTTAAATGTAGCCGTTTCTTCTACTCCAAGAGCTTCATATCTCGCACCTCTCGCTTGTTGAATTTCCTTCCCTTTTCCTGTTTCCATGAAAGGCATAATCGACAACAAATCTTAATTTAATGTCAATCGATATCTCCAGTTGCCTTGATCTATCCCCTATCCTTCTCCTCATCCTTTCCTCTATCACTCCTATCTGCTCTTGCTCCAAATCCTATGTAACCTCTTGCGCGCTAGTGGATTCCAGCCTTGCTTGGGGTGAAATGCCTAAAAAAAATAAATAAAATAAAAACTTTTCTAAATAAATAATTTCATAGTTTTATGACATTATTTCATCTTAAGATTACTTTTACATAATATAAATACAAAAGCCTGACATTTTTAATTCTCGAAATTTGATAAAATTATGTAAGTTAGGCTAACAGATAAGAAAAATTATTTCATGTTTTGCAGGAATTTTCAAAACAATAAAACGCTAAATTTCACATAGTAGTCTTTGGCCTATAGGCTGACGCAAGAAAAATAATATTTTAACCAATATTTCGAAAATGCTAGAAAGAATTTAAATAGTTATTAGAATGATCCAAAATAGATTGGTATATTCTCGTAATAATAAAATAAATATTTGGACGATAAAACACAGTTTTCATCTGTTTTGAGCTTTTTCATCATGCTATGCTTTCTTTTAGAAATTCTTTGGGGGTAACTATATATAAATAAGTGTGCATACAAAAGTTGCAGCTTAATTTGTAGGCCACTCGCCGGAATATTGAGTCACCAGAGAGGCCAACGGAATAAATATGTCATCATACATGGAGTTAATTTTCCACTAGGCACACATACACATGCGCGTATATATATATATATATATATATATATATATATATATATATATATATGTGTGTTTATGCATATAATTGTATTTTATAGCAACATGACCAACCATACAATTTATAGTCCAATTACCAACAATAAATTTTATAGCAACATGACCAACCATACATTTTTAGTCCAATTACCAACAATGAATTTTATAGTAACATGCCGAACAATTGGCCAACAATAACTTTTATACTGCTATTACCAAAAATAAATGCTATAGCAAAATGACCTATAATATATTTTATCTGTAGTTGAAGCCATAAAACTATATTCAAAATTTTTTTGATTTTGACATCAAATGAACCATAAAGGATTATAAACCTCGAAACAAAATCAAATAAACCAAATTGACTAAAATTGTTCCAAGTTTGTCTATATTTCGTTTTTGATTTTCATTTTTTTGTCTTTCAATAAACTTGCTGATGAGCAGGCATTTCCTTCTTAATATTGTATACACGCTTGAGCGGCGAACGTGTATCGAGAGGCAGTACTTATACATTATTTTGATAGTATTTCAGAGATAGTCCTATTAATATTGCTACGTCGATAATTGATAGAAAAATAGGCAGGAGATAATACCTCTCCATTTTCACAATCTCCGTGTTCCACTTTATATTTGCTTGAGGGAGCATGAAATTTATTAAGAATAAATTCTGCCATATTTATTTCGCTTATCAATATGATGCACGTTCATACGTGTTAATGGTTTTCCCTTGCTGTTTTTTATTCTTCTCTGCTGTATAAAAAGGGTTTAATCAAATATCTACGTTGTTAATCTGCATGCAGGTAAGATGCACATAAACAGATCCAGATAGATAGATAGATAGATAGATAGATAGATATGAATTAATTGAGATAGATAGATTTATACTTACATAGATACGAACAGACTGAAATATATAGGTATGAATTGTCTGAGAGAGATAGTTATATAGTTAAGAATAGCCTGATATATATATATATATATATATATATATATATATATATACTATTTACATTATTTGCACTATTGTCCTCATCTTTGTCGCCATGTTTATCCCAAACATGATGTACACTCCAGCCTTTTTCAGGTGGTTGGAATGTTGAGCTGAACACTATATATATATATATATATATATATGTATATATATATATATATATATATATATATATATATATATATATATATATATAAAGGAATATAGTCTTAAGGTGTGCTATATTTATGGAATAAAGTGCTCAATATCAGAGATAGAGCGTGTGTAAATATAAAAGTGAACATAGAAGTCAACACTTAGAGGCGACAGTCTGTTTCATGCTATATGCAATTGTCAGACCACATATGCTGTTATTTTTCTCGGCTATTTATATATATATACGTGTTAGTGGTGCATTGTGGGTATTCTGTTATGGCGGTTATTTTACCGGAAGTAGTTTGTTTATTTATTTGGGTCAAATTATATTTCTTGTTTTTATTTTTTATCTTTTATTTTTTGTTACTTATTTTATTTATTTATTTATTAATTAACGTAGTAAAAATTTGTTTATATCACTTATTTAACAGTTTTGTTTTGATTTGAGAGTTTAATTAAAGCTATTTGTTCAATTTTGGGGTTAATTGTTGTAGTTCATTCTAAGTCTTATTTTGGCGGGAACTGTTTTTAATTGATTACCTTTATTTGGGATTGGTTTGTTCATTTATTTACTTGGATGAATTTAGGTCAATTTATTTTACTTGTATATTTTCTCTTTTCGGTTTTAGATTTTTAAGTAACATAGTATTTATTTATGTTTTAATCCTATTTTTTATTGTTATTTTGTTTATTAGTATATTTATTTGTTTTTATTTTATTTTTTCCCCTTTTTAATTTTTTAGGTTACGTAGTAAAAATTTATTTTCATGTCTGCATTTTGAGATAAGCTCGGATCTTTTGTTTGATAATTTATTTTGGTCGAAGAAGGTAATGATAGCTATTTTTTCCTCCAAGCAAAGTTTGCAAGTTTTTGATTGGTTGTTGTAGGCTGATGATTTTTTCATTATCTTCCAAGATATTTTTGGTGTGATGTGCGTTTTGTTTTTAATTTCCCAGATATACTTAAAAAAGCATTGTACTGTTCGCATATTTACTATTTGTGAAAGATGTTTTGTGTGTATAATTTCTTTGTTTCCAGGGTCATTCAGTTACTCCTACTTATACTTTTTCTTCATTATCTGGTTATTTTATCGTGGCTTGGTATATTACGTTGCTTTGCAAACAATTTCCGTTTAAGGGACATTCGTTCTTTATTCTGCAGTTACGTGTGGTTTGTTGATAATTTTCCTATTGTGCTTTTTTATTATTTGTGCCATGCTCTCGGTGCAACTGTAGCTGATTTCTACTGTGTTTTTGTTGAATATCAACCGAAACAAAACTGTTAAATAAGTGATATAAACAAATTTTTACTACGTTAATAAATAAATAAATAAATAAAATAAATAACAAAAAATAAAAAATAAATAATAAAAACAAGTAATATAATTTGACCCAAATAAATAAACAAACGACTTCCGGTAAAATAACCGCCATAACAGAATACCCACAATGCACCACTAACACATATATATATAAATAGCCGAGAAAAATAACAGCATATGTGGCCTGACGATTGCATTTAGCATGAAACAAACTGTCGCCTCTAAGTGTTTACTTCTATGTTCACTTTTATATATATATATATATATATATATATATATGTGTGTGTGTGTGTGTGTGTGTGTGTGTGTGTGTGTGTGTGTGTGCGTGCGTGCGTGCATGCATAGGTGTTTCGTTAAAGATGTACTGCGATTAAGGTTTTATTTAAAACAAACCAAACTAACTAAAATAGTTCCAAGTTTGTATATTTTTCATTTTCTATTTTCTCTTCTTTGGCTTAAACCTGCTGATGAATAGTACTTTGTCGTCAGAGTTTTGATTGCTGTATGGGGTTTATCTGGCTACCTGAGGTACGCGCGTGTGTGTGACGAACGTATATCGAGAGGCAGTAAATATACATTGTTCTAATATTATTTTACAGATAGTTCTATTAAAATTGCTACGTCAATAATACCTCTCTATT
>OZ010589.1:93872861-93890361 GCA_963932145.1 Acanthosepion lycidas | reverse complement strand
GGGTATATATCGTGAAATATAATGAATTAACTTTTTCCACATGAGAGTATTTTTTTCAACGAAGTTATCTATTCCATTTTCAGATGTTTGGCTACTTTTTTTACAGGCTAGCCAAAAGTCATGTAACAATCACTTACATAAGCATACAGTCCACTCCAAGAATTCACTTCTCTTTTCGATGATAAGAATATATACACACACACACACACACACACACACACACACACACACACACACACATATATATATACATACAGTGTAACCCGAATATAAGAGAGTTGTGGGGACCGGAGAAGAAGTATCATATATCTGGGTTTCTCTTATATCCGGGTTTGGTCTATTTTGTTTAGGTAAGCATGGGAACAATTTGGGACCAGAGAAAATCTCTCTTACATCCGGGTTTATCTTATATCCTGGTCTCTTATATCCGGGTTACATTGTAATATTGCCAAACCCATCAAGCAATCTCCATAAGATATTCAACAGGAATGCAGTAAAAATCAGCTGCACCGAGGACTTCACACAAATAATAAAGAAACGCAACCAGACACCCGCACAAATCAAATCCAGCTGTAACTGCAGAGCAAAGAATCAATGTCCATTAAATGCCAATTAGCTTGCAAAACAATAAAAATATACAAAAACACTGTAAAATCATTAGATAGTGAAGCTAAAACATACATAAGGAGCCTGAAAAGCCACGATCCTGAAAGCAGAGACATTCTGCGCATAAGGCATTCTTTAGAAATAGTAAATACGCAAAAGTTACAATGCCATTCACAGGATTTGAATTCAGATTTGTCCTTCTCCTTGACAAGTGGTCATCCAAGTTTGTGCTGGTATTTACCCATAGCTGGAGAGGGAGTGAAAGAAGAAGATGCATGCCTTTCCCAAGGGTATTAGCACGAAAGTGAATGTAATGGATTCGACTGAAATTCGAACTATTCGGCTATCCGATTCCGAGCCGCTATCCACTACACAAACGTACCTCATATATATATATATATATATATATATATATATATATATATATATATATATATATATATATATATATATATATATATATGTGGGGGTGAGTGTGTCTGTGTGTGCATTTAGGCAGCATTTCTATATTTATGCACGTCGCACTGAAACGACGGACAAGGTACTAGTATTATCCTATTAATTTATTTAATTTTTCTTGTGTTTGAATAAGTGTATGTTTTTTTTTGGGGGGGGGGACACAGAGTGAGTAGAAACGGTCCAAATGTTGTGTAATTACCAAGGATGATTTTTTTTCAGTTTAATTAAGTATGTTTCACTGAATATTATCACACTCAATTAAACTGAAAAATCATCCTTGATAATGGCTAAATGTATAGCCGAAAGCACTCGTAATTATAGAACATTTGGAGAGTTTCTACACACTCTGTGTCCCTACCCCGAAAAAACTTATTCAAGCACAAGAAACGTTAAATAAAAGGGATAATACTAGTACCTTGTCCGTCGTTTATAATTGAACATGCATATATATATATATATATATATATATATATATATATATATATATATATACACTCAGAATTCAAAACCTGCGCAGGGTCGTTAGGGGACCTTGTGGCACTTAGTGCACCAGGTCTCTGAATTCGGCCTTTCCAAAAGTGTGTCTGGTCCTGCACGAAACCTTCATCGCTATAATCAAATCTCATGTGCTGTTGTCGGGCTGTCGGTTTCCTAGGAACTGATCTGCTTGACGCTCATACGTCGAATTCGACGGGAGAGTCGACTATATATATATATATATATATATATATATATATATATATATATATATATATATATATATATATATATATATATATATAAATTATTACAAAGATCGTGTACAAAACTTATTTATAGACTAAACAGAGAATGGAAAACACACAACCACACACATACACAGCCACACAAACACCAGATTTAAAAAAACACCTTATACAGCTTGTAGTTATTAAAGATACGGATCATTGAACTGCACCACATATTATATTATATTATATATATATATATATATATATATATATATATATATATATATATATATATATGTGTGTGTGTGTGTGTGTGTGAAAAGTGTGTGTATAATAACACCAATACACGCAATCTACTTAAAACAAAATTTTTTTAAAAAATTAATCAGTTTGTCTGACGATCGCTAAAGCGTGAAACCGAGGGTCACAAGCTCACATTTATCCAACCATCTATCCAACCATATATATATATATATATATATATATATATATATATATATACTAACAATGGGTACTTTATTCGGAGCGCTCTTCTTTTCTAGTACCGGACTGAACCTTCTATAGACTTTAGAACAGCTCCATTTTTTTCGCATGGATTTTGATGGTGTTTTGGAAGAGCTCCTTCCGAATTTACACATGCCGTAATTATGACATTCGGCAATTCTCCTTGATTTATTTGCTGCCCATCCAGGATTAGAATAATGTGTTTCCACCACACTTCAAATGTCGCACATGTGATTCCTATCCGATGTCTGTGTCGGCCACTTTAACACAGATGAGATATATGTTCCGTGAATAATTTGTGATTTCTGACACGGCATTTTCGCCTGTTGGCCGTAGAGACCAGAAGATGCATACATCTTAGTCATAAATTGAGTTACCTGGCCAGCTTAGGTAGGCTGCGACATTGAATCGATCCTTTATTTTTAGTAATGACCCAAAATTCCTCATGCCGTTGCGCCAACGCCAGCAGCCTGACCAGTTCATGCGAGGTAGGATGGGTCCATACTCTTAGTATTTAGTCAAACTTCTGAAACTTGGAAATCCATCAGAAGAGGCAAGATTGTTCTTTTCTAATATTATCGAGGTTTTTATGATCCTCAGCGAATTATTACTATGGACTGTGAATGGCTGGTTGAAAATAATATTCAATCGATGAATCAACAAATAACAAGGTTTTGATACTTGAATTCAAATTTTTCTTTTCCTTTTTTTTTTTTTTTCCCGTGATGCCGTTCTAAGGAAACATAAACAGATGACTGTATGAAGGGAATAAACAAATTTATTCACTCATATTCCGATTTGCATGTATCAAAAAGAGTAAATCAATGAAGTATCAATCATTTCCTGAATGTACCGCGAAAGATTTGCTTCTATTTCGTATCAATAGAAAATAGGTTTGATGCATTTGCATTGCGGCCATATCACGTTGAAACACCGGTTCTCTTACGATTACTGTATTTAAGGAACGTTCAGCCTTGGGAATATCAGGGGCTGTAAGCTTGGATATACGGGTGATGCTATGAATATTATTTTTAATATGAATAATATTAACATTAATAGTATTTATAAACTTAATATTAAGAATCTTAGTATAAATAATAGTAATATTAAAGATATTGGTGATATTAACATTAATAATAATAACATTAATAATATTAATTATATTAATATTAATAATATTAATTATATTAAAATAATGATATTAATAATGATATTAATAATATTAATAGTAATCATATCTATAATAGTAACATTAATAACATTAATGTTATTAATATTAATAATATTAATATTAATTATATTAATATTAATGATATTAATATTAATTATATTAATATTAATGATATTAATATTAATAATATTAATATTAATTTTATTAATATTATTGATATTAATAATAATATTAATTATATTAATAATATTATCATTAATAACATTAAGCTTAATATGAATAGTATTAATATTAATAATATTAACATTAATAATATTAATATTAATCATATTAATAATAATAACATCGATACTATTAATAATATTAATAAAAATAATATTAATAAAATTAACATTAATAATTTTAACATTAATAATATCAACATTAATAATAATAATAATAATAATAATAATAATAATAATAATAATAATAATAATAATAATAATGATAATACTCTTCCATTCATTGAGGAAATATGAGCAATGATGATGCAACCAGGCGCCGTCAAACATACCTGTTTTCTGCCTCACGAAACAGCGTCGGAGTATCCATCCTGGTTCATTCTTTGTTGTTGTTCATCCAGCTTCTGGAATGCCTTAAACGACATCTACCCTCTTCCACGGTACCTTGAAGGAACGTCTTGGGTAGAGTATGGTGACGTATGACATATCCAAGCCACAACACTTTACTCCTCCTTACTATTACCACGAAGGTCTCCTGAGACCATGCCTGTTGTGCTCCTTGGTCCTGTATAAAGTCATTTGTCTTGTGTACACTCCAGGAGATCCCGAGAAGGCGTCTGGTCTAATGGATAGCGGCTCCTAAATATAATTCGGAGAGCTGAGTTCCAATTCCAGCCTAGTCCGTTATATCCACTTAGGCGTAAATACTCTTGGAAAAAATATGTATCCATATCCTCTCCCCACAAGCTATGAATTAATTAGTAGAATTTGTATCGGTAAAGATTGTTCCCTCCCACACACAAATATTTCAAATCTAAAAATATTTTTAAAACATCTGCAAAAATTGATAATCCTTAAAAAAAAAAGCATAAAAGAAAAAAACAAGTTAATGTGTAAGAATTTAATTTGGAAAACAATCATGTTAATTTAATGACGTGGCAAGCAAATAACCCGGATATCAAACTATTTGAAAATTCAGGGTGGACATTTAAAGTAAATTCATCGGGCAGAAATAACTTACCAAATGCCGTTGAAACAAAACTTGATGGAGTCTATTTACTCAAATAAATCGACTGTTACAAAAAGCTAAGAAAGTCGGGAAAAGTTTTGTTTTTAATTATTATCACGCTCTCTCACGATGCGCTGTTTTTTTTTTCCTTCTGGCAACCTTCACCCCGGAGAAAAGCCTACGTTTCTTCTCTTCGCGCTTCAGCTGTCGGTGTAAATCTTGTTTCCAGCGTGATCGATAGTTGGCTATATCTTCCCACCTCTTGATGACCATGTCCATCACTCTCATATAACCATTTAACCTTTTGAAGACGCCTATGAAGCGAGAATAAGATCGCATTCTTGTTGGTATATATATATATATATATATATATATATATATATATATATATATATATATATATATATATATATATATATAATTATTTATTTAAAAAGAAATTATAACATAAATATGTTATAGAATCACTACAAAAATAGCCATTTTGTTTAACACCCTCGGTGTCTTATCAAGTGATGACGTTGAATGTAAAATAAATGGTTTTAAAAGTTTCAAATTAATTAACAATCCTTCGCAAGGGGAAAACGTTGTTGCAAAGGCTAGATGGACCAATCAAAATACAAGTATAGGAAAATTCAAAAAGCTTCATAACGAAGTCATGTTATAATATCTATTCAGATGTTTAAAATATGGGTAGTATTAAAAAAGAATTTATTCCAACCAATAATTACTAAATTATATGATACAATTTAATATTAAAATTTAAAACTGCTAATTACAAAATCAAAATTTAAAATTTATTCGCTATTAAGTTTACAACTTACTGAGGAGAAAAGAAGAAATGTATATGTTATTCAATTCATTTCTTCATTGAAGTTACTTTAGCTATATTTAATATCCGGTCTTTTAACAATGTATACATTTTAATCCTCATGGTGTGTGAATGGGGTCCTAAACTCACGCGTAAAACAAGCGCAATCAGATTCTAATATATAAGCACCAAGACATATTTATATATATATATATATATATATATATATATATATACACGCACACAAAAAGAGACAAGACGGAGAACATCTTCACGATCTGTCATGAAAAAAAAGGGGGAAGTGGGGGAAGAGAAACCAACACACACGTACATACATACACAATTAAAAGTGAATGCACTTTCCATACACATAGATATCTATAAATACATGCACACACATCCACAGATATTGACCCAGACAATCGGATACCACAACCGATAAATATTTAAGACAGAAAATGTCATTACATGAATGCTAACAACCTATTGAAATCTCACTTAAGCGAGTAAATATACAAAGATAAAAATGATTAAAAATAATATTATTTAATATATTAAAATAGTGCATGTAAATATAAAATCGGACATCAAAGTCAACACCCATCGGTAACTACGATGTCCACCTCATATACATATATATATACAGACATTCACACACATATACGCATATATATATATATACATATACACACACACACATACATAAATATACATACATACATACACACCGAAATATCTACACATACATACATAAACATATACATACGTATATATATCCATGGTATCAAGTACACATACACATACATAAACATATACACATATATACCCACAAATATACACACATATATATGTGTACACATACTCAGATATAAATACATATATACACACAAAAATACACAAAGATAAACATATATACACACATATATATACTAACCCATGTTGCCGTAATGACATACCCAAGTTTCCCTACCTACACGTACACATAAACAATTTCATATACAGTAGGTGTCAAGATACATATATACAACTGCAAACCTACATAAGTAAACACACACACACATATATACACATATATATATATACATACACATACACACACACACATATATATATATATATATACATACATACATGCATACACACATACAGAAATATACATACACATAAATATATATATATAAATACCTATCTATAATAACAAATACACATATATACGTACATACACATAAATACAACGACATTTAACCAAAAACATATATAAACATACATACATACACATACATAGGCATAGACATACATCAATATACATGCAAACACAAAAAATTACACGTATCCTAACATACATATATAAAAACACATTCATACCAACATAAATATACATAATAAATTTAGGTACACAATATAACAATACACATACAAACATATATATATATACATACGCATACACATACATATACTCATATATATATATATATATATATATATATATACATATATATATATATATACCTACACATATACATACATGCACACATACACATACATACACATGCACACACATATATATACACATATATATATATATATATATATATACATATACACACATACATACATGCATATATATACAACTACATAAGCATACGGACACTTACATATATACACACATAAAGATACATATACGGATACATACCCACATATATATACACACACACACATACCCACATCTACAAATACACATACATACACATATACACCAATATATATTTTTAACCTCTTTTTCTTCTTCTCTTCCTTTTACCTTCTTACTTTGTACTGATGTCTCAGCCAGTCGCTCACAACACTTTTGACTTCATCGTCACTTTTAAACTTCGTGCCTCTCGTGAACGCTTTCATTGGACCAAACAGGTGAAAGTCTGAAGGGGCAAAGTCCGGGCTGTAAACGAGATGAGGGAACAGTTCCCGGCCCAGCTCGTTGATGGTCTGCACCGTTTGGGCCGCTGTGTAAGGCCTTGCGTTGTCATGATGCAAGATGACTCCTTCTGACTGATGACCCCTGCGTTTGTTCTTTATGTCTTTCTTGACCTACCTCAGCAGTTCACAGTAGTTCTTCTGTCAGACTGAATGAGGTCCTTGACTGATTCGATCACCTCAGGAGACCTCACTTCTGTAGGCCTCCCAGGTCTGTCTTCATCCTCAACACTGTTCCGTCCTTCTTTAAACACTTGTAGACATTTTTTTTTTGGCCGAAACAGGTGGCACCATACACAGTTGACATTCTCCTATGAATTTCAACTGGTTTGCACTCTTCAGCAACCAAGAACTTGATAACTGACCGCTGTTCAATCATGGAGCATGCTTCGTGGTCGGCCATCTTTGTTAATCGCCAAAACTCTCAAAGTCTTTTTTTAATCTGCAAAAGAAATTAAATCCATGTGAAAAAGAAGTAAAAGAAAAAAAGTAAGCTTCTATCTGTATTAGAAGTCGTTATACCGAAAAATTCACCTTATTTATTGAATGACACTCATATATCTAAATATAGGTAAATACACTCGTCTCGGAAAACCTTCGGTTTCTTGATTTGCTAATGGTCAAATCAATTTCGAAGGAAAAAAGCCTTTAAAAAAAGATTTTTAAAAAAAGAGCTATGAACACGAACGCCTGTCGAATATAATCGTACAGCATACAGGTCCAAAGCCCAAAGAAAAAAAAACCGGATACGAGTAATCAACGAACTTAAAAGTGCTCAATACAAAAGTAGAGCAGGCCTGATTATGAAGTTGTTTAACTGTTTTTGACCGTGTTTGTCTCTAAATCACCCCCTCCCTTTTAAAAGTTTCGAAAAGATGTCTCCTCAACCTTCCCAATTGTTGGGTTGTTGTTTTTTTTTTCTCGTTTGGTCACGTAGCCTTGGTCTCTTGTTTTTGCCTATAAGTATGCACCTTTCTTTACCTCTTTAGCCAGCTTTCCCTGATGATCTGCCTTGGTAATTTTGTCTGGCTCTCTAGGTTTGACTATATATATATATATATATATATATATATATATATATATATATATAGTTTGTAGCATAGCTGCAGTCGATAATGGGTATGTCTACATTTACATAAATACAGTAGTAAATACTGTATGTATGTTTGCAGTTGGAAATTCGTTGAGGCTATGTCGAAGGCCAGAGTCTCGTCTCGAGAAACAGCTACTCGACCTCGTTTTATACGGGGTCTACGGGGAAATTTTGGCCGAGCCTACGGGCTCGGATACCTCACATTAAATTCGGCCTAGTGCCACATCTGACCGCGTGGGTCGGTTGGTAGATATCCTACAGTTGTAGATTCATTGTGGAATTCCCTTGACTCACTTCTGGCATTTGGCTACTTCTACGCGCCGCTGGCGAAACTTATATGTGTTGTTCTTGATTTCAGTATTATCGTTTATTACCAACTTTCGCTTGATTATTCACTTCCGTAACCTTCCATATTTACAACAATATATATATATATATATATATATATATATATATATATATATATATATATATATATAGTTTATACTACTAATAAATTTATACACATGCGTATATAGCGAATTACAGTTCCAAAATCGTGTTTTTCAGAGACACTACATGTCTAGATCAGATAAATCTATTTAATTAAGTAGTTTGAGTTATATTAAATTATTTCATAGCGAAAACGAATATAATTATTTAGAACTGTACATTACAAGATATACATCCGCATATATTAAACAACTGATAAACCTGACACGGTCTGTATATTAGTAACAAATAAAATGTGTTGAACTTATATTTACGATATACACATAAGTATATTATTGTTCTTTACTATAAAATTTATATAACGAGTATAACAGCTAACTTATCCGAATCATGTTACAGCATAATTATCCATCACACAAAATGTTTATTATCTAAAAAAAAACAATAAACTAATTGAGTTTATTTTTTCCATGTTTTCAGATAACATATTTAGCCATATTGATATCATTTTTTATAAGAATCACTGAAAAACCATTTGTGTTGTTCAAATACGAAAAGAAAAGATTAAAATCGTTTTGTGGCGGCCCCACTCCCTTCTTAATTGAACAATGGTGGAAGGAAAACGATCCTTCAAACCATCGCTAATGGTAACAACGTTCATACTCTGGCTTCCATCTTCAAAATCCATTCAAAAGCCATTAAGAGATTGGTGAATAAATTAAAAAAAAACAGGGAACAGTAGAGAGGAAAACTGAATCAGGGGGTCACAACACGAAAATGGATCATTATTTCAACTTTAAAGTTAAAGAGTTAAAGAGATCAATAAAAAATATCAATCCATAATGCGTTTGGTAGGTGAGAGTGTAGTTTCAATCATGTCAGTCCAAAAAGCAGTGAAAAAAGACCTAAAAATGAAATCGTACAGAAAGTTAGAACGTTAGATCATCTTGATTAAGTTGGAAAGTGATCCTGAAATAATATATATATATATATATATATATATATATATATATATATATATATATATATATGTAAACGAAGATAGACCGGACATTTACCCACTACACCAAGTTTGATTTTATTGAACCTGGCAGTCTTATCCCGAATAACCGATTGAACAATGTTCAACTGATAACCATTGTTCACAAAGATCACAGTTAAACAAATGATTTCATCTTTCAAGGTGTTATTTGAACAAATCATTAGCGCCCTATGGGTCAAGGTCCTAATCAAATTGATCTTTTGTCGTTTAGGACAAAAAGAGTCCCATCGAGTATAGATACCTCTAAAGGTAGACTTCCTATAAACAGAGGTAATAAACGATGAAGGAGTTCTTTGAACAAGAACATCTAAGAAGGGCAATGAACCGTTTACCGTGGTTGGGTAGGATTAGTGAATCCTTCGCCAAGCGTATTTCATGCAGTTCACGTGAGTGTTATTTTGCAGCCAACGTTCGTGTTGTCTTTCAAACTAAGTCCGTCCTTTCATCTATGTGTAAAGATGTTCTACCCCCCCCCCGCACCATATTAATTCTGTTATTTACCATTTCAAATGTAGTTGTGGGTGCGACTACATACGTAGAACGACAGAGCGGTTGGACGTTAGAATTAAACAACACGTACCTGCTATAATACTGAATAAAAAATTTTCGTTGGGCGATACCATTCCAAATACGTATGGGTCTTCGATTGCGGATCACTTTATAAAGAATGCCACTTGTGCGATGTATTTCAGTGTGAACTGGTTTTCCGTTTTGGCCAGTTCGCACTCATTATTCCATCTTAAGGTGTTGGAGACGCTGTACATCAGGTCCAGGCGACCTGCTCTTTGTAAACAAAGAGATTGTCTGCTTGGACTTGCTGTGCCGCGCTTCTAGCATCTTTGTTGGTATAATTTTTAGGATTATATTTTTTCTTCTCCCTGTCCATTTAATTCACGTCATCCATGACAGACTTTCTTTTTTATTCTCTTCATAATTTGTGTTCCCCGTTAACAGTTCTGATGAGAGGAGACGAAACCGGTCAACTGGTGTGTGTGTTTTTGTTTTTATTTTAAATATATCATGGCCTACAATATAAAATTTCTTGCTTTTTATGCCATAATACGTTTCTGTAATGCTTCAAACATATTTAAATATATATATATATATATATATATATATATATATATATTAGGTTGGTGCAAAAATAATGACGTAATAATGTCGTTTTTTGACGTATTTTTAACGTCAAAAAAACGACATTATTACGTCATTATTTTTGCACCAACCTAATATATATATGTATATATATACATAGAGAGAGAGGGTTCGAGAGAGAGAAAGAAGGAGAAAGATATGCACAGACTGATATATATATATACATATACATATATATATATAGATAGATAGATAATGTAGGTAGGTATGTATGTTGTGTAATCGTTTCCCCTTTAATTTCCATAAGTCAAACTCGGCTATTTACCAAATCGATTTTCCTTTCAATATTACGACTTAATGCTGCACATTTGTTCTTTAGGAACCTATTTATCGATTCCCTTTTCTGTCTTTGACTTAAATTTAACGGGTAAATTCTTACGCCTGGGAATTCGTTGCTGTTTATCATTCAGATTTTGTTCTCTTTCTGTTTTTTTTTTCATCAGTACAATGCTACTTTAATTAATTCGTTAGCTGTTAGTCTGCAGACGTAGTCGAGATTTTTTTTAACATCGATTCTCTACAATGCTACAAAAAGACCAATACTGCTAAAAGTTGGTGACTTTTACAGATAACAAATTTCTTCCTATTTAATTTTACATTATTTTATTGTTAAAAACAGAGGGGAGAATAGTATTTGCATCCACTGTTGTCAGACGAAGTATCAGTACTTTTATTTTGTTTTTGGTATGACTTTTGTATGTCGTTTGGTATTTCTTTTCAGCATCAGATTGGTGGTAAGTTCACATCATTTTACAGTTGATTAGATTAAACCGTAAATTCTATGCTAACATTTTCTCCTCTCTCAATATTTGCTTTTATAACATTTTTTTGCGGATTCTTGCTTCCTAATCAACTATGATTTCAAAAAATTTAAATGCATTTATTCCCAAGGACATTCATGCTTACATGGTTGATGCATTGAGGAATGCCGTCCCAACTTTATGAACAGCAGGATAATGGGCAGTTGATGCCTCTTGGATTTATAATTGCAAGCATGCTGTTAACCAAATTTAACTACAATGTGGTCCTTGGTTCTCTCCTACTTGTTCAGCCGTTATGGTCCGCAATAATCACTCCTTTCGGCTATAACCAGGGCGAGACTTCCAATTCTAACTGGCCGCTTGTAATGAATGCAAGCGTATTCACAAAGAGGCTAAATCACTATTCACTGATAGAATCAGAAACCGTAAAGCCTCTCACAATTTTGGTTCTGGAAATTATTGGTGTCTCTGCAAGAGTTTACTGAAAAAAATCAAATCTTCAGTCGCATCTTCTTTCAGTCAGTTTTGTACTCTACTGCAGATAAAGTTGAGTGCTTTAACCGAAGCCACTCGTGCAGATCTAATTTAGAAATAAAAATGTCAGTCCAGTGTCAATATCACTCCGTAGAACCACAGTTCTTGGGAGGAAATCTGTTAAGGATTCTCCAGATTTCAGCGTACAGTTGGAAGAGAACTTCCATGCAAAGCACTCTACCTTATCTTCAGTAGAATTCAGTACTTTAAATTGAATGAAGAAATGAAAGACTGACTACTTACAGATGTTTGGCACATCCTTGCAGAGCCGCCAATAATCTCTAAAGCCGAACTTGTGAGAGGCCATACGTTGTTTTATTCTATCAGCAAACAGTGACTTCGCTTATTTGGGGGCACAATTGCACTAATTATAAACAGTAACAAAGAGACGTCTGTTGCAATCAGACCTGTTGTTCTGGTACAGCCGGATATATATATATATATAGAGAGAGAGAGAGAGAGAGGTTGGTGCAACAATAATCTCGTTTTCTCAAATATTAACATGTGAGAAAACGACATTATTTTTGCACCAACCTTATATATATATATATTTATAGTTTTAAAATGTGCTATATTTATGGTATAGAGTGCTTAATATCAGAGATATAGCGTATGCAAATATAAATATAAAAGTGAACATTGATGTCAACACTTAGAGGCGACAGACTGTTTCATGCTGGACGCAATCGTTAGGCCGCCGATTGCGTTCAGCATGAAACTATTTCACTGTTTCGTAATTTGCTTAATTATTCGGTAATTAAGATTTGCCTCTGTGTGTTGACTTCAATGTTCACTTTTATATTTATATATATATATATATCTATATATATATATTAAGACATTTTTATGCTTATACGTTCTTATTAAAAATTTAAGGCGTAAAGTACCCAACGCTTTTCTGTAAAAGTCCAGTTGAACAGTGATTAAGAAGGGTAGCTGGAAAAAAAAATTAAGGTATACAGATACGAATTTAACGACGTAACAATAATGCCAACAATTCTATGTCGTTTAAATAGATCGGACGATATGCTTCAAACTGATGTCATCTTTATCTTGAAAAGAAACACCCCAACCCTACCTTAACTTAACTTCTTTCCGAAAGTAACTTATATGGTGATACAATATTTTCACCCTTTTGCCCCTTATTACAATAATTGGTTTCACCGTTTTCATGTAATTAATATTACAAATGTATATGCTTATAAAGTTCCGTAAATTTCAAGATTAGTTATTCCCAAATTCGCTTCAGGATGAAGTGGGGCGAGTTTTTTAGCTTCTATTTTTAAAACACGAGAACTCTTATGTAGCAATGGAATCATGTTTTAAAAATAATTATAAGTATATATATATATATATATATATATATGAGTCTGTGTCTCTTCCCCTCTCTCGCTCCTTCTCTCTCCCTCTTTATATACATATATATATATATATATATATATATATATATATATGTGTGTGTGTGTCCGGGGGTGCAAATATATAGATAAATAGGAAAAAACCGTTAGGTTAATAATCCAAAGGTCTTTAGTATTTTTGCTTTTATTTTTAAGAAACAATGCTCAATACATAAGTAGGGTCATAATTATAATTATTTTAAAAAATATGATTCCATCGTTGCATAAAAGTTCTCATTGATAGAAACTATCCCTAACACAACCTATTCTGTCCCTTTCTTTATATCATATATATTTTTTAATATATGATCCATACCATAAGTTATTTGATTCAGAGAGCGACACTGGAAATTGCTAGTGAACGTCATGACGAAACAGGGTTTTTGAAAATTTAACACTAACGGGATCTATTAAACGTAAGAGCAATACAAGACGTTAACTACCAACCGCTCTTCTGTAAAAGGCTAGCAGAACAGTGATTAAGAAGGGTAACAAAAAGACAAACGTTACTAAGAGCTGTAAAAGTGAGGACGTTGTGGTGAGCCATAATCGCTCGCGTCCTAAAGGGACACGGCGCATAGAAATAGAAGTTATTATTATTTCTTTTTTTTTTTCTGGAATAAAAAATATTCAACCTAATGCAACCAATGAACAATATTTGTGTTGACCAAATCTTCTTTCACATGCAAATCAAAATGATTTGTTTTTCTCAGCATAAATTCTCCCACATACGCAAGTACATTAATGAACAGATACATATGTACACAATCTGACTTCTACACAACCATGCATATATATACATAGCGACACAAATATACGCATACAGGAATAAGCATAAAAACGCAAACATAGCTGTAATTTCATTATATAATTCCCGCTTATTTTGTTGTGCGCTAATTTTTTTTCTTTAGATGAAGCCGCCATTTTGAATATTGCCTGCAATTATTTGCGTAAATGTGATAATGTTTCACAAACACTGAAACGTCGGTAGAAACCAAACAAGGAAAAAAAAAAAAAAGAATAAATCGTTAAATAAACAACAAATTACATCGAAAATCATACATGATGATGACAGTTTTCTTTCTTTGCATTCCGGAAACTGCATAAAAATGGAAAGAAACAAAGAAAGAAACAGACAAACAAACAAAGAAAAAAACAAAAGTGAAAGGAAGGAAGATAGAAAAGGAAGAAAGAGCGAAATAAAAGAAAAAAAAGGGAGAAAAGAAAAAGGAGAAAGAGAAAAGAAAGGAAAAAGAAAGAAAGCAGTCAGAAAGAAAAAGGTAAGAAAGAAAGAAAAGGGATAGAAAGATAGAAAAAAGAAAGAAAGAAGGATAGAAAAGTAAGAAAGAAAAGAAAAAGAAAGAGTGATAGAAGAGGAAGGAAGAAAAGAAAAAGGAGAAAGAAAGAAAGAAAGAGAGAGAGAGAAAAACGAAAGAGGGAAAGGCAGAAGGAAAAAAAGTAAAATAAATATAGAAAAGAAAGGAATAAATGAAAAGAAATTAAAAAGGAAGAAAGAGTGAAAGAAAAGGTATGAAGAAATAAAGAAAGGAAAAAGGACAAAGAAAGAAAGAAAGAAATAAAGAAAGAAGAGAAAATGTAGGAAGAAAATAAACACAGGAGTGGTTAAACGTTTTTTTCTTAGGAAATCAGATCGTACCGATATTGCCAATGTTGTCGGTAATTACTATACAACATCATATTCGCTCGATCACGTCTTTGGTACTCGTTTTTACATGTGTTCTATTTTCTGGATATTCACTATTTCGTAATTTGCTTAATGATTCAGTAATTAAGATTTGCTTTACTGACTTCATTTTTACACTGAATTTTTTTTCTTGGCCATTTAGTTTAGTTGTACATCAGAAGTTGGACGTTTTAATTTCGTTAGCTTCTAATTTAATCACGACAATTAGAACGTATATTATGCCTATTCACATTGTGAATGTTTTTTTTCTTTTAAAAAAAACAGCTGTATTTCTGCCTCTGTCTCCATTCAAACTAGGTTTAATAAATTTTTGAATCATTGGTATAGTGCTGAGAAAGAAAAAAAGATGTTCAAACTTCTTAATATTTCAAGATTTGAACTCCTACTATACGTTGATGATATTCTAAACAAAACGTTTTTTTTCTTTTCTCAGCTGTTTAATTCTTATAAGTGGAAGAAGCGACTCTTTCCTGGCTAATTATGCTCTAAAGATGAAAATATTTGAATGGACTGTTTTTGGTATACAGAAAATATCTGCCGAATGAAGCCATTTCTATCTAATAACAGTGAATGCCAAGAGTGACAATGTAGACATCATAGAAAAAAATAATAAATACTAATGTATTTTAGACGATAAATATTGTACAGAGAACTGCAAAAGCACAAAGCAAAAATTAATTAACAATAATCTCCGTAACATTAATATACAAAAGTGAACATAAAATAATAATACAAATGACATAAAATAAACTATTTTAGAGAAACCAACATCAGATTAACCATTTACTAGACGTGAAAATTATTAACCAAATACATCGATATATTTCTATGTATCCGTTTGCCAAGTTGGAGAAACCCCAGTAAAAATAAAAGAAACAACAGATATTGGTTACATAATCAGTATACGATCGCGTAGGTTAACTTGTTATTTATCCGATAATAATCCAATGAAATAAAATATAACAAGTAAAAAAAAAGAAATACCATAGATCATTATCAAAGTACTATAGGACATGAACTCTAAAATCATTTCAAATCATTCGTATCGAATACAGGGGAACAAAACCGCAAAATCCTCGTCAGTATTTCAACTGTTGTTTTGTTAACTCCCAACTTCGCTTCAGTTGTACATTCGTATAAACAAGCGAAACTTCTCTTCCTTAACGAATTACGCACTGGAGACGAAGCGATCATTTATTTGTCTTTTATAGATATTATATTTTCCTCAGTGATTTTCGTAAAATCCAATTGTCCAAATTCTTCCCTTTCTTATTCGCGTGTCATATTCTAATATTGTTCAAAAAGTATTCAGATAAATTTCTTCAATTTCATATGATACTTATCGAGCATCAATACAATTATATTAATCGATTTTATTGTCATAACTAAATTTCGCCTACATTGATTTATCAGATAACAATAGTTTAACGTCCAGCATTTTCTTTCTAAGTACACCCATCTAATGTCGCTGCAAACTATTTCTTGTAACGCACGCCTACTCGGGCACATTTGTATTTGGCAACACTCACGCAGTCAAATTGAAGTTTATACCGCATGAATGCTGAGCAGATCTTAATTAGATTTCCTGCAATAGAGAATACAATCTGGCGCGATCAGTAGTTAAACAAGGCTCAAAGGTAAGTAAACAAAAATCAACTGTAGGTAAAGAAAGCTAAGAGGTAGTCATGGCTGAAAGGTGGGTAAATAAGATTCAAACGTAGTTAAACAAAGAAAAACAGTAGTTTAACAACACTCAGTTTTTTCTCCAAGGCTCAGCAGTAGTTGAGCCAGATTTTAACAGTTAAACAAGGCTCAAAGGTAATTAAACAAAAATCAACTGGAAGTAAACGAGGCTAAGAGGCAGTCATGGCTGAAGTTCGGTTAAATAAGATTCAAACGTAGTTAAACAAGAAACAATA
>OZ010589.1:93767861-93867861 GCA_963932145.1 Acanthosepion lycidas | reverse complement strand
AAAAATAACTTTCTAATTGTAAAACAAAAACAAGATTTCAATGATTGGCTATTAAGTGTCACGTGATCGGCCAAGCGCAGTGCATAATAACTGAATATAAGTGCTATATATATTGGGTGTGTCCCAATCCTCATAAATACGTTGGACACTATTGTAAGTGGGGCTAATATGCTATCTAAGTAATCCACTCCTAGCAGTGGTTTACCTACTTCACGCCGCTGTCGAGCATTGTATATTGTTGATGCTATAAAGATTGCCATTCTATTTCCAACCTTCGTTTTGGTTATTCTTCATTTAGGAACCCTTTCTAGGTTACAACAATCCCAACAGAATATTTTTAAAACTACGGGGAATCAATTGTCACAACTGATTCAGCAGATTTTCAGAATTTTGTCTCTTCAACTGATTATTTTAGGAAATATCATTTAATATGGGCCTGAGAAGATTTTCAAATTCAAAAAAAAAAAATTGGTTTGATTTTATCTTCAATTCTATTTGTTGCTTGACTATAAAATTGTTCAAAGATCTTTGTAAAAATTACAATGATCCCAGAAATTCAACAATTTTACTCTCTTCCAAACACATTCAGATCTAGAAATAGAAGAGTTTCCGCTGCTTCTTCCCTTATTCGTTTTAAAACTTTCTAGTTCTTGTCTAATTCTTCGATTACATACATCGTCGTCCAAAATAAGGATCCATTTAATATTAATAATTGATTGATTTGTTTTTACAGTTTATCAACCATTTATTAGGTTATTTTACTCCGAAGCATATTTTGGATTGTAAGAATATTTCTTTTTTTTTTTTTTTTGAGCATATATTGGATTACCAATTTTTTGGAAATAATAGTTACTTTCCAGATGCAATTCATAGTATTTAACCCATAGCTGAGGGGAACAGAAGCTTCAAACCATTCCCAAAGTTTATAATGTAAAGAAATCGCTTGAAATCCGAACTAGGCTATATAAGTTATAATTCCGCCCCGCTATTAATATTAAAAAAGTAATCTATGTCGACCGCTTAGACGGTTTCAAAGAGCTATCCTTCGAAACTCACCAACTTATATCAACATAACCACTTCTTCTTCGTTGATGTGTTGTGTCCCTTCAGAGCTTGATTATTCAGAATACGCCACAACTTCCTGTCCTTCGTAAAGTAACGTTCCTGTTCAACCAACCATTTGCACAAGTTAATTTCGTAAGCTATGCGCTATTTTCCTCTGTCCATCTTCGCTTCACTGTCATGTAAGTTCAAATTTTCCAAGCTGTCTTTCCTCATTATGTGTTCCAGAAACATCAACTCTCTTTTTAATTTCCGTTTTCTATAAAACTTGTTTATTGCTCACATATTGAGTCCACAGTATTCTCAGCATCTTTCTGTAGAACCACATCTCTGTTGCTTCAAGTTTCTTCTCCATCTGTGAAAGGAATGTCAGACATTTGCTGCCATATACGATGGTCGATATTACGAAAGAATTCACCAATTTTATTTTTTCTAACAAAATGTTCTTGTTTCATTATACTTTGCTTAGCTTTTGCTAGGCACTTTTCTCTATTCTAATGCAACTACAGTATCACATGTTCCGTAGAAACACATTTCCGATGCCTCAAGTCCGCAATATGTCTAATCAGTGTTTAAACTTCCGGCATTGTCATATGCCACATCATTATTTGTCCTTAATGACGTCCGTTTGGGTTTCAAAGATACTTTTTCCTTTGGAAAAGTTGTAAGGAACCAAATCTGGTCTGTAGTTCGGTGTTTCCCAATGTGGCAACTCGCCAAAAGACGAAAAGAATATATTTACTGTGAACACAACAGCGTCTCACTGCCGAATAACTCCATCTGAAACTGTTCGTTCACGTATCATGCAGAAAAGACCTATATTGCTAGTTGCCAATTTAGATATATGTCACGAATTTGGTTCTCGAGCAAGTAAAAATGGCGGATTATATTCGTGACAGACTTGGTAATTTTACGAATATTCAATTAAATGAAATGAGATCAACAAACTTGTCTTCAAAATATTAACAAATGGATTTATTCTTTGAAAGAGACTCTTTCCGTCTTTCATATGAAAACATCATCTGGGACCTTTTCCGAAAATGTCATTGCTGCACAGGCGTCACCGACATAGGAAGGTCTGTTCAAAAAACAAAAAAAAATATCGGATAGACAACAAAAATGTCAGCAACATTAACAAAAAGAATGAGAAAAAAAGAAATCCACAGAAATAGGAAAATATTCCTCGATTTAGTAACGAAAAAAAAAAAAAAGAATAATTCATGCTTTTAAATAACTATTCGGTGTTTTTTCCAGAATAGCATGTACTGTACGAGCGACTGCAGGGCACAAGAGTTTATTCATTTAGTATTTCTGGGAATGACAGATGGGAAATAAAAACAAAGAAATAAACAAATATTTAAAAAAAAGGAAAGAATGATGAGAGAATAAAGTAAAAGATAAAAACTCAAACAAGAAATAAACAAAAGAAAGAAGGAAAGGAAGAATAAAAGAAAGAAAGAAGAGCCGCGTGAAAAAGGAAAGAAAGAAGAAAGGCAACATGAAGAAAGAAAGAAAGAAAGAATGGAAGAAAGAAAGAAAGAAACAAAGAAAGAAAGAAAAAGATAAAAACTCAAAAAAGAAATGAACAAAAGAAAGAAAGAAAGGAAGAATAAAAGAAAGAAAGGAGAGCTGCGTGAAAAAGGAAAGAAAGAAGAAAGGCTACATGAAGAAAGAAAGAAAGAAAGAAAGAAAAACATAAAAACTAAAAAAGAAATAAGCAAAAGAAAGAAGGAAAGGAAGAACAAATGAAAGAAAAGAGAGCTGCGTGAAAAAGGAAAGAAAGAAGAAAGGCTACATGAAGAAAGAATGAAAGAAAGAATGGAAGAAAGAAAGAAAGAAAGAAAGAAAGAAAGAAAGAAAGAAAAAGATAAAAACTCAAAAAAGAAATGAACAAAAGAAAGAAAGAAAGGAAGAATAAAAGAAAGAAAGGAGAGCTGCGTGAAAAAGGAAAGAAAGAAGAAAGGCTGCATGAAGAAAGAAAGAAAGAAAGAAAGGACGAAAGAAAGAAAGGACGAAAGAAAGAAAAAGATAAAAACCATAAGTAAAACAAAAAAACATAGATAGAGAAGAACACGAAAGAAAGAAAAAATGAACAAATGAAAGAAAAAAAGGCAAAAACCGAAAGAAAGACAAAAAGTAAAAGAAAGAATAAAAAATGAAAAAATGAAAAGAAAGAAAAATGAAAGAAAGTAAGAAATAAAACCCACAAGAAATAAAGATAAAATCGAAAAAGGAAAGAATGATACAAACAAAAGAAAGAAAAATAGAAAGAAAGAAAACTCAATCTGAGGAAGTGAGCTTTGATAAATCAAAGCGTGTATTTTACCAATCCTTTCAGATCCCATAAAAAAACAAAAACGAATAGATATATACCCCTTATTTTCCAAATAAGAAACACGGGATTTTGAGCTGTACTGATCCTTTATGATGAGAATCTAACATCACAACTACAGAACATTTTTCAGACTTCAAGTTTTAAAGATTCAATAAAAACTTGCAAAAATTAATGATAGCAAGTTTAATTAACTTTTATTAACATTTATTTCGACCAAGTGAACAATTCCCATAAATGATACAAATTAGGTTTTTCCTTTGTCTTTTTCGTAATTAACAAACTACTATTTCTTTTTTATTCTATGATGCACCAATGAGCATGAAAAAGAAAATTAGAAATGTCGGCGAATTCTCGCTTCAAGGAAAAAGTACAAATACACGTATGAATTTAAAAAACTGCTACAACAAAATTCACACACACACACACACATACACACACACACACATATATATATATACATATACACATATATATATATATATATATATATATATATATATATATATATATATATATATATACTGATTTTCTGAAGTCACCAAAACCTCATTAAATCGAATCTACTTTCAAAAGTTTCTGTTTCGATAAATTTAAACGTCAAAGCAAAGATTTAGATAATTTAAAACATGATTTATTAAAGTTATTTGATTTATTACAAAATCTGAAGTCTGAAGTTATTATGCAGAATAAACTAATATCAGTTTCAGGCCATTTAAATCTAATAAAATCTTTTTTTTTTCTTTTTTCCGTGATGTGTATTGAAATATGGGTAATAGAAAGGGTGTAAGAAATGTTTAAAAATAGAAAATAATTATTATTATTGAGAAAGGGAACGTCCATATTGGAGGTACCGAAGGAGCTTCGCAGCGATAATCGGACGATAAAGAGGACTGTTGAAAATATGAAACTAGAAGCAAAGGAAAAGGGATCGATTACGCAAGAATATACATAGATACAAAAATACAAGTCACATACAACGCCAAGCATTCATTGGTTAATTAATCACCACAACATTATTAAAGAGAATTTACAAATCGCAGCATTGCGACAATTCTGTAATCTCTCTATTTCTAAGTAGTCAATTTTGTGCACTTTTGGGAGAAACGGATCCCAGAGGCTTTCTTAAGTCTCCCCAACACTCACTCACTGATTGGCCGATACCAACCAATCAGATCGTCTGCACGTGAAGAATAATTCTTCCCGTGCAGCAATTTGGAGCCTACAGTCGCTTAAAAAAGCTAAGGTCTTTTTCATCTCATTAGTGAGAATTCCAACTGCCAAACGAATCCACGACAGTTGAAAACTATAGGCTAACTCTCTCACTCACACACTCCACTCACATGCTGAACATACCCTGTACACACGCACATAAACTCTTCTTACACAGCAATATCTTTCAAGAACAATCATTACAAGAGACTCTCATGAACATTCTTCCAGTGAACTTTGGAAGGCTAAAATAACAATTAAAGAGAAACAACTCTTTGTTAATTCAACCTTCTCTTACTGAAATGCATGCTTTCCTTCACATCGTTGTTTGATATTGTACATCTTGTTAAATACATATTTTATGTGTAACAATGTCTTTTGGTTATACTTTTCTGCGCGAGATTTGTTTCCTAATCTAAAAATAAATTAATATGGTGAAGTCCGCCACAGCTTTAAGAATTTTGTCTCCTGAAAGGTAACGTATTCAGAAGCAACTACTTTCACCAGCGCTCAGGCTGGAACTCACAATGGACAAATAGAGTAGAATACTTCGCAAATTGGGATTCTGCCTATAAATCCGATATTCAAACTCCTCCCAGTAACGCAAATGATTTTAAGCGTCAAAATTGGACCAAAGAATACATGTAAATTGATTTTTCTAAAGTAGTTTTCATGAATGAATCACGATGACACTCGATGGATTTGATGGTTGTTTTTCCGACTAAAAGAAGGCAACTAAGGAGGCGGCAGTATGATTATATCGACCAAACGATTACTGGACAATTCTAAGTCGATGAAGGGATTAAACTAAATAATAATAACTACGATTTCATGGACAAGACTTTTTTTGAGTGGTACAAGTCCCAGCCATGTAGTTTAAACGTGAATTGTGTGTTTATGTACGCCAATGGCCCTTCTCATGTTACTCAGATTACCAGTGAATATTTTAGCTTAAACGTTTGTATGAGAGAACATAATGGAATGGCTACCATCAACTCCTTATCTGAATCCCATCGAAAATTATACGAAAGTGGGAATCAATATGACAAAACAGATCGATGAGAAGCAAAAATATTGTGTTGGAAATGTAACCTGCTGAAGTAAACAAAAAAAAAAGTCAATGGATAATTGATTACTGATTCTATTGAGAAGAAGGGTCACTATATTAAGATGTAAATTCGTCTGAGACTTTTCACATGTGTGCTGCTGTTCTGTTATACGTGTTGATCAATTGGTGATGATTTTGCAACATTGTTATTGAAGTAAAAAGTGGTTTTGCATTGTAATATTCGTACTTGCTTTGAATATTGATGCCTCATCATCATGTTATGTATTTAGAGATCCTTCATAAAAAAAAAATAAGACGAATATGCTGTGTTACTGGTCTTGACCTGGCATCTCGGATTAAGACATTTTCCACCGCCCTAAAGTTGCTACCCTGTGCCTTTTCTATAAACACTTTCATTGGAAATTGTTTGAATGAATTCTTCGCTATGATACTTAGACTTCATGAATTTAAGAGAAGGACTAAATTAGCAACTAGATCTCCTCAATTTACAGCTGAATTGATTAGATGTAACCGTAAGTTCTATGCTAACAGTTTCTTTTCTCGCACTTCTCACTTGTGGAACACACTTCCGACTCCATACTTTCCAGTTAACACTGATTTTCAAAAAATTATATGCAATGTCAATCGTTATCTCCTGTCTTCCCGATTACTCTTCTATTGCACTCGTACTTGCTTTGAACATTAATGTCACATCTGATGATCTTGTTATATATTTAGAGCTCCTTGATAGAATCCAAAGACGAATATGTTGTGTTATTGGTCCTGACCTGGCATCTCGGCTTCAGTCAGTTTCTACTGCCGTAATGTAACTTCTCTTTGCCTTTTCTATAAATGATAATTGTTCTATTGAACTGTCCTTTATTGATTTTTTTATTCCCATACGTCACAGACAAATCGTACATATGGGAACTAGTAGAGACTTTGAGGTACTATGATGGTTGTAAGTAAGAATGTCAAGTAATAATGTGTTATGTAGGTGTTAGGAATACTGTTGTATGTTTAGGTCAGGAATTGTAGCTAGCTAAGTTTTAAGATAAGGCGGACTGAAGACCAGCCTTGCCCTATCCCGCACTTTGGTCCTTATGCCACATTTTTTTATTCTCAAAATAAATATTACTTCCCTCTATGGTACCTGGGTACGTGCGTGACGGGTAGCTGTTTTATCACAGTGAAAATTCATAGTGCCGAAGAATAATATAGTTGTGGAAACCTCCTCGTGTTCCTCGACATATTTTTAATATGTAAATACCTTTTTTTAATAAAGCAATTTGGTGGCAATATAAATGGTGTTCTACGGAAGGATGCTGAGAATAACATGGACGGAACGTATAACCAACGAAGATTATTCCATTTTCAGAAAGACACATAACATGATACGTACACATCAGAAAGAGACAAGTTAAATCTTAGCAATGAGACAAAAGGTATGCTAAAAGAGACAAGCAATAAGATTGAAAACATCCATGATTGCCCATTATCCTGAAGTGATACAGTACATAGGAGACAAATAGAGAATTCCGCTTAAATCTTAAAAAAACAAAAAACAAGAAGAAAGGAAAGCACATCCCTCTTCCGCTGTCATGTAGAAGGCTGTTTCGAAATTCATTCGGGTTAGGGTTAGAGTTTAGGGTTAGGCTTAGGTTTAGAGTTAAGAGTTAAGGGTTAGGGTTAGGCAGGGTTTAGGGTTAGCGTTAGAGTTTAGGGTTATATATATATATATATATATATATATATATATATATATATATATATATATATATATATATATATATATAACTTATTACATGGAACCGTAAAGTGGTCTGTTTTTATTCCAACATATCTGCTCTGAATCTTACATTGAGCTTTCTGGATATCATCCTCCTTGGGTCTACCCATGCGGATTACCTAGTTTTGCATAAACTATATATATATATATATATATATATAATTTGGCGTTCATCTGTTTTGAAAACCTTTAGCACGTTAAGACTGGATAGCAGATATTTTATATGGGATACTTCTCTAACTGTAAACTGTTTTCATCTACGGGACTTCTAATGGATGAATTTTCTTTGGTAGTTCTTATAGTTTGTGGATGGCTAAATCAGTGAAAGCAGAATTAATAACGAACCTCTTGAAAAGTAGTCAAAAGCGCTTGGGACAATCGACACTAAGGGGATTATTTACACTCCCTCAGACCCGCCAAACGGAAAAATGTAAGAATATTTGAAAAATTCAATAACATTTCGTCAAATTTTCCTTCTCTCTGTCATATTCATCTTAACACGTTTGAAAGGAAGGATTACTGCTCAAATAAGCATTATATATATCTCTCTCTCTTTCTATCTCTCTAATATGTATATATATATATATATATATATATAGAGAGAGAGAGAGAGAGAGAAATATAGTGTTAAGGTGTGCTATATTTATGGAATAAAGTAGTCAATATCAGAGATAGAGCGTGTGTAAATATAAAAGTAAACATAGAAGTCAACACTTAGAGGCGGCAGTCTGTTTCATGCTATATGCAATCGTCAGGCCACATATACTGTTATTTTTCTCGGCTATTTATATATATAGGTCCCTGAAAGACCCTGGAAACAAAGAAATTATGCACACAAAACATCTTTCACAAATAGTAAATATGCGAACAGTACAATGCTTTCTAAGTATATCTGGGAAATTAAAAACCAAACGCACATCACACCAAAAATATATTGGATGATATGGAAAAAATCATCAGCCTACAACAACCAATCAAAACTTGCAAACTTTGCTTGGAGGAAAAAATAGCTATCATTACTTTCCCCAACCAAAATAAATTATTAAATAAAAGATCCGAGCTCATCTCAAAATTCAGACATGAAAATAATTTTTTACTACGTAACCTAAAAAATGAAAAACGGAAAAAATAAAATAAAAACAAATATACTATTAAACAAAAACAAAAACAAAAAATTGAAATAAAAAATAAATAAATACTATGTTACTTAAAAATCGAAAACCGAAAAGAGAGAATATACAAGTAAATTAAATTGACCTAAATTCATCCAAGTAAATAAGTAAACAAACCAATCCCAAATAAAGGTAATCAATTAAAAACTGTTCCCGCCAAAACAATAGTTAGAATGAATTAAAGCAATCAACCCCAAAATTGAATAAATAGCTTTAATTAAATTCTCAAACCAAAACACAACTGTTAAATAAGTGATATAAACAAATTTTTACAACGTTAAAAATAAATAAATAAATAAGAAACAAAAAAATAAAAAATAAAAACAAGCAATATAATTTGACCCAAATAAATAAACAAACGACTTCCGGTAAAATAACCGCCATAATAGAATACCCACAATGCACCACTAACCCGTATATATATATATAAATAGCCGAGAAAAATAACAGTATATGTGGTCTGACGATTGCATATAGCATGAAACAGACTGTCGCCTCTAAGTGTTGACTTCTATGCTCACTTTTATATATATATATATATATATATATATATATATATATATATATATATATATATATAAACATAAAACATTAGGCAGAATATAATTTACATACAAAGAAATAATCACACAAAAAATCAATCAGAAATATTAATGCGATTAATGATGACATAGATTGATTCTATGTGTGGTTATTTCTTTGTATATATATATATATATATATATATATATATATATATATATATATATATATATATATATATATATATACAAAGAAATAATCACACATAGAATCAATCAGAAATAATAATGAGATTAATGGTGACCTCCGTCACTAGGAACATAATATATGCATTAAAATACTGTTAATCCATAGAGTGAAGTGATCCTCGTCGAAACCATTGATGTCTGTACTTTTCAGTTTATTTGATGTTAAAATGCTAGTACTTACGAATAGCCCTCTATTCATCATCAGGCATGTGTTTTTTTCCTTATAAAATCAAAAACTTGAAGACGAAATACTTGTTTGTCGACCGAAAGATGTTTTTTCAATATCTGCTATTAATGACGGTTAGGAACAATCTCGGAACGTGCAAAGACGCAACGCTAAGTTTTTCAAAATTTTAAGTGAGAATTTTATTTAATTATTTCTTGTGATGTGATAAATCCACGTATTCTATTTTTACAAGTGTATTCAGTTTATATGTCATGAACTAAGCATATAGTTTAATAATGTATTGAAATGTCTTAGTAGTAGTTTTTTTATAGGAAATTTTCTTGTAATTTTCTATTGATCCGCAGTACAAGAAAATTTACGCTGACGTGCCTAACCTCTCGGCCACCAAGGATCGTTTTTATTCGACCTTGCCTAGCGAACGATCCTTGGTGGCCGAGAGGTTAGGCACGTCAGCGTAATGACGGTTCCGTATAGGATACAGGTTCGAATTCTGTCCAAGGGCGAATATTTTCTATTTCTATTTTCTCGTATATTCAGGCCGGTAAATGTTATTTAATACTGTTTATTATAAACAGAGCATTTACTTAAATACTTGTATCTATAAAAAGAACGTTAAACATAAAAATGTCTGTAATAATTATATATATATATATACCTGTTGTAACAGCAATATTGTCCAATATCAGATTAAAAATTGAACCCTGCTATCTTAGAAATTATTAAAGATCTCTTACTGGAATAGTAGGAGATTTTTATAACACTATTGGACTCTCCTCTAAAATACTCTACTTTAAAATAATAGTGTATTTAACTCTAAGTTGAAATGATGATCGCTCTTAGCGTTGTAACATCCTGATCAAGTTTTCCTCTCAACTCTTCCCTCATTTTTAAACTTATTCACTAGTCTCATGATGGATCGTGAATGAAATTTGAAGATAGAAACCAGAGTATGAATGTTGGTATCATTACCGTAGTCCTGAATGATCTTTTTCCTCTTACCATTGCTCAGTTGGGAAGACTTAGTGGGACTGACACAAAACGATTTTAACCTGTTCTCTTTCAAGCTGAGTAACTCAAATGGTATTTCAGTGATTGTTACGGCAAATTGTGTGAAGAGGGCTAAATGACTTATCAGAAAACCTGAAAAAACTCAGCTTCGTTGTTTTTAGATATTAAACATTGTGTGGGATGAACAATTATCCCATGCTTTTACACGATTTTTAGAATTTTGCTATTACACCATTATATATATATATATATTCTCTTCGAGGCAAATACCTTCCACACTCCGAAGAACCCTTTCTCGTGCCCTTCGTCTGACTGAAACATCGAAATGGATAAATTCTGTATTAGCTTTTTGATCTTTTTCTTTAGCATTCACAGTCAAATTTCTATTTCTGAGACCAACTCAGTCCACACCGCTGTTGATAAGACAGACAACTTATATTTTCATCTGCCGAAATAGACTATTCCCCATATGAGCTGATTTAGAATTTTATAGTTTATTAATTATTTGCTCTGTAATAATTAATACATTGAGCTCTTTTTTGAATCACTTTAATATTTTATATTACCAGGATCCATTTGGATTATATACCAACGGATATATATATATATATATATTTATGTATTTATATATATATATATATGTGTGTGTGTGTGTGTGTAATGTGTGTGTGTTTTTGTGCGTGCGTGTATCCCTGTGATTTGGCTTTTTAAAAAGTAAATATCTTTTAACTTTTTAACTTCTTCAGTCCAAACTGCATTTGTAATTATGTAGTTGCCTTTGCAAGCATTTCTCTAAACGATTTACCTTCGTAGAACTTCTCTGGTTAACAAGAAAAATTAGACAGAATAGTCTCCATGTCTGTCTACGGTCATATCCCCGATCCTCCCATTGTGTAACATAAAGATCTTCCCCCATGCCCACATCTAAAAGCGGCAATTAGCTCTGTCTATGATATGCGCGAGTTTAAACGCTGTTTGATAACATTTAGGAATGGACAGGTAAAGAAAAATTTACATTATTCAGATAGATAGATAGATAGATAAATAGATAGATAGATAGATATAAAAAAATATTACCAGCAAGAAAAATCTTGTCGGCATTAAGTAAGCCATTGATGTTGATATGCCCTAAAACAAAACAAACCAAACCAATATATACTGAGTATAGATAGATAGATAGATAGATAGATAGATAGATAGATAGAGAATCAGATTCATTAAAATAGATAGATAGATAGATAGATAGATAGATAGATAGATAGATAGATATTAAGAACTGGGTGTATTGAGAAAGATATATAGATAACTAGATTCATTGAGAGAGAGACAGGCATAAACTCGATACATTTATATAGATAGATAGATATATAGATAGATAGATAGAAATCAGCTTTATTGAAATACATAAAAATCAGTTTATTGAAATATATCGATAGAAAGCAGCTTTATTAAAATACATAGAAATCAGTTTTATTGAAATATATCGATAGAAAGCAGCTTTATCGAAATAGATAGATAGATAGATAGATAGATAGATAGATAGATAGATAGAATTAAAGACATAGGTGTATTGAGATAGATACATAGATAACTGGATTCATTGAAAGAGAGACTCAATTTATTTAGATAGATAGATAGATAGATTCATCGCTTGCTTGTATTTCTCCTTTACCCCGCTGTAAAGCCTTCCTCTATTTAATCTCGCATTCATTTGCCTCACAGATAGAATCTATTAGAAATCTAAAAACATCGTCACAGCATCGACGCTAGTGCAAACACAAGCTTCAGTAGGCCGATTTAGTTATCACACACCTGCATCATTCCTGTACGAACGCTACAGATATTTAAAGATCGGTATTTTCAACACACAATTACATTCCGTTGCTTCCATTCGTCCTACGTGACCTTTTCATTTTTACATGGCTGTCATCGTTTCATCTTAAAAGCGATACAAATTTAAGCATAGAAACAAAGTTAATATGGACTCGTTACACTTGCAGTTAATTAATATTAATTTGTTTTCATAGACATTTGTGTCCGGCCTGTTTGTTAAGCAGTTGCTTGCAGTGAACGACAACAAATATTAAATATTTAATTATTAAACAGAAAAAAGTGTAAATTTTCGTAATATTTTGCTAGCTATTCCAAGATAATCGTTAGTACAGGGCGCGAGAGAAATATCTCCCAAATAATGGTAAGGCATTAACCAGATGAAGACACAATTGCCACTATGTCTTACCATTATGTGGGATGTATTTCTGGCCCGTAAATGTGGGAAGTGTTTCTGGAGCAACCTGTATTTCAAAAGTGTTTCAATAAGAACGTCTTCGTGAAAGAAACGAAAGATGAAACAATAATTCTAACAGCATTGAATTTGATGGTAACAGGATAAAATTCCAGCTATTAAAAATCATCGGCTAAGTCCCAGACATAGATCCAAAAAGTGGACAAAATTCCAGTCCCAGAAATAAAAGTTCCATACATAAAAAGAAGCAAATTTAGCATTGATAAGACAAAGAAATTTTAATTTCAAATTCAGACAATAATATTATCTAATATATATTATTATGTACATATATCCAACATATAAAAACTGATGTAAAATTGAGACAATCATAATATCTAAACCATAGCTGTATGTACATATATCCAATATATACACTCTAATATCAAATTAAGACAATAATATCTAAGCTATAGCTGTATGTACATATATCCAATATATACACTCTAATATCCAATTGAGTTAATAATATCTATGCCACAGCTGTAAGTACATATATCCAATATATGCACTCTGATATCAAATTGAAACAATAATATCTAAGCCATAGCTGTATGTACATATATCCAATATATACACTCAAATATCAAATTGAGACCATAATATCTAAGCCATAGCTGTATGTACATATATCCAATATATACACTCTAATATCAAATTAAGACAATAATATCTAAGACATAGCTGTATGTACATATATCCAATATATACACTCTAATATGAAATTGAAACAATAATATCTAAGCCATAGCTGTATGTGCATATATGCAATATATACGCTCTACTATCAAATTGAGACAATAATATCTATGCCATAGCTGTATGTACATATACCCAATATATACACCCTAATATCAAATTGAGACAACAAAACCCATTAAATACACTTAATATGACGCACATAATCTATGAATGATCACTTGAATCGTATAGTAGATAAAGAATGTATGTAAATCTTATCTTAATATAATATAATATTATAACAGTTGAATGGCCTTTACACATAATCTCACTAATTAATCTGATACGTGTCTTAAAATTCGTCAACTTTTGTCCAATGTGTTTTTGTTATAATGTTCGAATTTGAATTCTAAGCTTTTACTGGTTAGCAAAGTTAGCCTGAATAGTCAGTCACACACTAATATTTGACATTAAATAGCCCAGAAAAGATTGATATGTCACACTAAAATTTGACATTAAATATCCCAGAAAAAGATTGATATGTCACACACAAATATTTGACATTAAATAGCCCAGAAAAATTGATGTCACACACAAAAATTCCTGCTGTTGACAGCGGAGCTGTGAATTAAGTGCACTGACAATAATAGAGTTTATGAGTAAAACTGTTATTTTAGAACTACGCGTAAGACAAAATTTTGTCTCTCCGACCTCTTTCCAACAGGAGAACAAAACTGTCCTGCAAAATAACAATTATTTAGCTGACCTCTAAGGTAGGATCTGACACAAGGTTTTTTAGTGAGGTGGGGAGTCTATACAGATGAATATCCATACGGACCGAGGACAAAATAATTTACGGTCCCCACGCTCAGCCATGCTGTTATTGATATTATACCGATCCAAACAATTAGCTAGATGTTTGATTTCCTAGGACTGGGCGCCTTCTCTTTCTTAAAATAAGAAGAGGACAGATACTACACTTTGATTCCAATCTAAAGGCCAAGAAACGATATACTACTAAATAACGATTATTTAACTGACCTCCCTACTAAAGCAATATCAGACACAATGTCATTTTTAAGGTGGAGAGCATGTATATGCATAGGAGCCAATGACAAAAACTGCACAGCCCTGCGACCACTGTCATCCTGGCATCAATATTACACGGACCCAACCACTCTTAGTACAATGAGGAAAGTGATACCGCTTATTCGGAATCTCCGGGATTAAAGCCTTCCCCTATCTAAAATAAGGCGAGAACTGATACTACGCTTTGAGCTGATCCAAAAGACCGGAAAGCATATATTTTTTCGACCCGTTCCCGTCGCTAACGAATATGACACAATTAGAAGTTTAAAGTCACTATAAGGGCAACAACGTACAATATCTTGCAAAAAATTATCAAACCCCTGGGTTCATTTTGGGGACACTTCTGGCAGCGATCAATACGCCCAGCCCCACTCCACCAACGAGAGGTACTACTTGGAGGGAAGGACACCTAGGGCTTGAACTTTAAATTATTTGACACCCTCCATCATGGCGAACTACCGAATAACGAAGTTTCTATTAAAGATTTATATATAACAGCCACCTGCGTTTATGCAAAGCTCTTCAGTAAAATTAATTGGAACACTCCGGCTGATTGACATTTGTTTACATTCGTATAAACAATAAGCTAGATTTAGTTGTTTCTCTCTGTCGAATGAAGATAGCTCAGTAGTAGAAATTCTAACTGTTCGGTTGGGTTTTGATCCGGGCTTGAAGTATTCGTATGTTTAGTCGCACTGGGGAGCTGTGATACAGCGAAACAGTAGTGTCTGCGAATGACATATATATATATATATATATATATATATATATATATATATATATATATATATATAACAAATTTATATATATATATATATATATATATATATATATATATACATATATATATATATATATATACATATATATATATATATATATATATATATATATATATATATAAAGAAATATAGTCTTAAGGTGTGCTATATTTATGGAATAAAGTGCTCAATATCAGAGATAGAGCGTGTGTAAATATAAAAGTGAACATAGAAGTCAACACTTAGAGGCGACAGTCTGTTTCATGCTATATGCAATCGTCAGGCCACGTGTGCTGTTATTTTTCTCGGCTATTTATATATATACGGGTTAGTGGTGCATTGTGGGTATTCTATTATGGCGGTTATTTCACCGGAAGTCGTTTGTTTATCTATTTAGGTCAAATTATATTGCTTGTTTTTATTTTTGTTTCTTATTTTATTTATTTATTTATTTATTAACGTAGTAAAAATTTGTTTATATCACTTATTTAACAGTTTTGTTTTGGTTTGGGAATTTAATTAAAGCTATTTGTTCAGTTTTGGGGTTGATTGTTGTAGTTCATTCTAAGTATTATTTTGGCGGGAACAGTTTTTAATTGATTATCTTTATTTTGGGATTGGTTTGTTTATTTATTTACTTGGATGAATTTAGGTTAATTTATTTTACTTGTATATTTTCTCTTTTCGGTTTTCGATTTTTAAGTAACATAGTATTTTTTTATGTTTTATTTCTATTTTTTTCGCCTCTAAGTGTTGACTTCTATGTTCACTTTTATATATATATATATATATATATATATATATATATATATATAAATTCATAATATAAATTTATAAAGATTAGCGGTATCATTTAATTTTCATAACAATTATTAAAATCATATTGTAATAAATATTTGAATTTAGTTATTTATTTTTCTTTTAAAACTTAATAATTACGACATCTATTTAATGATACCGTCAACAAAGTTATTTTTCTAATTCAACGTCTTATAGAAAGACTATAAATTAATTTTATACAATTCTTTCTGGTTTGTCAAAATTCAGTCGTAATTTAAAACGTTTGTTGTTTTGAACTCACACACTTTGGGTCCTGTCACTGGATCTAACCAACGCCTTTATCCACTGTGCCATGTTTCCTTGAGGACATCCGTGTATGATTTTCTGGGTATTATATACCTAATGTCTTCAGCAACCATTTTTACCAGTGCTCATATTGTAATTTCCTGCTGTTATGAATACATATTTTTACCAAAGTTCATGGATGATATATTAAAAAATGTATAGGATATAAAGAAAATGGACAGAATAGGTTGTGATGGTGATAGTTTCTATCAAACACAAAAGTATAAATACCAGAATTAAATTGACAAGCTTTTCCTATCTTATCATTGATATATCTTTTTCCTATCTTACATTTTCCTATCTATCATTAACATACACACACACACAAACACACACACATACACACACACACACATATATATATATATATATATATGACGTCACACTGCCTATATTTCTGAGATGAGGTATTATGTACATTATTTATATTATTCGGACTATTGTCCTCATCTTTGTCGCCATCTTTATCACAACGTTTCGGCTAAAGAGTGTGAGTTCAATATCCGATTAAGGCAGTGGAGAACTTTCAGAGGGAAATTAGCAGGAGATAACCCCAGTGAGCGAAATAAAGGGTCCAGTTTGACATTCCAACCACTTGAAGAAGGCCGGAGGGTACAACGACCGAAGCGTTGTAATAAATATGGCGACAAAGATGAGGACAATAGTCCGAATAATGAAAATAATGTACATAATTCCTCATTTCATAAAACTCTTCTGAAACCAATGAAAAAAACTCTAGTCCATCTAAAGTTATTGGGAAAATCACATAAAACTCAATAACTTCAATTTGCTACTTTGTCAAATTTTAAACGACAAATTTAGATGTTAAAACAAATCTTGAATTAAACTTTTGAGAACGTTTACGCATGTTTAATTAAATTTATGGGATTTATTTTAAAACTACAGTTTGAAGTTATTATGCAGATTAACCTAATTTAAGGCCACTGAAATCTAATAACTATTTTTTTCTTTTTTCTTTTTTTTTTTCTTAACATATGTTGAAAGATCGGTAATGGAAATGATCTAACAAATTCTGAAGAACAAAAATAACAAAGTTATTCACTGATTGGAGTTATGAAATTATCAAATGAGCTTCTCAGAGATCATCGAACGATAAAAAGGACTGTTAAAAATAGTTTTATTTAGAAGCATTGGAAAAGAACTTGTCTCCACGAAAGGAACGTTAACTAAAGCGAGTTATAGCGAAACAGCTACATTTGATCAACGCTCACATCATGGACTAGGCTAGAATTGAAGGGGTCAAGTTGGACAGAAGGTGCAGGTTACTTTGCTAATTGGGAATGTCTAGAGATGGAATCCACTCAATAAAGAAAATATTTTAAAGCGTCAAAATTGTTATAAGGAATACATGAAAATTGAATTTTCTATTCTTCACGGACGGATCTCACGTGACACACAATAAATGGTCGAAGGATGGATTTTATCCGATGTCTATGGCTAAAAGAAAGCAGTAAATAGACGATAATATGATGATATAGGCTGGAATTATCGACCAAATTATTATTAAACAATTCTAAGTGGCTGAAAGAATTGAACAGAAAAACACTGACATTTGCGATCTCACGGGCAAGAATTTCTTTCAAAGGTACAAGCTCCAGCCTCGCAGTTCTAAAGTGAAATGTTTATTTAGACAGGACAGTGCTTTTTTTTCATACATTACTAACATTATTTGGAGTGTTATCCCCATCTTCATTGCCATATTCACAACGTTTCGGCCGTTGCACGCTCCGGCCTTCTTCAGATGATTAGAATTTCAGCTCTTAATAATGTTTTTTTTTTTTTTCTTATATTCTTTCACACACAGTAGTCCTTCGTGTTTCAGTGCTAATATTGCCTTGCTTGGGGTGAAATGTTTAATATAAAGCAGATAAACTGTCAAAGTAATCTTTCAGCCACTACCGCATTTCCAAGGCACCTCATTGCATCATTGCCCCACGTTAAACAGGCAACACGCATGCATAACGAAATTACAGTAAATACTGTAGCTTCCTTGTGCCTTTTCTATAAATACTTTCATTCTACTTCCCTATATCTTTGAGATGAGGTATTATGATTATTACTTACATTATTCGGAGTGTTATTCTCATCTTCATTGCCATGTTCACAGCATTTCAGCCGTTGTACGCTCGGGTCTTCTTCAGGTAATTGGAATTTCGAACTCTTTATTTCGTCCACCATGGTAGATAGTTCTAGTTCCACGTGTCTCTTCCGGATGTCTCAGTTATTTCCCTCTAACTCAACTCTCCATGTTTTGGTTCGCCGCTGCTGTGGCCTGGTATTGAACTCACAACTCTTAAGGTCTAGTCACTAGATCTAACCAACATCTTTATGCACTGGGCCACGTATTCTTGAAGACATCTGTGCTGTTGTTATTATGCATTTTTTATCAGAACTTATAATGAAATTTTTTATTGTTATTCATTGCTTTACTCTATAACTCCTTATTACTGATTCCCATATTGTATTCATTTTTATGCTTGGTCGACTCGGACTTAGCATATGTGCTGATTCCTTAAGTCTTCGTATTTTTCCAGCTCTTTTTGGTGCATCTAAGTTTACCCGTGAATTTATTTTAGTTTAAAATGTTTACAGTAGAGTAGATAATGGAATGGCCACCATCAAGTCTCGATCTGAATCCAACAGAAAATCTATAGTCAATTGTGAAGATTAAATTTTATGAAGGTGCCAAACAATGTGACAGCAAAACAGGCCTATGGGGATCAATTAAAATGACTATTTCTCAAATTGAACATGATAAAGGAAAAAATAAAACAAAACAGGATCAATGGATTATATATTGATGGGTGTTATCGATAAGAAGGGTCATTATATTATGATGTAATTTCTTTGATGTAATTTCTTTTATGTGTTTGTTAATTGTTCTGTTATAGGTGTTGATCAACTATTGATGAGTTTATTACCGTGTAAAAAATTATTGTATTACCTTTTAATAAAATGATTATATTACCTTGTAAAAAATGACTTTATTACCTTGCAAAAAATGATTTTATTACCTTGAAAAAATAATGTCATTACCTTGTAAAAAATGATTTTATTACCTTGCAAAAAATGATTTTATTACCTTGAAAAAATAATGTCATTACCTTGTAAAAAATGATTTTATTACCTTGCAAAAAATGATGTTATTAACTTGAAAAAATAATGTCATTACCTTGTAAAAAATGATTTTATTACCTTGTAAAAAATGATTTTATTACCTTGTAAAAAATGATTTTATTACCTTCTAAAAATATAAATTCTGATTTTTCATAATAACTTTAGGTTGCAGGCTTTTTTTTTAATAATAAATCCAGTAACTTTAAAAAACACGTTAAAACTTCATTAAGTTTTAATCCAATCTTTGTTTTGACGTCGAAATTAGTCTTTTAAAATTTGATAAACATATTCAAAACAAATTCGAGTTATTGTGATATATAATGATTTGGATAATAAATTCAGACGGTCGACATTAAGTTTGCTAAGTTATTATTATTATTATCATTTTTATTTTCTTTGCTTTCTGGCGTTTACACATTTCTTTCCGGGTCCCACCCAGGGACCTAAGGTTAGAAATGGCATCATGACACTTTTCACTGACAAAAAAAAAAAAAAATTACATAGATAGAGCCCTTCGTAAAGTGTGGGCTGTACTTGTCAGAACAATTTTTTGTATCTCCTTGAGGCATGGGCTTCCAGGAATCCCTGCAATTAGTCTACTGCAATCTTTTCCAACCAGTCCTAGGACTCCAACTACAACAGGAATTGTTGATGTTCCCATATGCCACATTTTCGAGACCTCTATTTCAAGGTCCTTGTATTTTGACAGCTTTTTGAATATCTTCAAAGATACATTGCAGTCAGCAGGGACTGCCATATCAATAAGGAGGCACCGTTTTTGTTTGTGGTCTTTAATAACAATATCTGGTCGGTTGGCCTTGATTGTTCTGTCAGTGTGAATTGTGTAGTCCCATAGAATTGTAACAGGTCCTATCTCCGTGACTGGGTCTGGGTGGTGTTGGTACCAGTTTCTTTCAGTTTCCTTCCCGTAGAAGTTGCAGATTTTCCAGTGCAGATATTGGCCCACTCTGTCATGTCGGGTTTTATATTCAGTGGGTGCCAACATCGTGCAACCTGATACAAGATGATCAATCGTTTCTGGATATTTATCACAGAATCTGCATTTTGGGCTGACACAATATTTTAGTATATGTGCTTGATAATTCCTAGTTAGCAAGCATTGGTCCTGCGCAGCAAGGATAAAACCTTCAGTTTCCGCTTTCAACCCTGCACTGCGTAGCCACTGATGGGTACGGGTTTTGTCTACATCAGCTTGGTTGATACGGGCAGAGTATTGGCCATGAAGCGGTTTATCTTGCCATCGCTTCTGTATCTGGTCGGTTGCATTCGTCTTTGCTGTCTTTTTCAAGTATTTTGCAGTTTCAGACGGTGTATTGTGCTGTAGTTGCATCTCTACGCCCATTTGAAGCTCCAGTTTGAATTTGTTGGCTTCTTTCATTACGGAGTAAAGACGCTTACTACTTTCATGTTCCTTGACGCATACCATCATCCAGTCTTCTGTAGTTTCCAAGTATTTTTGGAGGCCAATTGTTGTAGTTTTGTAGGACACTTCTAGTTGAACTAATCCTCTGCCTCCTTCGGATCTGGGCACATACAGACGATCAACATCAGCTTTGGGATGATGCATGCGATAGCAAGTGAGAAGCTTTCTCGTTTAGGCGTCCATTCGCTTAATTTCAGCTATGGTCCAGTTAAGGACATTAAAGCTGTAATGCACCACTGGGACAGCCAATGTGTTTATAGCTGATATTCTATTTTTTGAGTTTAGTTCAGTATTTAGTATCAGACGTACACGCCTGTAGTACTCTTTTCTTATTTTTTCTTTCATTTGGGGGTGTTGTATGCCATCCCCTTCGCTAATTCCTAGGTACTTATAAGCTTCTTCATGCTCCAATTCCCTAATCTTTGTGACAAAATCTAAATCTATTGAGGGTGTTTCTGTAATTCTACCTTTCTTGAATGTTACTTTTGCACATTTATCTAATCCGAAGTCCATACCTATGTCGTCACTAAAGTATTTTACAATATTGAGGAGGCCTTTCAACTCATTGTCGTTTTGGCAAAGAGTTTGAGATCATCCATGTATAGTAGGTGATTGAAAATTTTCTTATTTATTTTGTAACCATAGCTACTGTTGTTCAGTTCATGTGTAAGAGGGGTTAAGGATAAACAAAACAGAAGGGGTGACAGAGAGTCTCCTTGAAAAATTCCACGTCGGATATTCAGACGGTTGGATATAGCAGTGCCCCCGGTGTGCCTAAGGTATAGTTTTGTGTTCCACATCCCCATGCTGTGCTTAAGAAAGTTTAATACCACAGGGGAGACTTTGTACATTTCCAAAGGCTTAAGGATCCAAGAATGTGGAACACTATCAAAGGCTTTACGATAATCAATCCACGCTGCACTGAGATTTCTGCGTCGTCTCCTGCAATTTTCCAGGATCATTTTATTTATCAGAAGTTGATCTTTGCAGCCATATGAACCTCTACTGCATCCCTTCTGTTCCAGTGGGAGAATGCTGTTTGTTTCGAAAAAGGAATAAGTACGGTTCGTCAGTACAGACGTGATCAACTTATACGTTGTGGAAAGACATGTTATCGGTCTATAATTTTTCGGGTCGTCTGTTTCAGTTGTTTTTGGTATGAGGTATGTAATACCTTCAGTAACCCATTCCGGGATTTTATTGGGATTATTTACAAGCGTTGATAATGTTTTTGCAAGTATGCCATGGGTAGATGAGAGATGATACAGCCAGAAATTGGGCAACTTGTCATTTCCTGGGGATTTCCATTTTTGGGATTTCGTTAGTGCTTGCCTAACATCATCTGTGGATATATTTTCCCATTCTTGCAGAGGTGTATCCAGCAGTCGTTCTTCTTCACGCCGTATCCATTCTGCATTTGGGTTACATTCCTTTGGGTTACTCCAAATATTTTCCCAAAATGTCTGTACATTATCAATCGATGGTGGCGTTTCGACATGTATAGGCGTTTTTCCAATTTCCCTGTAAAATTTCTTAAGATCTGTTCGGAATGTTTTGTTTTGGCGATAGAATCTACAACGTTTCTCGTATCGTCTTGTTCTCTGTGCTTTTAGCTGAAGTTTCTGTTTCAGCATTTCCTTGATCGATGGAATATCAATTAGGGATTTAATGCTATATTTCCGTTTGATCTTTTTGGATTTACGTGTGGAAATATTAGGGTTTCTGGTGAGCTCATCTAATATAGACAGCTCACATCTGATTTGTTTTATTTCTCGTATCAGTTCGGTTTTCCAAGCTGGTTCTCTGTGTCTGTTAATTCTATTTATTGTCTTGACACCAAGCTTCCGAGTCGCTGCTAGAGCTGTTGCGTATATGACGTTGTTAACTTCTGTTATGTTTACCGGTGGTTTATCTGTTAACAGTGTTTCCAGGGCAGCATTGTATATTTTCACGATGTGCTTGTTGGGATTTGTCATATGGATTTCGGGAGCTGGTCTCTGTCTGACAATTGTATGAAAGTTACTCTGCTGAGTACTTGGATGACGTCATTTTTCGCTTCGGTGATTTCAGCTTCGTGGTTTTCAAGGAATTCTAAATTAATGTACCTGGAGTCATCTTCAGTGACAATTTCTGGAGAACTAGAGGTTGTGTCTAAGGTAGAATCTTCGGTTTCATTTCCTGGGAGATGATTTCGTATTTCATTCGCTTTAGCGTCCACCTCATCCTCTGTCGCATTCTTTATTTCAACATTCGTCTCAACAGAGTTTGAGTGATGGGCCATAGTATTTTGCCTTATATCTAATTTTATCTTATCTATTTCTGCCTTTGAGAGTCTGTTGTTTCGCATGATATCTCTGCGGACATTGGCAAGCATGTTTGGATTGAGGTTAGGTCTTATATCATTTCCCACCATATTTCTCCATATTTGGTATGTTTGATTGGTGGTGTTCTTTTCTGGGTTTTCGAGTGCAGTGAAGAAGGATGTCATAACTTGTCGATACTCTTCGCGGCTCCATTTCGTTCGTTTCATTTTTACTAGTCGATTTGGCATTGAGACACTTGGTCCAAGGTTGGCGATAATCCGGGTTTGGTGACCTAGTGTCTCTTCGTGTGTGGAAGAGTTTGTTCCAGTGACAGACTTTTCGACCTCAGACTGGTTCCTCTCTGAGGGACGCGGCCCTTGTTGTCCCGGTTGACGGCCGATCCGGTATGAGATATTATTCATATTCATTGAAATTGGTAGAAATGCGTTTTAACCTTGACCGCCAAGGGGTAATTTTGTTCAGATTACCAGCTTTAGGACGAGACTTGAAGAAGGTCCAAGAGCAAGACCAGATTTGAGATAGTGGGTTTATTAATATATCGAAGTTAAAAGTTCATAACAGTGTATGGTATTCAGTTGGGTAGATAATACTAAGTTTTAACTTAGTATAAGTCCGAGAGACACCTCCAAGTGGGATAATTAGATTTCAGTATATAGGGATAAAAAAAAAATGGACACGGGTGTCCGCTTAAGGTCTGGGGTGTGGATTAAAACTTGAAATACAAGTTAAAATAAAAAAAAAATTATTAGAGGAGAGAAAAGGGGACTGAAAATTAAGGAATTAACTTGAGACATTAGGATTTACAATCATATCAAACTAAAGGAAAAGTATCATTCAAAGATGCTACATTTACCATTTCTTACAACTTCGGAGCATGGCACAAGTGACTCTCCACAAATGTTCAATTTTCCGTCGCCAACGACAGATACTTATCAAATGTTATGGGGTAGGCTGGACTTATACTACAGATTGGTAGGGGGAATATCGAAGAATTCATTAAACAGAGGGGTAGGAGCATAGGAATAAAAGTTATACTTTTCGGTCATCTCTCAACCTACTTGCCGCTGAAAGATATGTTTTAGAATATACACTAAAAGAGATGATAGACAAAGGGCAGAGCATTGTAGGAAAATTACACCTGTAGCCATGAAAAAAAAAACAAAAAAAAACAGAAAACACAGATATAATACAGTATGATCCCTGTCAGTGTGGACATATCTACATGTACATTCAATATATATATATATATATATATATATATATATATATATATATATATATATATATATATATATATATATATATATAGAGAGAGAGAGAGAGAGAGAGAGAGATTAGCAAACATGTACATATACACGCACCGACAGAGATATGGGATGCCTAGGGTAAAAAAAAAAAAAATGGACACGGGTGTCCGCTTAAGGTCTGGGGTGTGGATTAAAACTTGAAATACAAGTTAAAAAAAAAAAAAATTATTAGAGGAGAGAAAAGGGGACTGAAAAGCAAGGAATTAACTTGAGACATTAGGATTTACAATCATATCAAACTAAAGGAAAAGTATCATTCAAACATGCTACATTTACCATTTCTTACAACTTCGGAGCATGGCACAAGTGACTCTCCACAAATGTTCAATAATGTTCAAATAAATTGTATCCATAAAAATAATGGAAAAACGCAAAATATTTGGCGGCTTTTATCCATTATATATATATATATATATATATATATATATATATATATATATATATATATATATTACACGGTGACGTTTTAATTATATTTTGGGAAGTAATGTTATATTAGCTGAGTAACGTGTTGAATATGTCAAAATCAAGTAAGTACAGAAATTTCAATACCTGCGAACTTCTTCAACAAATGAAAAAAATATGTTGAGGAAATTTGAAGGTGTCTGGGCAATAGCAAGATATGCCTTTCAAAGGCTAAACAAGGTATTTAGAGCCAGACAAAAAATGGTTAAAATCTAAAAAACAAGTACTGAACTGCAATGAAATACCAATCCTTCTAAATGTCAGTGAATGCTGAACAGTTTCTTCAGAGATTAAAAAGAATGCTGAAGTCAACAGAAATGTGGTTCTACAGAAGGATGCTGAGAATGCCATGGTCGGAAAAAACAGTTTAATGAGGACATTTCAAAGAAAATTGAATAAAAAAAAAGAACTTATAATCAGAAAAAGACAGTTTAAATTTCAGGCTTTTATTGATTGAATTGATTTTTTACGGCTTATCAACCTTTCGCAGGTTATTTGAAACGCGAAAATATTTTTTAAATTACAAGAAGTTTGTGGAGATAATTATATTTTTTAGTGATACAACTTCTACTAATTAACCCAAATCTGAAGGAAGAAAATGTTCAAAATCCTCCCCCCCACATACGTACACTGGTAATACTCCTTATAATACTCACTATATAGAGTGGAACCTCGGTCCACGAAATTAATTTGTTCCTGAACGCCATTCGTAACTCGAAATGTTCATAAACCGAAATTATTTTCCAATAGGAATCAATGTAGAGAGAAAAAGAAAGGGAGAGTACAATAAAATTTGGGAAGAAATCTACGCCACAACATACGAATATATACAACACGGTGGCCGACTCAGAAATTACTTCGTTCGTGTTAACTCGATTCGGCGATGTTTTACGAGAACCGAAATTTTGTTCGATAACAGAGGCATTTTCATTTCGAATTTTCTGTTCGAAAACCGATTTACGAGACATGTGAGACATTCGAGAACCGAGGTTCCTTTGTACCTACTTTTGCAGCCTTTTTATGTACCTCTATATACACATATTTGTTTATATACATACATATATATATATATATATATATATATATGTGTGTGTGTGTGTGTGTGTGTGTGTGTGTGTGTGTGTATACCTACCATTTCCTCACCGCCTGCTTGTGTTTCCCAAGTGTATTTGTGCGTAAAAGTATATAACGGACTCGGCTGGTATTTGATCTCGGCTATCCATTACAACCTTCGTACATCTAAGCAACTGGTATTTCCAAACAGTCACCCATTTGATGAGGGTCGCCGCTGCTTAACTTCGGCTGTCGCAAGAGAACCGGATTTCACCTTGATATGGCCGTAATCGGAAAGAAAGTTTGGAGAATTTAACACTAACAAGATATATAGAATACAAAGATGTGCAAAGTTAAACAGCAAGTAACCGACCTTTCTAGGTTGTTTGTATTTATTGCATAACAGGGCCTGATATATATATATATATATATATATATATATATATATATATATGCGAGACTCTTCGCAAGCCGAATTGAGTCACTGTCGGTCACTGGGCGTGTTTCCTAAAATAAATATGCCAAAAATCCACCTTCATCCCAACGGTGCGCCGACAGCTTAGTGGTAGAATATCCGCCTGATACCAATTCAGTCGGGTTTCGATCCTAGCTAGAGGCAACCGGATGTCTAGCCGCACTTTTGAGCTGTGATACAGTTCGTCTGTGGATGACATTATATATATATATATATATATATATATATATATATATATATATATATATATATATATATATATATATATATATATATATATATATATATATATATATATATATATATATATATATATATATATATATATATATATATATATATATATGTGAAAAGTGTTTGTCTGACGATCACAAGCTCACATCTATCCAACTATATATATATATTAAAGCTATCAAGGATAGGAAGATGTAGAGAACCATAATTGTCCACAGAAGCATGTTTAAGACGTTTTGATGTCTTGTTAAGAAGAGCTGATGCAATTGCATAAAGACGAAAATCGGTATGGAAACCGAAAGGTCAGAAAAAAATAGGTATCAAGACACTGACCGTTAAATGCTAGCCTGAGATTCTGCCAGTGAGTATAGAGGAAGAAAAACCGTGCCACTGCAAAGAGTCGCTGAAAAAAAAAATCAATTCACGCCAGTAAAGAACAGAGGCAGCTTTAGGGGGAGACCTGGCGACACCAAGTCTTTTTTTCCGAAGCAAATGTCAGAAAATGATCAGAAGTGAGAGTAAAAAAGGAATCGTATGTATTTTAAATATTAGACTGAGAGAGAGTGGTGGGGGAGAATAGTTAGAAAAGGAGACAGATAGAAATAAAGAATGAATGTGGAAGACATGAATATCATAGAATGCATCATGATTAACAATTTGGTTAGACAAGAGAAGAGGCCCTAACTTATCGTTTGACAGAAAACGAATGCCTATACTGTACTGATCAATAAGTTTCTATATTGATGACGATGACTTAATGGTTATTGAGTTTATTTGGGATGACGCCAGGGAACAAAAAAGACTTATCAGCATTCTGGAGACCGCTGTCGTTATTCTTATCAGTATGAATTTAATAACAAGTCTTCAAGCAACTAAACTAACTGCATTTGCAGTAAGTGCACCATACCTACATTGGTCGTAAGATGCTCAATCTTGGGGGACTTATCAGACTAGAACCTTATCTACAGATTTGGATTGGTTAAAGGAATATATATTGACATATGAATGTGGGTGGGAGGTGGGAGAATCTACACACCCACAATCACAAAGACGCAAGCAAATACTTAAACAATTATATATATATACACACACACAGACAAACACACACACACACACACGCACACACACACACACACACACACACACATATATATATATATATATATATATATATATATATATATATATATATATATTATCGGCAAGTCTCATTCGTTTATTTGCTTATATATGAGCGTATATACATGTGTTGTATATGCAGTAACTTGTTGATCCATACAGATACACGCACACACACACGCACAGACACACACGCACACACACATATACACACACACACACTTATATCGAAATAACAAAAACATTTTTTTCCCATGTGTGCGTGTTATAGATTGACACTATTCCTTCTTTTATACATGTTTCATTAACTTCAACGGACCGGGAATATTTTGTAAGTTTTTCTACCGTTATAACAGAGATTATTATCTCATGTGTTATTACTTAACCATCTCGTATTGAGGAGGGGGCTAATTTTCATTTCTTTTTTTTTTTTGTCTATGTGTGTGGATGTTTTTTTTTTTTTCTTTCCTATACTGTGATGGCTGGGACATTTTCGTTCATATTGGATTTTTTTTTAAATTAATGAACAAAGCATAATAAAATCAAATCCTGAGTAATAATAAATATTTAGTATCTGTCTATATTTCTGAGATGAGGTATTATGTACATTATTTATATTATTCGGACTATTGTCCTCATCTTTGTCGCCATATTTATTAGAACGTTTCGGCTCTTCAGTATCTGTCTAGATTTCTAAGATGACGTATAATGTAGACTATTTACATTATTCAGACTATTGTCCTCATCTTTGTCGCCATATTTATTACAACGTTTCGGCCGTTGTACGCTCCGGCCTTCTTCAGGTGGTTGGAATGTCAAACTGAACCCTTTATTTCGCTCACTGGGGTAGACTGTTCTAGTTCCACGTGCCATGTTTAATGGATGTCAGTTATCAGTTATCTTCTGTTAATTTCCCTCTGAAAGTTCTCCACTGCCTTAACAGGGTATTGAACTCACACTCATTGGGTCTTGTCACTGGCTCTAACTAACGCGTTTATCCACTGTGCCCTGTGTCCTCAAGGGTAAATATGGCGACAAACATGAGGATAATAGTCCGAATAATGTAAATAGTGTGCGTTTCGTTATATATACAGGGTTTTTCAAAAAGAATACGCCAAAATCATCACCTGATGTGTCAATAACAAAAAAAATTACAAACCTCTAGCATGAACACATGTGTTGTATATACATTCAAGTTTCATTTCATGTCTTATAAGTGCTCAATATGGCCACCAACTGCAGCGCGGACAACATCAAGACGATATGAGAATTCCTCTCAAACACGCCTCAGCATGTCACGGTCCAACGTGTTGATTGCAGCTGTTATTCGATCTTTCAAGTCATCGATACTTGCTGTAAGTGCTGGAACATAAACTTTGTCTTTAACATACCCCCACGAGAAAAAGTCACACACAGTGTGGTCCGGGGATCTAGCAGGTCAAGCACAGAGAGCAATGTCTTTGGCACCTCTCCTCACAATCCATCGCTGAGGTACGTTTTCATTCAGATAAGCTCTAACCCCGAGATGCCAATGGGGTGGTGCTCCATCTTGATGAAAAATGAAGTCATTCGAATCTGCCTGCATTGTGACAATGGCGTTTGTTTTCGCGAACTCAAGCACGCAAAACGCCTTCTGCTGAGGAGTCACGATTTTGATTGATCTTCCCACAATTCAGCTGAACCGGAAGTTATACTATCGACAGTGGTGAAACTGAGACCCAATCAAACTTTGATAAGTACTCTATCAAATAACCACTGATTGAGTCCACTACAATGCTATAGACCTGAAGAAAACAGCGCAATGATTTTGGCGTATTCTTTTTGAAACACCCTATATATATACATATCTACATGTGAATGTGTGTGTGTGTCTAGAGAGGGAAAAAGAGAGAGAGAGAGAGAGAGACAGCAAGAGAGAATGTTTACGTATTTGAATCAAATGGAGAAGATAATCTTATTTGGCTTTAGTTTACATAATTATCAATGATAACTCCCACTAAAACCTAATTTAGCTGGTAGCAGTAAATTTGTTTATTCACAACAGAAAAAAAAATATTCCATTTGCTATTATCCGCATTTTTCAATTCAAAGCATCCCTTTTAAGTCTTACATAAATTTCTTTTAAAAATTAAATCTATATCTATAATTCTCAAAATGTGTGTGTATGTCTGTATGTGTGTGATCGGATGTGTTTCATGCGTTGGCATAATTTTCATCCGATTTCGTTGAAATTTTTTTTGTTTGATAGATAATTCTTCAGTGCCGATTTTGAGTCCAAATTGGCTGGAAAAAATTACAACCTTGAAGATGAAATTCGAAATAACTGATTTTTACACTATGCACAAAAATCAAAGGGAAAATTTAATATTTGTAAAAACAGCATACACTAAATTTAGAGTGTTGAAATCTAATGCGAAAGATTATTAGAATTAAAAAAAATTATATTATAAATAAGATTTATCGTATATTATTATTATGACCTTCCATGGAATTGTTGCTTCCTTGCATGATTGAGAATGCAAATCGGCCCTTTTCAGGGCTACCACCATTCAAATTGTTACCCCAACACCACCACCACAACCAAGGGTGATGTGCCTCAGTTACACCTAGTTGTTGTTACTAATATTGATATTCGGGTTGACTGAATTTAAACTTACATTGCTCCAAGTGAACGGTAAAAATCCCCAGTAATAAAACACCTGGTCAAAGATGGGTTATATTGCTAGTATACACTAAATCTGAAAAGGCACCCGTGGCGGTGTAATGGTTAGAAAACTTGTCACGTTAGCACAATTACGAATGACTAGTGAGTTCGATCCTCACTGGGTGACCCATACTTTCGGCCTTGTGCCACATCTAAATTATGCTTGGAAAATAGCTACACTAAATCTGAAATCGTAACGAAAACCGTAGAGGAGTATAACATCTGAAAAAGAAATTGATTTAGTCTTACCAATCGGAGAAAGGTAATAACTATTTCCAAAAAGTTTAAAATATCCGTTAAACTTTCTTATCCATCTTTCATAAAAGGGGAAGAAATTATTACGCCTGAAATCTCGCGAGATTCGTTCGTCCAAGGAATATTTCTGCACAGAAATAGCTAAAATCACTCGGACACTTTTCTTCAATACCAAATCGAGTAGTAAATTTTAAATTATTCGGAAAATTGTCCCTATCTTTATTGTCATAATTAATTACAACGTTTCAGGCTTTGTACACTCCGGCATTCTTCAGGTAGTTGGACTGTCGAACTTAACCTTTATTTCGCTCACTGGGGTAGACTGTTCTAGTTCCACGCACCATGTTTAATGGATGTCAGTTATCTCCTGTTAATTCCCCTCTTCAAGTTCTTCACTGCCTTAACCGGGTATTGAAATCACACACTTTGGTCCTGTCACTGGAAGGACACATGGCACAGTGGATAAAGGCGTTGGTTAGATCCAGTAACAGGACCCAAAGAGTGTGAGTTCAATACCCAGTTAAGGCAGTGGAGAACTTTCAGAGGGGAATTAACAGGAGATAACTGATAACTGACATCCATTAAACATGGTGCGTGGAACTAGAACAGTCTACCCCAGTGAGCGAAATAAAGGGTTCAATTTGACATTCCAAACACCTGAAGAAGGCCGGAGCGTACAACGGCCGAAACGTTGTAATAAATATGGCGACAAAGATGAGGACAATGATCCGAATAATGTAAATAATGTACATAATACCTCATCTCAGAAATATAGACAAATTTTAACTTGTTCAAACGTTTCAAGTAAGGTGATACTAACCTCAGAGATAAACCAAGATAATAGAGAGCTTCTGGTTCGAAAGATGACGCCTTGCTTGAAAAGGTTAAATGTTAGACAACCACAGATAATTGTACATCATTGCCAGAAGTTTGTCCCTTTCAAAGCAGCATCAATCGACACCGCCATAAACATTTTTGAACAAAAGCTTTTAAGAATTTCCTCATGAACTAACCAATGACTAAACTCAGCCATGTCTAATAATTTGCAAACAACTGCTGGCAAATTCTAAAAATGCCCATTTTTTGGCGACGAACTGTATCTACAGATTAAAAAAAATATTCTATTTTCGTAATTCTAATGAGAGAAATCTGTGATTGCTTTATGGCCAAGCTTCAAAACATGTTATCAAACAAAGGTGGAATGAAAAGAAGGTAATATACTGTGTTTGGTAATATTTCGAGATAAGTATTGCACTTGGAGCAAGATGGCCATGATTTGAACGCTGATAATTATGCTCAACAATTGCAGCGAATATATTCTGTTTTGTATGACCGCTACTCGCTCGGCATTGGTCAATCGAAGACGCGTACAGCTACATGACGATACCCCAGCACACACTTCAATTTAGACCAATCAAAAACTTGAAGAACTTGAGGGGCTGTAATTTCTACCTCACGTCCAGACCTTGCATTATCAGATTACCATCTTTTCCGATCTAAGGATTATTTCTTTATAATTAATGCATATATAAATGTTTTCATTTTTTGCCATTTAATTCTTTCTCCTTGCTTGTCTCACCCAGTTCAAGGAATTCTCACTATTCTTCTGTAGCATAAAATTTCTGTTGCCTGGAGTTTTCGCTTCATTTTTGAGGAGATTTTTCAGAATTCCCTGCCATACAAGAAGATTGATAACAGAAACCAGCATAAATTTCTTTGTTTCTAAATTTCTTTATTTTTTTATTTTTCAGCAAGTTAGATCGTCTATTGTATAGGATCAAGCCTTACTTGAAATGGTAGAACAAAAAACAAGGACTAGTTTTTGTTCATTGCCAACATAACTTATTGGATATTTCTCGGAACTGTGAGTAGATGTTGCACTTTGCACTTGTTCCAAATGGTCATAATATGAACACTGGCATTTATGCTCTACAGCTACAGCGAGTATATGATGCTTTGTAAGTCCACTACCAGTGATTGGTCAATTGAAGACAAGCACTACTACATGATGATACCCAACACACTGCCAATGTGACCAATCACAAACTTGAAAGGCTGAAAGTGCAGCCTCTACCTGTCTCTACTGCAGATCTTGCGCTATCAGATTACCACCTTTTCCGAGCTGTAGATTATTGGCTTATTTTTTAACTATACCAGCCAAATGGTATAAGCATAGAATTAGATCGTTTGGCATAACCATGGCAACAGACGACAGAATATGGTAGGGTATATTTTGCGGAATAAACGCTAAAATAGTTTGAACTATTAATTAAAGCTTGAAATACGAAAACCGTTTGATTCGACCGAATATATATATATATATATATATATATATATATATATATATATATATATATATATATATATATATATATATATGAAGAAATATAGGATTAAAGTGTGCTGTATTTATGGGATAAATTGCTCAATATCGGAGATAGAGCGTATGTAAATATAAATATAAAAATATAAAAGTCAACCTGTTCCATTTGGTCATAATCTGAACATTGACATTTATGCTCGCTAACAGCAGCGAGTATATAATGTTTTGTGTGTTGATTACCCCGCATTAGTCAATCGTATACAAACACTGCTACAACATAAAAATACCATAGCACACGCTTCCAATATGACCACTCGCAAACTTGAGAAACTTGACAGGCTGAAAGTTCTCCCTGAACCTGTCAAAAACCCAGATGACTACCTTTTCATGGACATAGTTCATTTCCAGTGCGGACAGAGGTTCAACAATGTCGATGTCATTATAAACAGGGGTAGGGATATTTTTGCTTTTAAATCAGCCAGATGCCATAACGGTGAAATTGAGCTTCTGACACTACGATAGAAACAGACGATAGAATATTATGGGATATATATTTGATTGGTGTGTCGATCATAATCCCATTTCTTAAAATCCCAAATGTCGTAATTCTGTAATTTAACCTTCCGAAATCTGAAATCCCAAATTTATAAAATCCCGAAATTTTAAATACTGAAAGATCAGAATCACGAAAAATAGTCGTTGGGAGAAATTGAAAAAAAAATTGAAATAACTTTATTTCTAATTATTTACAAAATAGCGTTTACATAGTGTTTATATATTTGAAACATTCAAAATTCATTAAATAGTATGAAACCAGAATATGGCCTAGACAATGGGAAAATTTAGTTGGCAATGTTCCTGTCCCTGTTTATCGCATTATTGGAAAGTTTCAAAAAGTGCAGCAGCAGTACGTAGAAAACGAATGTGAACACATTCTCCGGGGAGAGTCTTATCCAAAAAGAAAAAAAAAGATCTATGTTTTATCGTTTTGAAAGGCTTGAAAATATACTTAACCATCGTTAAAACCGACTAGATTTTATGGATTATGTTAGGCTTATTGCTGAGAATCTTTCATTATTAATTATTCATATATTCTGATTTTATATTTTTTGACGAATTTTGAATTTTTCAAATGTCTAAACAATGTTTAAACGCTATTTTGTAAATGTTCAAAAACAACGGGATTTTCCTTCTTTTTTTTTTTTTTTCAATTTCTCTCAAATATTATTTTTCGGAATTCTGAATTTCAGGCTTTTAAATTTCAGGATTCTGATCTTTCGGGATTTCAAATTTCTGGATATTTTTTCAGGAATTCGACAGTCGGGATTTTAATATTCTGTAATATAACAAAGCCATTTTCATGAATTAACGCCTTTCGTATGTATAACAATTTGGTTGAACTATTAAATAAAACTTGAAATTTTTGGAAAACGCTTTTGACTCAACCGAGTAAAACTAAGACTGAAAGACTTGTCAAAGTGGAGATCTCAAGAACAAGAAACCATCAGACGTAAAATTTAACTCAAACCATTGTATCGACATTCATTGTGGCATTTAGAAATCATTCTGAGGGAAACATTACAGGAATCATTTCCAGTCAAAGCATTGAGGAATGTTTGATAAAAATACAAAAAAAATAACTATTTCTAGGATATTAATAATGTATAAATATATATAGTGTTTTTTTACCTTCTCTGTTGGGAGATTTAAATAAAAAAATAAAGTAAAATTCGCTTATAAAAAAAAGAGAAAAACATTTAAAATTGAAATTAATGAATCTTAAAAAAATATAAACGCGATTCAAGTTTAAAACTTAAAAGTAATGTGACTTGTACCAACTGGCCTTTTGAATCGATATTTGATCCGAGAGATTAGTAATGTTTGGAGAAGAGAAGAAAAAAAAAATCAAATTAACCCAATCAATCTTACCTCTGTTGATTCGCTTCTTCTATTGTGTGCAATTTTTTGAGTGTTTTTTTTCTTTTCTTTTCTAATGAGAGAATAAAGAATATTGATCGAAACGGTGTAAAAAAAAACTATATATATATATATATATATATATATATATATATATATATATATATATATATATCAATGAATAAATCAAGAGAAATGGAGAAGGTTGGAAAAATATCAGTTTCCTTTTATTCATTTTTTTTGTTTTGTTTATTAACATATCTATTTCAAGAACGTGCGGGTAGCGTTGCGATTATCGGCGTAGGAATCGGCGAGTTCTAATCCTATCAGAGTTCTAATCCTATCAGATTTCCGTTCCGTTTATTTTCGCACAGATTACCTTCGTGAAAGACATGGATTCACATATTCTCCTCCACATCAGAATAACAGATAAGGCTCTTTTAACGCTGTTGCCTACCAGTCTTGAATAAATACAGCTCTAAATTTCACAACAGATTATATTCTACAGAGAATCGCCCGGTTCGCACGCCTCCTCCATATTTTGAACAGGAGTGGAGGTTTATTCACTGTTTCCTGATTAGTATTGTTTTTCTGGTTCCTTCAGCTAAAGTCTTCTCATTTTATTTCAAACTGTTTTAACCTAAGGAAAGTTATTGAATACAATAATAAAACGAAGTTTGGTAATGAACGATACTTACGACAAGAACAACGTCTTGTAGAGAAGTAGTCAACTGCTAGATGTGAGTCAAGTGAATTCCACAATGAATATCCAACTGCAGGATATCTACTAACTGCCCCACGCGGTCAGATGTAGCACAAGGCTGAATTTAAGTGGGGTATCCGAGGCCATATGCCCGGCCAAAAACTCCCTCTAGACCCGGTATAAAACGGGCTCGGGTAGGTTTTTCCCGAGACGAAACTCTGCCCTTCGACATAGCCTCGTCTGGGGATCCTCCCAGCCCGGAGGCAGAGAGTTGGACCAGCACAGCTGCATACGAATATTCGACCGCAGGCCAACATACATTATCTACTACTGTATTTATGTGAGGACGGACATACCCATTATCGATCGCAGTTTTGCTGAAACACACTCCAAATCGACACCCTTGTTTAGTATTGGCATTATCACTTTGCTTAAAGTGAAATGATTTAAAAACTCTAATAGCAGTTAGAGGGAACGTATGCTTTCTATACAGATACTAAGTACACTCTCCACCTTCTTTACGCCCGTACACTCCACTTAGGTTTACAGGGCCGCCACTCTCAAAAACTCGAGATGTTGCTGCTGTGCTTACTGGATTTAAAAATATCGGCTACCAGAAAAGAAAGGAGTTCATCTACAACTGCAATATAGTCATTTCATTCAAAAAGTACATATGGTAAAAAAGCTACAATTTAAAATTAAGTGGAAAAATTGTGTATTTTTTAGTTATTAAATGTAAATATACTGCACATATTACTGACAGAAGATAGGAAATGTAAATACTGAATGTTATACTTGGATTGTTTTTAATTATTAAACTTAATTTATGAAATTGATTGATATTTCTAAATAGATTACTGCACAATTTACACATTAACATATACTAGAAAAGCACAATAGGGCACTGCATGCAGTTCCATATCTCAAGTGCAATGGTTTGTGTTCACTTAATGATCGTACGAATCTGTCAATAATTGCTTCTAAATCCAATTTATATAACAATAACTTTTCAATATCTATCTATATTTCCGACATGAGGAATTGTAATTATTTACATTATTTACACTGTTCGGACTGCTGTCCTCCTCATCTTTATTGCTATATTCATTAAGTTTCGGCCGTTGTACACTCCGGGTTTCAATTTCCAACAGAACCTTTTACCACCGGAGCAGATTGGTTTAGTTCCACGTGCCATGCTTTTTTTTTTTCGGATGTCTCAATTATCTTCTTTTAACTCAAATCTCCAAGGTTTTGTTCACCATTGCCGTAGCCAGGTATTGAACTCAAAACTCTTTGTGTCACAAGACCCAACCAACGCTATCCACTAGGCCATGCGTCTTCGAGTACAGAGGATATAATTTGTGAGTTCAATACATGGCTACAGCAGTGGCGAACAAAATCTTGGAGAGTTGATTTAAAGGGAGATAACCGAGACATCTGGAAGAGGCATGGCAGGTGGATCTAAAACAATTGATAGTGCAAATCATTTCGTTGCTTCATATCTGGATTTCTTCCATACATTATATTGTAAAAACAATCATAGAGTTATCTCCAATCATTCATTGACGGGTTTAATTCTAAACATAAAAGCCATAGGCTGTAACTCTGCCAGTGTGTGGAAAGGATACAGTGAGGATCAGTTTCTGATCGCTGAGTCTTTCATCTGCGAAAGCTGTACGTAGGCGACTATGAAATTAAACACGGCTTTTGGTCAGAGTGGGTGTGATGATATATACCCTTTAACCAAAGTGAGAATTGTTTTCACGTACAAAGGCCGGCTACATAGTCCATAGGTTGACTCTCATGGAATGAGACCAAATGAGGTTTAATTTTCAATATACTACTCCTTCCGATGCACAAATTCTTTTATAGGTGTTGCAGTTCTTCGATCCCACTGGCCAAGAAGCTTTCATCCTGCTGATCAAAAAAAAAAAAAAAAGTCATCAACAGCAATTATAACGTCATTACCATTGAGATACGGTTTCCCAGCGAAGGGTTTATTCATGTTGGGAAGAGATGATAGTCAGATGAGACCAAATCAGGAGAATAGAAAAGATGACCAACCAGTTTAAAGCTACAGTCACGCACATGTCGAAAGCATTATCCTGTTCGAACAAACACCTTTCGTTAGTCCCCCTTTTTGCTGGGTTTCATTGTCTTTCGTAACTGCCTCAGAAAGTTTGCATAGTTTTGCATCCTGTTTTATAGAAATAAAGTGTGGCTGCCGACACTTCAGATTGAACATAGATCGCCAGTGAGCAAACACAGGCGATCCCATTATTGAATTAATAAACCACGTGACCATAGAGGAAACGCATGTATAAGAAGGACCATGACGTCTAAATGATAGCATTTTTATTCTATCCTCTATGACTATCCGGAGCTGCATTTCTAGCCAATCCTCTATACTATACGGATCGCTATTCTCTACTCTATTCACTATACTATTTCTTTATTTGGATCACTATACGGATTATTATTCTAGCGAGTATTTCGGAGCAAGTACTATCAGGGGGACTGCTATTCGAAGGCATTTGACACCAGCATTGTTTAACGGCGTTACTATAGTTGTATCTGCGATTACAAAGTCTCTACTACAACGAGCATTACGAAAGTAAAAACAAGTAGTCATTGACATCACAAAAGTGGAAACTAATGTTCGTTGTCAACATAAAACATTCTAAAAAAGTAACGTCATCACCTTCGTTGAAGATGAAACAATATCGGCCTTCCTGGCATGGATTGTTTCTTTGACACTGGCTTGAAGCAATCAATCCAAGATTCATCCTGGGTTAGGAAACTTTCAAGTAAACCAGCTATATCTACTTCAAACGGTCAGATTTTCTCATGATACGATCAGCGTGTTGCGCTTTTAATCAAGTGTCAGAAGACGTGGCACCCACCGAGAAGAAACCTTTGTCATGCCAAGAACATTGTAGAGAATATTCTTAACTCTCTCATGGCATATATAATAGCATTGGCTATTTGATTTATAGCGAATCGCCTGTCATCCATGAACATGCAGTGAACACGATCTATATTTTCCTAGTTGGTGGCAGTTACGCAACACCCAGAGCTTGAGTCAACTTCAAGACATTCCCTTCCCCTCCTAAATTATTATGTCTCCTGATAAAACTAGAGTGTCATACCCTGATGTACCAACCATGAATGTCCTTGGAGGCTAAACCCCTTTTCTGCACGTACTTGATAATTCCACTATACCAAATGTTGAAGAGAAGTCACGACTAGTTACTTCTGAAGTATTCTTTGAGCAGTCAGATATCAGTTTGCAGGAAGCAAAGAATGCATTTAATGATAAGAGCTGAAATTCATGCATGCTAGAATTCACAGCACTAACTTCATTCCTTCATAATTAACCTATGAAGTTTTCTGCCCACATTCGTACGTTCCATGCGGCGTTACTTCGTGTCGTACGGTTAGGTCACTGATGTGGGACGAACGTCTGGGGATACTTACAAGAAGCAGAGCGAATTATCTTCTGAAACAGATAGATTTTACGACTAAGTAGATTGGGGGAATACATGAAGAAACTCTAATGTAATTCATTAATTTTCTAAAAATCCCGCTGAGACTCAGGTGATAAAATATGGCAAATAGGGAGGAAGTAACCGATGTTGATCCTGAATATGAACTTTGTATGCAAATTACAAACTGAAGATAACAATCAAGTACAACAATTTAAAAATCTCGGAAAATGCAGCATTGATATCCTAATTCGCTTTGTGATAGCGAAAAAGCTAAAGAAAGCATAAAAAGAACAGAAAAATGCCATTAGAAATAAAGAAAAAAATACTGACATTTTCTACATCTTCCTTTTGTCAAGTCCCTTTAGTATCAGTCTTCTTATACGGATGTGAAGTGAAGAATAAAACAGAGACAACAGAAATCTTGTTCTACAGAAGGATAATGAGAATACCAAGGAATAAAAATGTTAGCAACGACGAAGGTTTAGAGAAAATTTGTTTGTTCTTTAACAAACGTAGATTTTTATGCGGTTGTGTTGGGTTTGATGCTTTCATTTTTAATTTTGTATTAGATCTAGCAATGGCCAATCTGGCAATGAATTTATCAACGTAAGGCGCATTCAAATAACGAAAGATGCCATTCAAAAGCTAAGCAAGGTCTTCAGTCAGTTCTGTGCCATGCTTGATACACGCTTAGGCGATCATGTATCTTTCGATACCAGACAGACTAGGCAGATTGTTCCCGCAGGAAGTTGCCATTTCTTTCTGTGGTAGACCAGTTACTATCTAAGGCTATAAACCCGGTATGTCTGCTATTTACTTACAGCTGGCGGGGGTGGGGAGAAGAAGAGGGTTCGTACCTTTCCCAAGGATACGTAAGAGAAGGTAATGGATTTTACAGCAATTCGAAGTCGGCTCTCCGTTTCCTCAATCCGAGCCGCTATTGATTACTCCACCGTACCTCTTCTAAGCAAGATATTACGAAACAGAAAAAAAAATCGTTAGAAACTAATATGTCCTGTCACTGGATCTAACTAACGTCTTTATCCACTGTGCCATGTGTCCTTGATTAAATAAAGGGTCCAGTTCGACATTCCAACCACCAGAAGAAGGCCGGAGCGTACAACAGCCGAAACGTTGTAATAAGTATAGCGACAAATATAAAGACACTGGTCCGAATAATGTAAATAACGTACTGAACTGTTAGGCAATATTAGCCCTCATATATGGCAGTGAATGCTGGGTAATCTCAGATGAAGAAACTACTCGAAGAAATGTGATTCTACTGAAGGATGCTGAGAATACCATGAACCGAAAATATGAGCAGGTTTGGGATAGAATGGAAACAAAAAGGACGACTATAATTAGCATCAGGAAGGGACAAATGGAATTTCTAGGAAATTTGTTGAGCACGTGTCTTTTTTTTTTCAGTTTTTATTCCAAAGCAATGAACATATTGCATCTTACGGCCCCAGCACTTTGAAACAACGGTCCCGTACGATCACCGAAGTTAATACCAGGATAATACCAGGAGCAGTAAGCTCGGATGTGCGGCTGGTGTAATGGATAATTACACGGATAGCCGAGTTCCAATTCCTGTATGGATGGTAATATACACTTGCAGATATCTTTGGGACAGGCATGAATCCACATCTTTTCCTCTCAACAGGGTTGATTAGTTAAAATTGTATTAGTAAAATCATTATTATTTCCAAAAATAATAACAGTAACCTAAAAAAAGTTTCTGGCTTTAAATAGCCTTTAAAAGGCTGATAAGCTGTAAAAAACGAATCAATTAATAAATGAAGATATTGGTACAATTATAATGTAAAAAAGTTCCGCCCCCACAAAAAAAAAAAAAAATTAATAAGGCAATAATTTGAAAATATCGCGAACAATGAAAACACTTCATGTTAGAATTTCACAGAATAACGGTAGCATAAAAGCTGATAAAACCAATCAAAATTATTTTCACTTCGTGATATTTACGAGATGAGATTCCAGTGATGTTTTTTTTTTTTTTTCTAATTAGACTAACAGAATCTGTCAGTAGTAACTTTTTATGTGATTTCTACCTTTCGCTTTTTTAATAACTTATATATATATATATATATATATATATATATATATATATATATATATATATATATATAATAGATGAAAACATAATGAAGGTAATTAAAGGGTGAAGATTGATTAGAAACGATTAAAACAATTACTTTATCTCCAAGCCATAAAGTTATACATTTTAAGATAGAGACTAAGTAATCAGTCACGACTTAAACTTCACAGATCTATCTATCTAGCTAGCTAGCTAAGTCGACTCGTTATCTAAATCTGCGCATTATCTAAGGCTACACATTAACTATCTAAGTCTACTCATTATCTACCTATCTATCCATATATGTCTACACATTACCTATGTATCTAAGTCTACTTATTATCTCTCTATGGACATTAATTATTTATCTACCTATCTATGTCTATTAATTATCTATATATCTATCTCTATTAATTATCTATCTCTATTAATTACCTATCTATCTATTGCTATTATCTATCTATCTATCTATCTATCTATCTATCTATCTCATTTACTTTCTTACATTCTGGCTTATGGTCACATCACATTCAAACACCGATTACCGAACGATCACCTAAGTTCAGAAACGTCGAGCCTGGATGGGTAAATGCTTCCGAAAACCAGGCACTGTAAGAAGCTGGTGTAATGGGTATTGTCTCGGAATTCTTAATCGGAGAGCCGAGTTCCAATTTCCCTTCGGATCTTCATATACACTTACGCGGAAACACCGTTAGGAAATGTATGAGTTCACTTTTTCTTTCCCGCAGCTATGGGTTAATTAATAGGAATTTTATCAGCAAATTATTATTATCCCCCAAAAAAATCTTAGAAGCTAAAAGTATTTTCTGGCTTTAAATAACCTGCAAAAAGTAGATTAACCTTAGATAATGAATCAATCACACTCACTCTGTCTCTCTGCCTCTCACTCTGTCTGTCTGCCTCTCACTCTGTCTGTCTGCCTCTCTATCTATCTATCTATCTATCTATCTATATATATATATATATATACACTCAATTCGAATCATATATATATATATTAAACTCATATATGTATATATACAATATATATATATATATATCAAACTCATATATATATATCATATATATATATATATATATATATATATATATATATATATATATATATCAAGCTCATATATATATATATATATATATATATATATTTATATATATATATATATATATACTGCGTGCCAAATTCTTATCGAGATCACAATTTTCAAAAACCGTCCAATCAATTCACGCAAAGTTTTCACACTATGTTGGCAACACTGAGCTGCGCAATCACTGAAATTTTCTTACTGGTCTGCGAAATGTATACAAACTGGCGCTGTATTTGTTATCTGCACGGTGATTTGAGCGTGCCAAATTATTAGAAAAGTGTAGGAATTTAGTGAAAAGATGGGCCGTAAAAGCAGTTTAAGTGATGCTGAAAAGAAAACTATTACCACAGAACTCTCAAAAGGTAAATCTACCCTAGAAATTTCTAAAATGATAGGGAGGTGTCATCAAACAGTGAAAAGGTTCACCGCCGACCCTACACAAGTAAGCAAAAGGGCAGATAAAGGCAAGCCGAGTGTTATTTCACGTCGTCTCATGTCACGACTTAAACGAGAGGCCACTAAGAACCCTGGACTTACCAGTCAAGAGCTTTTCAGTCGTATTGGGGATCCTACTGTGTCTAAAAGTACTCGGTGTCGGTATCTGAGGGAAATAGCAACAACAGTCAAACCTGTATCGAAGCCTCCGTTGACGAGAAATCTCATTCAAAATCGATTGAAATGGGACGAGGACAATATGAACATCGACTTCTCTAAAGTTTTGTTCACAGACGAAACTCGAGCAACCCTTTTGGGCCAGATAGATGGCTAATGAACGGACAGAAGTCTGGGTAATGAACGGACAGAATCGCCATCAGCGTTTGAGACGCCAACAAGGCGGTGGAAGCATAATGATCTGGGGTGGTATTATTGGAAAAATATTAGTGGGCCCATGAAGAGTACCAGATGTCGTCAAAATGACTGCTGATGCATACATAGCGTTTATGAAGGAGCATCTTGAACCATGGATGAAAAGGCAAAGAGTTGCCTTCAGAAAGGCCATTGTTTTTATGCAAGATAATCCTCACTCACATGCTGCTCACAAGACTACAGAATATTTGAAACAGTTAGGCTTCGATGGACCTCGAAAAATGAAGTGGCCAGCAAATTCTCCGGATTTGAACCCAATCGAAAACCTTTGGAGCATCATGAAGCGAAGACTACGCCAACGGACAACAATTCAGGAGCAACGCTGAGTTGTGGGAAGCAATTACATATCTCGCGGCATTACAGCAGATAACATCCTACAATTAACAAATTCTATGGATCGTCGACTTCTTCAAGTAATTTCAAAACAGGGAAAGCACATTCCCTATTAATTTGTTTAAAACTGTGCCTTTTTTGTATCTGTTATTATTTGTTTGATTATCTTATTTATTATTGGTGCAAAAATAATATCGTTTTTTGAGGTTAAAAAATACGTCAACAAACGATATTATTTTTGCACCAACCAAATAGCTTCTTTTGATCATAAACATTCACGTGCAACATTAATAAACGTTTTGTTGGATCAATTCTGGGAATTTTACTAAACCTTTCTAATAATTTGGCACGGTCAAATCACAGTTTGTTTACATTGCGCAGATCAGTACGATACGACCGAATGACCCAAGCCTTTTGAAACAAATTGGGTCGACGAAACCTTTCGAAAGCCGTCGATACTTGTACCAGCACGAAGTGGCTGACCTTCATCTATCGAGCAGACACAATCTATTCAGCTTTGATTGGAAATATAACTATAGGTTATCATAATTTATGCGCCGTGTAGCCTCTGGATATGGAGAATAATGGCTCTCCAAAACTTTCTCTTCGTGTTAGCATTTTTAGATTCTTGTCAATCTCTTCTAGTCTTTGCTTTAAAATTCATTCACTCATGAGATAAATTGCTGACTGATGGTTTAATTCAGCGGTCGCCACCCTTCTGAACTTCATGAACCAGTAAATGTATAATTTTAAATTTAGCGGAATACTAATAAGAATTTAGAAAAAAAAAGGTCAATACATTTATATAATAATAATCAGAAAAGATTTATTTTATTAATATGAAATGCACCCGATAACGGTAACAGTTACAGCGTAATTATTTAAATAAAACAAATTCAAAATTTGAAGTTTCAAAAAAATTGAAATAATCTCCCAATTTTTCTGCGGACCATCAAAAATTTTACACGGACCACTAGTAGTCCGTGGACCGCCGGTTGCCGACCACTGGTCTACGTCTCTTTAATAGATCCTATGAGTATTAGATTTTTCCAAGCCGTCTTTTCTTATAATAAATTTCAACTGTCGCTTTCTGAATTTAATTATGTGTCTTTTTTTAGTTCCTTTTTAATTTAGAACGATCTCGTTGCTTGTGGGTTCTTTCTAGGGTACTCTCGAAAAAGGAAAATTAACTATAAATGGAAAATATGTTATTTGTTAGTGAAAATATGATTTTTGCTAAACTATTTGTGGAAATGTACTTTGTTGCATTAATTTCATTAGGTATTCCAAATAACGGCCAATATTGTTCGGTAACGATATTCGGGAGGAAGATGGGTAGACGGTTTCTTAAGAGTATTAACACATAACGTTGTTAGGCAAAGAGACGGCAGATTACTTCATACTTTATAGGCGACAAATTCGTCAACGACTTCAAATCGCTGGAAGGTTCCTACTGTTACGCTCTTCCTCATGACTTCATGCTTCATAGGGAAACAGTTGTCCACCAAATTGGATTCTCGACCAGGCATTCTTAGCGAAACAAAAGTATGAATAGCGATCAAGAGATTTACAAAACAAAAAGGTAGGATGTTGATAATCGAGTGAATTTGGAATAGAGAAAGACTCAGTATTAATAAGGTCTAAAGAGAATTCTTTGAAAACAAGACGTATCAGTAATGCTAATGGTAACATTAATAACAGTAGTTTCCTTATAAAGAAGCATTCGACATTCACTGACCAAGCAGCCAGTTGGAATTCATCAGTCCGTTTTATTAAAACACTTTTTCTAAGAATATAGGCTTCTTAAGTCCATTAACATTTATCGCTCATTGCTATATTGACTGCAGCTTTGCTCCTAATATTGTTTACTGTTTACGGCCATATCATTCTGAAATATTTTTTCGGGTTTTATGTCAAAGCAATGAACATATTGAGACTTACGGTCGCAGCAGTTTGAAACACCGGTCTAGTACGGTAATCGAAATTTAGCAACGTCAAACCTAGTCATCACCCAGATGGGTGACCGTTTGGCAATACCAAGGGCGTAAGCTTAGATGTGCGGCTGGTGTAATGGATAATTACTCGAAATTTTTAACCGTGTTCCAATTTCAGATTCCAATTTTTTTCATACAATCTAAAAACTATTTTCTGGCTTGAAATTAACTGTAGAAAATGAATCAATGCACTTTTTGCGTGAAGTATTGCGAAAGGTTTGCATGTTTATTATTCAATTATTTTCTATTCGAGTTACATGTCCTTTCATAGTTGTTGTTGTTGTTGGTAGTCCTCAAGAGGGTGTCAAATCTCTTATTTGTTTACAGTTCTTGACTTGTGATTGTGTAGTACCAGTTCACAAGGTTCGTAAAAAAATGATCCTCTTAAAAGGGTTTTGCTCAAAATTCCAATCACATGAAGAAGGCCGGAGCGTACAATGACCGAAACGGTGTGAATATGGCAATGAAGATGAGTAAGTATTCATGGTAATTATTCAGATGAACTGTCGTCTATGGTACCTAGATTTTATGAATTTAAGCGCAGTACTAAATAGGCACCAATTTATCATCAGTTTACAGGTGAATTAGTTAGATGCAACCGTAAGTCCTATGCTAACAGTTTCTTGTCTCGGACTTCTCGTCTATGGAATTTTCCTCCGGATAAACGCTTTGATCTTCAAAAAGTGAAATGCAATGCCAATCGTTCTCTATTGTCCCTTTGATTCCTGTTCTTTTATTGTTCTTGTTCCTTAAGGTTTTTCTTTTTATTATTATTTCACACTCAGTAACCCCCGTGTGTATCAGTGGCTTTATTGGTTTACTTGGGTGAAATTATTTTTGTTAAAAACACTGGATAGACTGTCCTAGTTCCACGTTTAATGGATGTCAGTTATCAGTTATGTCCTGTTAATTTTCCTCTGAAAGTTCTCCACTGCGTTAATTGGGTATTGAACTCAAAATCTTTGGGTCCTTTCACTGGATCTAACCATCACCTTTTTCCACTGTACCATGGGTCCTTGAGGATATTTTATGCATTAATTTCTGGGTATTATAAGCCTAACGCCATCAGAAACTATTTTTTACCAGTGCTTATATTGCATTTGTTTTTCTTGGGGTTTTTTTTTTTTGCGGTTATAAAATCTGTTTTTACCAGAGCTCATATTGCAATTTTTTTTGTCATTATCCCTTTTCTCTAGCATTCCTTATTACTGGTTCCCATATTGTATTCATCTCTGTACTCAGTCAACTCAGGATATTTTTGTGGCCTAGCATATGTGCTGATTCCTTGTTTACGAATTTTCCAATGGTGTTCTTTGTCTATGATCTCAACATGATCCCACAGAGAGGGAGAATTAACAGGAGATAAATGACATCCATTAAACATGGCACGTGGAACTAGAACAGTCTACCCCAATGAGCGAAAAAAAGGGTTCAGTTTTACATTCCAACCACCTGAAGAAGGCGTGTATAACGGCTGAAACGTTGTGATAAATATGGTGACAAGGATGAGGACAATAGTCCGAATAATCTAAATAATGGAAAAAACACGGACATCAATATTTTTATAATTTTTAATATTTTCTTCACTCACATCAATTTTAGATATACTAAACATTAAGAGTGCAAATATTTTTTGTGAATCCCTTCAGTCGTTTTCTATAAATTAGGATATATCGAAACTTGTCTTTTATCGTCAGGCACAATGTATAACCAATTCCGATTCCTTTTTAAATACTGATATAAAAAATTACATGACTGGCTCATACTGTACTCGATGAATGCTAGATAAAGTTCAAAGGAAGATTTACTTCGTTTTTGTCAAATGGCCGCTTTGGCTGTTAGTGTCAGAGCTGCTATTATAGCTAAATATTTAGTTTACATGTTTTGTTTTTTTATATTCGTTTACTTTTTTTGTCGCTAAATTTGGATTTCAACTTTCCACAAATCTATCAGACGATAGAATACGCAAAATAGCGGAAGTAAAAGAAACGTCTTCTTCCGCATCAACCTGAAATATCGTTTAGCTTTTAAGTGGGTGCCCGCAAGTTGACGTTTGTAACGCTATCAAACAAAGGACTGTCTTCTTCCTGCGTTTTCTTTTCAAGTTTTTCTGTCCATTGTCAATTGGGAAGTTAGAAAGTTCTAACTTCATTTCTCGAGCGATTTTTCTTCTTCATTATTTCCTTCCTTTTCTTCTTCTTCTTCTTCTTCTTCTTCTTCTTCTTCTTCTTCTTCTTCTCCTTCTTGTTGTTGTTGTTGTTCTTCTTCTTCTTCTCCTTCTTCTTCTTCTTCTTCTTCTTCTTATTATTATTATTGTTATTATTAACAACACTTAAATGAAGAGCGTGATTTAAGAAACGAAAAGAAAAGAAAAAAACACAGTGTTCGAGAATATTTCGACAATATGTCAGTTTTCTCCGATTGTAATACCTTTTTTTCTTTCTTTTTTTTCTTAAATCGTGCTCTTTTCTAACGTGTTGAAAATATTGGAAGGGTTATGCAAATAAATTCGATTATTATTATTAGTAGTAGTAGTATTAGTATTATTAGCAGTAGTGAGAGTAGAAATATTAAATGTAGAAATATAAATATATAACGGTTTAAGAAAGGAAAAATATACTTTTTCACAATGTTCAACGATATTTCGACACATACTATTGTTGTAACTGTCATAAATTTATTATTTCACTTCTTACCGCCATCATTTTATTATTATTTTATATCTCACGTGTTGTTGTTAGCCGTCGTTTTTATCATCATCATCAGCATTATTATTATTATTATTATTATTATTATTATTATTATTATTATTATTATTATTATTATTTGTGTATGTTATGTTTCCTGTTTTGTATCCTGTAGAGGCGACTCCAAACTAGAGGAGAACTGTCATTTAATTAATAGCACTTTTCTTAGTGTATGGGATGTTCCGAGTAGGACTATTTTGTGGGGTGACTTACATGTTGATGTTACCTGTGACACTGTTAGTAAAAATGTCTATTCCTTTTCTCACGAGGCCCAGTGCTCTGATTACTATTGGTACTGCCTCAATCTTCATTCCTCACATCCTGCTGATTTCGATCTCCAGGTCCTTGTATTTATTTCTCGATAATTTTCATGGAGGTGTTTCTTTCAGATGGTACTACTATGTCAATAAGCAGAAACTTCCTGAATTTCTTGTCTTTTATGATATTATCAGGTCTGTTGGCTTTCATTTCCCTGTCATTTTCAATTGGCATCTCCCAGTTGACCATCAAATCGTTATTTTGGGTAAGTATGTCTAGTTGGTGCCATACCATCTCTCACTGTTTTCGATTTTGTGTTTCTTGCATATCTTACAATGCACACATATCGCCACACTGTTAGGTCTGTGGCTATAATCATTTTGTGCTAGTTCCGGACATCCTGAGATGATATGGTCGACAGTTTCGTCATATTTTTTCCGCATATCCTGCATTTCGCGTTAGTTCCATCTTTGATTATGTGACAGTGATAGGATCTACTTGGCCCTGATCTGCAATAATTAGAATTTGTCTCAGCTTTCAACCCGGTACTCCTCAGCCATTTATATGTTTTCTGTTAGGCCACATCTGCTTCTTTCATTCTTTTTATGCATTAACCATGCAACGCCTCGTCCAGCCAGGTTTCTTTTGTAATTTCATTTTTCCAAGTTGTGTTGCTTTCTGTTTTACTCGTTTGGAGTAGATGGTATACACTTCATTTTTTATTTGTTGAGTTTTAGTTACTGTTGTGGTGGAACACACCTATTCTATAGTTAACAGACACTCCACCTAATATAAGTAGGAGTAGTAAGAGTAACGATTCAGTCGGTCAGTCAGTCGACTGGCTGATCGGTTGAACTCTCTGCCTTTGGGCGGGGAGGAACCGGAAAGAGGCTCCGCCGAAGGGCGGATTCTCTTTCGGGGAGGTAAACCGAACCTGAAACCGTTTATACGGGTTCAATGAGTATATTTTTGGCCGAGCCAACGGGCTCGGAGACCCCACGTTAAAAAGGCCTTGTTGCACATGACGCCCTCGTGGGGGGTGACTAAATATCGTCGCTCAGTCAGTCGACTGGCTGATCGGTTGAACTCTCAGCCTTCGTGCCAGGAGGAACCCGAAGGAGGCTACGCCGAACGGCGGATTCTCTTTTGTGAGGTAAACCGACCATGAACCCGTTTATACGGGTTCAATGGGCATAATTTTGGCCGAGCCCACGGGCTCGGAGATCCCACGTTAAACCGGCCTTGTGCCACATGATGCCCTCGTGGGGGTGGGGTGACTAAATATCGTCGGTAAGTCAATCGACTGGCTGATCGGTTAACTTTCTGCCTTCGGGAGGGGAGGAACCCGAAAGAGCTTACGCCGAAGGGCGGATTCTCTTTCGGGGAGTTAAACCGACCCTAAACTCGTTTATACGGGTTCTATGGGCATATTTTTGGCCGCCCACGGGCTCAGAGATCCCACGTAAACCGGCCTTGTGCCACATGATGCCCTCATGGGGGGTGATTAAATATTTTCGGTAAGTCAGTCGATGTCGGAGGACAGTTAGTTCAATACTAAAGTATCAGCGACCACCACAAGATTACTCTGTGTAATACCTATTATATCAAGTTCCTAACGTTCCGTACGTCGAACCTATTTTAGGACCGACTTAGTACAAATACAAGCCTCCACTGCGAAATAACTCCACAACAGTTACATTAAGCTGTTTGTTGAAAAGTTCAGATTCTTTGCTGATGGAATGGATTTGGTGTTATACTATATGTAAGAGACGGTCATTGGTTTTTGTGAGGTACGCTTCCATCCCGACTGTTGTAGTTTTTAGAGTTACTCAAGTTGGATTAGACCTCGGCCTCCTAAAGCTCTTGGTAGGTACAGCCTATCAACATCTTATTTCGGGCGGTGCATCTTTATTTGTTTAAGCCTTTTTCTGGTCTTGATGTCAAATCTTTTAGTGTCATTCAACTTCCATCTAATAATGTTTAAAAATTGTATGTTACTACAGGTATAGCTAAGGTGTAGATAGCATCCATTTTATTGGCCCCATAAAGATGGCTTTCTAGTATCAAACGCACTTTCATATAATGTTTGTTTCGATCTTCTTCGTAAATGAATATTGTATTCCGTCTCTTTCATAATTATTTTAAGTACCATTTTGGTCTCGTTCCCTTATCTTGTTAATATCAAGATCTAAATATGTACTTTTCGTTAGTTTACCGCCTTTGAAGTTGGCTGATTTGTCATTTCCGAAATCCATCCTAATGTATTCCCTGAAGGTTTTGACAATGGTGAGTAGATTTTTCTGTTAGTTGTCATCCTTTACAAACGTTTTAACATCATCAATATAGAATTGGAGATTCAGTTTGCCATTTTGTGACTTGTATCCGTATCTACTGTTGTTCAGTAGGCAGTTGATTGGCGCTAATGCAATGCGGAAGAGCAGTGGTGATATCCCCTTTTTGATGTTGATAGGTCTCGATGTTAATGACCCGTTTGTTTGGTTTAGGTTTAATGTTGCCTTTCAGTCTTTCATGCTGTCGATTATGAATCTGATTACTGTTGGGCATACTCTGTATATTTTTAGGCCCTTCTCTATCCATGATCGTGGTACACTGTCGAAAGCCTTTCTGTAGTAGGTCCAAGCTATCGATAAGATTATTTTCCTTTAAACTCTCCCAATATTATTTTATTGATAATTAGTTGCTCCCTGTGTCTATAACTTCCTCTTTTACACACCTGCTTTTCTACTGTGAGTAAATTGTTTTTCCTCAAGGTATGTCCTCTCGTTATTATATTAGAGAGGATCTTGTACATTGTTTGTAGGCAGGTGCTGGGCCAATAGTTTTTGGGTTCTCGTCTCTTCTGTTTTTGGGAGTAGGTATGTTACACCCCAAGTGGGCTATTTATCTGTGTTTATTATATCATTGTAAGTTCCTGGAAGGTCTTGGTGGGTGATAGATAGTTTTTGTGTCTAAAGATTAGTTATTCGGTCTATTCATGATACTTTCTTCTTTTCATAAAATTAATCATGAATTATCCACAAATATTTTACAATGTGTACAATAAATAGGTTGAAATCCATAGGTTTACAATAATAGTTTCTCTTTTTACAACAAATGCCACGAAAAAAAATCTCCAAACCATACATAGTTACCTTCCTTTAAACGGTTTCAGATGTTACGCATTGACGCAGCGTTCCTCACTCCATATGTAAGGAATTTGACTTTCAGAACGGTTTTAGCGGTTATGCATTGACATAGCATTCCTCACTCGATTTGTAACTTTCAGGTAACACGACAATTTGTCTCTGACCATAATGGGTACTATACTATTCATTTTATTTTAAACATTACCCGGATGATGACATGGATATGTCGAAAGTACTTGGTAACAAAACAAATGTGTATAAACACGGCGATTTTCTCTCGACTTTTCATAAAATAACTGATCCGTGAGTATGAAAAGATCTTAACGAAAATAAATTGAGAGAAAATTTCGAACCTGTACAAAGAAAAATGACTTAATGGAAACATACTACCGATATATATATATATATATATATATATATATATATATATATCGGTATATATTAGGTTGGTGCAAAAATAATGACGTAATAATGCCGATTTTTGACGTATTTTAATGTCAAAAAACGACATTATTACGTCATTATTTTTGCACCAACCTAATATATATATATATATATATATATATATATATATATATATATATATATATATATATAAGTGAACATTGAAGTTAACACTCAGAGGCGACAGGCTGTTTTATGCTAGACGCAATAGTCAGGTAACTTTTATATTTATATAGGCTTTTTATATTTATATTCTCGGATATTGATCACTTTATGTCATAATTAAAGCACGCTTTAAAACTATATTTATATATATATATATATATATATATATATATGTGTGTGTGTGTGTGTGTGTGTGTGTGTTTGTGCGTGTGTGTGTGTGTTAGAAGTGTGTGTCTCTCTATTCATATAATGATGATTTTCTAGGAAAGTGTAAAGACAGTGAATATATTTCTGTTAGGAAAAGGACATAAAATAACTCTAAAATGCGCAGGAAGATAAGACGACAGTCTTGTACTTGGTTGCGCTAAAAAACGTCAACTTGCAAGTCAAAGCCGTTTCATTGGCTTTCGCTATTTGGGAATATTATTGTCTGTTCCACGATAGTAATAGACAATAGAAAATAAAAAAAAAAGAACAGTAACAAGTATAATTGAAAAATAAAGTGATTGTAATGCTTTTATATCCGAGGCACCATTAACTGTCAGGCTGGTCATGTGACAGAAAAAAAGAAAAAAACACACACTAAAATATCCTTTGAACTTTATTTAGCTTTCATTTACTAAAAAAACAGAACATTTAGGTGATTTCGATTTTATTAGCTAAAAATATATAAGATAATTTTTGCCAATATTCTAAAATTAGTATCGACTTGTAATTTATTTCTTAAAATTATGTTTACGTTCAAATAACACTGAAAACACCATTCTCTTTTGATCACCTGAGTTCAATACTGAGATGTGACACCGCCAGTATACACTGGTTACTGGTATTTACCAACCTCCCCTAAAGACAGGATGTAGCACAAGGCCAATTTTCATATAGGACGTTTCCGAGCAGGTAGGCTCGGGCAAAAAATTTCCCGTAGACCCCGCATACACGAGGTGGTTTTGTCTCCCTCCTCAGACGAGGCTCTGTCCGTAGGCATAGATTCATCTGGGTTCCTCTTCTGCAGAGTGTTCGACAAATCAGTCCCGAGCCTGGCACCGAACTGCCGGACACCAACGGGTACTGGAAGCATTAGAAAAAACCCTTATAATTTCAATTCCCTTTAGATTATTACAACATTGTTAATTGGGTAGGGAGTTGAAATATGGTGATGCGACGAGAATTTATTTCTCAGATGATATCTGTTTGACAGAGTAGCATTACTCTCAATTTCAAAAAAGATACAGCATTGAGAAGTTGAAATCTCAGCAAGTTACTTGAAATGCAAAAGAAAAAAAAATCGATCTGATTGCAGAAACTCATTGTTCAATATAACAATCGTTTGAAGAGGAGGATTGTTTTTATAATGTCGAAAAAGTTATTGTTCGTCCCGATTGTTCCGCGTGTGAAACATATTCTATTGATTCCGGATCCATGTTCATACATACATACATACATACAATAACGCAAACACTCACACACACATGCAAACACACAATCACACACACACACACACATATAAATATTGTAATTACTTAAAAAAAATTGATTGCATGGCTACATAAGTGGCCTCATGTTTCAAAAACAGAAGCTAAATAATTGAATTCCATTTATAGAAATTAAATTACATTCCGTCGCTCGGCCACCATGACTTGTGGATTCGTGATACGGACCCCAAGAGTCTTCTGTCTTCACACATAAGGCTTGGGTCAACCCGTGGTATGGTTATCACGCACTTTCAAAAGATGGCGCGCGCTGGGATCGACTCCGATTCAGTTCGATAACATCAGAAAGTCTACTTCCTGACAATCGACCATGGGTATATATATCGAAACCTGATATATATATATATATATACATATATATATATATATATATATATATATATATATATATATATATATATATATATATATATATATATATATATATATATATGTGTGTGTGTGTGTGTATGTTGAGATTCGAAAGAGGGTATATATATGAGACAAAAAAAAGATGGACGCACCCATAGAAAGTCGATTTTTGTATTTTTACCAAGACAACTGAGTAATGGAATTCGTTCATTAATACAGGGTATTAATACAGATGTATACATGTACATTACACAAGTCAAAAATGATTTAGTATTTTCTTGGGTAACCTTTTGCTTTAATAACGGCCTTGATTCTTCCTGGCATTCTATAGACTAAATTCTTTAGAAAGTCAACTTTCTTCGCCAGATTTTTCCAGCATCCCTTTTCTTTACAAAAGAGCTCATCTTCAGTGTTAATTTTTCTTGGAATGCAATTGAATAAAAAATCTGATTGCTGAAACTCATTGTTCAATATAACAGTCGTTTGAAGGGGAGGATTTTTTTATTTTTTTTTTATAATGTCGAGAAAATTAATCTTCGTCCCGATTGTTCCACGTGTGAAACATATCCTATTGATTCCAGATTAGCTCTAATTCTCATTAGTTTATCGATTATATAAACAGAAAAGGCTGAAATAGAATATGCACTTATACACAGTGTTAAAATAGAAGGTGTTGAATAGTCACAGGGCATATTTAAATCTTGGATTATAAAAGTGACACAGGTTACCAAATATATTTATTACATAAATGATATACAAGAATTCAAGATATCTATATTTTTCTTATTTTCTACAGATATCTCATACCTCTTTTACTGTCGATGGATTGTGGGCTTCAAAAGATATTTCATCCGTAGTGGAAGTATACTTTATCAGCCAAAGATCCTTCATTGCAGCCCAAAGGAAATTGAGACATCATTATGGAAAGCACTATCCTAAAAGATGATTCTACATGCTGTTACAAACTTCCCTGGGACAGGCACAGCAAACTATGTTTTGACATGAGAGATCTTCTTCGTTCATATTATCTTCGTGATGGTAGACACCTCACTGATGTAATATTCAAATCTTGGCTTATATGTTGATCTCTTGTATATCAGTTATATAATAAATATATGTGTTACTCTATGTTATTTTGCAATCCAAGATACTTCCATTATGGAACACCTTATACACTTAATGCTCATCAGGTATGAAAAAATATGTCTTAAAATATTTATCATTAGTGGAACAATAAAATCAAATGATTCACAAAAATATGTTCACAGTTACTATGCCCTAGTACTGAAAATAGATTACATCTTGGTTTTGTAGCTTATTATTCTAATAAAAGACCAATATGGAAGGAGATACGGCAGCATCACATCGAAATACCGGTTCCTGTACGATCACCGAAGATAAGCAACGTTGAGACTTGTCATTACCTAGATGGGTGACCGCTTGGGAATACCAGGTTCTGTAAGATTGGATGTGCAGGTCTTATAATGGATAATGGCTCGGGATGTTAATCTTAGAGCTGACTTTCTATTGCTGATGGATTATTTATAATCTATTACATGTAAATATTATTGGGAAAGGTACGAACCTAGCTATAGGCTAGATAGTAGGACTTTAACCAGTAAAATCATTATTATCTCTAAAATAAAATGAAATTGAGTACAAAATATTTTGATTTCATCATTGAATAAGAGATTGATATGCCGCTAAACTCAGCAAAAAACAGAGAACTTAAAAATGGATTCGAAAAAAAACAAAAAACGCCATATGTAATAAACAGTCAGCTGATAGTTCTGTAATGACAAAAGTACGCAGGTGTAGAAAGCTGTATTCAACTAAGAATACAAGGTTCGTGTATAGTGTCATTTTATAGTCCAAGTAAATAGAAATAGCTCTCTGAAAGAGGAGAGTAACATCACGGGAAGTGGCGATTCTCTCAATGTTCTATCGTTCTTACCATGGAAAGTGCTCGGATGAACTACATCTCCTGGTTGCACCAGGTCTGACCTTCACGGCTAGGTTCTACCATGCCACTTACATTGTAGCAAACCACCCACATTTCCTCCATATTCCATCGTCGAAAAGTTCCACTCGAACAGCCTCTTCCCACGATAAACTGCTCCGTGGAACAGACATCCAAGAGGATATATTCATGATCACTACAATCTTAACCTATTCAAGTCTAGATTTAACCGTTACCTTCTTCTATCTTTATAATCTACCCCTACCGTAATCCTCTACCTCGAGTGACCCCCGGGACTTATACAAGGTGAACTTTACTGTAAAAGAACGAACAAAAAACAAAAACAAAAAAAAATCATGGGTATCTATCTGTTTAGCTGTGTGCATATTTATAAAGAAAACTAGACGAACTTTATGCTTTTATTGATATTTCATTCAATGCCGTTTGTAAGAGAGAGAAAATGGCTTACCACTTTCAATGAAGGACGTGTCTGGCGGGTAAATTATTACTGAAAAGAAAATACGAATAGTATATTTAAAAAAGATAGATCTTGGAGTCTGACACTTTCGCTAGAATCTCTTTCTACCTATGCAAATTTGATCTGTCGCTTAATCTCTAAAATTTTACTTCAAGAGCCAGCCGACAGAGAATGTGACTGAGGCGAGCTTGGTTCGTGTGAACGCGGCTAGCCTTGATTTTTTTCTTTTAGGTCAACCTACGTCACATCGGGTTGATTTCCTCTGGATCCCACCCCTTTGTTAGGTTAGACAAGCCTTGTGTATCTAGTTAATGTGTGTAAGTGTTGTTCCTGGCTTGCTCCTTGTTGCATCTTTAGTTATGATCGAATTTGAGATTCCCAACCTCCCCGGTTTGTTTTGGCCCCCTTTTTGATGTCGACTGGGAGATCTTTTATATTTCCCAAGACCGTATATATTTTCTTCTTTCCACTCCCTTATCGAGAGAACCCTTTGATTTTGTCCAATAGGCAGAATACTCTCATTTTAGCCATCTATAAATTTTTAATTATAAATTTTATAATCATCAAATTTTCATATGAGGCGCATTTTCGTAGGTTTCCGTTGAGAGGATGGGGTATTATGATGTATGGAGGATTGATTGGTGATGAACGAGTCTTATGGTGATTGTGAAAATTATACGGAGTGAATGGTTTCGTGAATCGGGTTAGCTAGGTATAAGATGGCTAGTGATGACCAGTCTCAACCCCCTCCCCATTTTCGGCCACGTGCCACAATTGTATTTTAATATACAATAAATATAAAGAAGGTGCGAGTGTGGTAGTAAATAGATACGGGTTGGTGGATTATTTGACTTACTGCTACTTTGAAGATTGGAAGAAACAGATTAACGGAACCTTATTAAAGATGAGAAGAAACTGACTACACAATTTAATTACTGCCAATAAGTGAGGTTCGACCATTTCTTTTATAGTCTATTAGTTCTAGGGGGAGAAAAATTTGGTCGCTTCCAGCTCAATATCTAACTATCCTTAAAGTAGAATATACGACAGACAGCAAAGTAGAAAGCAATTGAAACGTAGAAAAGAAGACTATCCCTCTATATTTCTGAAATGAGGTATTATGTACATTATTTACATTATTTGGACTATTGTCCTCATCTTTGTCGCCATATTTATTACAACGTTTCGGTCGTTGTACGCTTCGGCCTTCTTCAGGTGGTTGGAATGTCGAAGTGAACCCTTTATTTCGCTCACTGTGCTAGGTGTCCTCAAGGACACATGGCACAGTGGAAAAAGACATTAGTTAGATCCAGTGCCGGACCCCAAAGTGTGTGAGTTCAATGCCTGGTTGGGGCACTGGAGAACTTTCAGATGGAAGTTATCAGGAGATAGCTGATGACTGACATCCATTGAACATGGCACGTGAAACTGGAACGGTTTACCCCAGTGAGTGAAATAAGGGGTACAGTTCGACATTCCAACCACCTGAAGAAGGCCGGAGCGTACAACGGGCAAAACATTGTAATTAATATGGCGACAAAGATGAGGATAATAGTCTGAATAATGTAAATAATGAACATTATCCCTACCACTCCCCAAATATACGAGGGCCATTCAATAAATAAGTTGGATTTTTCGGTATAAGGACTTCTAATACAGATAGATGCTTACTTTTTTTATTTTTCAACGTAGTCTCCCAGCACTGTCACACACTTTTCCCATCTGTGCACAAGCTTCCGTATTCCCTCAGTGTAAAAATCTTTGTACTGATGTCTCAGCCAGTCGTTCACAACACTTTTGACTTCATCGTTACTTTTAAACTTCGTGCCTCTCGTGAACGCTTTGAAGGGACCAAACAGGTGAAAGTGTGAAAGGGCAAGGTCTGGGCTGTAAGGGGGATGAGAGAGCAGTTCCCAGTCCAGCTCGTTAATAGTGTGCACCGTTTGGGCTGCTGTGTGAGGCCTTGCGTTGTGATGATGCAAGATGTCTCCTTCTGACTGATGACCCCTGCGTTTGCTCTTTATGCCTTTCTTGATCTGCCTCAGCAGTTCACAGTACTTCTTCTGTCAGACAGAATGAGGTCCTTGACTGATTCGATCACCTCACTTCTGTAGGCCTCCCAGGCTTGTCTTCATCCTCAACACTGCTCCGTCCTTCTTTAAACAATTTAACCCATTTGCAGACATTTTTTGGGCTGAAACATGTGGCACCATAGACAGTTGACATTCTCCTATGAATTTCAACTGGTTTGCACCCTTCAGCAACCCAAAACTTGATAACTGACCGCTGTTCAATTCTGGAGTATGCTTCTTGGTCGGCCATCTTTGTTAATCGCAAAAACTCTCAAAGTTTTTTTTTAATCTGCAAAAGAAATTAAATCCATGTGAAAAAGAAGTAAAACAAAAAAATAAAGAAAAATTAAGCTTCTATCTGTATTAGAAGTCCTTGTACCGAAAAATTCTCCTCATTTATTGAATGACCATCGTATCTTAAAAGCACAGAATGTCTTCTTGCAAAATTAGCGTTCATGAAACTGCTTTATTACCGGTTTTCGAAAACTGATATTTTCTCATGCAGGAAATGTTATTTATTTTCATAATAATTGTTGCATTTGTCTACTAATTTCAGAACATAAATTTAACATACATTACGAAGCAAACAGAAATAGACGCAACCATAGAAAGTCGATTTTTGTATTTTTACCAAGACAAGTGAGTAATAGAATTCGATTATTAATACACTGTATTAATACAGGTGTACATTTGTACATGGTACAAGTCAAAAAATGATTTACCGTTTTCTTTAGTAAACTTTGGCTTTAATAACCGCCTGAATTCTTCGTAGAATGCTATAGACTGAATTCTATAATATATCAAAGTCCTTCACCAGATTTTTCCATCATTCCTTTAATTCGCAAAAAAAGACCATCTTCTGTGTTAAATTTCTTATTACGGACACGCTTGTCCATTATTGCCAAAAAGTTTTCAGTTCGGTTCAGGTCAGGGCTCTGACTAGGCCACTGGAAGAGTTGCAATTTATCCTCGCCACGGTTCCTCTCTAGATAACATTTATACTTTAAGGTAGTATGCTTAAATTCGTTATCGTTACTAAATCATTTTATGACTTGTACAATGTACATATGTACACATGTATTAATGTCCTGTATTAATAAACGAATTCTATTACTCACTTGTCTTGGTAAAAATACAAAAATCGAATTTCTATGCTGGCGTCCATTTTTTGCCTCGTACTGTATATGAGGCAAATAGTGTCCTAATTATTTCAGCCGCCGAATAGACCAGATTTTCATTGTATCTATTTACTTCTTTCACCTTTCCCAATTTTCTTTTTTTGATATTCTTTCTGTTATACTTGTTTCAGTTTTAAATTCTGGATAAATTTCTAGTTTGTTTATTAACTATTTCGCCACAGGAAAGACAATAAAGCCACTAAGACACAAGTGCTTAATAAAAGTGAAAAAAAAAAGCAGAGACGAGTATAAGAGAAAAAGGTTTCAACGAAGCAGAAGACGACGATTGATTATGCATTTAAATTTTCGAAGATCGTAGTTGACAGTAAAGTAAGAAGCCGGAAGAGAGTTTCACTTGCGAGCAGTGCAAGAGAAAAAGTTATTTTTTATGGAACATACATCTAGCAATTTCAATAGTAAAATAATGGGACCTAACTGCCAATCTGGTCCTATGCTTAGATTCACGCAAAGGAAAGTTCATCAGAACAATTGCCATGAAAATATAGAAAAAAAATACAAGGAAGCTACGTTATGGTGGGGTTAAAGGTATTGAAATCTAGATGCCAGGTAAGACTGATATGATTGTAGATTCGTCTTTGGATTTTGACAATAAAGTATACAGATATATATCAGAAGCACCAGAACTGATGCGGCATCAATATAAATGCAGAGAGGAAGAGAAAATCTATACTGGTTTAAAATATATTCTGGTCGGAGAAAATTTCGAGCATGGAAATCATCAAATAACTTTCGTAACAGTAGACTTAGCATTTGACACGCGTTTAAATATTTTTTGAAATACTATTTTATACGGAATTAAACACCAACTAAAATATATGAGACTATGTAAATACTTCACTACATACATACATATCTGGCTATTTAACTGCTTTCTGTGGTAATTTGCTTAGCATCGCTTAGATGTGGCACAAAACTGAAATTATGGCGAAACCAAGGAGGATCGGACTCACCGGTCAATCATAACGTTATATTCCGTGCTAAGGGAATAAAAACACAACACCAAGTGGATACTAGAGGAAAGATTTATTGTACACAACAAGTACAATATGAAATACGGTACAGGTCAATCTAGTAGTGAGTGCCACTAATTGGAAGGTGGGTCGTGTTTGCGTAGTCTCGCTCTCACCTCGTCGTTATTTATTGCGTAAAATTACACAATTATGACACAAAGCCGAAATAGGGAGAGTTTGAGGCTGGTCGTCACTATCTTATACCTAGCTAATCTAATTGACGACCCATTCACTCATTACAATTTGTCCATTCACCACAAAATTTGTCCGTCACTAATCAAACCTCCATACACCATAGTACCGCATCCTCTGAAGGAGAGGGGGTCCTATAAAACGCGCCCCATACCATAAAAATACAATGATTATATATGCGTACTTAAAAAATTATGGATGAATAAAATGAGGGTGGGGGGGATATGAACCAATAAGAAATTAAAATGTTAACACAAAAGTAACTAAACATAACTGATGTTAGTAGGGCCCATCCAACCCTCAAAATGAGAGGCCGCTGTATTCTGCCCATTTGGACAAAATCAAGAGAGTCTACCTCTCTGAGTCTCTCTCTCTCTCTCTCTCTCTCTCTCTCTCTCTCTCTCTCGACTTGCTCCATACAGTGTAATCATTCATGGGTGTGATTGGTTATTCCATTACATCAAATAATCGATCTAGCAAGACAATCTTGCTAACCACGGCATCACGTTGAAATGTCACAAACCGTTTTTATGTGTCGTAACCGTAGAATATAAGGAGAAATGTAAGATTGGCAACGTTGTGAATGTTGGAAGAAAAATTTGTCAGTGAAAAAATTCCAAGCACAGAGGAATTTTCAGGCAGTAAAGCAAGAATTTGAAAACCATTCGAGAACCCGTCTTATTGCCAGATTCCGTACTCTGAGATCTCAAACTAAGTGAAAATACCAGTAGGCCATTACAGATGTTGCATTATGAAGTAAAGATTGGTGATAACTATTTCAGAAACCAAACCAAGCAAAATTTCCATAATTTCATTCTTTTCTATTTGTCTATCTTTTTTTTTAATTTTCTTTCTGTTATTATTTTGTGTTTTAGTTTTAAGCTCTTTTGAAAATCGTTTCTTGTTTTCTATGAACACAATGGAAAGCGAAATTGTATGAGACACCCACAGCTCAAGCATATGGAATTAGTATTGCAATCATGAAGGAAACCCCATTCATACATGTCTATTTATTCAGCTTTAGGATTCTCCCTCTCAATTGAGATATATATATATATATATATATATATATATATATATATATATATATATATATATATATATATATATATATATAATCATGGACAAAGTTCGATAATTATTTTAAGACATTTCTATGTTCATACATTCTTTTTTATAGATACAAATACTTAAGTAAATGCTCCGTTTATAATAAACAGTATTAACAACATCTATACATATATATATATACATACATATATATATACATATATATGCATATATATACATATATATGCATATATATATATACATATATATATACATATATATACCTACATATATACATAATATATATATATATATACATATATATGCATATATATTTATAAATATATATATATATATACATATATATATATATAAATATATATATAGTCTTTTTTAACTGCTCATTGGAATGTCATAGGCGAAAGTCCTCTCTCCTTATGGATTGAGTTGGATCTTTTCTAATTGATCTCTTTAGCTCTAAGTTAAAATGACGATCCCTCTTACTGTTGTGACCTCCTGATTCATTTTTCACTCTACTGTTCCCTCCACTAGGTTCTGCAATGGACCTTGAAGACGGAAGCAAGAATATTGGCACCATTACGGAATGCCTGAAGGATCTTTTTCTTCTAACTAATGGTCATTTGAGAAGACTGGGGCTGACACAAAACGATTTAATCTATTCTCTTTCTAGTTAAACTTAAAGTGTTTCAGTAACTCTTACAACAAACGGTGTCTGAAAACCTAGAAAAAAACTCAGTTAATTTAGTGATTGTTGAGATATTAAACATTGTATGGGATCGACAATTATGCGGTTACTCCTGGTTATATATATATATATATGAAAAATATTTGGAAAAAACAAACAAAAATCCTTAAATGCAATTATGTTGTTTTAAGATGAATGAAATGTCAACGTCTGACGTTTCGGTTTAATAAACCTTCTTCAGGACAATATTCATTAAAATACAATTAACATAATCAGTTCAACATGACAAAGACGATGGACATAAAAACAAGACTGGTATTTATTTGAACAAAAAGTACAAATTGTGGCACAAGGCCAATAAAGGGGAGGGGTAGAGGCTGGTCAACACTAACTATCTTATACCTAGCTAATCAGATTCGCGACCCATTCATACATTACATTTTACACATTCACCAAAAGAACTCGTCCATCACCAAACAATCCTTCAACCACCATAATACCACATGCTCTCAAGGGAGACCTACCAAAATCGCGCCCCATACCATGAAAATTCTAATGATGATATATATATATATACAATTCTAATAATGATAAAATGAGAGGGGAGAGAAATGAACCCAATAATAAACTTAAAATAAACACAAATACAAACTAAACATAATTGATGTTAGTAGGGACCGTCCAACCCATAAAACAGAGAGGCCGCTGTATTCTGCCCAGGGGACAAAATCAAGAGACGCTCTCGCTAAGGGAGTGGGAAAAAGTATAAAATATTAGGCTGGAACGGGAAAATATAAAACTGACCCAGTCGAGATGAAAATGGGGCGGGGGTCAAAACAAACTGGGGAGGATGGGAATCTCGACTTGGATCATAACCAAAGAACGGCCGGGATGCAGGCCAGGAACAACACTTACTCACATTAACTAGGTACACTGAAGCTTGTCTAACCTAACCAAGGGGAGGGTTCCACAGGAAGCCACCCCGATGTGCAATAGGTTGACCTAGAAGAGAAAATCAAGGCTAGCCCCATTCACACGAAGCAAGCTCGCTTCTTTTACCCACCTTTCGCTAAAGACTGTCGAATGCAATCGTTTTCTATCCGATCTAATCTTCATCTTGAGCTGATGCTCAAAGAATCGAATCAGATCCGAATGAGAAAGACGATTGCCTCGCAAGACTTCCTCCTTTCGCGTCGTCCAAATCACCATTCGAGCCGTGGCCATCAGCGTCAGAAACACCATCCGTTTCATCCCGGAATACGGGGGCGACACATTGTCACACGCGTATGCGCGATCAATGGACACAAGCTGTTCGGGAGCGAGACGAGCCGTCAGCTCGCCGACATGGTCCCATAAGGGGCGGACCTGGGGGCAATGGTAGAAGGCGTGCGCAGCCGTTTCCTCTAAGCCAAGGCCACACCGTTCACAGTCTGGCAAATCCGCCAAGCCCCATATGAAAGCCTTGTCGTTGAGAGGCAGCCGATTCCGAGCCAATCGCCAGCTAAGCGAAAACTCAGGGTTACTGAGGTAATCCGCCGCTAGCGCCCAAGACCAGTAGGAGCAGTACTCCTCCTCCGACAAGCCGAGCGTATCTCGTAGGAGATCCTTCGCGGGCCTCTCCACTAATTCACGATAGAAGACCTTCCTAGGCCGAGAAAGGTCACTGGACCGGGGAACGGCCCTCAAGGCCGACCGACACTCGCGAAGGAAAACCGATTGATCCCGGCGTTTACGACCGCGCTCAACCCGCGAGATGGGGGGACTGATGGTAAGGCCAGGGAACGCGTCCCTAACAATCCCCTCCAGAATCGGATCTCCTCCAGTCAATGCACGGCGTAGGAAAGCCAACCTAGAGGCACGGATGTGACTCGGCAGGTGCGGCATTCCCAGCCCCCCATGACACGGACGTTTAGTGCAGACTCGTCTGTCGACCCGATTCCCGCGTCCCCTCCATAAAATGGAGGATAGCGATTGCTCGAGCGCCTTCTTGTGAGTCTTACAGAGAGGAAGTACGGACAATCGATAAAGAATCAGGGGGAAAATGTATGTAGCACACACCTCCGCCCTGCCCTTCACGGACAACCTCCGTCGATTCCAAGTCTGACCGGCGGAATCGACCTTTGCTCGTACTTCAGACCAATTCTTCTCCAGCTGGAGGTCAGGCCCAAACCACACTCCAAGAATGCGGACAGGACCGTCTGTCCAACCGAAGCCCATTAAAACTAGGCGCGTTGAATCCACCAGGAACGGCCCCAACCGCCGAAAGAACGAGACCCGCTCCCTCTGGTCATTGGACATAAAAACAAGACTTATCCAAAACAGATAACTGAAAATTTTAAATGATCACTTTCCGTTTAAGCATGGTCACGTTGTCGTCAAATGGGCGACGCTTTCAAAACGTATTCCTAAAATTTGAGTATTTTGAATGAAAACGAAAAAATGAAAAGAATTCTATTATGATGGAAAATTGTATGTACGCTTGTCGAGCATTAATCTCGCTAAAAAAGGGGAAATACTAAAGAAACCAGGTCTAGTATTCACCGTGCGTAAGATGGATATTATACCTGCTTCATAAATCCTCCTAAGATTTTTATTATGAAAATATTTTAAAATCTTCACGGAATCAAAATCGAAATTATGATCTGCTTTAGTTATGTGTACAACTAAAGCATTGTTCAAATTTCCGAGGCGAATATCTCGTTTATGTTCGAAAACACGAGATTTTACGGACCTACATATTTCACCCACATATTTTAGGCCATAAAGATTTTTATTAGCCCCAGTTACGTATAGCAACCATTTAAAACAACAGTTTGTGGACCGGAGCATTGTCCTGATGAAAGAAGACCGCATGTCTCCGTTTTCCTGACTTTTTTGATTTGGTATTCCTTCAGGAAGTTTACGTTGATGGTGTGGCCATATTGAAGATAGTCAATAAACACAATGCCTTTTGAATTAAAAGAAACTGAGACCATTGACTTCTCTGTATATGAAGTTACCATAGCCTTCTTTAGTCTAAAAGAGCAGAAATGTTTCTACTGTATGCATTGTCTCTGAATCAAAGGAATCTATCACTCATCGTCTGTTAAGAGTGGTTCAAGAAAACCAGATAGATCCTCTTCAGACAATATCAAAAACAACGTGCTCAGTATGTTGCAGTTTTGATCAGATCCCAGATGTCGAACGCACCAAGAAAAAAAAAACTTCGTCATGTCAAATTCATTGCGCAGAACATTCTGAAGTCCCTTATGGAATATGCTGATAGCATTGGCTATTTGATTCATAGTCAGTCACCTGTCATTCATCACCAGGTACTGAACACAATAATTTTTATCCTCGGTAGTAATAGTTTCAGGGCATTAAAACTTCGGGCCATCTCTCTCTTCCACTCCTAAATTCAGCTGTCCACTTTTGTACTGTTGATAAGGCTGGAGTGTCCTCCCCTAATATAGTAACTATAAATGTCTTTGGGGGCTAAACTTTTTTTCTGCAGCTACATGACAACAAACGATGCCAAATTTTATCTGTTTTCGCTATTAGTGACTTTAAGAATTCTTCTTTCAACCGTCAGATATAGAAGTGTGAAGAAATAATGCCATTATTAACCCTTTGAGCACGGCGTTCCTGGACAATTTTACCCCTTCTGCCTGAGCTACTGAGTCAAAATTCGCAAATAATTGGTATGCAATGTTTCACGGTAGATATAAAAATAGTTACAAGTGTTTACACACCGTTCAACCAATAACCAAGCATTAAGTCATTTTTCTCTACCACTGTTCAAACTGTGGCTGGGTATTACGACATTTTTCTCGACAACAGTGGTCAGGGCTCAAAGTATTAATAAGGAGAGTTTAAATTAATGCATAGAAGGTTTCGCAACTCTCGCATCATTCCTTAATAGTCAACCTATGAACTTTTCAGTTCACCCTCGTCTCTAGCAGAAAATGACATAGATATGACATTTTCTAGTAGATACAACCGGGGGCTGAAAAATACATAGGCTGTTCCATAGTAGTTGTTGCATTCATATATTTATTTCATACACAAAATATACCATATATAGTTTTCCATAACAATTTCAGCCGCCAAACTGTCTGGATCTCTTTTCTCTTTCATTTCTTTTTCTTTCTATTTTTTTTTTTCAGTTTTATCTTTCAGTAGAAAATTCTTCACTTTTCCTTTCGACTTTTGTGCAGTTTCTCGTTTCCTTCTCCTTTTTTTTCTATTTCTTATTTTTCTTTGTCCCAACATCATTGCTTTAGCGTCCATCACCATGTGGCGAACACATTTTTTCCTTCGGTAGTGGAAATTGCAGAACGTCCAGACATGGGATCATCTTCAAGACCCACCCTCCTACTCCTAAATGCAGCTACATACTTTTGAACTGTTGATAGCAAACATGTCAGCGTGAATGTTCTGAGGAGGACTCTAAACCCGTTTTTTGCAGGTCCATAGAAACATGTCGATGCTAAATTTTGTCTGTCTGAAAGAGATATCGCTTCTAGGGTCTTTTGAAGTCTTATTTGAACATTCAGATATGTAAGTGTACCTGTAAAGATATAATTCAGTTATTAATAGGGAGAATTTAGATGAATGCATAAAGATTTAGCAACTATAGCGTCACTCCTTAATAGTCAGCCTATGAATTTTTAAGTTCAGCCTCGTAACTCGCAGAAAATAACATAGATATATTTTCTGCTAGATACAAGCGTGGGCTGAAAAATGCATAGGCTGATTATGTCCCATAGTAGTAGTTGTATTCATATATTGATTTCATACACGAAATCTATCATAAATAATGAGACAGAAGTTCACTGCTTACATTATTCGGACTATTGTCCTCATCTTTGTCGCATATTTATTACAACATTCCGGCCGTTGTACGCTCCCGCCTTCTTCAGATGGTTGGAATATCGAACTGAACCCTGTATTTCGCTCGCTGTGGTAGAATGTTCCATGTGTTCTTAAGGACCTATGATACAGTGGATAAAGTTAGTTAGATCCAGTGGTAGCACCCAAAATGTGTGATTTCAATATCTGGTTAAGGCGGTAAACTTGGAGAGGGGAATTACCAGTAGATAACTGATAACTGACATCCATTAGATATGGCTCATGGAACTAGAACAATCTACCCCAGCGAGCGAAATAAAGGGTTCAGATCGACATTTCAATCATCCGAAGAAGGCCTGGGCGTACAACGGCCGAAACGTTTTAATAAATATGGCGACAAAGATGAAGAAAATAGTCAGAATAATTTAAATAGTTTACATAATACCTCATCTCAGAAATATAGACAGATACTGAAAGGCCGAAACGTTGTGATAAATATGGCAATAAAGATGAGGACAATAGTCCGAATAATGTAAATAGTGTACATAATACCTCATCTCAGAAATATAATCAGATACAGAGAGGCCGAAACGTTGTAATAAATATGGCAATAAAGATGAGGACAATAGTCCGAATAATGTAAATAGTGTACATAATACCTCATCTCAGAAATATAGACAGATACTGAAAGGCCGAAACGTTGTGATAAATATGGCAATAAAGATGAGGACAATAGTCCGAATAATGTAAATAGTGTACATAATACCTCATCTCAGAAATATAGACAGATACTGAAAGGCCGAAACGTTGTGATAAATATGGCAATAAAGATGAAGACAATAGTCCGAATAATGTAAATAGTGTACATAATACCTCATCTCAGAAATATAGACAGATACTGAAAGGCCGAAACGTTGTGATAAATATGGCAATAAAGATGAAGACAATAGTCCGAATAATGTAAATAGTGTACATAATACCTCATCTCAGAAATATAGACAGATATTGAAAGGCCGAAACGTTGTAATAAATATGGCGACAAAGACGAAGAAAATAGTCCGAATAATGTAAATAGTGTACATAATACCTCATCTCAGAAATATAGACATAGAAGTTGTCTATAACAATTTCAGTCACCATACTGTCTGGATTTCTTTTCTCTTAATTTTCTTCTTTATATTTTTTTCCTTTTCTTTCTTCTTTTGTTTTATCTTTGAGCAAAATATTCTTAACTTTTTCCTTTCGTCTTTTGTGCATTTTCTCGTTTCCTTCTCCTCTTTGTCTCTGTTGCTTATTTTTCTTTGTCCCAGCGTCATTTCCTTTACATCTATTTCATCCTCTTCCATTCTTTATTCTTTCAAATCTTTTTTTTTTTCCTGCCAGCAAAGAATATTGAAGCGATGGAAGGTGAGCGGAGACAGTTCCTTTAAAGTTGGACACCAACAAAAAGTTAACACTTCAGGTATTTATTTATTTTTATATATATTCTTGAGAGAAAGCGATGCTGACTTATTCGGTAGCCTTTGGTCAGATTTTCCTCACTCATGGTTACCTTTATCTATCTATATATCGATATATATCTTGAAATATGGTGACACAGGTGTGCCAAGACGTCGCATGAATAAGCCGGAAGTCAAAATAAGTCTATGGAATCTACGTCAATGCAACCATCATGAAAGTCCATCTTTACCATCAGTAAATTTGCCTGAAATCATGATCAACTTTGCAAGACAGCACTGTGGTGGCTACGTGTACATTTCTCGCAATAAGTTACATTTACTGAAATTAAGTTGTGTTTTTTTCCACGTTTTTTTTTTTATGGATGAGCTTAGTTTTCTGTTGTCACACGATAGGATAAAAGTGGTACTTTACATCTTGAGGGGCTTGACTTTCATGAAATCGGAATAGACAATGCCCTACGGGTCGTAACTTCAAAACAACAAATACGTACTGGCTATCCTATACAGTTACATACAGAGTAATTGAAAAATAAGCCCCCGTTTTTAGATAGATATTTACTTGATCCCCACTGAGTCAGGTTGTGACACAAGGTTAGTTTTTAACGTGGGAATCCGAGTGTTTCGCTCGGGCCACTGGTCTGAGCTGGTCTTAGCTGGTCATAACTTGTCCAAGCTGGTCACAGCTGGTCTAAGCTAGTCATAGCTGGTCATAGCTGGTCATAGCTTGTGCAAGCTGATCAGAGCTGGTCTATTTTACCAGCGCAGAGACGGATCCCTACAAAAGATAAGAATGTCCCTGTTTTTAGGTATGATGGACTCGTCCGTCGTGTAAAAATTATAGTTAGACGGATGAGTCCATCATATATCAAATAGGAAGTTAATTTTCTGTTACCCTGTATATAGAAAGGTATCATATATGTGTGATGAGTGGACACTTCGACTTTTTCTAATGATTAGTAAGTTTGTCTCGCTCAAACAGTTAGGACTGAGTAATGAGTTCGATCCACACTGGCGACCTCATACTTTCGGCGTTGTGCCACATGTAAGCTACGTTTAATCACTATATATATTAGGTTGGTGCAAAAATAATGTCGTTTTTTGACGTTAAAAACACGTCAAAAAACGACATTATTACATCATTATTTTTGCACCAACCAAATATATATGTGATGAGTAACTGAAGTTATACAAATAATCGTATATGACACGTTTCGACCGTCGAAAGCTTCTTCCGACTAAATGCTATTTACTGATGATATAAATATTGAGGGGGGGACGAAATATAATAATAGTTAGTTATGGTTATAAATCAAGAGAAAATTTGGTTCCATGCGTCGGGTCATATTGCTGCCATATATGATTTGGTGCCCCCGCTGTTCGTCTTGAGGTCCTCGACAAAATCCAAAGACGGATATGCAATATGATTGGCCCTGATCTGGCATCTCGTCTACAGTAGTTCTCTCATAGACATGCCGTTGCCTCCCTCTGTCTTTTCTATAAATATTTTCACGGTAACTGCTCCGACGAGCTACTTTCGCTAGTTCCCAGACTGCTTGAATTTAAACGTGCAACTAAGCTAGCATCTTTCACTGTCGAAACTGTTAAATGTATATGTCTCTTCTACTCCAATATCTTCATGTCTCGCACCTCCCGTCTGTGGAATTCCCTTCCTATTACTTGTTTCCCTCATAGCTATAATCTCCAACAATTCAAATCTAATGTCAATCGACATCTCCTGATGCCTTCATCTATTCCCTGTCCTCTTCATCCTTTCCTCTATCACGTTCTCTTTACTCTCACTTCCACTCTCTGTAACCACTTGCGTGCTAGTGGCTCTCCCGCCTTGCTTGGGGTGAAATGGTAAAAAATACTGAAGATCTAAGAAAGTTTAACTTTAAATTGAAATTATAAATCTCTAGGGTCTAGTTTGTAAATAAGCCCAATCTATAGACAATAATCCTCAATGGCTTCTGCTTACTCGCGACAGCTCTACTGCAACTAGACACTCTGTTGATTGTCACTATTATCAGTTTCGTAAAGGAAAGAGTCACTAGTCTGGTGTTCCGGATATATATATATATATATATATATATATATATATATATATATATATATATATATATATAATAGTTAAACCTTGAGAGCCAGACAAACCTGACGATCCACTTAGGTTAAACTTTGTCTGGCTCTCTAGGTTTAACTAGGTCTGCTCTAGCCATTTTATTGAACACTTTACACTTTATTTAGTTGTTTTGGTACAAGCATCGGGGTTTATTTTCTTTGGTCCTTGGACTTTCATGCTAGACGATTATTTTCGGCTAACGTACATGTTCTTGGTTCTTTCGTTTTTTATACCTTTTTTCCCCTTTGGTATTAGTTTGATTATTTGCAAATCAAGACGCCAAAGGTTCTCCGAGCGAGTATAGTTTCTTATACTTATAAGATTTCTATTAATAATAATAATAATAATAAATATATATATATATATATATATATATATATATATATATATATATATATATATATATATATATATATATATATATATATATATATATATATAACTTGAGATGATCAACAAAATCTAAATAAGGATATGTATAGCTATTCGTTTTGAACTGGTAGCTTCACTTGAATCATTTCCCCACCTCATTAAATGACTTTCCTCTCTCGTAAATATCTTCATACTTGTTGTTTTAGTGAGCTCTACATCTTGATAACCCACGTATTAGGTTGGTGCAAAAACAATGACGTAATAATGTCGTTTTTTCACGTTAAAAAATACGTCAAAAAACGACATTATTACGTCATTATTTTTGCACCAAGCTAATATCTAAGCGTAAAACAAGATAGGTTAATAACTACCATCCTTTTAATGTAGAACTGACAAGATGGAATGGGAAGTTCTATTCTAACAATTTATTTTCTCTCACTATTCAGCTGTGAGAGGCACTTCTGATTCCTTGTTTCCTTGCCGTAGAGACTCTTGAAAACACTAAATCCAAAGCCAATCTGTTTTCTTGAATCCTGTTCTTTTATTGTCCTATCTCCTCAGTTCAGATTTCTCATTCACTTTCACTCCCAGTAACCCAATTGCGTCTTAGTGGAATTACCGCCTTGCTTAGGGTGAAATGATTCATAGAACATTGCACGTATGCATTCAGGAATAACCTCACTAGTGTCGTAATAGTAGCATGATTACACTCAGATCCGACGCCAACGTGATGTCGGCCCGGGGTACGATTAACTATTGCACAAAAAGAATTTTGGGTTGCGCAGTTAGATAAAAATTAACTCGATCAACAATAGCTTTCTAAATTTTATTGATCCCAGGCAACATCCCAAACGTTGATGTTTACTAAGCTTTATATCGATAAAGAATACTGTTATAATTTCAGGGGATGGAACAATTATAGTTGTGGGGTTGAGCGGAAAGACTAATTTTCCAAGGCGAAAAAAATGGCTAAATATCTGCGCAGAGATTTCGAATAGACAGTGTTACTGAATAGTTAACCTCACCCATAACTTCCCAACTTCATAATTTAAAATCAGTTTCCACGTATGTAATTTCCGTTTTGAGGAACCAATTGTAATGACGACTAACCTTTCATTAAATGCACAGTGTCCATAAAGTTCGTGGGCACTTTAAAAATTTATAACTTTATTTGTATACATATATATATATATATATATATATATATATATATATATATATATATAGAGAGAGAGAGAGAGAGAGGGAGAGAGAGAGAGAGATAAATAGATGTACTTCTTTCTAATCCTTTTTACAAATTATTTCTATCGCAAATACAAATAAAGTTATACTTTTTTTAAAGTGTACACGAAGTTTATAGACACCCTGTATACATACATACATACATACATATATATATATATATATATATATATATATATATATATATATATATATATATATATATATATATATATATATATATATATTGCCATCCACAGAAAGACTGTACGAATATTTCATTCATCGTAATTTCAGTCATCTCGCAGTATTGTGCATTATACAGGGCGTCCATAGAGTTCATGTGCACTTTAAAAAATTTATAACTTTATTTGTAAAAAGGATTACAAAGAAATAAATCTATATTTTTTTAGGTTTTATTGAAATTTTATTTAAGTTTCCACATGTTTTCCATCATTAGCAATACAAAGGGTAATACGATTTTGCAGTTCACGGAAAACATTTGCCAACTGATTTACAGTAATGCTTGAAATCACATTAGTTATTTTAGTTATTCTTAAAACTAGGTAAATTAAATTCTATAACATTTTTTATAGATTATTTCTATCGCAAATACAAATAATGACATGATTTTTTTAAAGTGCACACGAAGTTTATAGACGCCCTGTATAACAAGGGAAAAAAGGACTCTATACGATAATAATCAAAACAAAAAAAAACCCGACACGGTTAAATCTTTGCAACCAACTCTAAAAACTGAATTCCGTGGAAGAAAGGCAATATTTTGCTTGTGCTGGGATCGCCTGTTATTATTCTTCTGGATCGCATAAAACCCAATTAAACAATGTATATGTCCAGCAGCAGCAGCATGTCCTTAAAAGTGTGGTCGAAATTTTTCTTCTCAAGGATAATGCAAATTTTGTTTCAAGGCGATATCGCAAAAACTTTACGATTAAAGTGCTAATTCGGATTACAAGAACTTTAGGAGACCAAGCAGTGTGACTCATTTGGTGATCAGTATTTCGCGACTAAAATGATTTATTGCTAAGTCTCGACGGTGCAGAGGTTTGGAAAAACAATGTTGCTGAATTTGACATTTTTCGGAACATTACAACAAACCATCATTTAAAATCAGGACCGACGAGAATTTTATTGTCTAATATAGGTACGTCAATCATTTCGTAACCTAATGAAGACAAAGGGCTTTTTTGCACAATTGATGACAGAGAGACACCGGCTTGGTCAAAAAAAAAAAAAAAAATGAACTAAAATCTTAGATATATTTTTCCTTTACAGATGAGTCTAATTTTTTTTTTTAAATATATATGCACATGATTCTTAAAATGCTACATTTTATGACTAACTATTTAATCAGACATCCAGTGTAAAATATATATATGTGCTTATGCGTGTATATATAGATAGATAGATAGATATAGGGTAACCCGGATATAAGAGAGTTGTCGGGACTGGAGAAGAAGTCTCTTATATCGGGAGTTTCTCTTATATCCGGGTTTGGTCTATTTTATATACATTATCACAGGCTCTAATTTGGGACCAGAGAAAATATCTTTTATATCCGGGTTTCTCTTATATCCGAGTCTCTTATACCCATGTTACGCTCTATATATATATATATATATATATATATATATATATATATATATATATATATATATTCGGGTAGATGGAACTCGACAGATTGAGAGGATAGTCCATCTAATAGAAGGAAATGATTCTGATTTTAAACCTCAGATGCATTACAGTCATATACAGTAATGGGAAACAATTCAGGAGTAAACCCTGGGGGCAAATCCGGAGCCTGAGACCTTAAGAGAGTCCAATGTTATGTTTATCTTCGTTCTGGCAATTCCTGCGATGACGTCGGTGACAAGCTGTAGTGGACTATATCTTTCCTTTAGATATTGATGGCATGGAGTGGGGAGACGCGCTGCATGGGCAACCACCAATTGCTAACAAAACACTTGCCCAGGCCTGCGCCCTGGAGAGGAGATACCAAAGATTACTATTACAGTCAACGATCTATTGTTTTATATTTATTTTTATGTTATAGCTATTTTTCATTGATGGACACATTAATGTATATTTTTTTGGTTTGGTTTGTTCTACGGCATATCAACCTCAATGGCTAATTTAATGCCGTCAACATATTTAGGATAGCTTCGTATGAATAGAATATGTATTGTTTGGATTAGATTGGTTTGGTTTATTTTATGTTACGGCATATTAACCTCAATGGGTTAGTTAATGCTGACAACACTTTTAGAATAGATTCGTATGAATAGAATATATATTCTTTGGTTTAGATTGGTTTGGTTTATTTTGTTTTACGGCATATCAACACCAATGGGTTATTTAATACCGACAATTTTTATTACTGGTATTTTTTTTGAAAAATGTATTGCTGGTAGTAATTTTAATAAAATATTTCTGGTATTAAACCCTATTTTTACACTTTCATAGAGTTTTGACCCCAGTTTGGGGGATAACTATTTACCCATAGACGGGGCCCTAACAGGTGCTACAACCCCGGGCTAGAGTGGACCTTGGAACACCAATAATTAAGAGGTGGTTCCTCGCTCCTCAAAAAACCCCTGATCAGATGCCTTGCTGCTGGACGTAGTTTATCGTCATACCCAGCACAGAGATAAAACGTATAGATATAATTTTAGAGAATGTTTTGTTAATGTCTTTCCTAGAGACATCTCTGTAGCGCAAATATAGTGTTACTTTGCACTAGAGACAGACAGGTAGACATAGGTATTGTTTGCGAAAATAACAAAAATTAGTCATTAGTGACGCTTTGCATGAGAAGCAAAAGGAATTGTTTGCATGAGAGTGGAAGAGGTTGACATCGGTTTGGTTCGACCATGAATCAGATGCATAGATATAGGTTTTGTATGTACGAGTGATTCAAAATTAGGCAAAGGTATGTTATTCTCGAGAGTCGAAAATTTACATAAGCGGCATAAACTTGTGTATATTGGGATGGGTTAACAATTGCAGGGGATTGAATCGGTTCATGCAAGTGCCTCACTGAGATGGTAATAAGAAACATTTAGAAGTTAATTTTTGAATATATAAGACTCTAAATGTGTTCAGCGAAACGTTCGTATTTCTGATTTAAATTCGATGTGAAATGAAAGCTGCTAAGAGGCAATTTATGATTTCTAGTTGCATTCATTAGAAACTGTATGATAAACATTTAGGCTGAAAACTTTTTTAGGCTAGAAATATTTAATGGTTTCTAACTTTAAAAAAAATTCGAGGAAGATGAGTTGAGCGACAGACAGAACCAACACAAACTGCATTTCTTTTTTTGCTATTATTCGGAAGATTTTCAGGCTGGCCAAATTTGCAATTTGAAATATTTAACAAGAAATCTAGAAAAACAACGTCTGAAGCAACTTCATTTTCTAAATATTAAGAAAATTCCCTGAAGGTTTTCCAACCAATTTCTGAGCGTTAATGTTTCAAATTAAAAATTAACTCTCTCTCTCTCCACACACACACACACACACACACACATAGATAGATAGGATTTGATCAGAGATATATCTAAAGAGACTGATCTGAACCAAATGAAATATATTTGAACAGAAATAGATAGATAGAATCCTAAGATATTTATGAACACACACACAGGCACCCACACACACATACACACATATATATATATATATTACAACAAAAAATTAAAATTACCTCAATATAGAGATAGTATATTATTAGGTTGGTGCAAAAATAATGTCGTTTTCTCACATATTAACATATGTGAGAAAACGACATTATTTTTGCACCAACCTAATACAAGCCATTCTGTGCGCGGCTATCATCAGTCTCTAAATGTCTGTCTCGGAGTATTGTTTTTAATTTATTTTTCAGTGTCAGTCCTCCTCTGGTAGACGCCTTGTTAATGAGAATGGGTTTGTATTAGCGAATGGTGGAGCCGTAAGTTATCTTATCTCGGTTGAAGCGGTCTGCGGTTGAATTTTAATTATGACCAGAAGCTTTGTTGTTTGTAACTTAATATCGGTTCTTACTATATCAGTTCCTATTATGGTGTGTTATTATACAATATTTTTGTACTATAGGTGTCTAATATTACTAATAAGTGATGGCGGATTTAAACTTAAACTCGTTAAGATTAAAGTAAATTTGTTGAGTTATAGATTTATAGATTGTGGGTAATACCAGAGCACCCAATGTAATTAATCATGCTCTCCAACCACTTATATGCGTACATATCTTCATACATAAATATATTTACATTTACGTGTACATACATATATGCCACTATAGGTACATATACACCCCCACATATATGCACATGTATTCTTATGTAATTTGGAATTTATTTCTATGTCTACATTTCGTGATTAGTTCTCTCCTTTGATTTAATAGTTTGCTTTGATCTCTATATTATATTATCCTGATTTTATTTTCTTCTAAATATAGCATGCACTTATTATTCGGACTATTGTCCTCATCTTTGTTGCCATATTTATCACAACATGTCGGCCGTTGTACGCTCCGGCCTTCCTCAGCTGGTTGGAATGTAGAACTGAACCCTTTATTTCGGTTGCTGTGGTAGACTGTGCTATGTGTCTTTTTAGGATGCATGGCACAAGACTACTATTAGGTAGAACTTAACATTAGAACTTAAGATTAGAATTTAATTATTTAGAACTCCTAATAGGTAGGCACACGTGCACAATTACGAAAGCATATTACCATCCGATGTCCACTTCCACGCGCAGGGAATCTTTGCACAATTACATATACATAGAATTATCTACGGTTTCAATGCACGTAACACGTGTCTGACCATTGAGAACTGAATATAGTTGAAAATAGCAGTGCTTCGGTATCTGTGTAAATTTCTTAGATGAGGTTTTATGCACAATATTGTTCTCAGATTTGTTGCCATATTTATCACAACGTTTCGGCCGTTGTACGCCAACATTAAATTTATAAAACCCAGAATTTCATACACAGTGGATAAAGTTGTTGGTTAGATCAAGTAACAGGAGCCAAACAGTGTGAGTTCAATACCCGGTTAAGGTATTGTCAGAAGATAACTGATAACTGACATGATGACGTCAGAACTCATATTCGGTAGACACAAGTGCACAATTATGAAAGCACATTACCCTCCGATGTCCACTTCGACGCACAAGAATTTTTGCAAAATTAAATATATATAGAATTATCAACAGTTTTAATGCACGTGACACGTGTCTGACAATTGAGAACTGAACAAAACAGTTGAAAATAGCAATGCTTCTATATCTGTCTATATTTCTGAGATGAGGTATTATGTACACTATTTACATTATTCAGACTATTGTCCTCATCTCTGTCGCTATGTTTATTACAACGTTTCGGCCGTTGTACGCCGACATTAGTTCTATAATAACCCAGAAATTCATACACAGAATCTAATCCTTGGTTAGATCAAGTAACAGGATTCAAAGAGTGTGAGTTCGATACCCGGTTTAGGCAGTGGAGCTCTTGGAGAGGGGAATTAACAGGAGATAACTGATAACTGACATCCATTAATCATGGCACGTGGAACTTGAAAAGTCTACTCCAGAGAGCAAAATAAAGGGGTAAGTTCGACATTCCAATCACCCAAAGAAGGTCAGAGCGTACAACGACCGAAACATTTTGATAAATATGGCAACAAAGATGAGGAAAATAGTCCGAACAATGTAAATAGTGTACATAATACCTCATCTTAGAAATATAAACTGATATAGCTTGCACCTCTGCCTAAAAATAGAATTTTCCAATTTGTTTGAGGATTAAGACCTTTTTTTTTAGTCCAAACATTTTTTTTGAAAGGGTTGTTTGGTATTTTTATTTTTGATTGGTGAATGCATATCTGTGTCTTGATTCTCTTTTTAAATTCTCATGCAGAAATGCCGATGTAAATATTATGGTTTGTCGTATTTTCTTTAGGGGTAATGGCTGCTTGGTATACTACCCTAGTCGATATGCACATTCCCTCTACTGGACAGTTTTCCTTAATTCTAAAACTGCAGGGTGTTTTCCCCATGTTCTTTCTTCTTGTTCTTGTAACGGCATTCACCCGGGGTGGGTTGAGCCGGCTCCAATATTGGAGGTTCATGGGAATTTTTAATTCACAAGCGGTCCCCAACCAGCATGTATAGCACATGAGATTTGATTATAGTGGTGAAGTTTCGTACATCCACACTTTTTGAAGGGCCGATTACAGAGACCTCGTGCACTACGTGCCACAAGGTCCCCAAATGACCCTCCGCAGGTTTTGAAGTCAGAGTTTTTCTTCTCCTAGACCAGTGCCATCCAAGGCTATAGAACCCAGTCTGTCCTACTATTTACCCATAGCTGGAGAGAGAAGAGGAGGATTCACACCTTTCCCAAGGGTATTAGCAAGTAAGTCAATGTAATTGATTCTACTGGAATTCGAACTCCGGTCTCCGATTCCTCAATCCAAGCCGCTATCCATTACTCCACTCCTCGTGTTTTTCCCCATGTAATTTACTTAAAATATAATTGTTACGGGTATTAATCATTTGGTACATATTATAAGTTCAGAATTAGCTAATTTTGACTGGTTTCCTATTGAATATCTTATTTAGAGGGTTTTTTTATTTGAAGTGTTTAGTAATTAAGTTTAAAAAGTACTGTTTGATGTTGATACAGAAGGCGGAGGTTGAAACAAGTGATTTTTTGTTTCCTATTTTTACACCTACATTCCAATTTTCGTGTATCGGTATTAGTAATGGTGGTTGCGTAAGACAGTTTACTGTTGAATCCATTTTTTAGAGAGTCTTTTCGTAGAGTTCTTTATTCTTATTAAAGATTTTTTCATTGGACGATAGTTTACTAATCCTGATAGTGGGTAATTGTCTTAGGATTGCACTGGGGTGGTTAGAACCGATATTGATATAGATGGGGGTTTCGTTTCTTTATGGTAAGATTTTAAGGTTTTATCATTAAGCTGGAGGATGATATCTAGGTTGTCAACTATTTTAAGGTTAGAGGAAATTTCGATAGATAGATAGATGGATTTACCACGCTAATACTATGAAAGTGAATGACAAAATGAAAAAGCTGCGTGTCTTGTTTCGTTCCGTCAAAGAACTATTTTTAAACTAATAATTATTTACGCGCTGCCCCACGCAGCAAGATGTGGCACAAGGCCGAGTTTAAAGAGGGGTATCCGAGCCCTTAGGCTCGGGCAAAAATTCTCTATAGACTACGTAAAAACGGAGTCAGTTTCCCGAGATGAGACTCAGTCCTTCGGCAGAGGCTAGTTTGGGGGTACCCTCTGACATCAACTAGGTAAACGGGTTTATTGATAGAATAATCATATATATAAAACGGGGAATAATGATGTGAAAAATACGATGAACGTCCATTAAAATTGACATTAAAATGTTAAAGGTACTGAGACGCTAAATCATTCAATTAAGATGTTGACGTTCGATTTCATTATTACAGTCAACAATCTATTGATTTCTATTCATTTTTATGTTATTGTTCATTGATGGACAGATAAGCTATCTTTCTCTCCTTCTCTCTCTCTCTGTCTTTCTCTCTCTCTCTCTCTCTCTCTCTATATATATATATATATATATATATATATATATATATATATATATATATATATATATAAATATGTGGTGCAGTTCAATTTATATTACAATGAATCATTCATACAAAGAGTAGATTAGTAAAGTTAATGATGTAAAATGGTGAAATCTCAAAGTTGCATTAACCTACGAACCAATCGATGAATGTTATGATCCTTGTTTTTTAATAACTACAAGCTGTATAAGGTTTTTTTTTAATCTACTAGTACTTTCAATTGAACATACACTCATCCTCAGGCATTTAAAATTTTGTTTGCGAAGAGTTTCCGTCATTTTATATCATTACCTTTACTAATCTACCTTTTGCATGAATGATTCGTTGTAGTATATATATATATATATATATATATATATATATATATATATATATATATATATATATATATATACCTTAGGATATATAGCCTGGAATACCTAAATGAAGAAGAGAAATATCAGATCACCCCGTAAGTTCTGTCTGAATTTTAACATTTTGTTAAAATTAACGAAATTTAAAGAGTTAATTTAATGTCTAATGGAGCTGAATATTATTTTTATGTTTAGATGCATTTAAACTGATCAAATTTTATTTCAGAGAACAATAAAATTAAATTTTGTTTGATTAAAATCCTGCTAACATGGAAGTACCCAAGAATCATTTTATGCACATAATGCTTGATGGGTTCAAGAAAGGAAACTCAGCAGCCGAAGCGGCTAGAAACATTCACTCAGTTTATGGAGAGAAATGTGCGAATGAAAGAACTTGCAGAATATGGTTTGCAAAATTCAGAGGTGGAGATTTCACCCTTGAAGATGAAGATCGAACCGGACGTCCAATTGAGTTTGATGAAAAGCTTCTTGAAGCAGCCCTTGAAGAAAATCCTGCTTTCTCAGTTCAGCAATTGGCAGTGGTTCTCAGTTCAAACCATACAACTGTTCAACGTCATCTTCAACAACTTGGAAATGTTCTTAAACTTGGAAAATGACTGCCTCATGAATTGTCTGAAAACATCGCGAGGACATCTGCTCTTGTCTCCATTCTCGCCAACTTGTTTCACTTTTTTTTTCATAGACTTGTTACTGGCGACGAAAAATGGATCATTTATCGAAGTGTTAAGCGTCGTAGACAGTGGCGTGGTAGAGGGGAAGGACCCAAGCCACAGCCGAGAAGGGAACTTCATGGGGAAAAGGTTCTTCTTTCAAACTGGTGGGATCGTCAAGGAATAATCCACTTTGAATTCTTACCACCTAACGCAACAATTAATGCTCAAATATACTGTCAGCAATTAAAGCGTTTGAACCAAGGTTTGAGGAAAGAAAAACCTGCTCTAGTAAATCGAAAAGAGGTGATGTTTCATTAGGACAATGCGCGACTCCACACATCAAGAATCACGTCACAAAAGATCGAAGAACTTGGTTGGGAGAAAATTCTTCATTTTCCCGATCTTGCTCCTTCAGACTACCATTTGTTTCGTAGCTTACAGAATCATTTGGAAGAAACAGCTTTTGTAACACAGGAAGAGGTTAAAACTGACATTTGTGTGTTTTTCGAATAAAAGCGAAAAGAATTTTACAGTAATGGAATTAGTAAGCTTGTTAATAGATGGAAGGAACTCATAATCAGGGAAAATACATTGTTGATTGAATCTGTAATTAAATGTAACATTTGGTCACTTGTTTTCTTTATTCAAAATTCGGACAGATGTTATCGGATGACCAGATATACTGAGAAAACTTCTCCAATACTGACATTTTTTATCATCAACGATAAAAGTCGCGCTTACAAAATCCACAAAGCCAGAAACAAACTCCACTAATAACACTTCTAACATAAATTAAACAAAATTCATAATCCTGACCGCCAACACTCTTTCTACTAAAATCACAAACAAATTAGTCATCCCTAATACTAGGAACGTTACCACCACCCCCAACCAATTGAAGATATAATTAGGAAGAAAAATAAACCCAACACCAATTCAAATGCCGGGATTTACCGAATAAGTTGTTTACAATGCACACATATTTTAATGCGGGGGAGACAACATGTGATCTAAAAGCCCGCATCCAGGAACACAAGAGGGACTTGCGTTTGAACAAACGATTTAACTCTTTCGTTTCGAATCGAAGCGATACTGCACATAACTTTGATTTCGCTATTGCCACTCTAATTAAAAAAGAAAATATTTTTTAACGAGAAAAAAAATTGAAAACGTAATAATAACATTATTACCAAAAACATTACATTACATCACCGACTTTCTTTGAATCCATTCTTAAATAATCTAACTTATATCTCTCTAATACAAAGAATACATGCTTTAAAACGTCAGTCGTAAATTAAAATGTGTGACACCCCGTTGCGCGGGCTGACCGCACAATGATGATGACGTCAGAACTATTCGGTAGACACACGTGCACTATTATAAATGCACATTACCCTCCGATGTCCACTTCGACGCACAAGAACTTTTGCAAAATGAAACATATATAGAATTATCAACAGTTTTAATGCACGTGAAACGTGTCTGACGATTGAGAACTGAACAAAACAATTGAAAATGGCAGTGCTTCTATATATGTTTATATTTCTGAGATGAGGTGTTATGTACACTATTTACATTATTCAGACTATTGTCCTCATCTCTCGCCATGTTTATTACAACGTTTCGGCCGTTATACGCCGACATTAGTTTTATAATACCCAGAAATTCATACACACGGCACAGTGGATAAAGTTGTTGGTTAGATCAAGTAACAGGAACGAAAGAGTGTGAGTTCAATACCCGGTTAAGGTATTATCAGAAGATATCTGATAACTGACATCCATTAAACATGGCACGTGGAATTGGAACAATCTATCCCAGTGAGCGAAATAAAAGGTTCAGTTCGACATTCCGACCACCTGAAGAAGTTGGAGCGTACAACGGCAGAAACATTGTAATAAATATAGCAAAAAAGATGTGGACAATAGTCCGAATAATATAAAAAGAGCAGTGCTTCTGTGTTCTTTTCTGTTTTCTCTCAATCAATCTCTGACGAAGTTTTAATAAATAAAAGTAAAACATTTTGAATTAATATGCGTTTCTTATTTGTTTGTTTTTTAATTTTATCATATTAATATATAGTTCTCATCATTTTACGTTTGAATTGGACAGATGCTACCCTAAATTCTACGATTAATGTTGCGTCAATCGCACTTCTCGCTTGTGGAAATTTCTGCCGGTTTCAAACTTTTGATTCACCATTATTTTTCAAAAATTAAATGTAATGTCAATCGTTACCATCTGTGTTAGTTCTTATTCTTTTATTATTTTTTCTTCTTAATAGTATTTTTCTCTTCTTTTCTAATAATTCCAAAAAGTAACCCCTTGCGTCTTAGTGGGTTAATTGCTTTGCTTGGAGTGAAAATTATTAAAAACATCATTTTAAATCCTTGATATGCATTAAACGAATTAGAATTAATTAAAATCATTCAAAGTGTTAACGTAAATGTTCAAATCGAAATATTTTTTGTATTCGTAACTTTTTTAATTCAAAACGTGACAATGCAAATGGCCGCCATTTAAAGAGACTGAGCTGAACTATAACTCGCACAAGAGTTAATATTCATTCATTATTTGCATTATCTTTTTACTTGAGGGAGCATTAACTCTAGAAAAGAGATAATCTATATTAGATGATCTTAATCCGCTTGCACAAGCGTTCAAGATTAAATCATCGGATTTGTAGAAAATGTTCCACTTTCCAATTTCAACAACTGATTAGTCTGCCATTTTAATTCTATTGTGGTGTTTGGTGTTTTACTTCTGATGAAAGATATCCTCGTTCCAATATTTTTGTTGAAATTTCTGGATGAAGAACCATCATTTGGAAACGTTGTGTTAACAAGAAAGATGAGATTAATTGTTCTGTAAAGGGAAAATGTATATCCTTTCTACAGGAAGTAGGATATTGTAAGGTAACTAAAAATACTTTTTGAATAAATCCATCAATATAAGGCATAAAACTCTTTCCGAGACAATTTATTTACTTGGCTCTTCGTTTTGACACCCTCCCTTGATACCGATACTTGACAAGGATCCCCCTCCTCCACACACGCAAACACACACACGCGCGCGCACGCACACACACACACATATGTATATATATATATATATATATATATATATATATATATATATATATATATATATATATATATATAATTATTTATTTAAAAATATGATTCCAAAAATATGACGCGAGTTGGAATCATATTTTTAAATAAATAATTATATTTATGCTCTACTTTCGTATCGAGCACTATTTTTTAAAAATAATTACAAAAATACTAAGGAACTTTGGATTATTTACCAAACCAGTTTCTTTCCTATTTTCTACAATATTTTCACATATATATATATATATATATGTATATATATATGGGTGGTAATTAAATAAGGGAATATGGATACAAGCATGTTACCTTACGTCGAAAGTACGACTCGGAATTCTATGTTCAGCATAATCTTCAGGCATTTATAATGTTGATGAACTATTCATCACCAATATAAGTATATTCAGATTGAATGAAAGCCCAAGGCATAATTTAGACATAAGGTAATATGTATATTTATTAGTATCTATAAACTCCCAGTCTTACTTTCGACGTAAGATGATATATATATATATATATATATATATATATATATATATATATATATATATATATATATATATATAAATAAGTGAACATTGAAGTCAACACTCAGAGGCGACAGGCTGTTTCATGCTGGACGCAATCGCAAGGCATGTTCACTTTTGTATTTATATACGACCTATCTCTAATACTGCGCACTTTATCCCATAAATATAGCACACCTTAAAACTATATTTCTTCACACACACACACACACACACACACACACACACATATATATATATATATATATATATATATACATATATATATATATATATATATATATATATATATATATATATATATATATTTCAGTAAAGACAACTGACAAGTAGCTACTATGAAACTTTTTTATTAAATATTTCTTGTGTTCGTGTAAGTATTTTCTTTTTGGATATAACTTGAATAAATGTGTTCTAATCTTATTTCAGCTTTCCTGTTAGCCATTATCAAGCCTTTTTTGTCTTTTTAACCGAATATATATATATATATATATATATATATATATATATATATATATATATATATATATATATATGTGTGTGTGTGTGTGTGTGTGTGTGTGCGTGCGTTTGTGTGGGTTGTGATAAAAAATGATAATACTCGTTTCTTTATCTTGATTCATCTTTTCAAGAAACTGGTTTTCCATTAGCTGTTATAGCTCTTTCCAGTATTGATGGAGCATTTCTCTAGCTTTTTACTGAAATGTCAACGTCTTGATCATATCATTATTTACATGTGCTATCCATTTTTTTCTTGTTACTGCTGTTAATATTCCTCAAGTGAAGTGTTCCCTGTTATTTGGTACAGTCCTTTGTGTGTGATTCTGTAGCGCCAGACACCAAGATTTGGAGAAGTGTGGTCTTCAGCAGAATTTACCTGCTTAACTCGCTTGAGCCTGATTCAGTCATTGATCTTTCAAAGTTGATATATACAGCTAGCGGTTTAGCTATTTCTGAATGTTTTTAATAATAATAATCATAATATACGACATTTTAAATTTGTAAAACTTAACAAGGGTATATCTAATATTAGAAGAACTCACTTATCTCTAAAATACGATCAAAGAAAAATTAGTCAATGCATAAAAACATCTTTTATTTTCGTTTATACAAGGCTTCCAGGTATTATCAACTCATAGAGAACATTTTCTCAAACACTGGGATCCTGAAATTCTCCTGTCTCTAATGTAACAAACGCTTCTCATTAATAACGGTACTGCGTTCTTTTTTCCCAGATAAACTGACATCTGGCATTTCAAAGAAGTCTGTTCATTCAATTGGTCAAAAAAAGTCAGCAGCAACAAACAGGAGGGCATCATCACTGTGATACTGGTTCCTAGTCAAGTGGTTTTCGCCGTTGGGAAATAGATGATAGTCAAATCAGGAGAATAGGTAAGCTGATCAACCACTTCAAAGCCACAGTTACGCACAGCAGACATTGAAACCAACTGTTTGAGTAGCCGGGGTGTTTTCCTAATGAAACAAGATCCCTTTCGTTCTGGGCGTTTTGTCTTGATAGCCTTTTGCAACTTCTTCAGAAAGATGGCATTGTACTCTCCAAAAATGTTATGACCCTTTTGAAGATAGTCAATAAAGACAATAGTTTTTGCATCGAAAAAACTGAGGCTTTCACCTGCAGATGATATGTCAATGAGATTCTATATAGTAAGTGAAGAGGAATGCTTCCACTGTATGTATTTTCTTATGTCTCTCGCTCAAAGTGATAAAGCTAGCACTCACAGTGGTTTCAGAAACGTTCATCAGACCAGCCGGATCTACTTCAATCAATGTCATATTTTTCCATGATGTTTTCAGTGTTGTACGCCTTTTAATATATGGACCCGCTATGCAGAAACATTCGTCTTTCCAAATTCACTGTGTCGAATATTCTGGGATCTCTCACGGAATGTTCTAGTAGCAGTGATCATTTGTCAGTTGCTTGACGTTCATCCCCATGAGGACAACACAGTCGTCTTCGGTGGTTGCAACTGCAGAACGTCCAGACTTTTGATCATCTTCAAGACTCTCCTTTCAACTACTAAATGCAGTTACCTACTTTTGCATTAGATGTAGCAATAATGTTATCGTGAATGTATTTGGGGTGGGGTTAAACCCGTTTTCTGCAGGTACAGGAAAACATGGCGATGCTAAATTTTGTAGATTTTTAAAGCGATATTGCTTCTAGCATCTTTTGTAGTTTTATTTGAACATTCAGATATATAAGTTTACCTGTAAAAACATAATGCAATTATTAATAAGGAGAGTTTAAATTAATGCATCTAATATTTCGCAACTCTCGCATCATTCCTCAATAGTCAACCTATGAACTTTTCAGTTCACCCTCGGCTCTAGCAGAAAATGGCATAGATATGTCATATTCCAGTAGATACAACCGGGGGCTGAAAAATACATAGGCTGACTATGTTCCATAGTAGTTGTTGCATTCATATACTTATTTCATACACAAAATATACCATATATAGTTTTCCATAACAATTTCAGCCACCTGACTGTCTGGATTTCTTTTCTCTTTCATTTTTTTTTTTTTCTTCAGTTTTATCTTTCAGTAGAAAATTCTTCACTTTTCCTTTCGACTTTTGTGCAGTTTCTCGTTTCCTTCTCCTTTTTTTTTCTATTTCTTATTTTTCTTTGTCCCAACATCATTCCTTTAGCGTCCATCACCATGTGGCGAACACATTTTTTCCTTCGGTAGTGGAAATTGCAGAACGTCCAGACATGGGATCATCTTCAAGACCCACCCTCCTACTCCTAAATGCAGCTACATACTTTTGAACTGTTGATAGCAAACATGTCAGCGTGAATGTTCTGGGGAGGACTCTAAACCAGTTTTTTGCAGGTCCATAGAAACATGTCGGTGCCAAATTTTGTCTGTCTGAAAGAGATATCGCTTCTAGGGTCTTTTGAAGTCTTATTTGAACATTCAGATATGTAAGTGTACCTGTAAAGATATAATTCAGTTATTAATAGGGAGAATTTAGATGAATGCATAAAGATTTCGCAACTATAGCGTCACTCCTTAATAGTCAGCCTATGAATTTTTAAGTTCAGCCTCGTAACTCGCAGAAAATAACATAGATATATTTTCTGCTAGATACAAGCATGGGCTGAAAAATGCATAGGCTGACTATGTCCCATAGTAGTAGTTGTATTCATATATTTCTTTCATACACAGAATATACCATATATAGTTTTCCATAAAAATTTCAGCCGCCAAACTGTCTGGATTTCTTTTCTCTTTGAATTGTTCTTTTTTTTTCTTTTTCTTTTTTTTTTCTCTTCAGTTTTATCTTTCTGTAGAATATTCTTCACTTTTCCTTTCGACTTTTATGCAGTTTCTCGTTTCCTTCTCCTTTTTTCTGTTTTTTATTTTTCTTTGTCCAAAAGTTATTAGCGCCCATAACGATGTGGCTAGAACATTTTTTTTCTTCGGCGATGGCAATTGCGAAACGTCTAGACTTGGGATCATCTTCATGACAAACCCTTCCACTCCTAAATGCAGCTACCTACTTTTGCACTGTTGGTAAACATAGCAAACGTGCTAGTGTGAATGTCCTTGGAGGGGGTGTTTTGAAGTCTCATTTGAACATTCATATATATATATATATATATATATATATATATATATATATATATATAAGTTTAACTGTGAAAAATTAAGGCAGTTATTAATAAGGAGAGTTTAATTTAATACATACAAGATTTCGCAGCTCTAACATCATAGTTTAATAGTAAACCTATTAACTTTTCCCTTCCCCTTTGTATCTAGCGGACATAATGCTATTTGCTGCTAGATGCAAGTGTGGGATAAAAGATGCTTAAGCTGTAGTAGTTGTTGCATTCAGATATTGATTTCATACACAAAATGTACCATATAAAATGAGACAGAAGTTGTCCATAACAATTTCATTACCCAAACCGTTTGGATATTTTCTTTTGTTTTCTTCTTTATATATATATATTTTTTTTCTTCTGCTTTAGTTTTCTATTTAAGTAAAATATTCTTCATTTTTCCTATCGTCTCTTGTGCAGTTCTCTCTTCCTTCTCCTCTTTTGTCTTTTTTGTCTTATTTTTCTTTGTCTCAGGGGCACTTCCTTAGCATCTATTCCATCCTCTTTCATTCGTTATTTTTTCAAATCTTCTTTTCTTGCTGTTGGCAAAGAATATTGAAGCAATGAAAGGTGCACGGAAACAGTTCTTTTAAAAGGTGGACACCGTCTTCTGTGAACAATCAGATGTTATTTTACCTGGAAAGAAATATGCATCTGTTTAAAAGAATAATTGAAATTAATGCATGCGAAGTTTCACATTTCTAGCATCGCTTCTTCATAGTTAGACTATTAAGTTTTCAGTCCAACCTCGTGTCTGCCTTAATATATATATAAGAAGACTTTACTTTACAGACACCGGTGTATATAAGTTTACGTCTGTACACTATATATATAGCGTTTGAAGTAATAAAAATAATAATAATAATAATATATACTAAATATATAGTTTAAAGAATTATATATATATATATATATATATATATATATATATATATATATATATAAAGTTTAAAGAATTTCATATATATGTGTGTGTGTGCATCAGTTTTCCTGATTTTTCTTTATCGAAGGTAATAGAGACTTCTGATGCTAATTATCAGTATCTTTCAAAATGAACTTTTACTATATGCTTATTTTTTACGTATTGTTTTCGCTTCTGACTTGCTATGATGAGAACTTCATTTTAATGCTGATTTGTATGGCCACATGAATGTCGAAACACTAGAAAATCAACAAAGTTAAGCAATGTTGATTCTGGTCAGAAAATGTTAATCAGAGAGACAATTTCCAATTCCAGTTGGGTTCGTTATATTTACTCACACACAAATATCCTTGGGAAAATTATTAATCAACCTCTTCTCCCTCCAGCTATGGGTTAATAAGAAAGACTTCTATCATTAAATCTTTATTATCCCCCAAACAAATTCTGGCTTTAAATAATCTTCAAAGGTTTGATAAGCTGTAGAAAGAAATCAATCAAATTCAATGTTGAAAAGGAGGCATTTCTTTAAATGGAATGTCAATCGTTTTCTTCTATCTTCTTGGTTCCTTTTTTTTTTATTGTTCCTGTCCTTAATGGTTTCCTTTTGCTTATATTCTTTCATAGTCAGTGTCTTAGTGGTTTTATTGCCTTATTTGGGGTGAAATGATTTAAAAGAGTGCTAATATGGCCTTCTTAGATTGTTGTTATTAGCTGGGTTAATTTAACGATGCAACAGCATTTTTCTCGACCCTTTCTTTGTTTTCAACTTTCTGCTATCGTTTGCTTAAATTACCTGCAATTTTATTTATTGTTAATTCCTGAGGCCCACATATGTAACGGGATTTTGTTTCTACTATGTCTTCCGGGACATCAGCTTGGTCTTGGACAAGTTGATCCGCCGCCCAAGCCTTATTGCACACACGGAGTACTCCCTCCAATCCGACCAGCGATCCGCTGAACAGCGTCGTGCCATCGGCTAGTCTAGGCCGGTTAGGTCGTAAACCTCGAGCTAAACACCAGGGATATATTCGACAACTGTATCTATGAGGAGGTTAATGACGCAGATGAATAAATCGACGGCGGCTACACAAGCCTTTGCGGTCGTACAATATGGTAAATATGTTGAGGACTTTCGGCGGGACAGCGACAGTGCGCAGAAATTCCTACAGTGTCGGTAGACATAAGTCCTGTTTACATGAGAGTTTTATACCAGAATCAAAGAGGTAGCACTCGCTTATACTGGTATCAATAATTTAGACTAAGTTCGGTGTGCAACAGAATAAAGAAACGTAGACCTTAGAACCGCTATGCAAAAGAATAAGGATTGCACATTAGGACCTGTATGCAATAGAATCAAAAAAGTAAACATAGGTCCACTTTACGCGATAGTGAAAAAGGTAATCATAGGTCTGGTTTAAACTACACAGAAATAGTTTCATATGGGCCAATGTTATGCTAGACAACAACATTTAGAGTTAGACGATGTGCACAATAATTAAAAAGATAGAAATAGTGTTATGGGGTCCACCACTTTTTTATACAAGCGGACTCGACCAGTGTGTACTTGTACTGCTGCCGGTGAATACCCGACAGAGAGGGAGATACACTGATAGAGTGATACAGTGAACAGTGAGAGAGTAAGAGTGTGAGGTAACCGCTTTGTAGGAGTCAGAGTTGCGAGCACGTAGACCCAGAAGGAAGTCATACTTCGATACTGAATTTCCCAGACTTTATATTATTATTGCTACTAATCGCATTTCTGGGTCTACTAACCGTATTAACAATTGTATTATTACGTCAATACATTTATTTGCTATATTTCATTCTGCGTTTGTCATTTATTTGAGACCGGATTTCATCCCGGAATCCACAACACATAGGTTCGGTTTGCACGCAAGTAAGGAAAGACACATAAGTCCATTTTACGTTAGATTAAAAGAGTAGACATAGACCTCGTTTAGAGTCATACAGACATAAGTCCATAAAAATGAAAAGATAAATATAGTTCGAATGTACACTATAATCAAAACAATGAATATAGATTCAGTTAATGATAGAATCAAAAAAGGTAGATACATTCCTGGTCATCAAAAAGGTAGATATTTAGATAAGACTGGTGAAGCTCGGGCTGTAGCTTTGGATATCTCGAAAGCGTTTGACAGGGTTTGGCATACCGGTATTATCCACAAACTGAAAGGCTATGGCATTTCCGGAGCGATTTTTCTTATCTAATCAAAAAATGAATGTTATCTTGAACGGCCACTCTTCTAGATCATTTTCTAATAATTAGGGTTTCCCCCAGGGCCATAAACTTTGACATAATTTCTTCCAAATCTTTCCTGATTCACACCAGTTTTCAACTTGGTATCTGTGCTGATGACGCACTATTTACTCTTGTCTCGATAATAAGTCTGATCAGTTCTATAACGTCAAATTGGTTGTTGATCTTAAAAAAATGACATGCAGTTTGTTGTTAACTGGGGCAAGGAATGTCTTGTTAATTTTACCGCCTCGAAAACGAGACTTCTTTCTATTAATCGTCTGAGAGAAGCCTTGATTACTCTTCTATTCTTCTCGCTTTGTAATGTTTCTCTCTCTTTTTTCTTCTTCTTCTTCTTCAACACTCAGTATTCCTCCGCGTATTCGTAACTTTATTCCCTTGGATGGTGTGATATGATAAAAAATAAAAAATAAAAAAAATGACGCTTTTGTTCTCTAGTCTGCAAGATCCTCCTTGAAGGTAGCCATAGTTGCAGGGAATTTAGTTTTCTGAACCTCGTCGACAGCGGAGTTAGCGTGCTTTCTCTACTTAAAGACTGACATGCAGTACGTATATTTTTATTTAGATGTTCTACTAAAAGAAGTGTCAAAAGTGAATCTCTAAAGATGAAAAAGATCAGAGAACAGAATATGCACTTTGACGAGTATCGTTTAATAAAATCGTAACAGTAAAGGCTACACGAACACGAACAAAGAGAAGACAAGAGAACGAAATAATCGTTGCAACTTAAAAAAAAATATTAAATGCAAATTTTTAACTCAAGAGCAGGAAAAAAAGTATGTCAAATGTCTTTCTCTTGATATCTCTATTACTCCATATTTCCTTGGTAACTGTTGGTCTTTTTAAAAGTTGTTTTCAGAATTTTAATAAAATCGTCACAAAACTGCCATTATAATATTACATGTAATAAATATTTCAACAGAATTTGTATACATATTTCTATAATTATGCAAATGTGAAATTATTCTTTTAGCGTACTATAATAATTTTATTATAATTCTGCTTTTCCCACCCAAAATTAGTACGACCATTACCCCTTGCCAATACCTTATACATAATGGACTATTCCATTTTTATCGCGTGGAAAGACGGAAAAGACATACCAGAGATACTACATAGTTTTAGTGAGAAAAATGAAAGAAAAAAAAGAAAAAAAAAGCATGTAAGATGGAAGTATCTAACATCTTGTGCCGAAACCACTTTAATAATGAACTATTCCTTTGTGATCGTATCTAAATGCAAATGAAATATCACAGAAGCTACTTGGTTTCAATGAGAAAAGAAAAAAGAAGGAAAGAAACAAACAAATCAAAAGTAAACATTTAAGTGAAATGGAAAATTTGTCAATTTCACATCTGTTGATTTGTACCCTCTTACTTCTTAACATAACGACCAACATTCATATTTATAATTCTTATTGCAATAGTTTGTTAAATTTTTAAAGCTCAAATATTTAACTATGCGATAGGGGAATTTCTCCAGATATTGCATTGCAGTGCAGCTAGTAATGATCTTACTCAATGATTAAATTAAGAATTAAGATACATTTAACAATTCAAATATATGTTTCTGCGGTCTATATATTTGATATTTATTAATAAATAAATGTTCCAAGTTATCAATATTGATTATTAATTAACGCTGCTTAGTAATGGATTTCCAAATCAATTGTAGGAATTCTATATTAAGCGTTTTCTGTCTAAGTTAGCTAACAGCAACTATGAGAATATAAACATAGACAATAACAATAATATTTTTTATGAAACTCCGATGAACGAAAATTACAAACAATATCAAACAAGAATTAAGAACATTATAAAAAAAAATGAACAGCACCAGTTGACAATAGCAAAAAAAAAAAAAAAAAAAAAAAAAAAAAAAAAAGAGACTAATTATTTATTACAAAAAAATTAAAACTGCCCACGTTATATTTAAAAATAAAGATTCACGTCTTGGAACAAAATTAAATAAAACAAATATTATTTACGAACTTAAGTGTTCATTAATAAATTGTCTTCCTGATCAATCAAAATTCTTAAACAATTATATATGCCACACTAGAACATGTTTGACATGGAAACTCACACTCCAACTTTCTGACCATAGGGTCTCATTTAAATCCTCATGGAGACCGACTGGACCCTATTCGTACCATAGTTGTTGATAAAACAAATATAATGTCATCGTCTACATGTAAAAATGGTTAAAAATAATGCAAGTCTTATTAATAAAAGCAAAAAAATACACTCAATAATATCAACTATGAACATGGACACAGTATTTTCGCCGTGTTTTGAAAATGAAACATTATATAAATACATACATACAACAATCTATTTCTTGTTAACAGTTAATATATTTCAACCTTGAAAATGACTAAATGAATAGCCGAAAGCGCTCGAAAAGAAAAAACAATTTCACAATTTTGATATAATTTATCTACCGAGAGGAAAAAAAAATATAAGATCACATGAGAAATTATATAAAAAAAATTAATCAAAGCACCTTGTCTGTCATATTTAATGAAAAATTGTGTGTATATATATATATATATATATATATATATATATATATATATATATATATATACAGTCTCAGTTACGCTAGACTGGTCATGTCTTGAGAATGTCTGATGACAGGATACCCAGGATCCTAATGTACAGCCAGTTAGATCAGGGCTACAGGAATGTAGGATGCCATGGCTCAGATACAAGGACAAGCTGAAAAGCAACTTGTCAGCAGTTAATATACCACATAACACCCTTGAGCGCTTAAACATTTAAAAAATAAGAAACGAAAAACGAAAAAAAGAAAACAGAAAAAAGGAACGGAAGGAAGGGGTCCGCCGTTGAAATTAAGGTATATATATATATATATATATATATATATATATATATATATATATATATATATATATATATATATTGATATTAAGTTAACCGAACCACCAGTATAGTGAAAGGGAAAGACCGATATTATTTGGTTTAAATGGAAACGGTTAATACAAACTTGACCTAGATTTTAAATTTATATATATATATATATATATATATATATATATATATATATATATATATATATCAGAAATCATCTTTCTTTGCTAAGCTTCAAATGCTAACTCATCAATCCCCTCCTCCTATTTCCCGATTCCCATTTACCTCTCCTTCTTTAGAAAGGACTCTAAAATCCACATGCATGGCCTGGGAGTTTACGCCCGGGAACATCTCACACTTGCTAGGGGACTCTCTTTTGAATCACCAGAACATCCATATATTTGTCTCCGTTTATCTCGCCTCAATTCTGTTAGCTATCTCTTCTTTCTCTACCGTTCCCCTTCCTCTCAAGACTGAGGTGTACTCGAGAGCATTTCGGATAATATAGGCACGGCCATCACTCTACAACCGTTTGCATATATATTCCTGTTCTTCGACTTTAAGCCCACTATACCACGTGATGTAAACACTCCGTAACTGACCTCGCAGGCATAAGAAACAATTAACTTTTTAATCACTCAATCCGTCACACAAGTAGTTGGCTTTCCGATACGTTTCCCCAGTAAACCTGACGGTTAGTCTTTTCTTCTTGATCTCTGTTTTACCTTCATCCCCAACTCATGTCGTGTTACGCAGCTCTGCTCTCTTGGCAAATCTAATCATGCCGTAGTGTCTGTTACCATCTCCTCCTACTCCTCCTCCAGCAAAGAACCTCTTGCTATCAGAATAACTTTGTTATTAACACGGAGACTGGGACTCGTTCCATGATTTTTTTCGAGATGTCCCCTAGAATGTAGTTTTTAATCTCCCTGTTCAAAAATGTGCGTCTGTTGTCTTCTCCTGGCTAAATGCTGGAATCAAGTCTTTCATCCCTGCAAGAAAATATAAAGTTAAACCGCGCTCATCTGCTTGGTTCAGAGCCGCTTGCTCAGCTGTTATTACTCACAGGATTCACTTCTTCCGTCTGTACCAAAGTCACATGACAGCAAGAGACGTCTCTTTGTCTCTGCCCGTAATGAGTTCTAGCGTGTCCTCAATGACGCAAAACTATTAGATGCTGGAAAAATGAAACAACGTATTGCATCTTTCAAAATTTGGTTTTAAATATTATTAGCGGCTCAGCAAGAGCGTGCTGAACAACAGCGAATCCACAATACCTCCTCTATTCAATCAATTTGACGTACTAACTTCCTCAGCTGATAAGGATGAAGGTTTTTCTCGAAAATTCTCATGGAATTCAACGCTTGACTCATCCGGAGTACACACACCTGATTTTCCCCCTAGAACTCAGACTCTGTTCAGTGACATAAATATAACCTCATCGATAGTTTTAGATTTCTTCTCAAAATTAGACTCCCATAATGCCAGTGGTGGGGACGGGATACCAGTCATTGTTCTGAAGAAATATGCTCCTGAAAGTCCTCTGCAAACTAAATAAATATTGCCTCACTGACTCTTGCTTTCCAGCCTGTAGGAAGTCCTCATTTGTTGTCCCTGACTTTAAGAACTCTGGTGACCCTTCTGATCAATTTAACTACGGTCCTGTCAGTCTCCTACAACACTTCGGCAAAGTTTTCGAGGCTTTAATCAACATCGAATTGTTGAAACACCTTACATCACATGAACTGATCTCAGACAAGCAATATGGTTTCCGCTTTGCCCGGTCCACCGTTGATGTGCTCACGACCATAACTGAATGTATATACCAAGCACTTGACAATAACGGAGAAGCTTGAAACGTAGCTTTAGATATCTCTAAAGCTTTTGATAGGGGGTCTGGTACGCTGGCCTTCTTCGTAAGATTACGGCATTACAGGGCGATTATTTGGCTTAATAAAATAAATAATGTCAAAACCGTGAAATGAAGGTCGTCTTAAACGGGTTCTGCTGCAGTTCATTTCACACGAACGCTGATGTTCACCAAGGCTTTATTCCGAATCCTACACTGTTTCTGATCTTCATCAACGATCTTCCTGATCTCATCAACTCCAAAGTTGACATCTACGCTGACGTCACTACTATTTACTCCTGCCTCAGTAGTAAATCCGGAATCGTTGACAAAACTAATCTAACCTCGAGAAGGACCTCCAATCATTGGTTGACTGGGGTAGGAAATGGCTTGTAAACTTTAATGCCTCTAAAACGAAACTGCTCTCATTGATCCACCATAGAGAACCCTCCCTGTCTCATACTAGAATGGCAGATGCTCAACACCATGAGAGCGTCCCTCTGCACCTGCTTGGTAACAACGCTCTTCACTGACCTGAAGTAGAACAACTACATTGAATCTATAGCTTCATCTACCGCAAGGAAAGTTGGTTCTCTGTCTTGTGCCAAAAGGGTTTTTTCTCTCCTGAGTCCATCCTTCAAATCTACAAATCAACCATTCGTCCTTGCATAAAATACTGCTGCCGTTTATGGACTGGTGCTTCTGACATTCATCTCCAGGTCCTCGACAAAATCCAGAGACGGATATGCAACGTGACTGGTACTGATCTGGCACCTCATCTACGGTCGCTTTCTCACAGACTTCCCTCTGTCTTTTCTACAAGTATTTTCATAGCAAATGCTATGACGAGCTACTTTCACTGGTGCCCCATTTACATGAATGTAAACGTTTTACTAGGTTCGACTCTCGGTACCATCGAATTGGTTAAATGTAGCCATTTCTTCTACTCCAATAGCTTCTTATCTCACACCTCCCGTCAGCAGAATTACCTTCCTCCTACTTGCTTCCCTGATAGCTATAATCTTCAAATATTCAAATATAATGTCAGTCGACATCTTCTGATCCCCGTCTTTCTCTTTATCCTTTCCTCAAACACCCCTCTTTACTCTTGCTTTCACTATCTGTAACCCCTTGTGAACTAGTGGCACCCCCGCCTTGTTTGGGTGGAATGCTTTAAAAAAATGTTTCCTCACACTTTTTAATTTGATCTGATTATTAAAGTAGCCATTCTTCTATATTATTCTAGCTCTGTCCCATAATGATTGTTCTATTTAGTCGATGAAATTTGTACGTAAATGGAACAATCATTATGGGACAGAGATTGGAATTCCCTTCCTCCTACTTGTTTCCCTGATAGCTATAATCTTCATATATTCAAATGTAATGTCAATCGACATCTTCTGGTGCCTTAATCCTGATCCCCGTCTTTCTCTTTATCCTTTCCTCAAACAACCGTCTTTACTCTTGCTTTCGCTCTCAGTAATCCCTTGCATGCTAGTGGCATTCCCGCCTTACTTTGGGTGATTTGCTTAAAAAAATAGCATTTAACGTTGTTTCTGATAGTTCTCCAGAGAAAATTGCATCAGTTCTGTTTCATATGCTAGACTCCAATTGTCTTACAACAATTTTTTTTTTTACTAATATTCAGCTTACAGCGCTCAAGCATAATCCATAGTATTTGGTATACTATCAGCTTAGGCCATTGTTTCGTATTTTAGTATCAGTGGTGTTACAACAGTATTCGATTCGGATACCTTATTCGCTTTCAATAACGGAAATAGTACAAGACAAAATAAAATGGGGAAAAATAAATAAACGAACGGCCATAATAAATTTGCTGGTGAAAACGTGTCAATAACAGAGATCATTTTTATGTGATCTCAGGTTATCAAATGATTCACGACATTTTTTTTAAGTAGAATTTGAGATCTGTCAGTTTTGACAAGCTGACAACACAATTTGAGCCTATATTATGAAAAAAAATAAAAAAATATACATTCGACAGACGCATAAATGAAAGAATAAACGTATGAAAAACTTGAAACAGAAAAACAAAAAAAAAATACGTTGCATCGTTTATCAATGACATAAAGTTACTTGTAAATTATCTGTAGCCACTTTTTTTTAAAATGAGTTTCTCATGGATTAGCTGTCTCAATCTTTTTTATATACGTATTGGTGACCTTTTATAAAGTTAGATTTGGTATTTAAAGTGTTTGTTTTTTTTTTTCAATTTTGTTTAATTATTTTTTTTTTCTTTTCTTTTTTTAGACTGCTAAATGTCTTTTGGGGATAGTATAATTTTACACATCTGCATTTGTGAAAAAGTTGGAAAATTAATTTACAAAATAGCGACGGATAACCCACAAGTCCCTACATATATATATATATATATATATATATATATATATATATATATATATATATATATATAATCTCCTCTGGCCACCATGACAGAGGGACACCAAAGAAGCGTTATAAAGACGCCAACAAGAAGACCCTCGGTATCTGCCACAATGACCGTCGCCAGTGATCGATGTTGCTGACCGTCAAGCCAGGTGCCGCACCGTCCACCAGGTCGTCTCCACCTGTGAAGACTCTCGCAGCGCCAACCTGAAGGAGAAACGCCACGGAAGGAAGGGCGGGAAAGCATCAGCAGCTAGAACAAATCAGGCCTTTAATTGCATTTACTGCGCCTAGATTTCCTGTCCCGTATCAGGCTAGTCGGCCATCAGCGTGACTGCAGTCAACGTGGACAGGCCACTTTATAAATCTTCGTTCGCGAAGCGAAGCCTATATATATATATATATATATATATATATATATATATATATATATATATATATATATATATATAATTATGGTCTATTTCAAGTTCGCTGCTTCTCTTTCATAACAACAATCTCCACAATTTAGTGTTTACCACTGCGCTGAGTCCTATTAAACAGGAGGCAGTTGTAATGAAAGAAAAGTAG
>OZ010589.1:93717861-93762861 GCA_963932145.1 Acanthosepion lycidas | reverse complement strand
CTACGGTAGGTGGCGCTGTGTTGCTACAGTAGGTGGCGCTGTGTTGCTACAGTAGGTGGCGCTGTCCTTACGGTGGTTGTTATATAGACTAGGTTACATTAGTCATTCGTGTACAATTGTGGCTTGTCCCTCTTCAGCGTTTAACGTCTGTAATGCTGAGTTAGCTGAGAAGTGTTGTTTTTAACAATGGCAGGCTATTCATATTGTGAGGAGTCATGTATAATTTTCACATACGGAATGGTAAATGATGCCAGAGTGCACGTCAGTACCAGACTGCATTTCCAGACCGACGTTAGCCGAGTCATTCAACCCCTGCTGCTGTTTATTGTTGCGTTCCTGAGACAGGATCCGTCACACCAAAAACTATAGATCGAGGAACGCTGCGTTCTGCGCGCACGTCTTGCCACGAAGAACACATTCTACAGGCAGTCAGAGACGATGCAGATATCAGGATATGACCCTAGAGTGTTGTCCCGCACGGGAGGTACTTTAGGTGTAGCTCTTGTATCTGTATCATTTGCAACGTTTGTAGGGTTTTGGGACGCCTGATCATTCACCATGGGATAACTTTTGCCGATGGTTTATTGAAGAAACTACCAATCCGTTATTTGTCTCTTTAGTTTTGTTTACGCATGAGGTAACATTTGGAAGAGATGGAATAATATATTTACACGCCCAAAAGTTGTGGGTGTATCCTCATGATACAATAAAGGCTAGCCAACTGCATCAGTTTATGATTAATGTGTAGATCCATATGTTATCCAGGGATGTTTCGACGACTTACGACCATCGGTACAATTTTTTGAAGGAAAATAGTCGATAGGCCGCCACAGTAGCGCTTACTTTATTACCGACGGTAAAGTATGCAATGAACGTGGTTAACATGTTATAACCGCGAAACAGATTTTGGCGCCACGGTGCAAAAATATCGTTACAGTTCAGAGTGATTTTTAAACACACGTACCCGGATTGAAACCCATTTTTATTGATAGCAGTTTTTTTTTTAGTGTAAATGCCATCCGAGATTTGTAATCGTTTTATTTCACGCTTAGACAATTCAAATCGTTTGTAATCGTTTTTATTTCACATTCTTAGGCTAAATTGATCGGATATTAGAAAGCAACGGCTCTATCCACTTTGCCATGTGTTCTTGAGGACATCTGTGTATGTATTTCTGGATATTAAAAACCTAAAACCTGATGAAGGACGGAGCGTACAACGGCCGAAACGTTGTAATAAATATGGCGACTAAGATGAGGACAATAGTCCGAGTAATGTAAATAATGTACATAATACCTCATCTCAGAAATATAGAGAGATATTTCATACCTATTTCTCTCTTTTTCGTCTTTTTCTCTAAATACATTTTCCATGTCTGTCCGAAGAACTTTATGATGGTGTCCCCTACAAACAGGGAGCAGGTTCGAACACTACAGCAAGGCAGATTTTATTTATAGAGACCCCAAATGCACAGGCAGGTACTCGTACGATCACTGAAGGTCGAGCCTGGTCACTACTAAAAGGGTTTCCGCTTTGGAATACCAGGTGATGTTGACTTGGATTTGCATGTGGTGTAATGGTTAATTATCAGTGCCTAGATCAGAGACCGCTTGGTAATAAAATGTTCTATGTGTGAGTAGTGTACTAGATAACGGCTGGGAATTGTTGATGGGTCAGCCATTCCTCTTGACTTCGTCATATTTCCTTACGTGCAAATAACATTGGGAAAGGTATGAGTCCATCTCTTCTCCCTCAGCTCTGGATAAGATTGTATAAATAGATCATTATTATCTTCCCGTGCACCAAAAAGGAAAATGATTCTTTCAATCTAAAAAATATATTTTCTGGTTTTAAATAATCTGCAAGGTGATGATAAGCCGAAAAAAAAATTAAAAAAATCAATCAATGTTTAGAAAAAGGAATCTCTTCTAAAACAAGAATATATACTAAATAAAACGTTTATAGTAAATGTGTGTGTCTTTGAGTGATAGCACATTTTTGTTTAATTCCATAATGATAACCGCTGGCTGCTTAAAATTACACGTTGAATCGTAACGCATAAACGCTGACTGCTTAAAATTACACGTGGAATCCTAACATATAACCGCTGGTTGCTTAAAATTACACGTTGAATCGTAACGCATAACTGCTGAATGATTAAAATTACACGTGGAATTCTAATACATAACCGCTGGCTGCTTAAAATTACACGTAGAATCGAAACGCATAAACGCTGGCTGCTTAAAATTACATGTCGAATCGTAACACATAACCAATGGTGGCTTAAAATTAAACATTGAATCGTAACGCATAACCACTGGCTGCTTAAAGTACACGTTGAATCGTGACGTATAACCGCTCGTTGCTTGAATTTATAAGTGTAATCGTGAATCATAACAGCTAGCTGCTTAATCGTCCTGTAATGATCATCATCAATATCACACACATACATACATACTTACACGAATTCAAATTATAGAACATCAATTGAATAATATATCAACACTGCTTTGTAATAGACAATTTATAAATCGCAGCTATGCGACAATTTTATAATCGCTATATTTTCATGCAGTCAATTTTGTGCACTTTTGGAAGAATCGGATCCCAAGAGCCTACTTAACTTAGTAAATATTTTCAGGAATTATCAGCTTCTAATTGAAGAATAAACGCACAAGTGGGCGTTGCAATCCACCCACGCACAATATATATTTTCCAGCGCGTGCCTCAGTCAAATTTCCCGCCAAGGCGCTCTCAGTCTGTCACGTGATTGCATTATCTATAAAAACAAAACACGAGTTTGCCTCTTCCTCTCTTCTATATACTTGCTGCAAAATGTAGTCCCGGAGAATTATCATCTTGACTTTGCGGTCAGACGTTAAAGAACATTACCAACATACACGTACGTACGAACATTCAACAAATTAAGGACATTCACCACAATACGAAATCTTACGAACATTCACACACACACACATATATATTCATTAAAGACATTTTTATGTTTAACGTTCTTTTTATAGATACAAGTATTTAAGTAAATGCTCTGTTTATAATAAACAGTATTAAATACTATTTACCGGCCTGAATGTCCGAGAAATTTTCATAGAAAATATTCGTTCTTTGACAGGAATCGAACCTGCATCCTATACGGAACCGTCATTTACGCTGACGTGCCTTACCGTTAGGCTACAAAGAAGCGTTCGGTAGACGAGGTCGAATTTACTGCTTATAAAATTCAATCTTCCATGAATCTCGAATATTCATAACTGCTCATGGCGTTTCAATGTAAACAAATGACGTCATATATTACGAAATGGACAAAGTCCGACAATTTATTTATTAAAGACATTTTTATATTTTTATCTATAAAAAGAACGTTAAACATAAAAATGTCTTTAATAAATAAATTGTCGGACTTTGTCCATTTCGTAATATATGACGTCATATATATATATATATATATATATATATATATATATATATATATATATATATATCGGTTTTGTTTGTTTGTCTTCCTTATCTTCAGTTGGACTTAATCCAAGTCCAACATTCTATTGTAGCTGGACCTTCTAGCAGGAAATATAAACGCACGTGTTTTCTTCAGCCACCGGTCCTCTACATAATGCTGACCGCCGACGTGATTTTGCGAAGGGAAGCTAATAGTCTACATAATGGTCCACTACAGTACACATGTTTTCGTAATGCATAAATTGTTGAATCGTGGCGCATAACGCCGGTTTCTTGAAATAAAAGCGGAATGGTGAATCATAACAGCTCGCTGCTTAATAGTACACATGGTTGCGTAATGCATAACCGGTGGCTTCTTCAAATTACACGTTGATTCGTGACACATATCCGCTGGCAGCTTAAAATTACACGTAGAATCGTAACGCATAACCGCTGACTGCTTAAAGTACACGTTGAATTGTGACACATAATCGGTGATTGCTTAAAATTAAAATGTAGAATCGAGACTCATCACCGCTGGCTGCTTAAAATTATACGTGGAATCGTAACACATATCAACTGGCTGCTTAAATTACACGTTGAATTGTGACTCATAACCGGTGATTGCTTAAAATTACATGTAGAATCGAGACATCACGGCTGGCTGCTTAAAATTACATGTGGAATCATAAGGTATAACAACTGGCTGCTCAAAATTAAATGTGAAATTGGTTGCTTAAAATTACAGGTGGAATTGTAACGCCTTTTCTTATTGAATTAAATGCATTATACAAATTATAAAAAGGATTTCTTGGGTATATTTCTGTTGTTTGGTGCTGCAAATTCTTTTTCGTTTTCTTTCGTGGTATTTGCAAATATTTGCTTAGCACAACACAAGAGTCAAAATTAAGAACACAGACGTGTTTCACTGCTTCAAATTCGTCTCCTGTATTAAAAATAAATTTTTAAAAAATCCCAACTTTTTCACCTATGCTCGAACTCATGCGCTCCTTGACGGAGAGCAAAGCAACTGTCTAAGCCACGAGGTTCATACCTTTTAAATTTAATTATGTTAAATAATTTCATTAAAAGAAAACGTTGTTTGCATCAAGAGGTGTTATTCATGGCTTCGTTAAATTCGATAAATAAAAAAGAAAAACTGTTGATATTTTTTTGTTCGCGTTTTCCAATGTGAAATACTACGAATTTGAGCGCAGTACTAGGTGACAAAAAGGTTTCATTGTTTAACATTTGAAATGACTAGATATAACCGAAAGTTCTATGCTAACCGTTTCTTTTCTTGCATTTCCTCCTCGTGGAACGCACGTCCAGGTTCTTGCTTTCCAGCCAAATTTGATCATCGAAATGCAATTTACATGCAATGTCAATCGTTATCTTCCGTCTTCTTAGTTCCGCAACTTAATAATGTTTTTTTTTTTTTTTTTTATATATTCTTCGCACTCAGTAACCTCTTGTTTTTCATGGAATCGTTAAATTCGATGAATGTAAAAATGATTAATTTTTTGTTTTTCTCGTATATTCCAATTTGAAATTCACTCAGAGGAATCTGTAGATCATATACATCTCACAGTGTATACATAAAATCAGAAAGACATAAATTAATTTTGTAGGACACGTAATGAGGAAAGTGGGCTTGGCAAAACTGATACTGACAAGACAGATCGAAGGCAAGATGGACAGAGGATAACTTACTTGAGATTTAGTAAATGGATGGCGGAACAAGGTTTAGGAGAAATAACAAAATGTAAAATCCCGCCGGAAATTCATGGCACAGTCCCTGTCTATGAATGAATAGGAGAGACTTGCTAATGCTCTTTTTTGAAAGTCAGTCTTGAAAGCGCATTTATTAAAATGCTGATCATTTAAAATCTTCACAGTTACAACCAGCTCAAAAACACCATCCGGCAAGACATTGGACATTTTGAAGAGCATGGAACCAACTTTTAATTACTGGTGTCACCAACCTGGTCGTGCGTCTCGAAAAGGACCTCCAATCGGTTGTGAACTGGAGCAGGAATTGGCTGGTTAACTTTAATGCTTCAAAAACAAAACTGCTCTCTATTAATCACCACAGAGAACCCTCTGTCCTCCATTAGAATGTCTGATGCTCTCGAGAGAACCTCTCTGCGGCTGCTCGGTCTCACGTTGACTGCTGACCTGAGATGGAACAAATACATTAAGTCAATTGCTTCGTCCACCGCAAGGAAAGTTGGCTCCCTGTGCCGCGCCAGGAAATTTTTCTCCCCGGAATCGATCCTCCAAATCTACAAATCAACAATTCGCCCTTGCATGGAGTATTGCTGCCATATATGGTCTGGAGCCACTTCTGTTTGCCTCGGGGTTCTTGATAGGCTCCAGAGACGAATGTGCAATATAAATGGCCCTGCACTGGCATCTCGTCTGCAGTCACTTTCTCACAGACGCGCCGTCGACTCACTCTGTCTATTTTACAAATACTTTCAAGGCAATTGCTCCGAGGAGCTGTATTCGCTGGTTCCCAGACTTCATGTTCAAGCGCCCTACGAGGCTGGCATCCCGCTCTCACCCCGTCACTGTCGAAACTCCTAAATGTATCCGTCTCTTCTATTCCACTAGCTTCATGTCTCGCACCTCTCGCCTGTAGAACTCCCTTCTCTATTCCAGTTTCCCTGAGAGCTATAATCTCCAGCTATTCAAATGTAATGTCAATCGACATCTCTAGTTGCCTTGATCTATCCACTACCCTCCTCCTCATCTTTTCTTCTATCACTCCTATCTGATCTTGCTCCAAATTCTCTGTAACCTCTTGCGTCCTAGTAGCTTCCCGCCTTGCTTGGAGTGAAACGCTTAAAAAAAAAAAAAGATTCACCAGCAATACATTTTTTGAAAAGAATAATATTACCAGTAATATACATTTAAAAAAAATATTACCAGCAACACATTTTTGAAAAAAAAAATATTACCAGAAATAGATTTTTGAAAACATTTACCAGTACTACATTTTTGAAAAAAAAATAACCAGTAATACATTTTTTGAAAAGAAAAATATTACCTTCAATACATTTGTTTTTAAAAAATATTACCAGCAACATTAATTGTCAGCATCAAATAACTCCTTGGGGTTGATATTCTGTAAATCAAAACCATCCAAACCTCTAAAAATACATTTTTATAGTACAAATATTAGCAATACATTTAAATATAAGAAACTAGAAAAAAATATCTGTTTTTAATTAAATTAACAACATTTTATATAAAAATAACCATCAAGATATTTTATCTGTAGTTGAAGGGATAAAATTGACTTCAACATATATTTAGATGGAGCCATAAAAGTGTTCAAATTATGTACGTTTCGGCAAATTATAACCCATAGACGTGGATATACCACAAAGGAAAACCAAGTATCCTACGTAAAAGAATCCTTTCATGACATTAATCCATATAATGTCTGATATATTCTTAGATCAGCCTGTATTCCAGAATATAATTTCAACAAAACTATAGCATAAAACATATTACTGATTCTTGTAATTATGTCCACACAACATGTATATGCACAAAAGCAGAGTTTCATCTATCATTTATTCAACTGTGTAAGCAGAATAACATATCATATTCGTATTACTTCAAAGCAACAACGAAAATTAAATTTCAACAGTAAATGACATATAAGGAGTTGATATGCCGTTAAACAAAGAAAGAAATCACACAGCCAATCAAAAACACGATCTTGAAATTGAGACGTCATATTTTCAAAGACCACATTTTTTGTGATGTCAACGATTAATCGTTGTCTCTTTCGTAATGCTCGTTGTAGTAGAGACTTTGTAATTGCAGATACAACTATATTAATGCCGTTGAACAATGCTGGTGTCAGACACCTTCGAATAACACTCGCACTAATAGTACTGGCTCGATAATATTCGCTGGACTAGTAATCCGTATAGTGATCCGAAAAGAGAAATAGTATAGTGAATAGAGTATTCAACATCACTCCGTAGAGCAATAGAGGATAGAGTAGAAATGCAGATCTGTATAGTATAGACTAGAAATAGCGATCATTAGTCGTCAGATACTTCCTACATATATGCGTTTCGTCTATGGTCATGTGGTCTACTTAATTCAATAATGGGATCACCTGTGTTCGCTCACTGGCGGACTATTTCCAGATTCAAGTGTCGGCCACGACACTTTATTCCTATATAAGAAACTTATTACGTAAAGCACTTATAACAATGGAATAATTTGTAGAGATTTTTCCAAGCGTAGCTTAGATGTGGCACAAGGCCGAAAGTATGGGGCATCCAGGGCGGATCGAATTCACTTTTCAGTAGTAACTGATCTAGCATGACAAGCTTGCTAACCATTACACCACGCCGAGGTGCCCACAGTTATTTTCCAAGCGTAGCTTAGATGTGGCACAAGGCAAAATTACGGGGCACCTAGTGTGGATCGAACTCACTTTTCAGTTGTAACTGATCTAGCGAGACACACTTGCTAACCAATACACCACGCCGAGGTGCCCAAACGGAATAATTTGTATGCTGATATCTTTGTCCGATAAGGCTGAGAGAAATCCTCACTCGTTCAATAGAAATCCGATGATCTTCCAAAAAGTTTTCTTTGCATTATCAGATCTCACATCCGGGTAATACTATACATAGATGTAACAGTCATGACAGCGAAACACCAGCACTGAACGAGGTACCTGAAAGATAAGACGATATTAAGATATATGAAGCAAAACAAAAAAGAGGACCTAATCCGTTTCTTATACTGATCGGGTAATTTATAAGTAGGCTAAACTTCTGTCACGACTAAACCGCTATTGTTGGCAGGAAATAATTCGATTCGTGACAGCGCCGCTATAAATAATTGACTTTAGCAGATGCTCCCGTTTCATTGCCCGACGAACGTCCAAAAAAAAAAAAAAAAAGAAAAGAAAAATGTAGGTAAGTGATTATGCAGAAGTCGATGCGCATGGCTGTCAAGAATTGTTTGTGCAGGCCTTGCACGCGAGTGCCCTAATGTAAAGTGCACCTCCGAGTTCTTAGGTCAGAGAAAACGTTCTCTATTCGGCTTCAGTCATCTAGAAATGGAATAAGTCCACAGCCTGTTCGTTTCATGTCTACATTTAAAAGCTTAGGACGAGGATACGGTTGCGTGACCACATATCAGCGTGATATCGCGTCAGCCGCACTTCTTTTTATGCGCCGTCTTCCTTCAGGATGTAGGCAATCATGGCTCTCCACTTCCTCCTATAACTTGTAGCTCTCAATAACTTTTCTCTTTTTGCTACATCCACCAGGCCATGTTCTGTCTTCCATTTGCTTAGACGGGCTAGGCATGTCATGTATTGCTTTCCTTTGTTATTCTTTCCTTTTATTCGACCTGTGAGTATCAGATTCTCCAGGTCCTCATTTCTCCTTACGCGTTCCAGAAACTTCAGGTGCCTTTTCCTGATGTTGAATATAAGCTTGCTTCTTGTTTGCACCCAATCCAAAACCTCATCGTTGCTCACACAGTCGGTCTATAATATCCTTAGCATCTTTTTGTAAAACCATACCCCAGTTGCCTTGAGACTTTTCTTCATCTTTGAGGAGACTGTCAAACATTCCCTGTCGTAAAGGTGGACAGATGTCACGTAACAACTCAGTATTATTCTCTTTGTTACCAATGAAATCTTCCTGTCTTTTAGTACTCTGCATAGCTTTGGAATGCGTCTTTGACCATTCCAATTCGTCTTCGGATTTCAGCATCGCAATTACCGACTTCTATTGGTTTTATTTATTTATTTGTCGCTATTCTCAAATTTGTATTTGCTCGTCTTACTGAATACTGAACCCAAGAAAAGAAAAATACTTTTTTGCGAAATGTCTTGTTACTCTAAATCAATACATTCCTTTGATTGCTTTCAACTCTATCCTTCGAAATGTCTTGAATCAATGCCAGATTATTAAGACAAAGAACAGAAAATATATTGTTGCAATTTAACTCGCGAGCCGCACTAAGACAATCATTATTTTCATTATACTACTCAAATGGTCTTGAGTCACCGTCCGGCCACATACAATGAGTAATAAGAAAATAAAACGACGCCAAGGAATTTTCTTTCGCAAAATATCCTGTGAGACGTTCTAGAACATTTTTTAAATCAATTCACCCCAAGCAAGGAGAAAATGCAGGGGTTACAGAGTGTGAATGTCAGAGAAAAGTCTGATTATAAGGAAGGTTGGGGAAAGGAGAAAAGACGAATGGGATTCAATAAGAGAGAAGATGGTGATTGACGTTGCATTTAAATTTTTGAAGATTGTAGTTATCCAGGAAGCAATAAACGAAAAGGAGTTCCACAGGCGGGAAGTGCGAGAAAAGAAACTCTTGGAGCAGAAGAGGCGGTTATATTGAATTATTTCAACAGTAAACGGGTGGGACCTAGATGCCAGTCGCGTAGCACGCTTAAATTCACAAAGTCAGGACACCAGAGGAAAAAAAAAGTTTGACAGAGCAGTTGCCATGAAAATATTTGTAGAAAAACTGTAGAAAGCTACGTCACGTCGGGAAGAAAGTGACTGAAGTGGAGATGCCAGATCAGGGTCGGTTACATTGCAGATCCTACTTTCGATTTTGTCAACAACCTCGAGATGAATACCAGGAGCACCAGACCAGATATGGCAACAGTATTCAATGCACGGACGAATGGTAGATTTGTGAACGTGCAAGATGGACTCTGACTTGAAAAAATCTTTTGGCACATCACGGTGATCCAAATTTCCTTGCAATAGATTCAGCTATTGATTCGATGTAGTAGTTCCACTTCGAGTCACTTGAAAACTCGATACCAAATAATAAGCGCAGTATGTTTCTCACCATGAGTCTAGCATCAATCATGCTGATGGTGAACAAGAAATTTTCTCTGCGGTGGTTAAATGACAACGGTTTCATTTATGAGACATTCAAATTTACAAGCTATTTCTTGCCCCGGTTAACCACTGATTGGAGGCCATTTACATGAGCAGAAGACAGGTTAATTTTTTCAGCCGCTAACGGATTTTCTATTGAGACAGGAGAAAATGGTAGTGCAACCTGCATAGATACCGACTTGGGAACTGATGACTCTAGGAAGATCATTGATGACGGTCAGAAACAGCGTAGGTTTCCGGACATAGCCTTGAAGGTCACTCGCGATTGTGTGAAAAGTTCTGGGAGAAAGCCTGTTCGTAATGAGCTTTATTTTAAGATTTGATAGGAACGATTGGATTAAATCAAACAATCGTCCTGTAATGCCATAGTCCTAGAACTTATGTAGAAGACCAGCGTGCCAAAACCTGTCAAACGCCTGCGATATATCTACATCCATAGCTTGAGCTTCGCCGTTATTATCTAGAGCATGATATATTTAATAATGGCCGTTAGCACATCAGCGGCAGACTGGGTAAAACGGAAGACATATTGTTTGTCAGAGAGTAAGTTGTGAAAGCTAAGATGCTTAACCACGTCAGCATTGATTAAAACCTCGTATATTTTGCCAAAAAGCGGTAGGAGACTAATAGCTAGAGAGACCAGAAGGTTCTCCAGAGTTCTTAAAACAAGGAACAACAGAGAACTTCCAACAAGCTGGAAAGCAAGAAGCAGCGAGCCACTACTTGAAGAGTTTGGAGAGAAATGGTGCCGGCTCGGGAACACATTTTTTAGGACGACGGCAGGGATTCTTTCACCTCCGCTTCCCTTATGGGAATCTAATAAAGAAGTAATGTATGAGACCAGTGACTGGGTTATGTGCATATCACTCAGTAGAGCCTCAGTTCTAGGAGGGAAATTAGGTGTGGCTACTCCAAATGAGTCGAGTGTTGAATTGTAGGAGAATTTCCGAGCAAAGCGCTCAACCTTATCTGCTGTAGATGTCAGGACGTCGAGATGATTGCATAAGAGAGGGATTGGTGATTTTCTGTTCTTCAGCACACTCTTGCAAAGCCGCCATTGATCTCTAGAACAGAACTTGCGAGATTCTATACGTTGTTTCTTTCAATCAGCAAACAGTAACTTCGCTTCTTTGAGGACACGTCTGCATTCATTACAAGCAGACAAAGTGATGTCTTGCAATCAGACGTCTCATTCTGGGACAGCCGGAAGAAGTGATTCCTGTGGGCTATATCAGCCCAGCATGCCGGTGGAACAAAGGAGATGAACGCGAATTAGGTTAGCATTTCCTTTCTGGAATAAAAGCATCGATGCCGGCTTTCATGCGAGAGGAGACAAAAGAAGCACTGGCAAATGATCTATCTTCTTGCATCAATAAGGATGAATGAATGTTCCCTCAGGGAGACCCCGTACCTTGGGTGCCTATTGGAACCAAGAACTTAGTGGATCTGGAACATACGATGCCGGAAAATTATCGATTCCGTGTATGTTCCTCTAAGTACCTGGCTCCTGGTGTATGCTCTACCATTACAAAATGGATTGCCTTTACCCAGTATGGGCAGGAGCTCCCCAGGCTTCATTTTCTAGTCTCAGTAAAGTCAAAAAGCGTCTCCGCGTCTTTGTGGGTGACACATTATTTTCCACATTATGTTAGACAATCCCTTTCTCACAGACGAATCCACGCAAGACTCTTGCTGCTCTGTTGCTATTTCCATGGAAAATGTTCAGACAAGATACATTCCTTAGTCCCACATATTCTAATCTTCACGGCCAAGACCCGCCATGTTACGCACACTTTAGAGAATCCCGTTTCTTCTCTTCGTACTTTTTTTTCCACTCGAACAGCTTCTCAAGAACCGCATTCTCAACCTTTTAGAGTCTAGGGTTAACCGTTATATTCCCCACATATCCGCATAAACTGTACCCTGAATCTGTAACCCTCTATCTAGAGTAACTCCCAAACCGTGAACAGGTTTTACCATAAAAAGTTCTTATTTTCACTACCTTTATAATGATATATGAAATGATTTAAATAAAGACACCCGAGAAATTAAGAAGTTTGTTTTCTAAGCGTCACTTAGATGTGGAACAAGGCCTAAATTATGGTGCCCTCATTAAGGATAGAATTCACCAGTTAGTCGTAATTTATCTAGTGAGATGCGCTTACTAACCATTATACCTCGTCGAAGTGCCTCTAAGAGGGGTGTGTTTTTTCTAATTCTAGCTTTGATGTGACACAATGCCGAAAATATAAAGATGATGATCGAAATCCCTAGTCAGACGTAATTGATCTAATTACTTGCTTAACCATTACATCTCGGTGTAAGGGTAGCTAAGATGTGGCACATGGCCGAACGTATGGGGCCCCCAGTGTTGATCGAACTCACAATTAAGTCGTAATTGATCTATAGAGACAACCTTGCTAACCATTACATCACGATGAAGTGCCGTTAAGATTACTAAGGTGGTTTTCTAAGTGTAACTTAAATGTGGCACAAGGCCGAACATATGGGGCACCCAGTGTTGATCAAACTCACAATTACGTCGTAATTGACCTATGGAGACAAGCTAGCTAAACATTACATCACGGTGAAGTGCCGTTAATTTTCCTAGGGTGGTTTTCTAAGCGTAGCTTACATGTAGCACCCAGTGTTGATCTAACTCATATTTAGTCGTAAATGACCTACGGAGAAAAGCTTGCTAATCATAACACCACTTCGAGGTGCTCACTGTGAGTGTAAGAAGATTCACTGGGGAAAAATATTTCTCGTGATATATCTCATCCGTTATTTCGGGAGAATTATTGTTTGTAATTTTTTCCCCGTTATTGAAGAATTATCTTCAAACATTATAGATTTCTTGTAAGATCTCTTGACCTCCGGGGACAATCATTGATTTCCCTGCTGTCATAACAATTTAGTAATGATTCTTAATTCACTAATCGATGTATTTTCAGGGTTAGAAGACACTAAACAATGGGAGTGCTGGGTAAGACGATATAGGGACATCCGCGTCCTGGGGAAGGCGATATAGGGACATCCGCGTCCTGGGGAAGGCGATATATTACACTCGACAGCAGTGATTTTAAGGAGGTTTTGAACGAGCGTGGAAGCACCTCTAAATTGGCAGAGTTCCCAGGTCCACCCTGACCTGGGTTGGTAGCACCTGTTAGGGTCCCAGCTATGGGCAAAATAGTTAACCCTCAAACTGGGGTCAAAACATTATGAAAATGTAAAAGTAGGTTTAACACCACCAATGCATTTTTGTAAAAAAAAATTACGATTTCGAAAAAGAAAAATATTACCATCAATAAATTTCTGAAAAAAATATTACCAGCAATACATATTTGGAAAAAAATATTACCAGCAGTTAAAATCTTGTAAGCATTAAATAACCCATTGAGGTTGATATACCGTAAAACAAAGATAGATAGATAGATAGATAGATAGATAGATAGATAGATAGATATAAAATATAACCAGCAATAAAAATCTTGTCGGCATTAAATAACACATTGAAGTTGATATACTGTAAAACAAACCAAACTAAACCAAACTAAACAATAGAATTTCTCAGGCGAAGTAACGCCAGTTGATGTCGGTTAGTTAAAATCTGTGTTATTGATTTTGTTTCTTTTTTTATTAAGCATATCACCCCAATCAAGGCGGGAATTTGTCTAGCACGCAAGGGGTTACAGAAGATTGAGGGCAAATGTAAAGGGGTTTGTTTGAGGAAAAGATACAAAGAAGAACGGGGAAAGGGAGCAAGGCATCAGAAATTGTCAATGACATTAAATTTGAATATTTGAAGTTTATAGCTATCAGGGAAGCAAGTAAGAGGAAGGGAGTTCCACTCTCGGGAAGGTCGAGAGAAGAAGTTGTTGGAGTAGAAGAGGCAGTTAAATTTGACTGTTTTGTGAGTGAGAAGTTGGAACCAATGTGTCAACCTAGTAGCACGTTTAAATTCATGCTGTTGGGGTGCCACTGAAAGTAGCTCGTCAGATCAGTTGCCGTGAAATTATTTGTAGAAAAGACAGAGGGAAGCCACAGCAATTCTGTGAGAAATTGACTGTAGACGAGATGCCAGATCAGGACCTATCACATTGCATACCCGTCTCTGGATTTTGTTGAGGACCCCGAGATGAACATCGGGGGCATCAGACCATATATGGCAATAGTATTCAATGGAAGAACGAATGGTATATTTGTAGATTTAGAGGATGGACTCTGGTGAGAAAAAGCTTCTGTCTCTGTCTCGTCATAGTGAACCAACTTTCCTTGCGGCAGATGAAGCTGTTTCATTAAGAGAGACTTGAACCTAAAGAAGAGCAAAAATTCCTTAAAAACGAGAAATGTGATAACGATTGATAATATTATTTCCAAGAAGAGAATTATGATTTTTAACAATTCCGTTTGACTGGGTATGGATTTCGATTTATTGATTAATTAATTTATCCATTTTTTACGGATTACCAACCCTTTCCAGATTATTTAAAGCAAGTAAATACTTTTTTAGATTTTAAGAATATTTTTGGCAGGTGGGAGATAATAATGATTTAGGTATACAAATCATGTATTTTCTTTTTTTTTTTGTAATTTTTCACATACTTTTGACCGTATATATTTTCTCTATCGACACAGCTCTGCCTCAGTTCTGTTCTGTCAGATTTTTTCCCCTCCATTTTACTCGTATCAGATCAAGATTTCTTATTTGGATGAAAGGGTTGTCAATAATCTTGTTCTTTTCACTTTTTCGACTAACGTTTTATTTGTGTGGTGATTATTTCTTTAGATTGTCGAACCCAAACCCTATGCGCAATTCCCGGTGTATTACTGTAGAGGATGACATTCATTAATATTTATTTATTCATATGTACATTTCACCTGATATATCAATAAGTCGACCTTCTCCCCTTTGTTCGGTGGCAATCTACAAACAGCGCGAATACAAATATCTATATTAAACAAAGGTTTTTTGAGTGAACACAATAAATATTTATTCTAATTATTTAGAATCCAGACTGAAAAATAATATGACAAAAGAGTTCGAAAATGAAATATGGTTGATGGAAAAAAAAAGTTTATTTTCTGAACAATTTTCTTCGGGGCTTATTTTTACTTCTGGGCGCACTTGTACAACAAGTAAAACTCGATAGCGCACTTTAAATTTTAATAAAGTAAACTTAGTCATGAAAATTGATATGGAATTTGATTTAACATTATCTAATAAAATTAGTGGTACAATCAGGGCCGAATTATGACCTTTTTAAACCCCAGGGCAAATGAAATTGCACGAAATGTTTTCATAACCTAAAAATATCTCATATACTCTAGCCTAAAGTGAAAAAGGAATCTGCTACTTATTTACTTATATATGCAGGTTATACCAAAATTATTTTTATTTTCTTTGTCTCGTAATATTCAGTTGATAAACAATTTTAGAAACAATTAGAATTGAGTGTATTAATTTCTTTATAATTTATCAATCATTGCAGGAAAAAAGGAAGGAAGAAAAGAAGTACAATGTATCATTTGTAATATATATCAGGTCATCCCATAAGTTCTGTCCGAATTTTGAATAAAGAAAACAAGTGACCAAATGTTACATTTAATTACAGATTCAATCAACAATGTATTTTCCCTGATTATCTATGACTTCCTTCCATCTATTAACACGCTTACTAATTCCATTACTGTAAAATTAGTTTGGCTTTGATTCGAAGAACTCACAAATGTTAGTTTTAACCTCTTCCTGTATTACAAAAGCTGTTTCTTCCAAATGATTCTGTAAGCTACGAAACAAATGGTAGTCTGAAGGAGCAAGATCGGGAGAATAAGGTGGATGAGGAATTTTCTCCCAACCAAGTTTTTCGATCTTTTGTGACGTGATTCTTGCAGTGTGGGGTCGCGCATTGTCCTGATGAAACATCACCCCTTTTCGATTCACTAGAGCAGTTCTTTTTTTCCTCAAAGCTTGGTTCAAACGCTCTAATTGCTGACAGTATATTTGAGCATTTCGATAAAAGATCCATTTTTCGTCGCTAGTCACAAGTCTATCCCAAAAAGGTGAAACAAGTTGGCGAGAATGGAGAGAAGAGCAGATGTCAACTCGGGATTTGAGGTTGTTTTCAGACAATTAGGCACCCATTTTCCAAGTTTAGAAACTTTTCCAAGTTGTTGAAGTTGATGATGAACAATTGTATGGTTTGAACTGAGAACCACTGACAATTTCTCAACTGATAAAGCAGGATTTTCTTCAAGGGCTGCTTCAAGAAGCTTTTCATCAAACTCAGCTGGACGTCCGGTTCGATCATCTTCAAGGGTGAAATCTCCACCTCTGAATTTTGCAAACCATCTTCTGCAAGTTCTTTCATTCACACATTCCTCTCCATAAACTGAGTGAATGTTTCTAGCCGCTTCGGCTGCTGAGTTTCCTTTCTTGAACTCATAAAGCATTATGTGCCTCAAATGATTCTTGGGTACTTCCATGTTAGCACGGTTTTAATCAAACAAAATTTTATTTTATTGTTCTCTGAAATAAAATTTGATCAGTTTAAATGCACCTAAACATAAAAATAATGTTCGGGCCTAATAGGAAATTTGGATGTGCAGGTGGTGTAATGGATAATGGCTGGAAATTGTTAATTGGAGGGTAGAGTTCCAATTCCAGTTGAGTTCGTTATATTCACTTATGCACAAACATCCTTAGAAAAGATATAAATCCACCTAATCTCCCCATTTATAGGTTAATTAGTAAGACTTATATCACTAACTCGTTATTATCTCAACAAAATTCTTAGAAACTAATTTTTAATAATTTAATAGCGATATTTACATGGCTTGACGGAAAAATTATTGCAAATATTTAAATAAACTAGAATAGCAAACTTTTGTTCTTCAATAAAAATATTCTTTAAGAAACTATTTTACTAATTATTGCAAACCAAGATGAGCACATATTTCAGCACAACAAAACAGTAGTAAAAAGATTTATTTAGTACTGTAAAGTGTCAGTGTGACTGCTGTAGAGTGTTTATCAGTCAATAACTATAGGTTATTTACCAAAGCACCCTCACAAGGCAGAATGCAGAACAATGCTGGGTTCTTTTTTTATGTGGGCCGATTCCGAAGCCGGGGGCTAGGGCAAAAATTCCCCGTAGACCCTGCATATACGGAGTCGTATTTGTCTACCTTCCCAGACGTGACTCTGCCTTTTGACATAGCCTCATTTGGATTCCTCTCTGCCCGAAGGTAAGAATTCGACAAGATTGTCACGAACCTGACAGCAAACTTCCTTACTCATTCGAGAACTAGGTATTTAAAAAGAAACATCCCACATGCCAGATTGTCGTACAAGGCCTGTTTTTTTACATGGGGCGATTCTGAGTCCGTAGACTCCAAGCAAAAATTCACCGTAGACCCTGAATACACCAGGTCACGTTTGTCTACCTTACCAGACGAGATTCTGCACTTCAGCATAGCCTTTCCTGGGGACCTCTTTGCCCGAAGGCAGGGAGTTCAACAAGCCGTTCACGAGACTGACAGCAAAATGCTTAACTCTGTCGAGAACTATGGCCTAATGCGCTGTAAGGGTTTCCTTATATTGGGTTAATTTATCCGCTATAGAGCTGCACGCGTGGACAGTTTAATTCAGTATTGTTGTGGGGGTTACCGGTGTTGTGTCAACGAACGTCCCTCCGTATAATACATCCGAGGTACAATAACCGACATAATAACCAAGCTTGAGGCGTTCATTGTGATAGTAAGAAGGTGGGTTTCTAAGAGAAGCTTAGATGTGGCACTAGGCTGAATTTATGGGGTGTCTAGTGAGGATCAGACTCACTATTCAGTCGTAAGTGGTCTTGCGAGAGTAGCTTACTGAACAGGAAAGACCATCAGAAGAAAGAAAATATTTAATTTAAAAGGGACAAAGAGATAAGCTACGCTACGTCGATGAGAAAAGGATTGAAGCTGAGATGTCAGGTCAGGACCGATAATACTGCAGATTCCTTGGATTTTGTGATCAATCTGTAGATAGATCACAGAAACAATAGACCATACATGACAACAATATTCAATGCAGGGACGCGCTATTAATATGAGATTTTTTTTAAATCTGTTTATATCACTTAGATTATAACACGCTGAAAATCATCATGGAATATGATTCTAGTGTCCATTTTGACCAGTGAAGCGTAGAAACTAAATGTGACATCGATTCTGCAAGTCGTCAGGACACCTCCTAAGGGATGTTGAGCGATGTGAGGTCTAGCGTGCAAACTGACCTCTCTAGCATGTGTCGTAAATGTTCAAGTGGATTCCTGTCCGGCGAACATAGTAACCACAAAATTTTTAACAGGTTACCGGAATGTTCTACAAAGCTATTCTGGAAAATCATGGCCCGGCGATAGAGCGCATTATTCTGATTGAATAAAAAGACACTGCTTAGAGCACATGAAGTCCATGAACGGGGTATACCGTATTTGCTTGTGTATAAGTTGAATTCATGGATATTGCGTCCTCTGAATTTTTTTGCGTGAATTTTAAACCCTCCGGAAAAAAATTACCTGTGTATAATGCAAACCGTCACCGAAAATGCGTGATTTTGAACGTCACCCACCAAAAAAAAAATTACCTGTGTAGGTTTAGCTTCAGTGTGGTGTAACGGTTAGCAAGCTTGTTTTGCGAGATCATTTACAACTGAAAAGTAAGTTCAATCCTCACTGGTTGACCTACGCTTAGAAAATCACCATAAAAACTCGCCCAATACTCGAGTATATGTAATATATCTATTTGTGATATATGGTGATGAAGGTTTGCATGCAGAAATCACTGGCAATGCTACGTTTAAGCAGAGCAATAGACTTTATTATGTGCTATGCGACTGCCCCCAGCTAATATATTTAAATGTAGTTACTCAAAAAAACAACGCAATGTGATAGCTATAGCCTAATATTTTTTTATGAAATATATATTTATAAATAATACGGTTTTAAAACATTTTATCTGAATACATACGGAAAGTAAAAAAACAAACACGAAAAATTTTACTGACGTTTTGATTTAATAGAAATCTTTTTTTTAATTTTTCATTGGAGAAAATGGTTTCTTTTCCCTGCTCGACATCTTCAAAACGATAAGCGAAAATATACGAATTTAAATAGATTATTTTAATCTAGTTTCGCATAAGCGGGGAATAAAACTTTTTTGGTTTTTTGTATTTCTATTTTGACATAGAAAATTATTGAAAACTTAAGTTGTTGACTCCGAGTGCTTTTCAGGCCAGACAAAATGGCAGAATTCATAAGCTGATTTTCAAGGAAGGCATGCTTCTTCATTTTAAAGATTCACCCAAACACCAACTATTTAGCATAAATAAAGAACGCTAGAGCGATCTGTTGGGTATGCGTCCGATAAACGCCTGCATAGAATGTTAATATAGTTTGGAACAGGGTAGTTCTTTTATTCAAACAAGAATCTCTAGCCAGAAGTTTTTGGTTCCGATTATTAAGGATTTTCTGCAGTCCACTGCACGATCTACGCTGACTGTATACGACGCATATCACTTACACCGTGATTCCGTAAATCAAAGGACGCTAAATATCCCCACATTTTCAGTCTGTCACTCACTAACATTTCCAGTCCGAATTCTGAATTCATGTCGCCTTGCCATGCACAAACTATTAGGTTGGTGCAAAAATAACGACGTAATAATGTCGTTTTTGACATTAAAACATACGTCAAAAAACGACATTATTACATCATTATTTTTGCACCAACCTAATAGATAATGTTCACACTAACTCACCAGATTTTAGAGCACAATCTACGTTTATGAATATCCATTATATCTAGTTACAGTGGCGCCAACTATCATTGCCTTTTCATATTGCTCTCCTATGACTATTGGCACGTCAAGGTATTTTTAGTATGCTCCTTATAGAGCAGTAAAAATCTAATTTCTTCTGTGCTCTTCCTCCAAGAGGCAGTCAGGAGGTACGTGATAATTTATAAGAAGTGCTTACGCGTCTTTTTCGCAAATTAATCCAGGTTATTTTTTATCAGTATTATTCTGCTGGAGGAAAGATGGATAGCGTCTTGGACTGGAGAATCTGTGAGCCGAGTTTGAATTCCAGTCGATTTCGTTACATTAACAAGTGTCAATAACCTTGGGAAAGGTATGAACCCATCTCTTCACCGAGCTAGGCTTAAATAGCAGGACAGACTGGGTAAATAGTCACACCAACCCATAACAGGCCAATCATGGTGGGTACGGCTATATATATGAAGCATGGTTAAACAGAGAGGGGTTCCTCCATCAATAGTGAGTAGGCACTGTGTTTGGTTTTGGATTGTCTTTTCCCGAGAATATGACGTCAGTTCACAAGTCTCGTAAAACGGTATTTCGTTGGTAATGGTACCACATGTATTGTATCAATAACTGTAGTCGTGTGTCTATGGCAACATAGCTTGACAAAACCTATTATTCTTCAAAGTGTTTTTTTTTTCTTTTTTTATTTTCAAGAGACCAATCAACCATGATATAACAATTGAGAAAATAAATGTATTCATATTTTCCGGAAGTGTTTGAAAGTGGACATAACAAACAAAGCGTCAATTCGAACTCGGTGCGTCGATTTCTCTTTTTGAATCGCTAACCGCTACACAACTGACCAAACTAATATATACGAAGGCTCTTTATGGACCAGGTGTTAGGAAGCTTGCCTCGCAAGCAGTTGCTCGTGAGCATGTCCAACGCTGTAGGTTCTACGGGAGAATTTTTTTTAAATCTGCGTTAATCGAAAGAATATTTTAAAACGCTCACTGTCGAGCTGAAATCTGTTATGGTAACAAGTAATGTAAAGTCGAAAACAAAGGGGATCCATAAAAGCATTACTTATCTTAAAACACTAAATTCTATATAAACAACAATGTATTTTTTAGGGCTCCATTTCTTTTGTATTAGCTCAAACCAATACGCTCTTGTTCTTTAACTAAACCAAGTGCGGCATTAATCTAAATAAGAGGTGTTTGGGCGAATCTTTAAAATGGAGAAGCCTACCTTCCTTGAAGATCAGCTTATGTTTTCCGGCATTTTGTCCGGCCTGAAAAGCAATCGAAGTCAATAAATTCCTTTGTAGGTCTTCAATAAATGTCGGTTAACTGTAAAACAATAGGAATAGAAAAACTAGTTTTTTTTCCCCTGAGCTTATTCGAGACAAGATGAAAATAATCTATTTAAATTCGTACATTTTGATTGTCGTTTAAAGCGTTTCGAGCAAGGAAATTTTTTTTGTTTTTCAACAAGTTGAAATGAAAAATGAAGAATCACTCATCAGTGAAAACTTAACTGCAGCAAATTTTAAAAACATTATTATCTTAAAACCAGATTATTTATAAATATATATCTCATGAAGTAAATAAGCTAGAGTTATCTATATTGTTCCTTGCACATGTTTATTTAAATATATAGGGTTCTAATAGATAGGATTAATTAAACGTTATTTTTAATGGATACCCATATTTGAGCAGACTCTCTGTTTATTTATTAAACAGTATATTTATTTATTTTCATCTGCCGGCCTGAATATTCCTGAAGTCTTAAAGAAAAATGGGGATCCTCCTACCGGATTCGAAATTGCGTAACCCTGATTAGAGGAAACTGCCGTTAAATCCGACAGGCTTTAAACTTCTCGGCCATGTGGCACCTCGGTGGTCAAGCGAAGTTGAAAAGTGTCTTTAAACAAAGATTTTTCTCTGACTCTCGAAATAGATATATCGCCTCAGTTTCGTATCCAAACGTAAACAAAGCCATTTCTAAGGAAAGGGATGAGATTTGTTGTTATTGAACAAATCTGACATATTTTATTACAGAAACCTTATTTTTAGTGGATACCTATATTTGAGTATAAACAGTATGTATATTTTATTTAATACTGCCTACAGGCCTGAATATTCGAGAAATTTTATTAAAGAAAATAGTTGCTCTCCGATAGGATTCGATAGGATTCGAACGTGCGTCCCTCTGGGCCTAGTGAAATTTTCGTTAGATCAGACGCGTTTTAGATCTCTCTGACATGAAGTGCGCCGATGATAGCTGGGAATAGAAGAGGTAGGTTCATACATTTCCCAACAATATTTGCTTGTAAGTAAATATAACGAAGCCAACAGGAATTGGAACCTATCTCTCCGATTAACAATTCAGAGGTTTCTCTCTTTACACCACCTGCACACCCAAGCTTAGAGCAACTGGATAAGTTGTGTTTCAACAAAGTGATGGTGAAAATAAACTTCTGTTTTAAGTCTCTGGGTTATATTTAGATTAAAATAAAAGAACTGAAATCAGGTTTAACATTTATTTTCAATATTTTATAGTAAACAAAATAAGCTAATGGTGAGTGAAATATAATGGAAATGATTTTAAGGAAAAAGAATAAATTATGTAATACTAATGAAAATCCATTAAATTAAGTATGCCACGTATGCAAAATAAATAATGTAACGAGGATTTTTTAATCGCTGTTGCATGATGATTCTTTCTCTTCTAATGTCCATTATCTACATTATTCGGACTATTATCCTCATCTTTGTCGCCATATTTATTACAACTTTTCGGCCATTGTACGCTCCGGCCTTCTTCAGGTGGTTGGAATGTCGAACTGAACCGTTTCTTTCGCCTACTGGAGTAAACTGTCCTAATTCCACATGCTATGTTTAATGGATGTCAGTTATCTCCTGTTAATTTCCCTCTGAAAGTACTCCACTGCCTTAACCAGGTATTGAACCCACATTCTTCGTGTCCTGTCACTGGATCTAACTAACGCCTTTACCCACTGTGCCATGTGTCCTTCTAATGTCATTCCCAACTTTCTCCGCATTTCGTTTTGCTTTTGTTCTTGAATTTTTTTTAACGAAATACACTTTTTAACTCTGAGTGGATTATTGCAATCGTCAGAGCTGAATGCTGGCTTTCTTTCCATAAAACTGACAACCTTTTCAATTGCTTTTTCCATTTCAGTCCTTTTGCACCAATACATGACAGTAGGGTGAAATAAAGATAAGCAAAGTAAATTCCCTGAAAAACAGAAATTTCAAATCAGTTACATATCACTTAAATAGTTAAAATATACACTTAAATAGTTCAAATATACACATCAAAATCCTGTCTGCATAGACAGGATTCCGGATATGGGTGATTCCGGATATGGGGATTCCGGATATGGGGGATTATACTGTATGAAAAATATTTACCGACAAAATAGCTTTTTGTCTATTTTACTAGGACCGGCAAAATCTCGTCTTCGTAAACAAAAAATCAATTTGCTTAGAAATTTTTACGTCCAGAATAGCTTCTCTATTTCCTTGCCGACGGTTTGATTTTCTATTTTCTTCAGCCTTGCCAAGAATTATTTATAAACTGATATGCCCGTAAGATTTCTGTTTTAGATTATGACCGGAGATGGCCAGTAATGCCCTTTGTTATCCTCGTCAGATCAAGCTTCTCATATGGATGCCATAAATGGCGTCTAACACTTTACGAAAATGCTAAACTATCAGCTACATAAAATCGTCCTCTATGATCAATAAATATAATGGCTTCATGCGAGTAAACCTTCTGGGACTGAAAGAAGACAGACCTTCATCAGATCTTTTAAACTGGCGCTATACAAACACTCACAAGCATGTTTACTAAAGTAAAATAAAAAAAAAACATCACATCACTTTTAGACTTCCAACAGATGTAAGAACTAAAATGGATATCACATGTTCACTTTTAACCCTATCTTAAGCAAAAGGTTTCAGAAGAAATCTGCCATCAGTATTAGAAGTGTATGCATATTTAGAAAAGTAGACAGATACTATGCCCATTGTCAAAATTATATCGATACGTAGAAAAGTACATTTTATGTCACTTCAATTTTTTCATTTATTAAAAGAATTTGGGACAATCAAGAGAAGGGAGGTTTCAATAAAGATAATCTTTCTTAAGACCTTGCAGCTTAGGGCTACAGAATCATAAAGATCTTTTAACAAATAACAAACCCACCTAACACGAAGATTTCTGACAGCCGTAACTACTAAACTGCATAGCACGTGCAGGGAAAAAAATGATATAACGAAGTTGTTGACATTTCCTGCTATGTTAAAAAAAATGTTTGGAAGGACGTTTCACTCAGTACTGGAAAGAGCAATGACATTTAGAAGAAAAGAAATGACTATTTTCCTGAAACAATTTTTGAAAACAAATATAATACATTTGTAATACAGGGTGTCCATAAAGTTCGTGTGCAAAAAAATTTATAACTTTATTTGTATTTGCGATAGAAATAATCTGTAAAGAATGTTATAATGTTTAATGTGCCTAGTTTTAAGTATAGTTATTGAATAATTCTTTACCAAAAAATTTGCAACAATTTTTAGATAAGTAAAAAAATATTTTCTTTTTTCCAGAATCAATTTGATCCATGCCTTCAACTGAGGAAAAAGTAAACTGTGTCCTTTGTTTGGCTGAACTGAAATCTACTATTGCTGCACAAAGAAAGTTTAGAATTGAATACAATAAAGAACCACCTCATAGGAACAATATTCCTAAATGGATGAAAAAAATTAAAGAGACAGGCTCCGTGGAGGACATGGGAAACTTAAATAGAATTTCAATAAAACCTTTAAAAAAAATATATAGATTTACTTCTTTCTAATCGTTTTTACAAATTATTTCTATCGCAAATGCAAATAAAGTTATAATTTTTTTTAAGTGCACACGAACCTTATGGACACCCTGTATTACAAATGTCAACCGGCAGTTAGGTAACTGTTCGGTCAATGGATACCAAATATTTTCTGTATAGGAACGGCCATTCTCACTATTACCATAATCTTATTCATGATTCTGCATCTCGAGATAATTTATTTTCACAGATACCGACGGTTGAAAAAAAAAAGAAATTTAAACGATGATAAGAAAGCCGATACGAATGTCCGTCGGGCAATTTTTCTGGATCTTCTCGTTCGAGGAATCGGATAGTTATTGAAAACAATTCGTAGACAGCGAGGAAGCCTTTGAAAACAATAAATATCCGGGTGCGCCTGTTGAGATATCATGAAAGAAAAAAAAAAACGTTTTTCATGGATTTTTTATTATTATTATTATTATTATTCTGGCATTGGAACTTGCAGGGATTCAAAACAATTCGTTCATCGTGATGAGCGCAGTGAAAGCAATAATTGTCTAGGCGAGGCAAACGAGATAAATTTTCCTTAACGCGAACAACGTCATGAGAAACATCTACCCCTGTGTATTTGAATAAAGTGTTTATTTTTAATCTTCCCAGGTGGTTACTAACAATAAGTAGTCTGATGCATAAAAAAAAAATGCCACGGTGATGTGAGGAAAACACAAGTTTAATTAAATTATAAGGGTGATAATAATTTAAAAATTCCGCCAACCCCTTCTTCGAAATATTTTCATCGGTAATCAGAGTTGAGACTTTAGTTCTTTTGATTTTACACTCGTCTTGTGAGATAAATATTCACGAGAATTCTCAAATGATTTCTGTTACTGATTGAAATGTTCTTCCAAACATTTTCTTTAACATAGCAGGAAATATCAACAGTTTCGTTATATCATTTTTCCCTGCATCTGCTATGCATTTTAGTAGTTACGGCTGTCGGAAATCTTCAGGTTAGGCGGGTTTGTTATTTGTTAAATTTCTCTATTTATGAATTTGTAGCCCTAAGCTGCAAGATCTTAAGAAGGGTTATATTGATTGAAACCTCCCTTCGCTTGGTTGTCCCAAATTATTTTAATAAAGAAAAAAAATTGAAGACGTGATATAAAATATATTTTTCTACGTATCGATATAATTTTTGGCAATGGGCATAGTATCTGTCTACTTTTCTAAATATGCATACACTTCTAATACCGATGGCAGATTTCTTTGGCAATGGACATAGTTTTTATCTACTTCTCTAAATATGCATACTGATGGCAGATTCATTCTGAAACCTTTTGCTTAAGATAGGGTAAAAAGTGAACATGTGATATTCATTTTAGTTCTTACATCTGTTGGAAGTCTTAAAGTGATGGGATGTCTTTTTTTTTTATTTTGGTAAACATACTTGTTAGTGTTTGCATAGCGCCAGTTTAAAAGATCTGATGATGGTCTGTCTTCTTTCAGTCCCAGAAGGTTTACCCGCTTGAAGACATTATTTTTATTGATCAGAGAAGTCGATTTTATGTAGCTGATAGTTTAGCAATTTCAGAAAGTGTTATACGCCATTTATAGCATCCATATGAGAAGCAAGATCTGACGAGGATAACAAAGGACATCTCCGGTCATAATTTAAAACATAAACTAAAGAAGAAAAATGGCTGTAAAAAAATACTGTACTTTTGTAGATCAAGAGTAAATACGTAAGAAAAAAAATTCCTGGGTTTCCTAGTCCAGCGGATTAAGCGGGAAATATTGAAAATACCATTACAATAGGCAGGAAGTGGGATAAGCCTTATCCCTCAAATGGGTTTCATGATCCATTTTAAAGCTTTAAACTCACAATGCCGCTAAGAATTTGTGACTAATTGACATTTTATATAAGGTTCCACTCAAAACTGAATGGTTTAAAAAATTCATAACATGTTCGTTTTCAATGTTTTTATTTTCTTTGTTTTTTCAGGTTATACAGCATCACTTAGAGATTAAAATGGCTACGTATGATTTTCTGCACCGACTAAAACTCAGTGAGTTTTTCTATTCCAATGGAAAATCAATTATTCAAACTCAGAGAAAATACCGGCAACGTTTTAATGTCAGAGTATAAATATATATAACATGATTCAGAACCTAATCGCCCGGTTTAAAGGATTGGATAAGTCGGCGATCATCCGGGAAGAGGTCCACTGTGCGCACTGACGCAAAGATGGAAGCTGTACGGCAGAATGTCCTTGAGGATCTATCAGCTTCTATCCGTCATCGCTCTGCTTAACTAGGCATCGCATGAACATCGCTTCAGAAGATTCGGAAATTAGATTTAAAAATGTTTCCATACAATCTTCAAATGGTCCAAATTTAACTACCAGAAGATATCCATGTTATTGTAAAAGTTATTTTTTGTTTTATATCATTTAGTCTTTTAGTGGCCACCCTGTAGAAAAGAAAAAGGAAGCGAAGTTTCGGTGATAGGAAAGTGACTAAAGTCGAGATGCCAAGTCAGGATCAATAAATTTGCAAATTCTTTTTTGAATCTCATCAAGAATTTCTAAATTCATAGCCGAGGCAAATCTTTGAACCGATAAAAAAAAAACTGATAACATATTAACAAAATTTAATATGAAATTATTTATATTGGTTGGCCAGTGAAAAACTGAAAGGTTTTAAAAAGTCTTAACTTGTTCGCTTTCGATTTTTTTCTTTTCTTTTTTTTTCTTTTTTACAGGTTTGAGAGTATCCCTTGGAGATAAAAATGGCTACGTGCGATTTTCATTGACAATTAAAACTCATTGAGTTTTTCTATTCCAATGGAAGATCAATTTTTAAACTCTGAGAAAATAGCGGTAACATTTTAATTTCAGAATATCTCCTAGCAATACCTTGGTTCCAAAAGCAAATCGCCCGATTTGAAAGAACTGGATCAGTCGGCGATCTTCCGAGAAGAGGTCATAAACGCACTGTGGGCACTGACGCAACGGTGGAAGCTGTAGGGTAGAATGTCCTTGAGGATCCATCAGCTTCTATTCGTCGTTGTTCTGCTCAACTAGGCATCACCTGAACATCGCTTCAGGAAATTCAGAAATCCATTAATTATATTTCCAAATAAATTTGAAAAAAAACAAAACAAAACAAAAACCTTATTATTTTTGTTTTATATCACTCACTCTTTCAGTGACCACCTTCTTTAAATGGCTACCTTTTTATTGATACCTGCGCAGAACGAAAGGCTTTTCATGCTCATTGCGCAATTACTGCTGAGATTTTTCAGTAGTGAAAGATTTATAAGTATGTTTCATGAAATATTAAATGGCTAATCATGCAAGGAAAGGTACACACAAACACACTCGCGAGCACACAAAAATGCACACACACAAACATGCACGCACACGCACATATAGATAGACAGATATGTGTGAGCAGTATATGTGTAATACAGATAATGTGTACATAATACTTAATATATATTATGGAGACACACAAATATAGACATACACACACACACACATATATATATATATATATATATATATATATATAACTGAAGGAAGTGGTAAAAATGCGAGGCTTTGTACACACACGCGCGCACAAATACATATATATATATATATATATATATATATATATATATATATATATATATATAAAAGACATTTTTATGTTTAACATTCTTTTTATAGATGCAAATATTTAAGTAAATGCTCCGTTTATAATAAACAGTATTTACTTACATATGTGTATCTATAAAAAGAATGTTAAACATAAAAATGTCTTAAAATAATTGTCGGACGTTGTCCATTTCATAACATACATATATATATATATATATATATATATATATATATATATATATATATATATACATAGCTGAATGAATGTGGAAACTAGAAAACAAAATTACCGCTGAAAGGAAAGACGAGAGAGAAAAATACGTAACAGTATGTGTCTGTTTAAAACCAACCGAACGTAATTCATTTTAGTTTTACGGGCAAAACGCAAAACACCATCCTGTATAATACCTTGAACCAACGAAAAAAAGTCGTGCAGTATTTTTGATAAACGAATCTGAACATATGTATATACATTTTTAAACAAATGCAGAAATGCTTCGGCAAATGTGAAAATGGCGGGAAAAATGAAAAAAATGCGTAAATGCCCCCCCCCAATAAAATAAAATCAAATCAAAAGAAAAGTAAACAATCGTTACGAACGCATTAGAAGCGAATTCCCCAAACAATCTAACAAGAGTTATTATTTTTATTGATTTATTGCAAGCGAAGAATAATGAGTAAATGGAAAAATCGAATGTTTCATGTCATTATATTTTTCTGTACATGTCGCAAATCAGATACTCTGAATAGATTTTACATCGCCTCGGCTGAGTATGGCCCCTCAACCAAGCTACCCTTTTCGAGCATTAATAGCAACTTAAAACCCTCCCTGCTTACCCTATACCTTATTAAAAAATATATTATGTATATATATATTTGTTTACTGTACATGATTACTGTGGTCAGAAGGCGGAACTTGTTGATCCCTAGTATTCATGGTAATCCACTCTGTGTGCCCTATAATCTGTGCTAAGTTTTGTCGGCAAAGATTTCTCCGTAAGCTCGAGCTTTGTTGTGAATATCGTCCCGATCTTTTATGCATCTTCTGAATACTAACTGACAGACACCTGAAGATCAACGTGTAGTACAATGTGCGAAATATCTAATAATGTAAATAAATAAAGTACATAATGATACGAAATGTTAATAAAATATATAATGATATTCAAACAGGGATTATCAAAATTTATGTTGAGATAATCAGAAAAAAAATATTTTCTTTTTTTTTTGTTCTTTTTTTTTTTTTCGAGGATCAATATTCACCATCCTATGATTAACCAGTTTTACTCTGGTAAAAATACGCAATATATTTTATAATTAAAAATAAAATCTATATGTTGGTCATGTATCTACTACTTTTTCTCGAAGACCAACTTACACCTTGTTCAGCCAAAGCCTGATCCGTTCTAGATACTGATATTCGTCCAGTAGCATACATAGCAGATTGTTGCGAATCCGGCTAATTATATAATACTATGTAAAAATATGATTTTATAATATTAAAGTCTTTACTTAAATAAATAATGTAATGATAAATCAATATTTCAAAATCTCAGCTATATTAAAAGATCGACTTGTTCATCTAACACGATTGAGTAATTTGCCTTTTGTATGGCATCACAAACTTAACTCATTTAATAATGCTTACTAATGAAATTTAAGACTAAAAAGTTGAAGACAAATTTTGGTACGTGAAACTAAGAAATCTGAAGACGGCATGTCTACATATAAGGAAACACGCTGAACGATTATGCTTATTGACTATATAAACCTTTGGTTTATAATGTAAGGACGGGCGTTATCAGGCTGCAACTTTAACAATCGACTTTCTTGGTTAGAAAAGGTTTGCCGGTATTAATACGCCATCAGGAATTAGATAGTGAATTGAAAGCTTGTTTTAATCTATCTATCTATCTATCTATCTTGGAGGAAACATATAATGTTGCCTCTCTGTCTTTTCGCTTTGTCTTCACAGATAAAGTTCCTGAAACGTGGTGAATGTAATCCGTCAAGCGGGAAGAAAATTGCTGTCTTATAGATTTTCCTTGGTTGTTAAAAACACGAGTAGAAGTCAACTATAATGCAACGTGTTCTAGCATGCTTAAGATAGATATCCTGTTTTGGCATGTATCTAGATTACACGACTTTCTAAGGGAATGTCTTTGAAATATTATGCAAACGGAATAAGCCTTAAATTTTGCACCGGCTAAAATACGTGAATAATAAGTGTTAGAAATAATCATATTTGGTAAAGAATTCGACATCTCCCTGTCTATCTTAGCCAGTTCACATCCCTGTAGTTATCTAGATATCTATCTTAGTCAGTACACATCTATCTATCTATCTATCATTTTATTCACTTTTTTGTTTCTTTCTATCGATCTACCTATTCATTCTATCTATCTATCATTTTATTCAGGTTTTTGTTTCTTTCTATCGATCTACCTATTAATTCTATCTATCTATCTATCTATCTATCTATCTATCATTTTATTCACTTTTTGTTTCTTTCTATCGATCTGCCTATTCATTCTATCTATCTATCTATCATTTTATTCATTTTTTGTTTCTTTCTATCGATCTACCTATTAATTCTATCTATCATTTTATTCACTTTTTGTTTCTTTCTATCGATCTACCTATTCATTCTATCTATCTATCTATCATTTTATTCACTTTTTTGTTTCTTTCTATCGATCTACCTATTAATTCTATCTATCTATCTATCTATCATTTTATTCACTTTTTTGTTTCTTTCTATCGATCTACCTATTAATTCTATCTATCTATCATTTTATTCACTTTTTTGTTTCTTTCTATCGATCTACCTATTCTTTCTATCTATCTATCTATCATTTTATTCACTTTTTTGTTTCTTTCTATCGATCTACCTATTCTTTCTATCTATCTATCATTTTATTCACGTTTTTGTTTCTTTCTATCGATCTACCTATTCATTCTATCTCTCTCTCTCTCTCTATATATATATATATATATATATATATATATATATATATATATATATATATATATATATGCATACATACATACATATATCAATCAATGTATATGTAGTTGTTCATTATCCGTCTGCTCATTTTCTATCTATATGTATATCTATCTATCTTTTACAATCTGTTCATTTTCTATCTCTATGTCTATCTATCTATATGTATTTATCTTTGTATGCCTGATTGTCTGTCTGTTTGCAGTGCGTGAAAACTTTCTAGACAAATCAATAAAGTAATGACAATTATAACAGGAAGCCGTCAAATTTCGGTTAGACATTTCTGGCGGGCCATGTGCGTGTATATGTATACGTTTCGAGATGAAACACGTGTGTACTTCTGGAAAAATCACCAACAAAAAATATGGCAGTCTCGGAGAATGAGTCTACCAACAGAAATGTAAAAGAAGCCAACAGGAACCGATATAAATGCACAAATAAATATGTGTATTAAAAAATAACGAAAGAATTTACAAATGTATTAACGTGTGTGTGTTTTGAACGTGTGTTTCAATGTATGTTCATACGCACTTTGTTTTCAATGAATGTTCATACGTACGTTTTTCATGTGTATATAGATATTTACTTGACCCCCACACACACACTGAGTCACGTTGTGACACATGTTCAGTTTTTAACGTAGGAACCCGAGTGTTTTCACTCGGGCCGCTGGTCTTAGCTGGGCATAGCTTGTCCAAGCTGGTCAGAACTGGTCTAAGCTAGTCGTAGCTGGTCCTAACTGGTCATAGCTTGTCCAACTTGGTCTAAGCTAGTGTTAGCTGGTATTAGTCGTGATAACGCCAGCACAGGGACGGAGCAGGTAAGTATAATGTACAAGGGGGAACGCTATATTTTCTGCGAGAGATTACATGTTCGTAGTTTGCGGAAAATGAAAGAAAGAGAGGGTTTAGGGATAGCTCCCCCAGGCTATATGACGGTTCCGTATAGGATACAGGTTCGATTCCTATCGGAGGACGAATATTTTCTGTGAAAATGTCTCCGACATTCAGGCCGGTAAATGTTATTAATAATGTTTTATATGAACAGAGCATTTATTAAATATTTGTATCTATAAAAACAATGTATAATCATAAATATGTCTTTTATATATATATATATATATATACACTGCGTGCCAAATTATTATCGAGATCACTTTTTTTATATTTCAGAAAACATCAAATCAATTGACAGAAAATTTCCACACAATGTTGGCAACAATGACCTGCGCAATCACTGAATTTTTCGCACTGATCTGCCTAATGTAAACAAACTAGCGCCATATTTGTTATCGGCACGGTGATTTGAGCGTGCCAAATTATTAGAAAAGTATAAGAATTTAGTGGGCCGTAAAAGCAGTTTAAGTAAAGCTGAAAAGAAAACTATCACCTCAAAACTCTCAGAAGTAAATCTACCCGAGAAATTTCTAAAATGATAGGAGGGAGTCATAAACAGTGAACAATTCACCGCCGACCCTATACAAGTACGCAAAAGGCCATATAAAGACAAGCCGAGGGTTATTTTACGTCGTCTCATGTCACGGCTTAAACGAGAGGCCACGAAGAACCCTGGCCTTACCAGCCAAGAGCTTTTACGTCGCATTGGGTATCCTACTGTATCTAAAAGTACTCGGTGTCGGAATCTGAGGGAAATAGCAACAACAGTCAAACCTGTATCGAAGCCTCCGTTGACGAGAATCACATTCAAAATCGATTGAAATGGGCCGAGGACAATATGAAGATTGACTTCTCTAAAGTTTTGTTCACAGACGAAACTCGAGCAACACTTGATGGGCCAGATAGATGGTGCAAAGGCTGGGTAATGAACGGGCAGAATCGCTATCAGTGTTTGAGACGCCTACAAGGCGGTGGAGGAATAATGATCAGGGGTGGTATTATTGCAAAAACATTAGTGGGCCCATGGAGAGTACCAGATGGCGTCGAAATGACTGCTGATGCATACATAGCTTTTATGAAGGAGCATCTTGAACCATGGATGAAAAGTCAAATAGTTGCCTTCAGGAGGGCCATTGTTTTTATGCAAGATAATGCTTCCTGACATGCTGCTCACAAGACTACCACATATTTGAAACAGTTGGGCTTCGATGGATCTCGAAATATGAAGTGGCCAGCAATTTCTCCGGATTTGAACCCAATTGAAAACTTTTGGAGCATCGTGAAGCGAAGAATGTACGCCAACGGACGACAATTCAGGAGCAACGCTGAGTTGTGGGAGGCAATTCTTGACATATCTCGCGGCATTACAGCAGATGACGTCCTACAATTAACAAATTCTATGGATCGTAGATTTCTTCAAGTAATTTCAAAACTGGGAGAAAGCACATTCCCTATTAATTTGTTTAAAACTGTGCCTTTGTTTGTATCTGTTATTATTTGTTTGATTATCTTATTTATTAGCTTCTTTTGATCATAAACATTCACGTGGAAGATTAATAAACGTTTTGTTTGCTCATTTCTGAGAATTTTGCTAAACTTTTCTAATAATTTGGCACGCTCAAATCACCGTGCTGATAAAAATATAGCACCAGTTTGTTTACATTGCGCAGATCAGTACGATAATTTCAGTGATTGCGCAGGTCCGTGTTGCCAATATTGTGTGAAAATTTTGTGTGAATTAATTGGATGGTTTTTGTAATATTATAAAAAAGTTATTTCGATAATAATTTGGCACGGAGTATATTTTGTTTCACAGTGTGTATTTAAGTTTTAAAAAATATAAATATAAACATATATATATATATATATATATATATATATATATACACACACACACAGAGACACCATTTTATATATATTAGGTTGGTGCAAAAATAATGACGTAATCATGTCGTTTTTGGAGTTAAAAAATACGTCAAAAAACGACATTATTACGTCATTATTTTTGCACCAACCTAATATAAAGATAGGTACCTCCAGAAAAACACTAAAACTTCGGCATCCCGTGATGAAAACATGCTTTAGACGTAATGAAAATATAGTTTTATCGTCGAAATCGTTATGCTATTATTAAGAGAAAGAATCAAATTATTTTTTTCCGTATTCAATTACAATTTAGAGCATTCGACATTTTGATTATAAAACTTATTTTCTTGCGTCAGCGGTTGTACTAAATTTTAGTAAAGCATGGAAAATGTTGTTCTCTTCTTTGTGGTGTCACACACATTAATTTAGAAATTCTTGCAAAAATCAAATAATAGTAGGATTTTAATGGTATTTTCAGGATTTATTTACAAACGAGTGAAGATATTTTGCTTTTTTTTTATCAGAAAATCTTGGTAAAAGTATTTTTGTTTTATATGAGTTTCACTCCCTTATTTAATTTGATGAAAACTTGAGAAGTTCACCGTGATAATTTTTAGTGAGTATATCAGCTACAAGCAAAATACTTTGAAGATTTTAAATCACTTAATTGTTTTTCACAAAATCTGTTCTGAATCGAAAAAAAAAAGGAAATAAAAATAAAACATTATTTACTTAGATATGCTTTTAATTGATTTTATAAATAATATATATTAAAGACGATATTGTCTGAATACAAAAAATCGACGAAAAATGTATTTTTATAAAATTTGTTTACATTTTTTAAAATTTTAATTTTTTTTCAATTTTAAATTGAATAATTCATAAATTTATCATTATTTTAAAATTTATTTTTAATAAGATCATTCTTAGGAATTATAATTATTAAGTTGTGTAAGAAGAATCAAGTCTAGAATCATAATGAATCAAATAACAAAATATCACAATAAAAATGCCAGCGTATACAAAATGATGCAAATTACAAGGAAGATGCTACAATAACAGGGTTTCAGTGATGTCAGGTCCAGTTAGATGTGTAGATTTACCTTGAACGTATAACATATGAATATTATTTTTAATAGTTCTTATAATGTTGTGAGTGAGTTGCCGAATTTCGTGAGTCCAATGTCTGCAAGGTAAAGCATTGTTTTTACAACAGTATTTGTTCTCTGTCGTAGAAACAACTATTTTGTTACAATAGACGGGGTGAAAACGAGACTTAATTCTGGCGTGAAAACGACAGTTTGGTTGTCAAGATTTCCTTGAGGAAAAGCATCATCCCGGCCGTTTCCTTTGATTACACACTCGGACGATGTTTCGCATGTTTTTAGAAGGCTTCGTGTCACGATTCTCGACTGTCGCATCTAACTCCTCCCGGCCTCGTGTATCCAACGTGGTCGAAATTGTGGCCTAATCGTACCAGTTTTCTTGCTACTTTTAGAAAAATAATTTATTTGTAAAGAAATTTATTATCCCCTTTTCCGGGTGCACAAACCCCCAAATTTGGGGATCCCTAATATTTGGTAAAATTTTCTTTTATTTTAATAAAAATTATTTTGGCTGAGTATCTCTTGTCATTTTTAAGTTTTATTTTCATTTCATTATTTAAGAACATTCACATTTTATACCTTCAAGGTAAATCTACACTTTTAACTGGGTTCGATCTCACTGAAATCCTTTTATTGTACCTTATTTCTTGTAATTTGCATCATTTTGTATCCGCTGGCATTTATCTTTTGATATTTTATGTTATTTAATTCAATTTGATTGTAAACTTGATTTTTTTCCACAACTACCTTGAGACTTATTTTAGAAAAAAATAAGCTACTTGTCTAGAAATGTCTTATCCCCCTTTTCCGGATGCACAAGCCACCAAATTTGTGCATCCCTAATATTTATTAAAATTTGTTTTGATTTTGATTAATTTTTTTTGGTTTTCTATTTCACTGAGCATCACCTGTCCTTTTAAAGATTTATTTTCCTTATTTATTTTATTATTTTCAAAATTAAGTCTTATTTTCATCCTGTCTATTGCAACAATATAGTCGTTTCCATGACAGAGAACAAGTACTGCTCTCAAAACAGCACTCTACGTTGAAGACTCTGAAGAGACAAACTGATTCAGTAACAAATTTCAACAACTCATATCAAATATTAAGAACTACTAAGAGCATTCACAGTTTATAACTTCGTGGTAAATATACCCTTTTAACTTGGTTTGACTTCACTGAAATCATTTTATGGTACCTTCTTGTATTGTTTTGTATACGCTGGCATTTGTATTGTGATATTATAATTTTCAAATTTAAGTCTTATTTTCACCCTGTCTATTGTAACAATATAGTCGTTTCCATGACAGAGAACAAGTACTGCTCTCAAAAGAACACTCTACGTTGAAGACTCTGAAGTGACAAAAGGATTCAGTCACGAACTTCTAAAACTCACATCAAATATTAAGAACTATTAAGAGCATTCACAATTTATAACTTCGAGGTAAATATACCCTTTTAACTTGGTTTGACTTCACTGAAATCATTTTATGGTACCTTCTTGTATTGTTTTGTATACGCTGGCATTTCTATTGTGATAGTTTATGTTATTTGATTCAACTTGATTTTTTCCCCACAACTACCATTGAGTCTTATTTTAGAAAAATAATTTATTTGTAAAGAAATTTGTTATCGCACAAACCACTAAATTTATGGATCCCTAATATTTAGTAAAATTTGCTTTTGTTTTAATTTTTTTTTTCTTTGGTTTTATATCTCACTGAGCATCACCTGTCCTGTTAAAGTTTTGTTTTCATTATTTATTTTCATTATTTATTTTATTATTTGAATTATTTTTAAGATTAAGTCTTCTTTTCATCCTACTTATTGTAACAAAATAGTCGTTTCCATGACAGAGAACAAGTACTGCTCTCAAAGCAACACTTTATGTTGAAGACTCTGAAGGCACAGACGGATTCTCTCATAAACTTAAAAAGTTCACATCAAATCTCAAGAACTATTAAGGGCATTCACATTTTATACCTTCAAGGTAAATCTAAACTTTTAAATTGTTTCGACCTCACTGAAATCCTTTTATGGTACCTTCTTCCTTGTAATTTAAATTGTTTTGTATCCACTGACATTCTTATTGTGATATTTTATGCCATTAGATTCATTATGATTGTAAACTTGATTTTTTTCACACAACTACCATTGAGTCTTATTTTAAAAAATTACTTGTACTAGAATTTATTGTTCCCTTTTCTGGGTGCGCAAACCTCCAAATTTGTGGATACCTAATATTGTTTTTTTAAGCATTCCACCCCAAGCAAGGCGGGAAGCCACTGGCACGCAAGGGGTTACAGAGGATTTGAAGCGAGAGCAGATAGGAGTGATAGAGGAAAGTATGAAGAGAAGGATAGTGGATAGATCAAGGCAACTGGAGATGTCGATTGATATTACATTTGAATAGTTGGTGATTATAGCTATCAGGTAAACAAGACAAGGGGGAAGGGAATTCCACAAGCAAGAGGTAAGAGATATGAAGCTATTGGAGTAGAAGAGATGGCTACATTTAACAGTTTCAACAGTGAAAGGGTGAGAGCGGGTAACAGCCTCGTAGGACGCTTAAATTCATGAAGTCTGAGAACTAGCGAAAGCAGCCCATCGGAGCAATTTCCATGAAAGTAATCGTAAAAAGACAGAGATAGGCGACGGCACGTTAGTGAGAGAGCGAATGCAGACGAGATGCCATATCAGGGCCAATTACATTGCATATCCGTCTCTGGATCTTATCAAGAAACCCGAGACAAACAGGAGGAGCTCCAGACCATATATGGCAGCAATACTCCATGCAAGGGCGAATTGTTGATTTGTAGATCTCAAAGATCGATTCCGGGGGGTAAAATTCCCTGGCGCGGCACAGGGAGCCAACTTTCCTTGCGGTGGACGAAGCAATTGGCACAATCTATTTGTTCCATCTCAGGTCAGCAGTCAATGTGAGGCCGAGCAGCCGTAAAGAGGTGCTCTCGAGAAGTTGAGCGTCAGACATTCTAATGGGGGGCAGGGAAAGATCTCTGTGGTGATTAATAGAGAGAAGTTTTGATTTTGAGGTGTTAACCAGCCAAATCCTGCCCCAGTTCACAACCGATTGGAGGTCCTTTTCGAAACGAATTGTGGAGAATTTGCTTTTATTTTATTTTATATCTCACTGAGAATCTTTCGTCATTTTTATGGTGTGCCTTGTTGTCACTTGATATCAAAGCTCCCCAATCTCTTTAAACTGAACCCACACATATATGCAGTAATAACTTTCTTTTTTCTCTATTTTAATTCTTTTCATGCCACATACACAAGAAGCATTGCATGACACTTGATGCCTTCAGGAGCCGCTTTTGTTCTCATAGGAATCGAAAACTTTGATCAAACTTTTTCAGCGATTGTCACTTTTGGTTAACGGATTGACATCTACCTTGTATGGATGCGTAGACTAACGTATCAAAAACATTAATTCCTTCAATTTTTTCAATACTCAACTAAACTATCTTCCGTCTTCCGTATCCCTTCAAGAAAAATGTTAAAGGCAAATTATTGTAACCTAGACAACGTTACTGAATAGAATAATCATACGAAAGTTGGTAATGAACGATAATACTTAGGACAAGAACAACGCATATAAGATTCGCCAGCGCCGCGTAGTAGTCAAGTGCTAAAAGTGTGTCAAGTGAATTCCACAATGCACCTACAACTGCAGGATATCTACCAACCGCTCCACGGGGCCAGATGTGGCACAAAGTCAAATGTGGAGTAAACGAGCCCGTATGCTCGACCAAACATTTCCCGTTGACCCCGTATAAAAGGGGTCGAGTAGCTGTTTTCAAAGACAAGACTCTGTCCTTCAACAAAACCTCGTCTCGGCATCCTCTCTGCACAGCTGGAGAGATTTACCCGACATACAGTATTTACTAGTGTATTTATGTGAATTGCGACATAGTCATTATCGTAGGTTGGCTACAACATAAATAATCCTAGGCAGTTTAGATTTGAAGTTAAACAAAGAGACAGAAAATTAGAGACATTAGGATATGCGAGAGCAACATGATGGCAAAAATGAAAATTATAATCTCATGGATACGCCAAAAGATTTACAGAATACAAACGAAATTAACCATATCAGTGGATAGAATTAACCACAATTCAGAAGAAGAGAAAGTGTAGTGTGTGCATATGAGACCAGAGACATATACATATGTTAACATATATATATATATATATATATATATATATATATATAGAGAGAGAGAGAGAGAGACAGAGACAGAGACAGAGAGAGAGATACAGAGAGAGAGATACAGAGAGAGAGAGAAAGAATTAAAGAGAAAATAAGATTCAAGATTTAGAGAAAAGAGATGAAATTAACTATATCGGTGGATAGAATTAATCAAGATTCAAAGGAAGAGAAAGTGTAGCTTGTGCATATGAGACCAGATAGATATACATAACATGTCAAAAGATATATATATATATATATATATATATATATATATATATATATATATATATATAATTATTTATATATTATATGCGCGGTACTTATTAGAAAGCGCTCAATATCAGAAATAGAGCTAACATATTTGGTTGGATTGATGTGAGTTTGTGACCCTGGGTTTCACGCTTTTGCGATCATCAGACAAACTGATTAATTTTTTTATGAACATACATCGATGTTTGCCTTAGTACGATGACATCATGACGACGTTTACCCCCCACTTCTATAATAACACCAATACACGCAATCTACATAAACCCAAAATTTAAAAAAAATTAATCCGTTTGTCTGACGATCGCAAAAGCGTGAAACCCAGGCTCACAAACTCACATCAATCCAACCAAATATATATATATATATATATATATATATATATATATATATATATATATATATAAAGAGAAAACGGAGAAATATCAGATGGAGATAAAGAGAAGTGAGAAGGGAAACTGTAATTCTTCTATCATTCCACCCTTTACAGCACCCGAGGATCAAAAGATGTCGGGTAGTCGATCACTGACCAAAATCAAACCAAGAAACAAGAGAAAATTGTAATCTAATTATCTCTACTCGACTGGTGTGCATCAGACAAGACGATTCGTCCTAATGATTCGCCATTCGAAAAGATAAGCGTAAGGACTCACCGTCCGGCGGGCAATAGTTTCCGCTACTGATAAACCCTGATATTTTTGATGTGTCATGAAGAAGGCGGAAACGGACGTCATTCACCCTCGCCCACATCTACCTAGCGTCACATCAATCATTTCCGGTCTATTTAAAGTTTGCTCAAGTCCACATGAGCAATTTGGTTTTGGCTAATACATGAATTTAAAGAATTTAAATACTGTCTATACTGCTATGATAGGGAGGGGAGTGATTGTTTTCTTTTGCATGCCGTAATTTCTGTTAAATATTTCAGTGTTGATGGCACACTCATATACTCATGGATATAGAGGTCTCTTAAAATTTCATGAGGAGTACGAGATAGATAGATAGATCCATCTATCTATATATATATATATATATATATATATATATATATATATATATATATATATATATATATATATATATAGATAGATAGATAGATAGATAGATAGATATTTCCTCGGCTATTTATAAATATGGATCAGTGGTGCATTGTGGGTAATCTATTCTGGCGGTTATTTTTGCGGGAGTGGTTTGTTTATTTATTTGTTTGGGTTAATTTATTTTATTTGTTTTTTATTCTCATTTTGTATTATTTATTCGTTTCGTTTTATTAACGTAGTGAAAAATTTGTGTGGGGATTTACTTAGATCTCTTGTTTAATAGTTAAAGCTATTTATTCGTCCAATGTTTAGATTGCTTGCCGTAGTCTATTCTGTTATTTTGGAAGGGTGGACAGTTTTTAATTTATTTATTTGGATGGATTATTTTTACTTGTTTTTGCTCATTTACGCTTATTTTTTATTAATTCTAACGGTTATTTTAGCGCATGCGATTTGTTAAATTGTTCATTTATTTATTTATTTGGATTAATTTTTATTTGTTTTTTTTATTTATTTTACTTATTTTTTAATTTGTATATTTTATATTAATTCTATTTGGTTTTCGAAAAAACAAAACATCACTACGTTACTCAAAAAAACATTACGTTACTCAAAAATAACGGACAGAATAGATTACCCACAATACACCACTGACCCATATACATAAATAGCCGAGCATTGACGGCCTGACGATTGCGTCCAGCATGAAACAGCCTGTCGCCTCTGGGCGTTGAATTCAATGTTCACTTTTATATTTATATTTTTATACGGTCTATCTCTGATATTGTTCACTTTAACCCATAAATATAGCACACCTTAAAACTATATATATATATATATATATATATATATATATATATATATATATATGTTATAATGCTTACGGAAAGCTCAAGTGCCCCTCAAGGTAAAAGGTAACAGAATAACCTGATTGGTACCGACATAAGCAAAAATAGTAGGTGAAGATTATGAGCATATGGAGACTTGGTAAAGAGGTACAAAGTAAAATTGTAGAATCTACGCTGGATCCAAAGTAGCAGATTTGTTGAAAAATCTAAGCATAACTTCTTCTTTACAAATGGAATACGAAAAGAATGACAATGATAATTGCCTGTGGATGAAGCATGACAGATCTTAGCTGTAAGATTTGAACTGATGATTTCAGAAGATTCCCCATGAGAAAAAGTGATATAATAGTGATAGGCTATGTAATCTTACATATTCATAAGTCTACTATTCATCCTTGCTTTGAATATTGCTGTCATATCTGGCATGGCAATCCTGATATATATTTAGAGATAATGATAAAATCCAAAGAACAATCTGCAATGCTAGTGGTCCTGACCTCGCATCTCGGCTTCAGTTACATCTCCACCGCTGTAACGTAGCTTCTGTGCGGCTTTTCTAGAAATTCTTTCATGAACCTTCCTCTATTTTACATTAGACCTTATGAATTTAAGCAGTACAACATTTCCAGCAAGGTCTCATCATTTTACAGTAACCGTAAGTTCTATGCAAACAGTTTATTCTATCGCACTTCTCGCGTGTGGAACTCTCTTCTGGTTTCTTGCTTCCCAGTCAACTTTGATCTTCAAAAAATTAAATACAATGTCAATCAATATCTTCTGTCTTAATTCTTGTTCTTTTATTGTCTTCTCTGCTTAATAGTGTTTTTTTTTTTTTAACCATATTCTCTAACACTCAGAAACTCTTGGCGGTTAAATAAAAATATCTGATGAAATAAGTTATACAGGGTGTCCATAAAGTTCGTGTGTACTTTAAGAAATTATAACTTTATTTGTATTTGCGATAGAAATAATTTGTAAAAAGGATTAGAAAGAAGTAAATCTATATATTTTTAGGTTTTATTGAAATGTCTTTAGGTTTCCACATGTCCTCCATCATTAGCAATACAAAAGGTAATACGATTTTCCAGTTCACGTAAAACATTTGCCAACTGATTTACAGTAATGCCTGAAATCGCATTAGTTATTTTAGCTATGCTTAAAATTAGGTACTTTATAACATTTTTTTACGGAATATTTCTATCGCAAATACAAATAATGTTATAATTTTTTTAAAGTGCACAGGGAAATTTATGGACACCCTGTGTATAACTTATGTCTTATGATATATAAACGGATTATATATTTAGAGAACATATATTGGTATGGATATATGGTTTGCCAGCAATTATTGGGCACAAATGTGTTCATATTTGAGGGCAAACAAAGTTTGTGTGTATTTATAGATTTAAATTGGAGATACTGGCTTATATGGATGTTGTTATTTAAACTTGTTGACATGTCTTCATAAAGATTTATTTCCTCTGACTTATTACAAGATATATCCACTGGATATAGCTACATAGTTAAGTTGGAATTACTTTTACAGTCTTAGTCGTTTTGGAAGCTATTCAAATAACTGGAGGCGGCTAGCAACTGACATACTTTGTCGCATTTCTATACACTTTCATGGTAATTGTTTTGATTAACTATTCTTGTGTGCTGTATAGGGATAAAGTGTCGTTGCCGACATTAGAATTTGAATACAGATCACCCATGAGCAAACAAAGATGATTCCATTTCTAATAATTAGACCACGTAATCGTAAAGGAAAAACATATATGGGAATGGGTGGCGTCTAAGTGATCGAGATTCTTTGTACTATCTACTATATTATTTTCCTATACTAATCACTTTACGAATTACTATTCAACGGTTACTATTCGAACAAGTATTACTAGTGTGAGTATTAGTCGAAGGAGTTACTACTGGTATCTGCGATTCCAAAGTTTCAACTTCAACGAGAATAACGAACGTGATAACGAGCATTCGTTGACATCACAAAAGTGACAACGACGAAAACGTCTGACAAAACTGTGGTTCCTAGAATTTACGGATTTAAGCACTGTAGGCACGGTGAAGTAACCGATAACGGCTCGAACTGAGGAATCGGAGTTCCGAGTTCGAATTCAAGTCGAATCCATTACATTCACTTAAGTGCTAATACCCTTGGTAAAGGTATGAATCATCTTCTTCCCCCTCTCAGCTATGGATAAGTAGCAGGACAGACAGGGTTCTATAGCCTTAGATGGCAACAGGTCTATCAGAAAACTACTGCGGGGAAAATATATGCCTCCTCAGTCATGTATCGAAAGATATATGCTCGTCTAAGCGTGTATCACGTATGGCACATAACTGACGAAATTGCCAGCAAGGTTTCACCATTTTGCAGTTGAAAAGACTAAATATAACCGTAAATTCTATGCTGACAGTTTCTTTTCTCGTATTTCCCGCTTGTGGAATATCCTTCTGGCTTCTTGCATTCTAGTCGAATTTGACCTTCATAATTTTAAATGCAGTCGTTGTCTTCTCTCTTCTTAATTCTTGTTATTTTTATTGTTCTTATTATTTTATCGTTTTTCTCACACTCGGTATCTTTTTGCATCTTAGTTGCTTTATTGCCTTCTTTGGGATGGAATGATTAAAGGGAAAATATGCAGCAAATACCAATATATTCAAATCTCATTCGATTCAACAGAACCATTCCTCAAAGCCCAGAAGCTACCATCATGCAGTCTGCAATAAATTTGGTCATCTGCATCTGGATTAGAAAGTTATATGGAGGCGTACAAGAGGGAGATTCCATAAAATGGTTTAGTTCACGATCGAGAAGACGTCGGCCATGTTTGCTAAAAGGCACGTAAATCAGTTACTGGTTCTCAGAGTCATTCCGGCACACTCGAATACGGGGAAGAGAATAACGGTGGCAGTGAATCTGGGAGAATAACTAAGCCGGCGATCATCTGAGAGGATAGAGAAATTAATACGTGTTTGAATATATTCCATAAATTAACAGAAAAAAAAAATACTACCGACCAAAATTAAGAGAAACTTTTAGGTATCTCGAGTGC
>OZ010589.1:93707861-93710361 GCA_963932145.1 Acanthosepion lycidas | reverse complement strand
AACGGTTTGATTAGCTTATCTAGAACCAAACCCATGCGCGTAAGGCAAGAAAATTGATGATGGTTTTTTACAAGATTCGGAAAGCATCTGACACAAGTTAGCAAAGTGAAGAATAAAAGGAGTGACTAAACAATGAACTGATATATGTCTATATCTCTGAGATGAAGTATCATTCTTGCATTATTTACATTATTCGGACTGTTATCATCATCTTCATAAACACATTCACAACGTCTCCATCGTTGTACTCTCCGGTCTTCTTTGGTTGGTTGGAATTTCGATTCGAACCCTTTATTTCGGGAATAAACAGGTTCTGTAAGCTTGGATGTGTGAATAGTCTGACAGATAATGGATCACAACTGTTAATCGGAGAGCCGAGTTCCAATTCCAGCGTGGTTCTTTATACCCACCTAAACGACATTGCGCTCTCCCCCAGCACTGTGTTAAGTTGTAACATTTGTATCACTAAAACCATTATTATTGTACGAAAAACTGTATTCAAAATATTTAAATTTCGGCATTAAATGTAACACAGAGGTGGATATGCCGGTAAAAAATATGGCCGGGCATTTGGCCGACAAACATTTGGACAACGGACATCTGGCCGACAGACATTTCACCGAAAATGTACAAGTAAAAATAATAACAAGCAATACATTAAGTATTTTTATTAGCAGTATTATAAGGTAGAATAAGACTAATAATTACCACAGAATTTCAAGTGATTCAATTACTAAATCTAAATTTAAAAGTTTTCTCATTTCAATATTTGTTTATTGAAATTAGTATTTTTTTTTAAATAGTTGAATGTATTTGGGTAAAAAGTAACACCTAATTATTTAAATCCGTATTTGACAGTAAGATAAATGCTAGTTCATCCCTTTAGGATAATGATCATTAAAACGAAATTGAAAGATCTTTCATATCGTAAAAGGTTTTTTGCTGTAGTAAAAGGTGTTTTTTCTCAAAATATTTATCTTCAGTAATATCTGAAGTAAAATATAATATATAGAGAATATTTTTAGATAAAAAAAAACTGTCGGAAAAAAAACGAAAAATTATAGACCAATACAGTGAATAAATATAAATGTATATAGCGCATTACGATAAAGAGTGTAACAGAGGTAAGTACGCCACTACATTTTTCGGCTAAATGTCCATTCGGTTAAATGTCCGTCGGTCAAATGTCCGTCGGTCAAATGTCCGTCGGTCAAATGTCCGTCGGTCAAATGTCCGTCGGTCAAATGTCCTAGTACTAAAAATATAAAATAAGAAAAAAAGCTTTTTCCACCTTGATCTGATTATCTTGATTTTTTACTAATGTCGGTAATTATAATTTATGCCGGAAACGTTGTGAGCGTTTAGGACAGAACCGGTGAAAAGTAGTCGTTCAATCTTGCTCTGGGATGACATAAGACTTGATACTTTATTAATCAGTCGATTAAACTGATACAGTTAAGCCGTGAGATTCGGTCTCGTGCCTCTATTAACGCGACATGTCCTCGATTAATGTACTCGAGTCTCTACTTGTGAATGGGCGCCAGAAGGTGTACATTAGTGCTGAACAGGTGAAACATAACTTCCGGTTGTTTGTTTGATGTTCGTCAAAATGAATTCGTTTCTAATGTGTGTATAAATAGAAATAGGTTTTAGTCACGGTATGCCGTTTTAAAAATAGTAATACAAAACGGTCATTTATTTTGTCAAAAAAAAAACAACACACACTTACACATACACGTAAACAAACACACAGGTGCGCACACATATATATGCTCAACTACATGCTCCACCTGCCAAACTTGGGAAACACATGTTGATCACCTCTTAATTTTATTATGTTCTCATTGGTCATTCCTAATGAAAGAGTCCACAATATATATACAAATATAGGACAAACACGCACACACACAAACACACACATACACATAAAAGCGCAAACATATATATGTATGTGTGTGTGCATGTATGTATATAGTACTATGTTTAAGGTGTAAATTGTACACTAATTGAACTAACAGTGAATCGAGAATAACATCCCACTGAGGAGCAGTGATGTAGCGAAACAATGCTGTCTGCGAATGACACACATACATACCCCCCCACAAACACACACACACATATATATATATATATATATATATATATATATATATATATATATATATATATTGTGTATATTTAGGCAGCAATTTTTCATTGATACATGGTTCATTAAATAATATAAACAAGTTTTATCTATTTATTTTAAGTAAGTTCCTTTCATATTGTCTGATAAGCTTAATAACATTATCATTGAAAGACGAAAGGAAATCACCATATTGATACATGTTTAAATCCTATCAAAGCTTTCGGCTTACATAAGCCATTATCAAAGATAACAATTACGTTTCAATATATCAACCAATACATGGACGAAACAATAATGATAGTCTGTTTTTGTTCATGAAAAACTTCAAAGCAACGACAAACTCATGTATACTACACTAAATCTAATATATCC
>OZ010589.1:93665361-93700361 GCA_963932145.1 Acanthosepion lycidas | reverse complement strand
CCTAATAGTAATTTTAATACCTCGTCTCAGAGATATAAAGGCCGAAACATTGCGAATAGGGCATTTAAGATGCGGATGACAGCCTTAATAGTAATGCTAATACCTCATCTCAGAGATATAGAGGCCGAAACATTGCAAATGGGGCATTTAAGATGAGGATGACAGCACTAATAGTAGTTTTAATACCTCATCTCAGAGACAGAGAGGCCGAAACATTGCGAATAGCACATTTAAGATGAGGATGACAGCCATAATAGTAATTATAATACCTCATCTCAGAGATATAGAGGCCGAAACATTGCGAATAGGGCCCTTAAGATGCGGATGACAGCCGTAATAGTAATTTTAATACCCCATCTCAGAGATATAGACATATATTCTTCTAAGTCATAAATTAAAAAGATATAATGACCGTAGATATAATCATCAGACATTTGTAATCGAAACTTAAATTTTTCAGTGATATAAAGAATTTGGATGGTGTTAGTGATGAGCAATGTGAAAGATTCCACTGGGACATTAAAGGTATAGAGGACCAACATGAAGAAATATAGGGCAGAAGTATGATGGTTGGATACAGTTGGAACTCAAATCAATTAATCATCCTCTGGAATCAAATTAGCAAAAGTCTTTAGTGTAGAAATAAATGCCTGTGACAGGTTTTTTTAGGTTCTCCACATTTCCTTCGTTTGCTGGAAAGGGGGTTTCTTCAGGGCGATCTGGTAGCTGAAATCTTCTGAGTTGCGTTTGCTCGACAGCTGCTGTGTGATCGTTGGTTGTCCAATCTAATTTGCTGTGGGTTGTCATAGTCATAGGCGTGGGGAAGTGAGGAGACAGTATGCCAACATCAATACAGGCGGCCTTGCTAAAATATATCTTATCGATGTTATTGCAGATGTACAATGCTTGCTTTGTCGACATTTCTCCAACACTAAATTGAATAGGCAACCATCCCTGGCTTATAAGGGTTGAGCCACCCACAGCACGAATAACTTTCTTTGATGGGATCAAGTTACTTTCCTTGAGACCCATGCTATGTAGGTGCTTGGGTCCTCCAAGGCAAATGGTGGCCCCACTATCTGGGAAGATTTTCAAACGAGTGCTTTGATTACCTGGAATATCTTCTGTAGAAGTCAAGTGACTTACCTGCCAACATGGCTGCCTCCTTCTATTTCCTTATAAAAGGCAAGCCAGCTGATTTTACCTTATTTTATAGGAGAGCACCTAATACACCAGTTGGGTTGGTCCATTTTGCTAGAATGGACCTTCCCAATGCATTTGCATGAGGGGTCTTTATTCAGCTATATATTTCTCCATAAATGACTCAAGTCAGTTTTGGCTTTGACTACATTTGCCTACTTGTGTACTAAACCTCTGGCAAACTAGCTAATATTCAACATTTAGCTATTGCTGTGATTAACTAATCACTTAATTTACCATATTTCGTTCGTATTTCAAAAGTTTAAGAGTGTTTATAACGCTTCAAACGAACTTTTCTTTTCTTCACTTTTATAACAACCTAACCTAAAAAGCGAAAGCTCACTAGCACTGTTTGGCAGTCTCTCTACGCGAAAGATCATTCTCATTTCAAAACCAGTGCAGGTGGGTTTCATCACTCACTTTGATGACAACCTTTCATGTCGCTAACGGCTTCAGCCTTTGTGAGAAGAGTAGATGTCGCCCTCTCTGACCAGCTTCTTCGTAACGGTCGGAAGAGGATCCCGGAGCCGACGACGGCTGTTATTTCCCGATGGGAATGAAAGGATTAAGTTTTTAAGTTGGTGTAATGGATAGCGACTCAAAATGAGACATTTAAGAGCAGAGTTCGAAATCCCATCGAGTGTATTGATTTCAGTTACGCATAAATACTCTTTGGATGGGTATGAATCCATCATTTTTGTCCCCCAATCTATCGATTAAATGGGAGGTCAGACAGGACTCACTAGTTGTGGTTGGTGACCAATCTGTGAGAAGAAAAACTCTGTGTTTAAAACCATAACACTTGTCCATAGTCCCCGGTCCTCAGCTATGCAAATAAAAATATTCAATAATGACCGTGTTTTATGTAGGATATAGTATTCTCGTGCAGAAATACTAAAGCTAATGGGAGGAATCGGATGTTATATTTTAGCAGCAGAATCAACCTGGAAATAGGACAAGAACAGTGCAGGTTCGTTAAAGACACCAAGAACAAGGAATGCTCAGAATGTTATCAGAAAGAGCGATACAAATGCAGAAGGACGTGTACCTATGTTTCATAGACTACGCAAAGCCCTTCGACAAAGTACGCCACAAGGATCTGAGGGAACAGCTCAGCAACCTCGATATAGTGATTTTCAAAGCGTAGCTTAGATGTGGCACAAGGCCGAAAGTACAAGGCACCCAGTGAGGATCGAACTCACTGCTCAGTCGTAATTGTTCAAGCGAGACAAGCCTGCTAACCATTACACCGCTTCGAGGTTCCCCTCAGCAACCTCGATATATTCGGGATAGATATCAGAATAATGAAGAGCCTATACTGTCAGCAAGCAGCATGCATGGGCATAGGGATCTAGTTCAGTAAATATACAAAAATAGAAAGGGGTGTAAGGCAAGGAAACGTCTTCTCACCCGAACTGTTCAACTTATACAGCGAGAAAATTCTGAGAGACTTGGAAACCCTACTGGGATTTAGTATTATTGGCGGCCGCAACCTTATGATAAACAGATGACACAGTACTGATAGCAGACATAGAAAAGAAATTACCTAGAGAAGGTACCAATGGAGAGTGCGAAGAAGGGACTAAGCATAAACTACAAGCAGACAGAGTGCTTGGCCATCAGTAAAAGGATGAGCCTGAAATGCGATTTGAAGGTCGGGAGCACTAGAATCAAGCAGATGAGGAATTTTAAATATCAGGGAAGCGTCTTGACAGAGGACGGTAGTTGGGACACTGAGACTGAGATCCGTAGAGGTATTGGGATGGCCAAGGACACATTCCAAAAGCTGTGCAGAGTACTGCGAGACAGGAGGACATATTTGATAACAAAGAAAAGAATACTGAACAGTTACATGACATCTGGCTTTCTTTACGGCAGCGAATTTTGGACAATTTTCTCAAAGAAGAAACTCGAGGCGACAGAGATGTGGTTCTACAGAAGAATGCTAAGTACACCATGAACCGTGCGTGTGAGCAACGATGAAGTCTTAGAGAGGTTACAAAAAGGAGGAAGCTTATTCTTAATATCAGGAAGAAGCAGCTGGGGTTTCTGGGATACATAATGAGGAAGGAGGGCCTGGAGAATCTGATACTCACGGATCGAATAGAGGGAAAGTGATTCAAGGGAAAACAACGCGTGATAAATCTGGCGGACATAAGCAAGTGCGTGACAGAACGTGGTCTGTGGGAGGAAGCAGAGGGAAGGAAATGTTGAGAGCTGCAAGGGATAGGAGGAGGTGGAGAGCCGTGATTGCCTATCTCCTGTAAGGACATGATGCATAAAAAGAAAGATCCCTTTAAATTGTTTAAAATTAGCTAAGTAATGTCATGAACAATTCCGAATTTACTTTCTTTTTCTTTTTGTAAGTCTGTGTAATATCTTACTAGGCTTCATGAGACGGGATGTTGCTTTTCTTTGTGAATGTTTGAAATAAAACCTTCTAAGGAGAATATATATCGCTGTCTTGCGATATGACCTTCGAGACAAATGGCTGGTCATTACCGTAAGGTAAGCAACTTTTAATTAAGCTGCTAGAATTATTCAGGCACAAAACCGCTTTTTTTGAACCAATGGGGTTCAAACAACATTAGAATATCGGTCTCCCAAATATCAAGACATCACATAACCTCTTAATTCCTATGTATTAGTCTCTGACAAAGACACAATACAGCCAATGATTGTCGAATCCACAAGGATCCCTACCGAATTCACCATAAATGACAGTATCGAAAGTCTGTTTTCTCATTTTATTCAAGCATCTAAAAGTCAATTTCTGCTATAATTTAACTGTTTTTTTTTCAATTTCAGAGACAATATAGACAGACAGATAGATAGATAGATAGATGGATAGATAGAGAACCAAGATCTATAGACAGATATATAATGAACAGATTGCGATACATAATGAACAGAATGCGATAGTTAGATCGATCGATCGATAAATACATTGATAATGATCACATTGAGATAAATAGATAGATAGATAACCAAGATCGTTAGACAGATATATAATTAAAAGATTGTGATATAATTAACAGAATGCGATATATATATATATATATATATATATATATAGATATATAGATATATAGATATATAGATAGATATATAGATATATAAATAGATATATAGATATATAGATAGATATATAGATATATAGATAGATAGATACATACATACATACATACATACATACATAACCTGCTAGCGAGAATATACATCACTGTCCTGTGACCAACGGCAAGCAAGTTTTAATTAAGCTGCTAGAATTATTCAGTTACAAAACCGCGTTTGTTGAACCAATGGAATTCAAACAACATTAGAACACTGGCCTCTCAAATATCAAGACATCACATAAACTCTTAATTCCTATGTATTAGTCTCTCACAAAAACGCAATACAGCGAATGATTGTTGAATCCACAAGACCTCACTACCGAATTCACCATCAAGCGAAGACAAGGATATTCTATTAAACTCAATCATCTTTGGGCCACGTTAGTGTGCATTTCACTCTCTGAACTTGTAAACACCTCTTTGAGACTAACTCTGAAACGATCAAGACACATTTGTGCACACGGAAGACTACTTTAGAAGTTGAATTAGTATACGGAACTGCTGGTTGCTGTGCATGTTTACAAGGTTGTATGCGGTTAGTACGTCCTGTTATTTCTTTCTTTCTTTGTTTTAATGTAAAACTTATGCTGGCGAAGTGTATAGACATTGTTTTCTGCTGTAATTATTTGAGTTTTTGTTACTTATCTTATTCTATCTATTTTTACTTTTGTAGAATTCGTGTGTCTTCTTTCGAATTTAGAATCAACGTAAAAAAAAATGAAGGGAAGCGAAACAAATAAAAAGAAGCTGGAATCCGTTCTAATTCCCGATGAATAAACTTTAGCAACAAATTCAATTACAGAAGCGTGAGTGGAGCATAATAAAATGCGGTCACGAATTAAATGACAATGTCGAAAGTCTGTTTTCCCATTTTATTCAAGCATCTAAAAGTCATTCTCTGCTATTATTTAACTGTTGTTGTTTTTTTCAATTTCAGAGACAATAGATAGATAGATAGATAGATAGATAGATAGATAGATAGAAAGAAACCAAGAGCGATAGACAGATATATAATGAACAAATTGCGATATATAATGAACAGAATAAGATAGATAGATAGATAGATAGATAGATAGATAGATAGAAAGAAACCAAGAGCGATAGACAGATATATAATGAACAAATTGCGATATATAATGAACAGAATAAGATAGATAGATAGATAGATAGATAGATAGATAATGATCACATTGACATAGATAGATAGATAGAAAGATAATGATCACATTGACATAGATAGATAGATAGATAGATAGATAGATAGATAGATAGATAGATAGATAGATAGATGGACAGCTAGAAATAGATAGATAGACGGACAGCTAGAAATAGATAGATAGATAGATAGATAGATAGATAGATAGATAGATAGAAAGACAGCTAGACATAGATAGATAGATAGATAGATAGATAGATGGAAAGACAGCTAGACATAGATAGATAGATAGATAGATAGATAGATAGATAGATAGATAGATAGATGGAAAGACAGCTAGACATAGATAGATAGATAGATGGAAAGACAGCTAGACATAGATAGATAGATGGAAAGACAGCTAGACATAGATAGATAGATAGATGGAAAGACAGCTAGACATAGATAGATAGATAGATGGAAAGACAGCTAGACATAGATAGATAGATAGATGGAAAGACAGCTAGACATAGATAGATAGATAGATAGATAGACAGCTAGACATAGATAGATTGATAGATAGATAGAAAGAAAGAAACTAAGAGCGATAGACCGATTCATAACGAACAAATTGCGATATATAATGAACAGAATGCGATAGATAGATAGATAGATAGATAGATAGATAATGAAAAGATTGCGATGTATAAAGAACAGAATGATATAGATAGATAGATAGATAGATAATGAAAAGATTGCGATGTATAAAGAACAGAATGAGATAGATAGATAGATAGATAGATAATGAAAAGATTGCGATGTATAAAGAACAGAATGAGATAGATAGATAGATAGATAGATAGATAGATAGATAGATAGATAATGATCACATTGAGATAGATAGATTGGCTGTCGTCTTACAAAGCGAGTATAACGATCACTGTCCAGTCCATCAGTTAAACGCCCCCTCCACAACACTGCATTCATTTGTTGTGTGAACAACATTCGCTCACAAAGCCAGCCATCGATCTACATTTCTCGTTACATATATGGCATGTCAAATCATCTCCGGGTGATGGAAGTTGACTTTGATCATCATCACTTCCAATGTGTCTTTATATTAGGTTAGTGCAAAAATAATGACGTAATAATGTCGTTTTTTGACGTTAAAAATACGTCAAAAAACGAAATTATTACGTCATTATTTTTGCACCAACCTAATATATACCTTATCAGGCTCCAACTTGACTTTGCACACTAGTGGAGGTCAGGCATTCAAAGCATGCCATTATGAAATTATCATATGCAATAGAATGTTTTTGTTGATGTTATTTCTATTACTGAAAAGACCTGCCCTGGACAGACATATCCGATTGCATTGAGCACATGGCCAAGTTGGCACCTCAAGGCAATTCAGGAATCCCTTCGGTAATCCAGTTTTGCATATTTTTGTGATGCCTCATGGAAGATTTTGACACAATCAGCAATGCCAGCTCTCCAAGAAACCCGGTCTTCAGCTAGAGTCTCCCAATTATCCAGACTAAAATTGCACTTGTATAGTGACTCTTTAAGGCAATCTTTGTAACGACGTTTTGGCTTGTGCTGCGGTGTTTTTCCCCATTTCCAATTCTCTATACATTAAATGTTTTGGCATTTTGTCATCTGCCATATGAATAACATAGCATGTCCATCGCAATCTGCATTTATGTATAATTGCTTCTGCAGAGAGCAGATTGGCCCTTGTTAGAACAACAGTACCAGGGGTGTGAGACATCCAGAGGATTTCAAGCCTAGACTGAAGGCATCGTTAATGAAAACCTTCCAGTATCTTCAAATGTCTGCGATAAATTAGCCATTTAGATAGATAGATAGATAGATAGATAGATAGATAGATAATGAATACATTGAGATATTTTATAGATAGAATGAGATAACTAGATGTATAGATAGAGACTGGCAAAGACAGACAGGTAGATAGATAGATTATGAATATAATGACATAGATAGCTAGATATTTAGATAGAGACTGAACAAAGATACATAAGTAGATAATGAACAGAATGAGATAGATAGATAGATAGATAGATAGATAGATAGATAGATAGATAGATAGATAGATAGATATTCAACAACGTTTATTTTCCGTAAAGATCGTATATAGCGTCTTAGAATATATAGCATCTAAGAATTTTGCTTACTGTAAATAGTTAATTTTAAATCCATTAGCTTCAGTTTACGCTGTTATGTATTTTCAAATAGAAATTATATTGGTTGGAATCTATATTTTCAGTGAAATCGATGACATCAGCCATTTTGACACATCCATGAACAAAAGTTAATTCTCGCTTTTAAAAATCTTGTAAAAATATATCTTCTTGAAACGTTATCTGAGGAAACTTAGCAAATATAAACTTAACTGAATTCGATTTGAAACAGATAATACTTATAGCCTAAAATGCTGTCTGGAATCATTTTTTTACTACGCTGTCGTGTGTTTCTGTCGCAGTGATTAATTTATCGACAGCCTAACGTGTTGACAATTTAACAATGGTAATACAAAATTGCAATAGACGATAAATTTTATATGAGGGATTTTTTCCGTAAAGAGGGGGACAACTCTTACAACACGTGACTTTATAAGGATAATGTCAAATATGAAAAAGCATACTTAAAAGAATTGGACGATTAAACACAAAAAATATCTGAATTATTTCTTAAAATATCCGTGTACATCAGATTGTAATAAGCTTCACGATATGTGATTAGTAAACATAGTTTTACTCAATAACAATATTTTCTAAAAGTTACACCATTGAAACCGGATTTAACAGATTTAAAACTTGATAAATTATTCAATCTAAAATTGTAAAACTGAAAACAAATCATGTAAAAATTCATTTTCATCGAAGTTTTTTTTTTTTTTAGACAATGTTGTGTTTAATATATATTATTCATAAAAGGAGTTAAAAGCTTCTCTAATTAAATAATTTTTGATTTTTATTGCGTTTTATTTTTTGGTTCAGAACAGATTTTAGGAAAGATGGTCTCCGATTTTGTACAAACAATTCGCTAATTTAAATTCTTCAAATAGAATAGTAAAATTAATAAGAATATTAACAGGAATATAAGAATACAAATAGTAATGAGTCACAAGAATAATAATAAGAATAGGAAGAGTAATAATTATGAAGAATAGTAATAAGAATAAGAATAGAAATAAGCAATAAGAATAAAAAGAGTAGTAATTATGAAGAATAGTAATAAGAATATGAATAAGTAATAAGAATATAAACAAAAATAAATATTGTAATAAACAATAAGAATATTAATAATGATGAAGGATATTAATAAGAATAAGACTAGTGATAATAAGAATATGAACAAAAATAAGAATAGTAATAATAAGAATATTCATAAGGATAAGAAGAGTCAAAATTATGAAGAATAGTAATAAGAATAGTAATAAGTAATGAGAATATGATCAGAAATAAGACTAAGAATAGTAATGAGCAAGAAGAATAGTAATAATATTAAAAAGAGTAAAAATTATGAAAAATGGTAATAAGAATAGGAATAAGTGTAAAAACATTAATAATTATGGAGAATAGTAATATAAATAAGAATAGCAATAAGTAATAATAGGAATATGAAATCAAAAGAATACAAAATAATAGTAATTAATAAGAATCGTAATAAAAATGAGAATATTAATGAATAATAAGAATATTAATACGAATATGAATTAGAAGAATAATAAGTAATAACAATAGTAATAAGAATTGTAATAAGAATAATAACAGTAATAATGTTGATAATTAATAAGACTAGTAATAAGAATGACAAATAAGAATAATATTCGTAATAAGTAAATAGTATAGAATGTGAATAAAAAGGGTAATAATTATGAAGAGTAGTAATAATCCCAGTAATACAAATGAGAATAATATGTCTAACAATTCTTACAGTATAGTAATAATTAATCATAAGAATAATAAGAATATCAATAAAAATAGGAACATAAACAAGAATAAGAAACATAATAAGTAATATTAATACTAAGAAGAAGAATTACAGTAATAAATAATATGATTAGTATCAAGAATTGTAATCAAGATAGGGTATTCGCATATAAATACGAATAATTGACGTTTAACATTTCATAGAGAATATTTCACACAGTTATGTATTTTAATTTTTTTTTTTAAGTTAAAAACATTAGGTTGTGAAATATTTTGACATTTTTCGGAGGTTTGAAGGCACTTTATTCATACTTACTGTTCAAAACACGATTGTTAGAATAATAAGTAGACCAGCCATAAATCCGTTGGGTTCCTTTTCAAATCATTTCAGCATACAAAATGATGTGTCTACATAAGTGTATTTAGGAAATAGACAACTAATGGTGTATTCGCTACTTTACATTATTTTTTAATGGAATTCAGCGGTTTGATAATTTAATGTCTAACAGACTTATAGCAATTTTAGCGTTTTATATATTATAATTTTCAAAGGTGAAGATCACCCCCGCCAAAATAAGGCAAACAGCAGTCGTCTGCTTGCGGAAATTTATATTTCTTGATAACGAAATAATGGATGCTTCCTTTTTGTGCACTTAGTTTCATTTTTCTAAGTACTTTTTTTTTCAAAATAATAATTGTATTTTTATTATACATAATTCTTTCTTCCTCACATTTATATCAAGAAACGTAACGGCAGCAAACCAGCGTGCATCTATTTAATTAGTTACCATCAAATTACCTGACACAATTTTCCAGATGACGTTTTAGCACGAATCACCCACATCAACTATCAAGCAGTTGCCAAACATCCAAGATATGTGTTTATAAAAAATCTAATGTATTATAGTGAATTGTATAAATATATATTGTGTTATATATTAGGACCTTAAATAAGAGTTCGCTGATTTTTCATGAAAAGTGTTTTTTATTTATAAAAATTAGTAAGAAAGATGTCACTGAAAGTAATGTCCAACCCTAGCTACTATTTCCAACTTCTTTCTGGCAGCATTTGAATCCCACGTCGGAAAAACGACACATCTTTTGGGTCTAACCACGAGTCAGCCGATTTTTGGTATCTTCATAAGAATGAAAGTTCTGCTCAGCCAGGCCATGTGCCATCGTTCGGAACAAGTGATAATTGTAAGGAGCAAGGTCTGGTGAATACGGCGGGTGGGATAGAGCTTCCTATTTAAGTGTTTCCAAGTGGATTTCTCCCGTTTTGGCCACATGTGGCCTATCGCTGTCATGTTGCAAAATCACTTTGTCGTGTCACTGTTCGTATATAGGTCGTTTTTTTATGCTCGACGCAGATGCATCAATTGTAGTCGATAGCGATCTCCCGGGATGGTTTCGGTTGGTTTGAGCAGCTCATAATAAACTACACCGAGCTGATCCCACCAGATGCTTAGCAGAACCTTCTAACCATGGATATTCGGCATTGCTGCCGATGCTGATGCACAACCGGGCTTACCCCACGGTCTTTACAGTTATCATAGTGTATCCACTTTTCATCGCCGGTCACGATACGGCGCAAATTTAAAAAAATTACCTTTTCTACCGTTGAAGCAGCTATTCACATGTGACAATACGTCGACGTTTCTCAGCTTCAATTCGTACGGCACCCAATTCCCTTACTTTTGAATTAATCTTAATGTTTTCAAACGTTTCGAAAATGCTGTGTGCTCAAATACTAAGTATTCTGCAAGTTCAGCTAGCGCCTGACATTAGCCTTCATGAAGTGATGCCTCCACTTCTTCATCTTCACATTTTTTGTGTGCCATAGCGTTTTTTATCTTCAGACTCAAAATCATTATTTTTGAAGCGTCTAAACCAATCTCTGCAAGTTCTTTCCGACAGAGCATGGTCGCCGTAAATCTCAACAAGAATTCTGTGCACGTCACCAGCTGATTTTTTTTATTTTTTTATTTTTTTGAGTAGAGCAGTAAAATTCCCCCGCAAATGCACTTCTTTGTCACGAAATTCAACATGTTTAACGCTATGAAAAACAAAGTTGTTTACACTTCGGAGAAATGACATATACTGAACATCAAGTTTGCTTATAGTACTTACGTACAGATGCGTTACCACCCAAAACTGAACGCACGCAGTTCTGGGAAGGCCATCTGTTACAAAACAGCGAGAACTAATTAAAGTTACTAATATATTTAAACTTACTTAATATAATGTACTATGAATGTTTATTATATTTTACACGCATAATATTTGGAATGCAACATGCAAGTGTTTGTTTATATAAGCGGATTGATATGGGAATGTATTGAATTTCCTATTAAAATGCCGTAAATACAGAAAAATGCCCTTAGCCCACGAACCTCTTTAATGTAATTGCCCTGCACTCGGCTAGGTTCAAGGTACAGTATTCTTCTAAACTGGTTAATGTATTATGTATCGTTTAAGCTGTATCTCGAAAATAAACATACACATAAGCATGATTATAGTTTTTCGGTTACGGAGATAGGACCTGTAACTATTTTATGGGACTACACAATACATACAGACAGAAAAATCAAAGCTAATCGCCCAGACTAGACATCGTTATTAGAGACCGCAAACAAAAGAAACATCTCCTTATTGATATGGCATTCCTTGTAAACATCATTGTATATTTGAAGATCTTCAAAAAACTATCAAAATAATAATCGAAATCTCAAAAATGTGGCACATTGCAACCACAACAATCTCTTTTGTATTTGGAGCCGTCGGATTGATTGGAAGAGATTGCAGCAGGCTTATTGAAGGGATTCCCGGAAGCCAATGCTTTAAAGAAATACAAAAATTCGTTCTCACGAATACAGCCTACACTTAAGAAAGAGCTTTATCTATGTAAATACGTGTGTGGGTGTGTTTTTCTTTATGAGTTTTTTTTTTTTCAATTGCTCAGTCGAATGAGTACATAACATAAATCAAAGGAAACGATGATACTACTACTACTATTACTACTGCTACTACTACTACTACTAATAATAATAATAATAGAATTGATTCTTCAGACTTGGTTAGCAGCTCCCACAGGAGAAGGATATTATGAATAAAAATAAGCAACTCAAGGTCTTAATCGTGCTGCCCAGTGAATTGGTTTTGCATTATCAAATCTTGAATAATACCTGGTGCTACTCTCAGTAAAAGTCGTATCCATTGTGCCGGACAACGATGGATGAACTCTCTTGTTCCCGTGCATCTTTGTAGGACCATTATGCAGATGCGTCAAAAAAGGTTTCAAACAGAAGACTATGTCTTAGTCTATCATCACCATAGGTAAACAAAGATCACACTAAAGACAATTACCAAATAGGGACATTAAGGGTTTTAGAACTAAGCAAATCAGCAAATGATAGACATATATAATCAAACAAATTTACTACAGAGATGTTGAATTAATAGACATTAAATAAAAAAATTGCGTGCGATATCAAACAAAACAGGAAATAGACGAACAACAGCTGGAGACGGAAGTTAGACGTGAGAAAAGCATTATGTCTGATGTAAGCTTCGACAGCATATCGAATGAAGTTAAGAATTAGATGTAAATATAACAGAAAAGGAAAATGAAACAATTGAATTTTAAGAAAAATGTACACATCGTATCATAATTATGAAAGGAGAGATAATTTAAGCAAGTGAAAGTAGCCTAAATTGGTATGTCTGCAAGAGAGCATATTTTGAACATCGGAAATAAATATAAGTTTAAACATATAATTTATGTCGTAAATTTCGCTTTAATATATATATCTACATTTATATATATATATATATATATATATATATATATATAAGAGAGAGAGAGAGAGAAAATGGATTAAATCCAACATATTTTTAATTTATCTGTTTAAACGTTATGTAGATATTCTGTACTTATTTATTTATTAAAGAGCATATTTATTTATTTACATCTAGCTGAGGACGCACATTTTCCTAACAAGATTTCTCGAAAATATTCAAATCGGCAGATGTAAATAAATACAGTGTGTATTAAATAAAAAACAACAGGACATCTGCTCCAATATGAGTATGCATTTATAAAACAACATTGAAACAAATGAATTGTTATATATATATATATATATATATATATATATATATATATATATATACCTACGTTCAAAGTTTCGTTGTAATATTGATTACGCTCCTTTAATAATTTTAACGTTTATCATTATTTAACGAGTTTCCCGGCGTTCTTCTTTTAAAAGTTAAGCTTGTATTTTTTTTTCAATTTCTTTTTTATATTACCACTCTATGTACACCCTATTTTCTTTTTTGTCACCCCAGTATTATATTTAGTTTAACATCCCTCCATTGAGACTCAGTGTATATATATATATATATATATATATATATATATAAAGTAATAATTCGTCCCTGATGAGTTGCTAGAACAACGAAACTTCTTAACTCTCTCTAAATGCATTGATCAGTTTTTTTACACCTCAAATTAAATTGAGTAAATATTTATTTGCTTACCTGTGTATGCAGGCTAACGCATGTATATACGTTTGATAATATCAAGTTATTTGATTTACCCACCTCAGTACATATATATATATATATATATATATATATATATATATGTATGTATTATGAAATGAACAAAGTTCGTCAATTATTTTAAGACATATTTATGTTTATACATTCGTTTTGTAGATACAAATATTAAAGTAAATGCTCTGTTCATAATAAACAATATTAAACTACAGTTACCGACCTGAATGTCTGAGAAATTTTCATAGAAAATATTCGTCCTCTGACAGGAATCGAATCTGTATCCTATACAGAACCATAATATAGCCTGACGTGACTTTAACCGATTAGGCCACAGAGGAGCGTTCGGTTTGCAAGGTCGGTGTTACTGTCCGTAAACTACTATCTTCCCTGATCCTCTCACGTACATTCATATCTGTTCAAAGCGTATCCAAATGTAAACAAATGATGTCACACATTATGAAATGGACAAAGTCCGACAATTATTTTAAGACATTTTTATGCTTGTACATTCTTTTTATAGATACAAATATTTAAGTAAATTCACTCTTTATAATAAACAGTATTAACAACATTTATCGGCCTGAATGTCCGAGAAATTTTCATAGAAAATATGCGTCCTCCGACAGGAATCGAACTTGTATCCTATACGGAACTGTCATATAGCCTGACGTGCTTTTACCGATTTCGTCACGGAGGAGCGTTCAGGTTAGCAAGGTCGATTTTACTGTTTTTAAACTAAAATTTTTCATGATTTCTCACGTACATTCATACCTGATCAATGCGTATCTAAATGTAAATAAAATGACGTCACACATTATGAAATGGACAAAGTCCGACTATTATTTTAAGACTTTTTTTAGGTTTATACATTCATTTTTATTGATACAAAGGAAATCCTCTGTTTATAATAAACAGCATTAACAACATTTACTGGCCTAAATACATACATACATATATATATATATATATATATATATATATATATATATATATATATATATATATATATATATATATATGTATGTGTGTGTGTGTGTGTGTGTGTGCAATGCAACAAGACCTAATTTCGCTGAAATAAATCAATTGATATATGCAGCTGCAAATGCTCTTCAGTTAATGTATAGAATAATGCAGTAAAAGCGGAAACGTAGGTTGATAATTAATAAATAAAGATGAAAGTTAAACATCGAGAGAATTAATATGTATTTCATTTTATAAGAATGATGAACTATCATCTTGTAGAGTACGAAAAGACAAGAGAAAATGTCAATTGCAGTCTAAAGACCAAATAACCCAAATGAAAGATGAACTAAAAAAAATACAATAAAAATAAAACATGCTAAAGCACGGCGTCTCGGTAGGCGCGACAAACGCGAAAGTTTCTATAGACAAAACAAACTATTTGAAACAGATGCAAAGAAACATTAGAAACAAATAGGAAGCCAAAGAATTACGATAGACAAAACACGACTGGAAAGACATATAAAGATATTGTGGAATAACATATGGGGAAATAACAAATGTCTTTAGGAGAATGTGAAATGATTAAATGTCTGGAGACAAAATACGGAAACCTTCCAATAAATGAAATAAAACACAAGTTAATCAAGTCTCAGAAATTTACCAAAAAAATCCAAACTTCTAGCCTGACAATTTCTCTGCTACACATGCCATGATAGCAAATAATTAAACGAAATAATGCTGGAGTCCACAACATCATAAAAATGGTTCACCCAAGGTGTCACATACTTGCTACCAAAAAGTAATGACTTAGAAAACCCTAAAAAACTATCGACTTATCACTTGTTTGCCAACATCTTAAATATACAAGAAACAAAGAATTATACAAAATCTGGTATAACACTATACGAGGCCCCCCAAAAAGCATGGTAACAAAGCTAAAGTACCTAGAGGAAAGCCGCTTGACACATATTGACCTTGAATTTTGTCGTGCATGGTTAGTAAGCTTCACTCGCTAGATCAGTTACGACTGAGAAGTGATTTCGATCTTCACAAGGTTGTCCATACATTCGGCCTTGTGACACATCTAAACTATGCTTAGGAAATCACGTACAGTTTTGGATGCTGTGTAATGGTTAGCAAACTTGTCACGTTAGAACGATTACGACTGTACAGTGAGTTTGATCTTCACTGTGTGGTTAATACTGTTGGACTTTTGCCACATCTAAGCTACGCTTAGAAAATCATTTTGGACACCTCGACGTGACCTAATTGTTAGCAAGCTTGTCACGCTAGAACAATTACGACTGTATATTGAGGTCTATCTTCACTTGTTGCTTCGTACATTTGGTGTTGCGCCACATCGAAGCTACGCTTAGAAAATCATTGTGGCATAATGGTTAGCAAGCTTGTCTCACCACATCAGTTACGACTGAAAAGTGATTTCAATTCTCATTAGGTTCCCCATAATTTCGGCCTTGTGTCACATCTAAGCTATGCTTTGAAAATCACGGAGCGTTTTTAGCATATCAGCATAGTGTAATGTTTAGCAAGCTTGTCTCGCTAGATCAGTTACGACTGAAATATGAGTTCGATCGTCACTAGGTTTATCATACTTTCGGTCTTGTACAACATATAAGCTATGATTAGAAGATCGCCGAGTGTTTTGTGCACCTCGGTGTGGTGTAATGCTTAGTAAGCTTGTTTCGCTAGATCAGTTCGAATTAAAAGTGAGTTAGATCTTTATTAAGTGCCCCATATTTTCGGCCTTGTGCCACATCTAATCTATACTTAGAAAATAATTTTGTACACCTCGGCTCGGGGAAATTTTTAGCAAGCTTGTCTTGCTAGATCAGTTCGACTTAAAAGTGAGTTCGATCCTTTCTAGGTGCCCCATACTTTCGGCCATGTCCCACATTTAAGCTACGCTTAGAAAATAACCATAATTTAAACGAACTCAAGGCAATTAATGCAAAAATAAGGCCCAAAACCTAAGGCAGATGTTGAGCGCCTTTATTTGCCAAATAGCAGTGGTTGGATGGACATGAATCAACTTGAATTGTCTTACATCATTTCGAAAATTGGGATCAAAATGGGGCATGGAAAAGGTACAAACTTTATTCTGTATGAAAAGAAGTCAATAAATATGTAAGAGAAATCTGGTTTAAACTAGAAAATAGTGGTGATGTAGCTACAACTGATACAAAATAACGAGAAAACTTGAAACAAGTATCGAAAAAGCTAGTCCAGAAGCAAGGAAAAACGATATGGAACCAAAGGTTTCTATATAGCCAGCTCGTTCCCCGAAGCAAAATGCCGATTTAGATTAATTCACAATCCACTAGTGGCCAAGGAGTTATGGCTGAGACTGAAGTCTTTGTTTTTGCTGCACATGACAAGTGTCTGCTTACGCACAACTACCAAACTAATATGTTGCATAAGAGTATGGACCTAAAATGTGTGCATTGACACTATTGGTTACCTATCTCACACCGAGTGAATCTAAAAACCATCATGACATTCAGTATCTGCATTGGAAGATCTGTCATCACTACGGGATATAACCAGCTGCAAACTTGTATGAACATCATCTGGGATCTGTAGTTGAGGGAACGGATGCTACCATCATATTGGACTTCCTTTTTATCAACACAGTTCGCACAATACAAGCAAATCGCCCAGACATTATTATCAAAAAGAGGAAATAAAATTTGAACACAGACATGAGCGTATAAAGTGTTACGAATATATCTGCGAAGAAAGAAAGAAACAAAGAAACAAAGAAAGAAACAAAAAAAAGAAAAGAAAAGAAAAGAAAAGAAAAAATAAAAAAATTGAAAGGAAAATGGAGAAAAAGAGAAACACTGGCTTACATATTCTGGTCAGAAAGAAAGAAAGTATACGAAAGATCGTTGACGAGGAGAAAGAAAGAAAGAAAGAAAGAAAGAAAGAAAGAAAGAAAGAAAGAAAGAAAGAAAAATGGACATATATTTTTTTTAAATAGAAATAAAGAAAGAAAATGGAGATATGAAAAAAGAATATGCACAGAAAGAAAGAAGGAAAGTGTTCATAAAAATAAAAAAACAGAAAGAAAGAATCAAAGAAACCAAAGGGCATATGAAAAATGGACAAAAAAAGAAAAAGACAACGGTATATGTAAAAATAAATGGAAAGAAAGAAAGAAAGAAAGAAAGAAAGAAAGAAAGAAAGAAAGAAAGAAAGGAGCATTTGAAAATATAAAATCAACAGAAAGAAATAAAGAAAAATTGAAAGAAAAATGGACATATAAGTATAAAAAAGGACAGAAAGAGATAAAGAAAGAAAAAAAGAAAGAAAGAAAGAAAGAGAGAGATAAAGAAAGAAAGAAAGCTGCGAAGGATTTTGAAAAACTAAGCCAATACAAATAACAGGACGAAGAAATAGGAAAAAATGTGGCACTAAATCTGTTCGTATTGCGGTTGGAGCTTCGTGTCTAATGAAGAAAGGAATTAAGAACGACTCAACAAAAACCATAAGGCACCATCCCTCCAAGAAATGCCCGCCAAAATAGTTCTAAGAAGCATAATACGTATTCTACGAAGAGCTTTGTCAATTTATGTGTCGGTTTATAGTTCATAAGTGGAAACAACAACGAAAAATTACATTCTTATAATATTTTGCCACTGGTTAAGACCTGGTATATGATTATAAAACAAATGAAGGTTATTTAAAAATAATGACTAGTAATAATAACAAACATTTCGTGGTTTTCCTATTCGTATTTCCTGAGGAATCTTAATTCTTAATTATTTTCTGATGATTCTTAATTCAGCGATTGAATATACGATAAAATGCCCATGGAAATTACAATATTTCCTCGTTTAATATTTGAGCGTAAAACCTTTAACAAGATACTGAATAACAATTATAAATATCTAAAGGAGTTCATTATCTAAAGGGGGTACAAAGGAAAAGTGTAAAAGGTACAAAGGAAAAGAATAAGGGACTGCAAATGAAAATATTAAAGTGTACACATGAAAAGAGTAAAGGGGTACAAAGGAAAAGAGTAAAGGCGAACAAATGAAAAGATTAAGGCATAGAAAAGAAATGTTTATGAGGTATAAATGAAAAGAGAAACAGGGTACAAATGAAAAGTTAAGCGGGTACAAATAAAAAAACTTTAAAGGGGTAAAAAGGAAAAGAGTAAGGTGCGCAAAAGAAAAGTGCAAAGGGGTAAAAAAGAAAAGAGTAAAGGGTTACAAATGAAAAGAGTAAAGGGGTACAAATGAAAAGAGTAAAGGGGTACAAATGAAAAGATTAATGCATAGAAAAGAAAGGTTTATGAGGTATAAATAATAAGAGTAAGAGGGTACAAATGAAAAGTTAAGCGGGTACGAATAAAAACAACTTTAAAGGGGTAAAAAGGAAAAGAGTAAAGGGGTACAAATGAAAAGAGTAAAGGGGTACAAATGAAAAGAGTAAAGGGGTACAAATGAAAAGATTAAAGCATAGAAAAGAAAGGTTTATCAGGTATAAATGAAAAAAAAAGATGGTGCAAATTAAAAATTAAGCGGGTACAAATAAAAAAAAACTTTAAAGGGGTAAAAAGGAAAAGAGTAAGGTGCACAAAAGAAAAGTGCAAAGGGGTACAAAAAAAAGAGTAAAGGGGTACAAATGAAAAGATTAAGGCATAAAAAAGAAAGGTTTATGAGGTATAAATGAAAAAAGTAAGAGGGTACAAATGAAAAGTTAAGCGGGTACAAATAAAAAAAACTTTAAAGGGGTAAAAAGTAAAAGAGTAAGGTGCGCAAAAGAAAAGTGCAAAGGGGTACAAAAGAAAAGAGTAAAGAGTTACAAATGAAAAGAGTAAAGGGTTACAAATGAAAAGAGTAAAGGGGTACAAATGAAAAGATTAATGCATAGAAAAGAAAGGTTTATGAGGTATAAATAATAAGAGTAAGAGGGTACAAATGAAAAGTTAAGCGGGTACAAATAAAAACAACTTTAAAGGGGTAAAAAAGAAAAGAGTAAAGGGGAACAAAAGAAAATAGTAAAGGGGTACAAATGAAAAGAGTAAAGGGGTACAAATGAAAAGAGTAAAGGGGTACAAATGAAAAGAGTAAAGGGGTACAAATGAAAAGAGTAAAGGGGTACAAATGAAAAGATTAAAGCATAGAAAAGAAAGGTTTATCAGGTATAAATGAAAAAAAAAGATTGTGCAAATTAAAAATTAAGCGGGTACAAATAAAAAAAAACTTTAAAGGGGTAAAAAGGAAAAGAGTAAGGTGCACAAAAGAAAAGTGCAAAGGGGTACAAAAAAAAGAGTAAAGGGGTACAAATGAAAAGATTAAGGCATAAAAAAGAAAGGTTTATGAGGTATAAATGAAAAAAGTAAGAGGGTACAAATGAAAAGTTAAGCGGGTACAAATAAAAAAAAACTTTAAAGGGGTAAAAAGTAAAAGAGTAAGGTGCGCAAAAGAAAAGTGCAAAGGGGTACAAAAGAAAAGAGTAAAGGGGTACAAATGAAAAGAGTAAAGGGGTACAAATGAAAAGAGTAAAGGGGTACAAATGAAAAGATTAATGCATAGAAAAGAAAGGTTTATGAGGTATAAATAATAAGAGTAAGAGGGTACAAATGAAAAGTTAAGCGGGTACGAATAAAAACAACTTTAAAGGGGTAAAAAGGAAAAGAGTAAAGGGGTACAAATGAAAAGAGTAAAGGGGTACAAATGAAAAGAGTAAAGGGGTACAAATGAAAAGATTAAAGCATAGAAAAGAAAGGTTTATCAGGTATAAATGAAAAAAAAAGATGGTGCAAATTAAAAATTAAGCGGGTACAAATAAAAAAAAACTTTAAAGGGGTAAAAAGGAAAAGAGTAAGGTGCACAAAAGAAAAGTGCAAAGGGGTACAAAAAAAAGAGTAAAGGGGTACAAATGAAAAGATTAAGGCATAAAAAAGAAAGGTTTATGAGGTATAAATGAAAAAAGTAAGAGGGTACAAATGAAAAGTTAAGCGGGTACAAATAAAAAAAAACTTTAAAGGGGTAAAAAGTAAAAGAGTAAGGTGCGCAAAAGAAAAGTGCAAAGGGGTACAAAAGAAAAGAGTAAAGAGTTACAAATGAAAAGAGTAAAGGGTTACAAATGAAAAGAGTAAAGGGGTACAAATGAAAAGATTAATGCATAGAAAAGAAAGGTTTATGAGGTATAAATAATAAGAGTAAGAGGGTACAAATGAAAAGTTAAGCGGGTACAAATAAAAACAACTTTAAAGGGGTAAAAAAGAAAAGAGTAAAGGGGAACAAAAGAAAATAGTAAAGGGGTACAAATGAAAAGAGTAAAGGGGTACAAATGAAAAGAGTAAAGGGGTACAAATGAAAAGAGTAAAGGGGTACAAATGAAAAGATTAAAGCATAGAAAAGAAAGGTTTATCAGGTATAAATGAAAAAAAAAGATTGTGCAAATTAAAAATTAAGCGGGTACAAATAAAAAAAAACTTTAAAGGGGTAAAAAGGAAAAGAGTAAGGTGCACAAAAGAAAAGTGCAAAGGGGTACAAAAAAAAGAGTAAAGGGGTACAAATGAAAAGATTAAGGCATAAAAAAGAAAGGTTTATGAGGTATAAATGAAAAAAGTAAGAGGGTACAAATGAAAAGTTAAGCGGGTACAAATAAAAAAAAACTTTAAAGGGGTAAAAAGTAAAAGAGTAAGGTGCGCAAAAGAAAAGTGCAAAGGGGTACAAAAGAAAAGAGTAAAGGGGTACAAATGAAAAGAGTAAAGGGGTACAAATGAAAAGAGTAAAGGGGTACAAATGAAAAGATTAAAGCATAGAAAAGAAAGGTTTATCAGGTATAAATGAAAAAAAAAGATCGTGCAAATTAAAAATTAAGCGGGTACAAATAAAAAAAACTTTAAAGGGGTAAAAAGGAAAAGAGTAGGGTGCACAAAAGAAAAGTGCAAAGTGGTACAAAAGAAAAGAGTAAAGGGTTACAAATGAAAAGAGTAAAGGGGTACAAATGAAAAGATTAATGCATAGAAAAGAAAGGTTTTTGAGGTATAAATAATAAGAGTAAGAGGGTACAAATGAAAAGTTAAGCGGGTACAAATAAAAACAACTTTAAAGAGGTAAAAAGGAAAAGAGTAAAGGGGAACAAAAGAAAATAGTAAAGGGGTACAAATGAAAAGAGTAAAGGGGTACAAATGAAAAGATTAAGGCATAGAAAAGAAAGGTTTATGATGTATAAATGAAAAAAAAGATGGTGCAAATTAAAAATTAAGCGGGTACAAATAAAAAAAAACTTTAAAGGGGTAAAAAGGATAAGAGTAAGGTGCACAAAAGAAAAGTGCAAAGGGGTACAAAAGAAAAGAGTAAAGGGGTACAAATGAAAAGATTAAGGCATAAAAAAGAAAGGTTTATGAGGTATAAATGAAAAAAGTAAGAGGGTACAAATGAAAAGTTAAGCGGGTACAAATAAAAAAAAACTTTAAAGGGGTAAAAAGGAAAAGAGTAATGTGCGCAAAAGAAAAGTGCAAAGGGATACAAAAGAAAAGAATAGAGTGGTACAAATGAAAAGAGTAAAAGGGTACAAATGAAAAGATTAAGGCATAGAAAAGAAAGGTTTATGAGGTATAAATGAAAAGAGTAAGAGGCTACAAATTAAAAATTAAGCGGGTACAAATAAAAAAAAACTTTAAAGGGGTAAAAAGGAAAAGAGTAAGGGGTACAAAGGAAAAGTGCAAAGGGGTACAAAAGAAAAGAGTAAAGGGGTACAAATGAAAAGAGTAAAGGGGTACAAATGAAAAGAGTAAAGGGGTACAAATGAAAAGATTAAAGCATAGAAAAGAAAGGTTTATCAGGTATAAATGAAAAAAAAAGATGGTGCAAATTAAAAATTAAGCGGGTACAAATAAAAAAAAACTTTAAAGGGGTAAAAAGGAAAAGAGTAAGGTGCACAAAAGAAAAGTGCAAAGGGGTACAAAAAAAAGAGTAAAGGGGTACAAATGAAAAGATTAAGGCATAAAAAAGAAAGGTTTATGAGGTATAAATGAAAAAAGTAAGAGGGTACAAATGAAAAGTTAAGCGGGTACAAATAAAAAAAAACTTTAAAGGGGTAAAAAGTAAAAGAGTAAGGTGCGCAAAAGAAAAGTGCAAAGGGGTACAAAAGAAAAGAGTAAAGAGTTACAAATGAAAAGAGTAAAGGGTTACAAATGAAAAGAGTAAAGGGGTACAAATGAAAAGATTAATGCATAGAAAAGAAAGGTTTATGAGGTATAAATAATAAGAGTAAGAGGGTACAAATGAAAAGTTAAGCGGGTACAAATAAAAACAACTTTAAAGGGGTAAAAAAGAAAAGAGTAAAGGGGAACAAAAGAAAATAGTAAAGGGGTACAAATGAAAAGAGTAAAGGGGTACAAATGAAAAGAGTAAAGGGGTACAAATGAAAACAGTAAAGGGGTACAAATGAAAAGATTAAAGCATAGAAAAGAAAGGTTTATCAGGTATAAATGAAAAAAAAAGATTGTGCAAATTAAAAATTAAGCGGGTACAAATAAAAAAAAACTTTAAAGGGGTAAAAAGGAAAAGAGTAAGGTGCACAAAAGAAAAGTGCAAAGGGGTACAAAAAAAAGAGTAAAGGGGTACAAATGAAAAGATTAAGGCATAAAAAAGAAAGGTTTATGAGGTATAAATGAAAAAAGTAAGAGGGTACAAATGAAAAGTTAAGCGGGTACAAATAAAAAAAAACTTTAAAGGGGTAAAAAGTAAAAGAGTAAGGTGCGCAAAAGAAAAGTGCAAAGGGGTACAAAAGAAAAGCGTAAAGGGGTACAAATGAAAAGAGTAAAGGGGTACAAATGAAAAGAGTAAAGGGGTACAAATGAAAAGATTAATGCATAGAAAAGAAAGGTTTTTGAGGTATAAATAATAAGAGTAAGAGGGTACAAATGAAAAATCAAGCGGGTACAAATAAAAAACTTTAAAGGGGTAAAAAGGAAAAGAGTAAGGGGTACAAAAGAAAAGTGTAAAGGGGTACAAATGAAAAGAGTAAAGGGGTACAAATGAAAAGATTAAGGCATAGAAAAGAAAGGTTTATGATGTATAAATGAAAAAAAAGATGGTGCAAATTAAAAATTAAGCGGGTACAAATAAAAAAAAACTTTAAAGGGGTAAAAAGGAAAAGAGTAAGGTTCACAAAAGAAAAGTGCAAAGGGGTACAAAAGAAAAGAGTAAAGGGGTACAAATGAAAAGATTAAGGCATAAAAAAGAAAGGTTTATGAGGTATAAATGAAAAAAGTAAGAGGGTACAAATGAAAAGTTAAGCGGGTACAAATAAAAAAAAACTTTAAAGGGGTAAAAAGGAAAAGAGTAATGTGCGCAAAAGAAAAGTGCAAAGGGATACAAAAGAAAAGAATAGAGTGGTACAAATGAAAAGAGTAAAAGGGTACAAATGAAAAGAGTAAAGGGGTACAAATGAAAAGATTAATGCATAGAAAAGAAAGGTTTATGAGGTATAAATAATAAGAGTAAGAGGGTACAAATGAAAAGTTAAGCGGGTACAAATAAAAACAACTTTAAAGGGGTAAAAAAGAAAAGAGTAAAGGGGAACAAAAGAAAATAGTAAAGGGGTACAAATGAAAAGAGTAAAGGGGTACAAATGAAAAGAGTAAAGGGGTACAAATGAAAAGAGTAAAGGGGTACAAATGAAAAGATTAAAGCATAGAAAAGAAAGGTTTATCAGGTATAAATGAAAAAAAAAGATTGTGCAAATTAAAAATTAAGCGGGTACAAATAAAAAAAAACTTTAAAGGGGTAAAAAGGAAAAGAGTAAGGTGCACAAAAGAAAAGTGCAAAGGGGTACAAAAAAAAGAGTAAAGGGGTACAAATGAAAAGATTAAGGCATAAAAAAGAAAGGTTTATGAGGTATAAATGAAAAAAGTAAGAGGGTACAAATGAAAAGTTAAGCGGGTACAAATAAAAAAAAACTTTAAAGGGGTAAAAAGTAAAAGAGTAAGGTGCGCAAAAGAAAAGTGCAAAGGGGTACAAAAGAAAAGAGTAAAGGGGTACAAATGAAAAGAGTAAAGGGGTACAAATGAAAAGAGTAAAGGGGTACAAATGAAAAGATTAAAGCATAGAAAAGAAAGGTTTATCAGGTATAAATGAAAAAAAAAGATCGTGCAAATTAAAAATTAAGCGGGTACAAATAAAAAAAAACTTTAAAGGGGTAAAAAGGAAAAGAGTAGGGTGCACAAAAGAAAAGTGCAAAGTGGTACAAAAGAAAAGAGTAAAGGGTTACAAATGAAAAGAGTAAAGGGGTACAAATGAAAAGATTAATGCATAGAAAAGAAAGGTTTTTGAGGTATAAATAATAAGAGTAAGAGGGTACAAATGAAAAATCAAGCGGGTACAAATAAAAAACTTTAAAGGGGTAAAAAGGAAAAGAGTAAGGGGTACAAAAGAAAAGTGTAAAGGGGTACAAATGAAAAGAGTAAAGGGGTACAAATGAAAAGATTAAGGCATAGAAAAGAAAGGTTTATGATGTATAAATGAAAAAAAAGATGGTGCAAATTAAAAATTAAGCGGGTACAAATAAAAAAAAACTTTAAAGGGGTAAAAAGGAAAAGAGTAAGGTTCACAAAAGAAAAGTGCAAAGGGGTACAAAAGAAAAGAGTAAAGGGGTACAAATGAAAAGATTAAGGCATAAAAAAGAAAGGTTTATGAGGTATAAATGAAAAAAGTAAGAGGGTACAAATGAAAAGTTAAGCGGGTACAAATAAAAAAAAACTTTAAAGGGGTAAAAAGGAAAAGAGTAATGTGCGCAAAAGAAAAGTGCAAAGGGATACAAAAGAAAAGAATAGAGTGGTACAAATGAAAAGAGTAAAAGGGTACAAATGAAAAGAGTAAAGGGGTACAAATGAAAAGATTAATGCATAGAAAAGAAAGGTTTATGAGGTATAAATAATAAGAGTAAGAGGGTACAAATGAAAAGTTAAGCGGGTACAAATAAAAACAACTTTAAAGGGGTAAAAAAGAAAAGAGTAAAGGGGAACAAAAGAAAATAGTAAAGGGGTACAAATGAAAAGAGTAAAGGGGTACAAATGAAAAGAGTAAAGGGGTACAAATGAAAAGAGTAAAGGGGTACAAATGAAAAGATTAAAGCATAGAAAAGAAAGGTTTATCAGGTATAAATGAAAAAAAAAGATTGTGCAAATTAAAAATTAAGCGGGTACAAATAAAAAAAAACTTTAAAGGGGTAAAAAGGAAAAGAGTAAGGTGCACAAAAGAAAAGTGCAAAGGGGTACAAAAAAAAGAGTAAAGGGGTACAAATGAAAAGATTAAGGCATAAAAAAGAAAGGTTTATGAGGTATAAATGAAAAAAGTAAGAGGGTACAAATGAAAAGTTAAGCGGGTACAAATAAAAAAAAACTTTAAAGGGGTAAAAAGTAAAAGAGTAAGGTGCGCAAAAGAAAAGTGCAAAGGGGTACAAAAGAAAAGAGTAAAGGGGTACAAATGAAAAGAGTAAAGGGGTACAAATGAAAAGAGTAAAGGGGTACAAATGAAAAGATTAAAGCATAGAAAAGAAAGGTTTATCAGGTATAAATGAAAAAAAAAGATCGTGCAAATTAAAAATTAAGCGGGTACAAATAAAAAAAAACTTTAAAGGGGTAAAAAGGAAAAGAGTAGGGTGCACAAAAGAAAAGTGCAAAGTGGTACAAAAGAAAAGAGTAAAGGGTTACAAATGAAAAGAGTAAAGGGGTACAAATGAAAAGATTAATGCATAGAAAAGAAAGGTTTTTGAGGTATAAATAATAAGAGTAAGAGGGTACAAATGAAAAGTTAAGCGGGTACAAATAAAAACAACTTTAAAGGGGTAAAAAGGAAAAGAGTAAAGGGGAACAAAAGAAAATAGTAAAGGGGTACAAATGAAAAGAGTAAAGGGGTACAAATGAAAAGATTGATGCATAGAAAAGAAAGGTTTATGAGGTATAAATAATAAGAGTAAGAGGGTACAAATGAAAAATCAAGCGGGTACAAATAAAAAACTTTAAAGGGGTAAAAAGGAAAAGAGTAAGGGGTACAAAAGAAAAGTGTAAAGGGGTACAAATGAAAAGAGTAAAGGGGTACAAATGAAAAGATTAAGGCATAGAAAAGAAAGGTTTATGATGTATAAATGAAAAAAAAGATGGTGCAAATTAAAAATTAAGCGGGTACAAATAAAAAAAAACTTTAAAGGGGTAAAAATGAAAAGAGTAAGGTGCACAAAAGAAAAGTGCAAAGGGGTACAAAAGAAAAGAGTAAAGGTGTACAAATGAAAAGATTAAGGCATAAAAAAGAAAGGTTTATGAGGTATAAATGAAAAAAGTAAGAGGGTACAAATGAAAAGTTAAGCGGGTACAAATAAAAAAAAACTTTAAAGGGGTAAAAAGGAAAAGAGTAATGTGCGCAAAAGAAAAGTGCAAAGGGATACAAAAGAAAAGAATAGAGTGGTACAAATGAAAAGAGTAAAAGGGTACAAATGAAAAGATTAAGGCATAGAAAAGAAAGGTTTATGAGGTATAAATGAAAAGAGTAAGAGGCTACAAATTAAAAATTAAGCGGGTACAAATAAAAAAAAACTTTAAAGGGGTAAAAAGGAAAAGAGTAAGGGGTACAAAGGAAAAGTGCAAAGGGGTACAAAAGAAAAGAGTAAAGGGGTTCAATTGAAAAGAATAAGGGGGTACAAATTGAAAGAGGTGAAATTGACAAGGATTTCAATTTCACTAGCGAACATGAGTGTTATCGCTTCCCCTATCTTCACTTTCCTTCCTTCTTATTATGAGATCTTTTTTTCTTTCATTTTTATTTTAATAATAATAAGAAAAGTAATAATAATGGCGATGATAACGGTGATATATATAATAATAAGTGCTAGAAATACTGTCGAAAATTTTATGTTTTTTTTGTTCGAGCTTTCTGATGAAATTTAATTCTTAAATTAATGACTGAATAGGCTCCTTGAAAGTTCCATGATTCGTAAAAATGTTCCTGTTGCATCGGCATATATTTGTACTTTTTTCTCTTGCCTGAGTCCATGCTTCAAATCTAAAAATTTACCATTCGTCCTTACATTGAATTCTGCTGCTATATATGGTCTGGTGCCCCCGCTGTTCATCTTGAGGCCCTCGACAAAATCCAGAGACGCATACGCAATGTGATAGGTCCTGACCTGGCATCTCATCTACAGTCATTTTCTCATAGAAGTGCTGTGGCCTCCGTCTGTCTAGTCTACGAAATATTTTCATGGCAACTGCTCTGACGAGCTACTTTCACTGGTACCCCAGCTGCATGAATTTAGGCGCGCTTCTAGGTTGGTATCTCGGTTCCACACTTTCACTGTCGAAACGGTAAAATGTAGCTGTCTCTTATACTCCAACAGCTTCTTCGTTCCAACTATCCGAAAATGGAACTCCCTTCCTCTTAATTGCCTCCCTGATAGCTATAATCTTCAAATAATCAAATATAATGTCAATCGACATCTTCTGATGCCTTGATCCTGATCCCCGTCCTTCTCTTTATCCTTTCCTCAAACACCTCTCTTTACTCTTGCTCTCACTATCTGTAACCCCTTGGATGCTAGCTGCAATACCACCTTGCTTGGGGCGAAATGCTTAAGATATCTTTCCTCTTTCACTTTAATCTGATTATTAAAGTAGCCATTCCTCTATATTATTCTATCTCTGTCCTATAATGATTATTCCATTTAATCTATGAAATTTGTACGTAAATGGAACAATCATTATGGGACAGAGATGGAAACTCCCTTCCTCCTACTTGCTTCTCTGGTAGCTATAATCTTCAAATATTCAAATGTAATGTCAATCTACATCTTCTTATGCCTTGATCTCCAACATTCTCTTTATTCTTTCCTCAAACACCCCTCTTTACTCTTGCTCTCACACTCTGTAACCCCTTGTATGCTAGTCGCACTACAGATTTGTTTGGGGTGAAATGCTTAAAAAAACATATTGTAATAAAATCATAAATACGAATGCGGCTCATAATTTAAAGAAGTAAGAGGGTACAAATGAGATTTGAAATTGTCAAAGTTTTCCATTGCACATAAATAGACTTTAAATATATGAGTCTTTTGAGCTTCCTTTTCTTTCGTTGTTTCTTCCTTTTCTCTTTCTTTAATTTTCTTTCTTTCTTTAATAACAAACAATTTTCTTTTCTTCTGTCTTGTTGGCAGCGCATATTCTTGCAATCAAACCGGAACGGTTTATAATTTATCTGAGGTAATCAGAAAAAGTAACATGCGATCTAATTAACGTGAATATAATGGAAGGGTTTGGAGTATGTGGCTCAATGCAAATTACAATATATGCGACATCTGAAGAACTTTTAAGGCTGCCTAAACTTCGGAAGAACTAAGTTTAGAATGATTCCTGAATAATACGAAGACCTATTAAGACACAGGAGTAATAAGATGTGGAAGATAATTGAAATTCCTGTCTATATCTCTGAGATGAAGTATTATGATTACTTGCATTATTTACATTATTCGGACGGTTACCCTAATCTCAATTGCCATATTCACAACGTTTCGTCCTTGTACGCTGGAATTTCGAACTGAAGCCTTTAATTTCGTCTACCGGGGTAGATTTTTCTAGTTCCACGTGCTATGCCTCTTCATGATATCTCATTTATTTCCCTTTATCTCAACTCTCCAAGTTTTGGTTTGCCACTACCGTGGCTTGATATTGAACTCACAGCTCTTTGAGTCTAGTCACTTGATAAATACCAAACCACAACAGTGGTGAACCAAAACTTGGAGCTCTCCTGTTTGTGTGGAAAGGTGCAGAGTAATATTGCAAGACATAGGGTCTTCCAGAAACCATCTATTTGAAACCGGGAAGCACTACGTCATCAAGGCATTTATATAGGCCTCCATGTTGAGTCTGAGGTCCTCGCCAACAAATTCTGCAGCTCATTTCTCATCAGAACGATCAGAGCGAGATTTTCATGCTGCCGTTCCTTCGTAAGCACCATTTGATTCATCAGACTCTTTCATAAACATCTGTATAGTCCTCATATAGACGCACAAATCCTCTGAATTGTTCATATTGGAACTTCCGGTGCTAATGTCAAGCAGTATAGTTAGCGGTTGCTCTTTTTCTTACAGAGACTACCCGACTGACCCTGCTGTACTGTATAGTCGACAAAATCAAAATAAAAAATGCGCATGCGCGAAATTAAAAATATAACAGGCGACAATTTATCCATCGCTCCCTGTATAGTAATAATCAACGGAGACTGTCCTTGCTATTGGCAGAAGACAATAAAGACTATTAAAATTGGTCTGTGGCCTCATGCAAGATTAAAGTAATTCTGTTAAATAACAAAGCTTATTTGTTAGATGATATATGCAAAGAATTCCCATAGACACTGGTGTTCTTTGTTTCAGCCAAGTTAATATCAGAATTTGAACGCTGGTTTTGAAGGCAAGCATGAACACATCGTGATCCCGTAGCATAACCAGAATAAAGTTTCCGAAAATTTGCCATGCACTCTAAAATATTGGTAAATGTCACGAAAGATAATCTGAGACTAACTTGCATTTTTCCTAACCAAGAATTGAATTGTTTATATTCACCTTTAAGGAAATATTTCGAAATAAGGAATTTCTAAAGAAGGAATCATCTCTATAATAAAGACGCTGTCCCCAAATCGTCAGCATTCCACAATGAAGCAGATGCTCAAAATAATTTTAGTCATGAATTAATTTTCTTTTTACCCAAGATAAAAAAAGTTCAACGGATTCATAATCCTGAATATGGAACTAAATAAAATCAAGTAGAGAGCCGCAAATGTTTCAGTGGAAAAAAAGTCTTCCAGCAATAAACCTATTTTTTTTATTATAGAGAAGCAAGAAATTTATACTAAAAGGAATCGCAGACATCGAACTAAATACGATTCTATATTCAGCCAAACAAAAAACCAATACTGCTAATATTTTATGCACTCCAGGTGGTTTAAGATATTAACATAGCATAAAGTGGTAATACCAAAAAATCGAGTAATATTATTAGTTTGTTGGTAAAAATAATGTCCGATTTTAGAATCCAATGTTATTCTGAATTTATGTAATTAAACAATGTTTATGTCAGCCCAAATAGGAAAGCTGAACACATACGTTTCTGCCCAAAAGGTTATTTATAGATGTGATATTAGGTTGGTGCAAAAATAATGACGTACTAATGTCGTTTTTTGACGTTAAAAATACGTCAAAAAACAACATTATTACGTCATTATTTTTGCACCAACCTAATATAAAACTCTAGGGATTTGGACTAAAAAATAATTGCAGTTTTTGTATCTCCTTTCCAAAGGGACGCTTTGAGTTAAAAACAAGACGTAAGTTTCTTGGGAAAAAAGTGTTAGTCAGTGGGCGAGAGGTCAGAGAAATAAGGAGAATTGGACCTCGACGATTAACCAATACCGATCGCATTTTGCTTAACTGAATGTATTAGGTTGGTGCAAAAATAATGTCGGTTTGTGACGTATTTTTAACGTCAAAAACCGACATTATTTTTGCACTGACCTAATATATTCTGTCCAGTTGCTGGCAGTAATCTTCAGTAATGTCCTGGTTAGATTCCAGAAACCTTTATTTGATAACGCTAATGGCTGATCACCAGACTGTCACCATAATCTGTTAATGCAATTTCAGTTTTGGAAATTGTTTGTTTCCCTCGTCGTGATCAAACCATTAAGCAGATCGTTTAAAATTTGTTTCTCATATTTTCTTTTTGTGAGCCATGTCCTTTCCCTTACAGCTCCCTTTCCTCTGCTTTCACCCCCAGATCACGTTCTGTCACCCATTTGCTTAAGTCCGCCAGGTATGCCACGCGTTGTTCTCCATGCTTCCTTCCTCATTATGTGTCCCAGAAACTTCAGCTGCCTCTTCCTAATATTAAGTATAAGCCTCCTTCTTGTTTGCAACCATCTCACATGCTTAGTCGATGATATCCTTAGCATCCTTCTGTAGAACCACACATCGGTCGCCTCGAGTCTCTTCTTCATCTTTGAGGAAATCGTCCAACCTTCGTTGCTGTAAAGAAAGACAGATGTCGCGTAAGAGTTCAGTATTCTTTTATTTGTTACCAAAGATATCCTTCTGTCTCGCAGTACTCTGCCCAGCTTTTGGAATGTGTCCTTGGCCATCCCAATACGCCTACGGATGTCGGTGTCGCACTTACCGTCCTCGGTCAAGACGCTTCCCAGATATTTAAACTACCGCGTCTGCTTGATTCTAGCGTTCCTGACATTCAAGTTACTATTTGATAAAAAAAATGAATCATTCGAATTTCGCAGATGCAGTATCCAACGAACTTCAAAACATCCTTGACTTCCACTGAGTTCTTGTGTAACCCATTTATAAGAGATTATTCTCTATGCCAATTTTCATTTTTTTTTTCAATACTGCTGAAATGGCGGCACCCATTATCTTAAACATTTCTCTGGCATTTTGACGTTTTTTTCTTCTGCTAGTGTTTTCATATATTGAATGCCGATTGCAGATAAACTTTTTATAACCCCTTGATCTTCAATATTCGTATTCCCACTGAGGTAATTCACATACCTGCGTTGTATTGTTCGATCACAAATGGATCCATCACGTGTTAATATTGGCAGCAATTTAAGAATCATTAAGACAAAACTTGAACTCATGCCAAAAATTACAGGTATCTCTTTTTTTTTTCGTATTCAAGATGAGGTGTACATAATATTTTAAATTAACTCCTGGTAAAGATTGATAAAAATTAACAAACAGGACACTTTAAACATTACGAATTTGCAATTTGTTTTCTGTAATTACTTTAATAATAGTAAAAATAAAAATTAGAACAAAATTAAAAGTATTCTTCGAAAATCGGACATTATTTTCCGAACAAATTGAAAAAAGTTAAACGTTCCTTTGCATTAAACATGCAAGTGAAGATCTGTGTACTTTATAAACTGACATTCAAAACCCTATCTTCTAACAAGTAGCGTGTATATCTACTAGCAGTACAGCCCGGCGTTGCCCGGGCATGTAACAGTAAGAGATAGATCAAGTATCGACCATCATAAAGACTGAAAAATAAAATTGACAAAGATTATTTTTTAAGGTTGACGGACACGCAATTTTTTTTTTGTTTTTTTTTACGAATTGGTCAAACCCAAACTCAAATAAAAACATTATTTTCAATCGTTATGAGTCTACCGATTGAATAGAATTTTATTATAGACAATTGTCTTGTAAACGGAATTTTTAAAGCATTCTGAATGTAAAAATAAAGAACAAAGTGTTCAAGACAATAAGAAACACTACCTGCCAAAAAAAAGTGAAGTTTTGTTGAAATCGGTTGAAAAATGTAGGAAATCCGAGCCCATATATAGACGAACACATACACACACAAACAACCTGGGTTTTATAATAAGTATAATTCGATATGAGTTGTCCCCCTTTCATTCTCGTGATGCTTCTTAATCGTGTTTTCAAATTGATTTCGTGCAAAAACAATTGTGTTTTTTTTTCCAATTTTTGGCGCTGTTAGAACCAAAGCAAGGTAATTTTACGTAGTCCTGTGAAGTTTTGTTGAAATCGGTTGAAAAATGTAGGAAATCCGATCCAATATATAAACGTACACACACACACACACACACACAAAATCTGCGTTTTATAAGAAGTAAGATTCGGCAAAGTGGCAAAATTCTAATGCCGTGTGAAACTGGACAGTGATAACACCTTTTGCCTACCTTATGTATCATATAAATTAGAGTGGTTTACTTAAGTTCTCGCTTCACACAATCTTTTCTTGGTCATCTTTTTGCCTATGCTAGTATGAAGAATTTCTTGATGAGATAAACTTGAGGAATATTCTTACGGATTCAATTTTTCATTTTTTGCCATTTTTCAGTGTGGTCATCTGAACAGATTTCTTTCACTATGTTATACATTGATTCTAATATACTCGTTTCGGACTATTTTGATGATCGATCATTGGTCTCTTTATCCGTAAACTATGTGGTCTTTCCCAGGTCTCTTCATCTAATATCAATGAGCACGTCTAGAGGATGAAGATTCTATTTTTACACACCCTGAAATTAGAACCAAAACATAGAGTGAGTGAGAATTTTCAATAATTAGTGAACGTCGCAACCAGGACATTGTGTTTAATTAGATTCTTCAGAGATGGCATTAGATATAATCTTCTCCCCCGCATTGGACACACACACACACACACATATATATATATATATATATACATTATTATTTATATATTATATGCACGGTACTTATTTGAAAGCCCTCATTATCAGAGATACAGCAAACATATTTAATTGGATTGATGTGAGCTTGTGAACATGGTTTCACGCTTTTGCGATCGTCAGACAGGCGCAATCGTCAGGCCAACTATATATATATATATATATATATATATATATATATATATATATATATATATATAATGAACAATTAAGAAAAGGCCTTAAAATTTCCATATCGCTTGTTATAATTTATTTCCTGAATATTGTTATATTCATCTTATCAAACCGAATATTTTTTCTTGAACATATTCGCTCGGAAGAGATGAATATAATAATATTCAAGAAATCAATTATAACCGAGATGGATTTTAAATGTCTTTTCTTAATGTATCTTTATGAATTGCTCTGTAACTTGCATTGACCTCTCATTGGAGTAAAGGAAAGAAAATACTATTTAAAAATACGAGTATCCACTAAAAATAATGTTTCAAGTGATAAAAATGTGCTCAGCATAGTTACTATATATACCACAAGTAGGCTCTGTAGATTTTGATCAAACACAAATGCGCCTGAGCTAGTGTCTGCAATAGTAGACCTAGTAGATATTTATCCTCGAATACGTGTGTCCGCCTATTCACATATATGTGTGCAAGCTTTTAATATCAACGCGTTTTACCTTCGTGTGTTCGGTAGGCATCTTCAGATCAGAATGAGAATCAAAATTTATGATCGCTAGACAGACGTCTTCCGGTAGGAATGAACGAATAAAACTGTTTTTTGTACTGTATTAAAGCCGTTAATTTCC
>OZ010589.1:93657861-93660361 GCA_963932145.1 Acanthosepion lycidas | reverse complement strand
ATACATATATATATAGATAGATAGATATCTACATACATATATATATAGATAGATAGATAGATATCTACATACATATATATATAGATAGATAGATAGATATCTACATACATATATATATAGATAGATAGATACATATCTACATACATATATATATAGATAGATAGATACATATCTACATATATATATATATATATATATAGATAGATAGATAGATATCTACATATATATATATATATATATATAGATAGATAGATATCTACATATATATATATAGATAGATAGATATCTACATATATATATAGATAGATTGATATCTACATATATATATAGATAGATAGATATCTACACATATATATATAGATAGATAGATATCTACATATATATATAGATAGATAGATATCTACATATATATATAGATAGATAGATATCTACACATATATATATAGATAGATAGATATCTACATATATATAGATAGATAGATATCTACATATATATATATAGATATATAGATATCTACATATATATATATAGATAGATATCTACATATATATAGATAGATAGATAGATATCTACATATATATAGATAGATAGATAGATAGATAGATAGATATCTACATATATATAGATAGATAGATAGATAGATATCTACATATAGATAGATAGATAGATAGATATCTACATATAGATAGATAGATAGATAGATATCTACATATATAGATATAGATAGATAGATATCTACATATATAGATATAGATAGATAGATAGATATCTACATATATATAGATAGATAGATAGATAGATATCTACATATATATAGATAGATAGATAGATAGATATCTACATATATATAGATAGATAGATATCTACATATATATATGTAGATAGATAGATAGATATCTACATATATATAGATAGATAGATATCTACATATATATATGTAGATAGATAGATAGATATCTACATATATATATATAGATAGATAGATATCTACATATATATATATAGATAGATAGATATCTACATATATATATATAGATAGATATCTACATATATATATATATAGATAGATAGATATCTACATATATATATAGATAGATAGATAGATATCTACATATATATATATATAGATAGATAGATAGATAGATATCTACATATATATATATATAGATAGATAGATAGATATCTACATATATATATATAGATAGATAGATAGATATCTACATATATATATATAGATAGATAGATAGATATCTACATATATATATATATAGATAGATAGATATCTACATATATATAGATAGATAGATAGATAGATATCTACATATATATAGATAGATAGATAGATAGATATCTACATATATATAGATAGATAGATAGATAGATATCTACATATATATAGATAGATAGATAGATATCTACATATATATAGATAGATAGATAGATAGATATCTACATATATATAGATAGATAGATAGATAGATATCTACATATATATAGATAGATAGATAGATAGATATCTACATATATATAGATAGATAGATAGATAGATATCTACATATATATAGATAGATAGATAGATAGATATCTACATATATATATATAGATAGATAGATATCTACATATATATATAGATAGATAGATATCTACATATATATATATATAGATAGATAGATAGATATCTACATATATATATATATAGATAGATAGATAGATATCTACATATATATATATATATAGATAGATAGATAGATATCTACATATATATATATATAGATAGATAGATAGATATCTACATATATATATATATAGATAGATAGATAGATATCTACATATATATATATATAGATAGATAGATAGATATCTACATATATATATATATAGATAGATAGATAGATATCTACATATATATATATATAGATAGATAGATAGATATCTACATATATATATATATAGATAGATAGATAGATATCTACATATATATATATATATAGATAGATAGATAGATATCTACATATATATATATATATAGATAGATAGATATCTACATATATATATATATATAGATAGATAGATAGATATCTACATATATATATATAGATAGATAGATAGATATCTACATATATATATATATAGATAGATAGATAGATATCTACATATATATATATATATAGATAGATAGATAGATATCTACATATATATATATAGATAGATAGATATCTACATATATATATATAGATAGATAGATATCTACATATATATATATAGATAGATAGATATCTACATATATATATATAGATAGATAGATATCTACATATATATATATAGATAGATAGATAGATATCTACATATATATATATAGATAGATAGATAGATATCTACATATATATATATAGATAGATAGATAGATATCTACATATATATATATAGATAGATAGATAGATAGATATCTACATATATATATATATAGATAGATAGATAGATATCTACATATATATATAT
>OZ010589.1:93637861-93652861 GCA_963932145.1 Acanthosepion lycidas | reverse complement strand
TAGGACAAAAGAAAAGAATGCATAAATTAATTAATTAACTTAAATAAATGCATGGCGGGATAGGTTTTAGAAAAAAATAACAAAAAAGATAAAATTTATTAATAGCTACAAAGGAGAGAAAGTTATGGAAAGTCATGATTGCCTACATCATGAGTGGACAGATCACATAAAAAAGAACATTACGTAACAAAGAGCCCCTAATTTTTTAAAAACATTTGACAATTGTAGAATAGTTAGGCCAACAATATCAACCAATTCACGTTAATGAGACTCCTTATATATATACACTGCGTGCCAAATTATTATCGAGATAACTTTTTTCTAATATTTCAAAAACCGTCCAATCACCTTTTCGTACTGATCTGCTCAATATAAACAAATTGGCGCCATATTTTTATCAGCACGGTGATTTGAGCGTGGCAAATTATTAGAAAAGTATAAGAATTTAGCGAAAAGATCGGCCGTAAAAGCAGTTTAAGTGATGCTGAAAAGAAAACTATTACGTCAGAACTCTCAAAAGGTAAATCTACCCTAGAATTTTTTTAAATGATAGGGAAGTGTCATCAAACAGTGAAAAATTCACCGCCGACCCTACACAAGTACGCAAAAGGGCATATAAGGCAAGCCGAGGGTTATTTCACGTCGTCTCATGTCACGACTTAAACGAGAGGCCACGAAGAACCCTGGACTTAACAGTCAAGAGCTTTGCAGTCGTATCGGGGATCCTACTGTGTCTAAAAGTACTCGGTGTAGGTATCTGAGGGAAATAGCAACAACAGTCAAACCTGTATCGAAGTCTCCGTTGACGAGAAATAACATTCAAAATCGATTGAAATAGGCCGTGGACAATATGAAGATTGACTTCTCTAAAGTTTTGTTCACAGACGAAACTCGAGCAACACTTGATGGGCCAGATAGATGGTGCAAAGGCTGGGTAATGAAAGGACAGAATCGCCATCAGTGTTTGAGACACCAACAAGGCGGTGGAGGAATAATGATCAGGGATGGTATTATTGGAAAAACATTAGTGGGCCCATGGAGAGTATCAGATGGCGTCAAAATGACTGCTGATGCATACATAGCGTTTATGAAAGAGCATCTTCAACCGTGGATGAAAAGGCAAATTGTTGCCTTCAGAAGGGCCATTGTTTTTATGCAAGATAATGCTCCCTCACATGCTGCTCACAAGACTACTGAATATCTGAAACAGGCTCCGATGGACCTCGAAATATGAAGTCGCCAGCAAATTCTCCGGATTTAAACCCAATCGAAAACCTTTGGAGCATCATGAAGCGAAGACTGTACGCCAACGGACGACAATTCAGGAGCAACGCTGAGTTGTGGGAAGCAATTCTTGACATATCACATGTCATTACAGCAGATGTCATCCTACAATTAACAAATTCTATGGATCGTCGACTTTTTCAAGTAATTTCAAAATAGGGAAAGCACATTCCCTATTAATTTGTTTAAAACTGTGCCTTTGTTTGTTATTTGTTTGATTATCTTATTTGTTAGCTTCTTTTGATCAAAAACATTCACGTTCAACATTAATAAACGTTTTGTTTGCTCAATACTGGGAATTTTACTAAACGATTCTAATAATTTGGCACGCTTAAATCACCGTGCTGATAATAAATATGGCCCTAGTTTGTTTACATTGCTCAGATCAGTACGAAAATTGCAGTGATTGTGCAGCTCAGTGTTGCCAGCATTGTGTAAATGTTTTGCGTGAATTGATTGGACGGTTTTCGAAATATTAGAAAAAAGTTATCACTATAATAATTTGGCACGCAGTGTATATATATATATATATATATATATTAAAGACATTTTTATGTTTAACATTCTTTATATAGATACAAGTATTTAAGTAAATGCCTTGTTTATAATAAACAGTATTAAACAACATTTACCGGTCTGAATGTCCGAGAAATTTTCATAGAAAATATTCGTCCTTTGACAGGATTTGAACCTGCATCCTATACGAAACCGTCATTTAACTTGGCGTGCCTAACCGCTCGGCCACAAAGGATCGTTCGGTTGACAAGGTCGAATTTACTGCTTATAAACTGTGGCCGAGCAGTTAGCCACGTCAAGCTAAATGACGGTTCCGTATAGGATGCAGTTTCGAATCCTGTCAAAGGACGAATATTTTCTGTCAAAATTTCTCGGACATTCAGGCCGGTAAATGTTATTTAATACTGTTTATTATAAACAGAGCATTTACTTAATTACTTGTATCTATAAAAAGAACGTTAAACATAAAAATGTCTTTAATAAATTGTCGGACTTTGTCCATTTCTTAATATATATATATATATTGAGATGTATTATTACGTCATTATTTTTGCACCAACCTAATATATTATGGATATGTATATATGGATATGCATATGTATATTTGTATAATAGTTTCAGTGTTTGTACATTTGTATGTGTATGCGAATGCATATGCATGTTTATGTGTGTAGACTTATGTGCTTACGCTTATATGTACTTGTATGTTTATGCGCTGGCATGTGTACATGGATTTTCATATATATATATATATATATATATATATATATATATATATATATATATATATATATATATAAACATATGTATATATAAACATATGTATATATTGATGTATATAAATATATGTGTGTATATGTATACATATACATCTATATATATGCATATATATATATATATATATATTTTTGTGTGTATATATGTGGACCTGTATGTGTAAATATATGGGGTATGTATGTATGTCTATATTTTTAGATTTATGTTTTTATATTTTTGTATCAATATGTATTTTTGTATTATATATATATATATATACATATATATATATATATATATATATATCTTCGTATTTTTATACTGTTAGTCACGTATCACTTTACTACATCAGTTTACTTATCACTCAGATATTTATAGAATCTTTTTGAGTATGTACCTTTTTTTTCAATATATTCATCTCTTTTGCTTATCATATCGAGGAAATGTTTCTCTTCCCCCACAAAAAAAGAAAAACTTTGTCTTCCCCTCTTATTTTTGAAACTCTTTTTCTTTTTTCTCTATCGTCTATCCGTTTTTCTTTTCCCTATGTTCCATTTTATATAAATATTCTAGATCAACCTGTCGACTGACGGCTTATCAATTTTCTTTCCCTCTGTTACTATCTCTTCCCTTTCCCCATGTCTACATACACACACATATATATATATATTATGACATTTTTATGTTTATACCTTCTTTTTATAGATACAAATATTTAAGCACGTCACGCTATATGACGCTTCCGTATAGAATGCAGGTTCGATTCCTGTCGGAGGAAGGGTATTTTCTATCCTTCTTTCACTCCCTAAATATCCTAATTTTAAAATCTTCTTCTTTCCGTCTTATTTTTGAAACTCTTTTTATCAACCTTCTGTACCTTTTCTCTTTCTTTTTGGGTTCTTTTTTCTCTTTTTCTTTTATCTGTCCTTTTCTTTTTTTTCCCTTTTTTTTTCTTTTTTCTGCGTTCTTTTCTTTGCTTGTCTGGATAAATTTATAATCTATTTATTGTTGTAATATGTTTTTGGTCTGAACAGATGGACGTCGGATCCAGTGAAATAAGTTATTACCAGTGGATTTCTAAGGACTATATTATTAATTAAAGAATAATTAAACACTGAAATACCCTTAGGTGTTTTTTAATGAGGGCTTTAAAATAAAGCAGCTCTCAATCCTCAAAACCTATAATCAAATCACAAATGAAATGGAAAAAATATAAAATTATTCCGGGTTAAAATCAAGGTATATTGCTATCTTATTTAGAGACTAGGAAAAGACAGAGTGTGTTGAACTATTTTGATATACTGACCTTAGATTTAATATCTGTATGTCATTTAAGGAGAGTAAAAGAGTATAAAGTTTAGTTAGTTTAGTGTGAATTGGAAATAATCCAGTCTGGTTCTGCCAACGGCCAAAATTCCAGTGCTGATATATTTCAGTCAACAAAGTATTTGTAAATAATATTGAAAGAGAACATTTTTAAAGATTTCGAAATTAGCGAAATGAGTTTTCATAAACTTTTTATATAATTAACCAAGAAATTTAAATTGAAATACCTAAGAGATTTGAATTAAATGATTGTTAATTATATTCAGAGATAATTTATTTATAAAGGCTAAAAACCTAGAGTCCTTGACTGTCATAATCTACATTATTAATATTTAGCAGGATTTAAACGTATTTTAAACTAAGGAAAAGTTAGATCGGGGTTAATCACCTGTATTTCATTCAATAAATTCTCTGTAAATAATATTAAAAAAGTATTTGATTCAGAAGATTTTTTTTTAAATTAGCGCGAAAATTTTTTCAAAAATTAAATGTAAATTGGTATAAACATTTAGTGTAATTAACCAAGAAATTCAAGTTAAGAAACCTAAGAGATTTGAATTAAATAATTATTCATTTTATTCAGAGAAACATATTTATAAATGTTATATACCTAGACTCTTGTACTTTTATATCCTTGATATATTTATTAATATTTAGCAGCATATGAATGTACTTTAATCTAAGGTAAAATTATTGGTTAATTCCCAAGTGTGTATTTATTAAGTTTATGAGTTTAGTTAAAGAGGTATTCCACATTAATTTAAACGAGGCCTGTTGCCAGGTTACTGCGTAGCACCAATTTGGTCAAAATTGCAATTATACATAGGTATATATTTATCCTTCGCCAATAATATATACATTGCAGCAAGGATAGTCATTAATGAACATAACACTAGTATAAAGAAGTAACCAACATAATAAATGCAAAAAAAGCATTGTTAAGGATGATTTCAGTTAGCTCCATTTATTCGCATATATATATATATATATATATATATATATATATATATATATATGAAAACACAAATTACAGATCAATAGACCTATCAGTTTTCATTCTTCCATATACACATATAGATATACACATATAGACAGATGTATGTATACATATATCTATGTATTTCTATTTAAACACAGTGTTCTCACAAACGCACCTATATGTATCAAGAAACCCAAAATATGCCCATAGATAAACACCGGAAAACACACACACACACCCATCACACACACATATATATATATATATATATATATATATATATATATATTAAAGAAAAACAGACCACTTTAAGGTTCCATTATAATAATTTATTTCACCAGAGCCCTTTTAAAGGACGCCGGATCATCAGATAGCACTTCCAAAAGATGAAACGAAAAATGAAAATTGATGGGTAGTGTAAGTTTTTATAAGTTAGCAGAGAGTGTAATAAGGAGTGGTTAGACAGACATGGTAGAGTTTAGGGAGGGTTTAATTTAATATTTCTCTCAATCATACTTAGTATTGGGGGAGGAGGAGTGACCAGACCTTGACCTATTTAAACGGTTAATTTAAGAACGTCGGAGTCATCATTATTGTAGTGATTGAGTTAGCAATATTTAACTTTGGCTAGGAAAGGTGGGATTAAGGAAAATGCGTGGACGCAATGTAATTTATATTTGACGTAAAATAGCACATAGTATAAAATACAAAACTGAACGGAATGATTTAAAAAAAAAACAATTGAATTTATTAATATGTGATATACATGCATGTGAACTAAAAAGGTAGGGCATAGTCGTGTCCCTTTGATTAAGTAATAGTTGTACCTGAGTTCATATTAAAAGTAAGTAATATTAAACTGTAATTTAGAAGAATAAAGTTTCCTTAGCATGTTTGGAATTGTGTATTGTACAAGTTGGTAAAAGTACAGAAGAGATTTCAGAGTTCGTACTTGCGTGAATGTTGGCAATGGTCTTTAACGTCTGACCGCAATGGCTAAGACGAGATTTCTTGAAGATTACATTTTGGTACTTGGTAGCAAGGAATGAGACGCGCGAGAGAGAGATGAATGGAAAGAAACTACTCACGGAGCCTACACGTGTTCTCTTTATATAATGGTCGTATACCACATGGGAGGCTCCCAGCATATTGAGCAGGTAAACAGATTGATCGCGTGCAGGCGGTTTGATTGGTCGGAACTGACCAATCAGCAAGCTAGATTGAAGGTGATTGACCAATAAATACTTGTTATATATTAGTAAGATTGTGATGGTGAAAATTATAACAGGAATAGTGCATTTCTTAAAAGGGGTTAAGTGGCTTTTTGTGGAAGAGTCCACATAAACTTTTAATATTGTAAAAGACAGTTAAGGTAACATTTTTATCAGTTTGAATCTAATTCATGAATGTAATTTGTAATTATTTTTAGATGGGTAATCTTTCTTACATAAAGTTTAGGTTTCGAATTAAGATGGAGTAATATTTGAAGGTAATATTAAAGATTTTGTTTTTTTCATATATATACCACATATACACTTATGCAAAACCTACATATACATACGCTCATTTCCATGTGAAATTGCACATATAGGCACACACACATGTACGATATACACAGGTACCTATGCATATTCATACATAAATACATACGCATACATTTACAAATAATTACATATATTTATATTTAAATTTATTTAATTTTTTTTTCTTTAATTTCACAGTTAATGTTTAACGTTAGGTGATGACTTAAGTGTTTAAATATCCAAACAAATATTTCTAATTTTAATATTTTACTATCAATATTGATAGTTAAAGATTGATATATTGAAATTTAAATTAAATTATCAATTCAAAATGAAAATACCTGCAGATGATAAATATTTAATCTCACAATTCTAATTAGATAATATGAAAAAAGAGAAAGTGAGATTAAATATTAATAAAAGTAATATTAAAACTTCAATAAAATAACATTATGTCCTTCCATTAGAAAACTTTGTATATATATGTATGTATATATATATATATATATATATATATATATATATATATATATATATATATATATATATATAAACAGATCTATACCCATAAACATCCACATATATATACGCATGTTACAAATATTAACTCTCAAATATTAACATCAATATACATATACACACCACATGCAATCTTATATCCATGACACTATATATATATATATATATATATATATATATATATATATATATATATACAAAAATACCTAGTTAAACTTACGCATGCACAACACATACATACATATATATATAGCCGGCAATTTAGGACTAGGAACGCGCAACGATCGCGTAGTAAAACGGGCCAAATGGTGCGCGGCGAATGAATAGACAAGATCTGGTTCCCCGCTTGACAAAAGGGCTACAAAAAGGAAATTGTGGGAGAGCCATGATCGCCAATGACTTGAAGGAAAACGGCACAAAGAAGAAGAAGAAGAAGAAGAAGAAGAAGAAGAAGAAGAACTGAATGTTCGGCAATAAGTTCCGAGTTGAGACAGAAATTTGAACCAACAGAAATCTGATTTTACAGAAAAATGCTTGGAATACAATGAACATGTGAGAAATAAAGAATTTCTTAACGAATATCGCAAGAAAATCAGAAGGAGAATCTTGTTTTAGTCGGCATGAGGCTATGAATTTTAAAAATAGCAAACAATGAAATTTACTAAACTGCCATAAACACATCACAGAGTTAACTGTTCTGACAGAATATCAAAATTCTTTGAGACGAGTTACGAGAATAATTCTGTGAGAAAATGTTATACGCCTATCCCTTCGTGGCGTAGGCGATCATGGCTCTTCACTTCCCCAGTATCCATTGCAGCTCTTAGTAAGTTTTCTCTTTGCTACTTACCCCAGGCCGTGTTCTGTCATCCACTTGCTTAATCCCGCTAGTATGCCATGCACTGCTTTCTCTTGTCCCCCTATTCCACCTGTGAGTATCAGATTCTCCAAGCCCTCCTTTCTCATTACGTGCCCCAGAAATTTCAGTTGCCGCCTCCTGATGTTAAATATAAGCTTCCTCCTTGTTTGCATCCTCTCTAAAACCTCATCGTTCCTCACACGCTTGGTCCATGATATCCTTAGCATCCCTTCTGTAGAAGAATACCTCTGTTGCTTCGAGTCTCTTCTTCATCTTTGAAGAGACCATGCATCAATCGCTGCCGTAAAGGAGGACAAATGTCATGACGCAGCACTGTACTCAGTATTTCTTTGTTACCAAAGATATCCTCCTGTCTCGTAATACTCTGCCTAGCGTTCGGAATGCGTCGCCTGGCCATCCCAATACGTCTTCGGATATCAGCGTCGCACTTAACGTCCTCTGTCAAAACACTTCCCAAATATTTAAATTTCCGTACCTGGTTGATTTTAGTGTCTCTGATCTGCAAATCGCATTTTGGGCTCATCATTTTACTAGTGACCATGAATTCTCGTTCGCTACCTCTTGTAGGAGGTTTTGTACTTTATTTTCCGTGTCTGATATCAGTACTGCGTCATCTGCGTATTTCTGTCTATACGATAGACAAGCAAGTCATGAAACATTTATAAGAAAAGAATTATTCAAAGTAATAATATTCATAAATGGAAGAGCCACATTTAGTTTCAATTCATACACGTTCCTGCTATTTATTTTATTTTATCGTTTTCTTTTTTTTTTTTTGGACCTGTACTTCTAAGGAAATTTAATTGACGTGACGTGACGTGACTTATCGAAATCCCTTGTATAATCATTCCATGTTTGACTTCAATATTCACTGAGATAAAAAAAAAGTGGGGTACATATAGAACTGCGACAGACAAACTGTAGCGTTGTCTCTGTATGCCTTGAGAGTTTACTCTAATTTCAAAGATATTGTATCTGTAAAATGTCACGAAATCACTTTCAAATCGGACTCGTTTAACTGATCTTTCATATGAGCTAGATGTCATGTATTTCCGCAAAAAGCATTATCTTGGGTCGCTTTGTGCGGATTAAACGTTTGGCGCATACGTCAATATTCTCTGCCTTTCTCTAAATTCCATTATTATTTGTTTAATAATAATTCAAAGTGTCTTCACAGAGAGTGGCACAAAATTTACCAAGAAATCTGAAAAACGTTCTCTAAGGCTTCGTCAGTCTTCATATACGATCCCCGTGGTTTGTTTACAATTTGGCATAAACTTAAAAAAATCAAATTTTTATTCCCTTTCTTTACATAAAGTAGTTTTTTTTTATAGAAAACTACTACGTCATAATGCGTTTAAACCAGCCAAGGTTCCAAGGTTCAGTGTAAATGGTAAAGAATTATCATTATATTAAGATAACTGAATGCTAAATTACGCAATGAAAGGGTTGACGTAATGGCTGGCAATTTAGGACTAGGAACCTGCAACGATCGCGTAATAAAACGGGCCAAATGGTGCACGGCGAATGAATAGGCAAGACCTGGTTCCAACAACAATCAAGATGATTTGGTTTAGTTTATTTTGTTTTACGGCATATCAACTTCTATGGATTATTTAATGCCGACGACATTTTTAGGATAGATTCGTATGTATTATTTGGTTTAGATTAGTTTGGTTTATTTTGTTATACAGCATATCAACCTGAATGTGTTATTTAATGCTGACAACATTTGAGTATAGATTCGTATGAATAGAATATGTATTCTTTGGTTTAGATTGGTTTGCTTTATTTTGTTTTACGGCATATCAACGTCAATGGGTTATTTAATGCTGACAGCATTTTTACGATAGATTCGTAGGAATAGAATATGTATTCTTTGGTTTAGATTGATTTGGTTTATTTTGTTTTACGGCATATCAACCTCAATGGCGTATTTAATGCCGACATTTTCAGGATAGATTCGTAGGAATAGAATATGTATTCTTTGGTTTAGATACGTTTCGTTTATTTTGTTTCACGGCATATCAACGTCAATGGGTTATTTAATGCTGACAGCATTTTTAGGATAGATTCGTATGAATAGAATATGTATTCTTTGGTTTAGATACGTTTCGTTTATTTTGTTTTACGGCATATCAACGTCAATGGGTTATTTAATGCTGACAGCATTTTTAGGATAGATTCGAGGGAATAGAATATGTATTCTTTGGTTTAGATTGATTTGGTTTATTTTGTTTTACGGCATATCAACCTCAATGGTGTATTTAATGCCGACATTTTCAGGATAGATTCGTATGAATAGAATATGTATTCTTTGGTTTAGATTCGTTTGGTTTATTTTGTTTTACAGCATATCAACCTCAGTGGGTTATTTAATACTGACAAAATTTTTTATTGCTGATAATATTTGTTTTGTCAAAAATCTGTTTCTGGTAATATATTTCCTTCAAAATTGTATTCCTGATAATATTTTTTTTCAAAAAAGTATTGCTGGTTATAGTTAACTATTTGGCCATAGCTGGGACCCTGACAGATGCTACCACCCTGGGTCAGGGTGAACCTGGGAACACCAGCAATTAAGACGTAGTCCCACGCTCCTCAAAACCTTCTGATCAGAAGCCTTGCTGCTGGACGTAGTTTAACGTCTTACACAGGACGCGGATGTAGTTTAAAGTCTTACCCAGGAGGCCAGTCAAGTTGAATATGGACATGGAGATGTAGAGGCGGAGAAACCAATATCTAAATCTACTACATAACTATCAACAAGAGATCCAGGAATGCAATTGAAAACTCCAAAACCTATCCAAGTGCCGATTGAGAAAGCGATCCCCTTTCTTTTATATGTAAATTGAAACAACGAAAACTGAAGAGGCCGAACACAACACCCAAATTGCAATACAACAGACACTTGAACGACCCATGACGGAGAAATATATGAACTGTATGGAAAGTAGATATGGTAACGGAAACTTGAAATGGGGAAGACTTAGAGAAGCTTTAGGGACATCAGCATCCTATAGGAAAATGGGTAAAGAATAAAAAATTTTTGGATGTGACTTGACTTATTTACAATATTCGAACTGTTATCCTCGTCTTCATTGACATATTCACAAGATTTCGGCCGTTGTACATTTCCAGGTGTATCTCCAAGTTTTGGATCACCATTGAGAAGAGGCATATCACGTGGAACTAGCACAACTTACCCCGATAGGCGAGAAAAAGAGCTCGGTTCGAAATTTCAATCCCCAGAAAAAGGCCGAAAGGTACAACGAGTAAGTGGTATTAATATGGCAATGTAGATGAGGATAACAGTTTAAATAATGTAAATAATTATAACCAAAATATTTCATCTCAAAGATATAGACAGAAGGGATGAGAGATGAGATTCTTGACATGATGAAAAGGAGACAGCAAACAATGCCAAGACACGGAACAATATATAGAAAACTACCGACTTCTTACGCTACTGGCCACGGCACGAATGGTGATTTGGACGACGCGACAGGTGTAAGTCTTGCGAGACAATCGTCTTTCTCATCAGGATCTGATCCTATTCTTTGAGCATCAGCTCAAGATGAAGATTAGAACTGATAGAAAACGCTTGCATTCGACAGACTTCAGCGAAAGGTGGGTGAAAGAGGCGAGCTTGGTTCGTTTGAACGGGTCTAGGCTTGATTTTCTCTTCTAGGTCAGCCTACGTCACATCGGGGTAGTTTCCTGCTGAGCGCTTCCCTTGGTTAGTGTACCTAGTTAATGCGAGTAAGTGTTGTTCCTGGCCTGTTCCCGGTTGCCTCTTTGGTTACGATTCACGTCGAGATTCCTCCACCCACAGAGTTTGTTTTGGCCCGCCCTTTTTCATCTCGACTGGGTCAGCTTTATATTTTCCCATGCCCGTATTATTTTTTATCCTTTTCCCACAACCGTAGTGAGAGAGCTTCTTGATTTTTTTCCCATGGGCAGAATACAGCGGCCTCTCCTTTTTAAGGGTTGGACGAGCCCTACTTGCATCAGTTATGTTTAATTTGATTTGTGTTAATATTTCAGTTTTTTTACTGGGTTCATCTCCCCCCTCTCATTTTTTTCATCACAGTTTGTATATATATTTCACTATCATTAAATTATTATGGCATTGGGCGCATTTTGTAGGTCCCCCTAGAGACGATGCGGTATTATGGTGTATGGAGGATTGATAAAAAAATCATCTTATGAATTCTGATGGATAGAGAGCGAAGCAGAATCAGACCGGAGATAGAACAAGAACAGCGCAGTTTCATCACCGACAAGGAAACAAGGAATGCGATATTTATGCTCAGAATTTTATCAAACTTAGCAATACAAATGCAGAAGGACCTAGCCTATGTTTTATAGAATACGCAAAGGCGTTCGACAAAGTACGCCACAAAGATCGGTCAGAGCTGCTCAGTAACCTTGTCATATTCGAGAGAGAATATTAGAACAATTAAAAACCTATACTGGTAGCAAACCTCCTGTATGCGGACAGAAAATGAGTTCAGCAGATATATAAAAATATAAAACTGGTGTAAGACAAGTATCTGTCTTCTCACGGGATTTATTCAATCTATACAGCGATGCAAATCTGAAATAAGGTGGAAGTCCTACAAGTATTCATTGCTGGCGGTTACAATTTTAGAAAACATAAGATATGTTGATGACTCAATGTTGATAGCGGATACGGAAAGGAAACTGCGGTATCTCCCACAGAAGTTATCAAAGGAAAGCGAGAAGAAAGGACACAGTATAAACAAAAGGATGAGCCCAAGTTACAAATTACAAATCGAGAATACTAAAATCAAATAAGTACAAAAATTTAAATATCTAGGAAATGTTCTAACAAAGGAGGGAAATTGCTACACTGAGATCTGTAGATGTATTGCGATGGTGAAAGATGAATTCGAAAAGCTAAGCAAAGTATTAAGAGACAGAAAAAATCGTCAGAAACAAACAAAAGAATACTGAACTGTTACGTGATATATGTCCTCCTATATGGCAGTGAATGCTAAACAATCTCCTCAAAGATGAAGAAGAGACTTATAGCTACGGAAATGGAGATCTACTGAAGAATACTGTGGATAGTGTGGATACAATGGACTGAACATATGGGCAACGATAAGGTTTTATCTAAAACTGAAACACAAAGGAAACTTATACTAAACATCAGTAAGAGGTGGTTGAAATTTTTTGTGCATCTCATGAGGAAGGAAAGCTTGGAAATTCTGATACACACAGGACAGATTGAGGGAAAGAGAGACAGAGGAAAGCATGTTGTAACATACATGATGGGTTTAAGTAAATGGATAGTGAAACAGTGTGAAAAATAGCAAAAAGACAAAACTTCTTAAGAACTACAAAAGACAAGAAGATGTGGAGGGTTATGATGGCGTACACCCTGATGGGACACGGGGCATAAAAGAAAAGGACTTCAGTCATTTATGGGCCATACATGATACACGCTTAGACGATCATGTATCTTTCCATAAATGACTGGCGATGCAGTTTTTTTTTTTTTCTTCCGTAGTTGCCATTTCTTTCTGAGGTAGACCAGTTGCAATTCAAGGCTATAGAACCCAGTCTGTCCTACTATTAGTTTGGTGCAAAAAGAATATCGTTTTTTGACGTTAAAAATACGTCAAAAAAACGATATTATTTTTGCACCAACCTAATATTTACCCATAGATGGAGGAGGAAAAGAACCGGGTTCATACCTTTCCCAAGGGTATTAGCACGTAAGTGAATGTAAGGCATCCAGCGTTTTTCACCCTTTAATATCACGATCTCCGATTATGTTTTGGCGCAAACAGTAAAAATTATCTCTAATATATATATATATATATATATATATATATATATATATATAGAGGCGACAGAAAATGCGAATGCATTCACGGCCTGACTATTGCGTCCAGCATGAAACAGCCTGCCGCCTCTGAGTGTCGACTTCAATCTTCACTTTTATATTTATATTTCCATACGCTCTATCTCTGATATTGAACACTTTATCCCATTAATATACCACACCTTAAAACTATATTTCTTCATATATATATATATATATATATATATATATATATAATAAATCCTAAAGTGCCAGGAACAACCTACCTAGGTTTCAACTAAACAGATATTCAGGGTAAGCTGGCTAAAGAGGAAAAGACATGAAACAGTATTTATTGATAAAACCACTGAAGACTAATTGGGACAAAACCTTGTGACAGAAGATATATATATATATATATATATATATATATATATATATATATATAGTTAAATTAGGAAAAAAATTTGTAATCGGTATGGGTAGTCCCAAGGAGGATGAAACACCGACAGCTCAATGTCCAGAGTTAATAATTTGAAGAAATCCGACCACTTTAATGTCCCATTATAATAATTTATTTCACTATAGCCCTGGTAAAATAATTTATTTCACCATATATATATATATATATATATATATATATATATATATATATATATATATATATATATATATATATATATATATATGTGTGTGTGTGTGTGTATACATGTATAAAGAATGGTGTGTGTATATATATTTGTATACATATATATGTATATATATAAAGAATGGTGTGTGTGTATATATATATATAGAGAGAGAGAGAAACAGACAGACAGACAGAGGGAGCCAGAGAGAGAGAGTCAGAGAGAGCGAGAGAATTAATGGATTTATTATTAAAGAAAGTGAATGAATTTTTATTTATTAGGTTGGTGCAAAAATAATGACGTAATAATGTCGTTTTCTGACGTTAAAACATACGTCAAAAAACGACATTATTAAGTCATTATTTTTGCACCAACCTAATATTATTTTGACAGATTGTATTACATAAACATTGTCTTTATTGGATACTCGTATTTATTTGGACCAAAATAAATAAATGTGCTCTTTAATAAATAAAGCAGGCGACTAGTCAAATACGGATATCTACTAGAAATAGCGTTCAAGTAATATATTTTTTTTACTTCCAACGTTATTTCAAATCGATACTCATATTTGAAATAGACCCCCTTTTTATTTTTTCATATGTGTATCACGTTTATCGGCATCTGCATTTGAGAAATCAGAATAAATAAAATCTGGTCTCCAATGATGATCGAATTTCAGTCATACTTTGTAAGAGAAACCAACATTTGATCTGTTGTGACTTTACCACTCGGCTACGAAGAACGTCACT
>OZ010589.1:93575361-93632861 GCA_963932145.1 Acanthosepion lycidas | reverse complement strand
ACCCTGATCAAAACGTAGATGGGTGACCGCCATATCCTGTATTTTCCTTACACTTGGATATCTCAGTTTTAGTTAATTTGCCTTGTTAACTCTCCAAGTTTTGTTCTCTCCGCTGAGGTCATGGATTGAACTAACAACTCTTTCGGTCAATCAAGCAACGCTTTTATCAACTGGACCGAATGTGAATGTGATAGCAAAGATGACGACAACAGTCTGAACAATGTAAGTAGTATAAATAGTTACAATATCTCATCTCAGAAATATATACAGATACTGAAGAATGCTTGATCGTACAACGGCTGAAACGTCACGAATTTGACAGTAAAGACGAGGACAAAAGTTTGAACAATGTAAATATTGTAAATAATTTAAAAGAAAGTGTTTCTCTGCATTACTATTCGCTGGTCCAAAACATTACACTTGTATTGGGGGTGGCAGAAATACCTCCCACATAATGTTAAGATACTGGTATATGTGGAATGTATGCCTGCCACATACTGTATTTTACCCATAGCAAAAAGTCCATGAAATTGTATCTGTCTTAATAAGCTTATTCCAATATTATGAAATGTTTTCCTTTGACTTTCTTGAATGTCATTCATTTTTCTGTTCACTGAGAAGTATTAATGTAATTTTCCTTAGTATGGTAACTTTCTGAGATTGTTTTGGAGATAAATATTGTAAATATTGGACATGAGGCGTGCAGAAGATAAGGATGCACGATGAAGTAATGGATAGCTGATCGGATTGAGGAATCAGAAAACCGATTTCGAATTCCTGTCGCATCCATTAAATTCACTTACGTGCTAATATGAATATGCTTCTTCTCCCCGCCCCCAGCTATGGGTAAATAGCAAGACAGACAGGGTACTATAGGTTTAACTCTCAATTCAACAGTGTATATAGCCCTGGCGTAGCACATTCTAAATAGCTAAAGAAAGGATCGTTCACATTGGCTCGATGAACCTAATTTGTAGTAATCATATTTGAACTATGAGTTATATTACTCTTTTTAATATTCAATAATATTTTTTAGATATTCAATAGTACATACCTCCTCACTTTCATAAATATATAATAAAGGCGTTAAAATTCCTACAACATTTGATGCACTACACAACAATTTTTTTTTTATCGAACTAAAGGGTCGGTAGGAGGGGTTGCATTCTATCAACTACAGTTCTTTTAAATATTAACTTTAGATCTTTATTTTTATATATATTTTTAAATATACATTTATTATTCAATGAAAATAATCTATTTTGTATATTTTTTTTGTTTCAATAAAATGTTTTGTAGACGGATTATTTTTTCTCACATTTTCAAAATTATTTTCACAATTCCATTGTTATTAAAAGTTTGCATTTGACTTTCTTGAATCTCATGCAGGTTTTTTTCTTTTCCCTCAAAATTATTAATGATTCATTGCTAAGTATGGCGACTTTTCTGAGTTTTTTTTAAAAGTAAATATTGTACATTCGTTGTATAGATAATAATCAGCATATTACAATTTAGGAAAAATAATTTTCCAGTATTTGTACTTTTATTTTTATTATGCTTTATATTATTTTTTAATATTCTGTTTATTATTCGATAATATATGCATTCGCCCTTTCATAAATCTATAATAAAGGCATTAAAAGAAAGTTTTTTTTAACTGTACCCAACACGAGTGAAATTCATGCAACGTTTGATGGATTATCCAATTTTCTTTTTTTTTTTTAATCGAATTAAAGGATTGTTGTAGAGATGTATGCCATCAACTGCACTTCTTTTAAATATGTATTTTAAATAATTAAATATATTAAATAATTAAAAATTTAAATATTTATTTTTAATTTTTTGCAATTTTCTTTTATTATTTGCTGAACAAAAAAAACCAAAAGAATCCATTTTGATTTTTTTTTTGTTTTTGTTTTAATGATAATTTTTGTAGTTGGAAAGTTTTTTTAGACATTTTCACAATTTCTTATTGCTTTATACATTATACAGAGTGTCCCCAGTCACTGACATCATTTTACCGTCTAATAAGATAGCAAATGTTCTCAAATTTTAATAAAATATTTAAAAACTAAGTTGTCTGTGAAGAATTATATCAATGAGAATCTACAAGGACAATGGATGCCAGTAATAATAACAATGTGCTGTAAATAGCCACTCCAGTCACCTGACTACACACCTTGTAATTGTTTTCCTTATATCTCCTGTTCTTCCTACAAGCCTAGAGGAACTTGCGAGAATCACTGAGGTGTTAGAAGATGTCACACAAGACATTCTACAGCATGTTTGGCATGAGCTGGACTACTGACTTGACATATATCTCAAATATATGAAATAAATACAGGGCGTCCTCCAAAATTGACATCATTTTGTCGTCTGAAAACATAACGAATTCTCGCTCAAATGATTTCAAATTTTAACAAAATGTCTAAAAACTAAGTTGAATGTTTATTGTTTTCCTTTTTTCAGGATGAAGAATGGCGTTAACTAGAAATGAAAATCAAATTTGGGTGTTAGAATATGCTCGAACACAGTCAAACAAGAGTGTGCAGCGTAAATTTTTCGAAAACAAATGTACCAACTAGAAAGCAAGCTTTGGACAGGTAACAAAAAAGTAAAAGAGGAAGGCGGTCTGTGCAGGGCAAAAGGATCTGGACGACCACCATATTGTCAATCAGGTTCGGGAAACATTTATGTGACGCCCAGAAAGCCTGTAAGAAAAGTGTCTATGGAAACCCAGTTTCCTCGTACGGCATACATGCTACATGCTCGTAATACATGCTACAGCGTGTTTGGCAGGAGCTGAACTACAGACTTGACGTGGGTCGTTTCACAGTTGGTGTGCATTTTAAACATTTGAAAAGCATTGTGAAATCGGTTATAAAATCTACATCCCTCTGGATATCTTCGAATTTTGATAAATAAATCTTTTATTGTTCAAATTGAACCCTGTTTAATTTCATTTTGACTGGGACATGTAGTTACCAGATATTCTCATTTTAAATTATATCAATATTGTGGGGCACCCTGTACATGGCCTGAAGGGTTTTGGATATGGATATGGCAGTCTGGAATACTGGAACCAAAAATGTAGTTCCTCTGAACATGAGAATTGCAATATAAGGCATCGAGAAACAACCAATGTTGCACCTGGGTTAAAGGAATTGCAAGATGGAAAATAGATAATCCACAATGTCGCGCACGTGATTTTGATCGCTGTCAAACACTGCGGAGCCCTAACCCAGATGGCAGCAATACTTATTTTTTGCTTTGGTCTTGCTTTTGTAAATACAGCGCATGATAGAAAGAGGCAGGTACTTTCTAGTGTGATACAAGGAAGTGATATTTTTCCATCATCTATAGCGTTGGATCCTATATACGAATTTCACTTGCGGTCTGGAATGAGTCTGATCTTCAATAGTCATTTCATGCTAAGATCATCATTGACAGTACAGTAGTGTTGTGGAATAGCTGAACACCACCAAAATATTTGACTTGTCTAGGACTATTTAAACAGCACTCACTCTTATTGAACGAGAGCAGTTAACAATTAAATTTCGTTAAAGCTCTGATGGTCGACCTCTTTATCTTCGGACAAATGTGAACCCAGAAGCTGTGACTACGGTAAAGTCTTTTTGACGATGTAGACAGCTGCCCGACCCTGTCTATGCAGGGTCTACGAGGAATCTTTGTCTCGAGCGTACGCGCTCGAAAACATAGGAAAAGACTAGGATAAATACCAAGAGGTTAACGATTAACTGTTTATTATATTAATCTGTGTTTTCAAACGTGTACAATATTATTCTCCGGAATAAACTACTTCTTGTTTTCTATAGGTGTGTAAACATTTCCTATTTACGACACAAGTAATTTATTATGACTGGAGAAAAGTGCCTGGTCTTTGAGAATAGAAACGGTATTAGCTTAGTTTATGGGGCTTTGTATGTTAGGAGTTAGTTGATCCCACTCCCATTAAGCTGTGCGAGCAATGTCAGAGATTAGATCAGCTGCCAAACTCTGATTATCAAGATTTTTAGTGGTGGTCCCATAAACCGTGTTATTCCTTTTCATACATGTTTTACTAATGCTATGAGAATGTTCTTAAGCAGACCGCTAAGGGTAGGGCCGAGGTGATAGCCTTGGAGGACAGCTGCATTGGTTTCAAATGTTCCATAGGACTGGTCATTAAGAAAGACCGTCATCATAGGAAAGAATTGATAATTGAGTGTACTCTCCAATGTTTATCCTCCGCTGAATTTAGTCTTCCAAAAGGTCATATATATATATATATATGTGTGTGTGTGTGTGTGTGTGTGTGTGTGTGTGTGTATATATATATATATATATATATATATATATATATAAGTTACGAAGAACTTGGTAAACCGTATGGGTAATTCCAAGGAGGATGAAATCCTGAGAGCTCAATGTGAATCCAGAGCTAATATTTAATGAAAAACAGACCACTTTAAGGGTACCATTACAATAATTTATTTCACCAAAATCCCTTTAAAGGACTCCGGATCATCAGGTTACACTTCCAACAACGAAATGAAAGGAAAAATATTAAAAATTATGGGAAGTGTAATTTTTGTAATTTAACAGGGGGGTGAGGGGGTAGTTAAAGAGACAAGGTAGAGTATAGGGAGGGGTTAATTTCATATCTCTCTTAAGCGTGCTTTACATTGGAGTAGGAGGAGTGACCAGAACTTGACCTATTTAGATGGTTAACTTAACGGAAATGATATACAGAAATGGGAGTAGGGAGAAAAGAAAAGGAAAAAAGGAAAAGAGAGAGGAGACAGAAGACAGTAATACAGATATATACAAATGAGTGTTACGGCAAGGAGAGAGGGGGAGAGGGAAGTAAATCGAAAGATGTTGTAATTGTGTTTTAACAAATTTAAGTAAAGGATAGATTTCAATGCTTGATAGAAATTTAGATAATTATATATATATATATATATATATATATATATATATATATATATATATATATATATATATATATATCCAGCGGACATTGAGGAACAATCTCATTAGTTCAATATCGATCAATTATTCTGACTACAAACGTTAACTTGCATGACTCAAAATGTCTAAAAAGATGCAACTCAGTTCATAAGACGTTAGGCACGTGAGAGAGGAGTTTCAGCTGAGAGAGTTCAAAGAGCAGTGAAAACAAGACTTGACAATGAAATCGTACATGAAATATGTAAGGAAACTTGTTACTCTAAGAAAGAATTTTAGAAGGTTATAGATGGCAAAGATCATCTTGTATAAGATGGAAAATGAACCTGGAATAATATATATATATATATATATATATATATATATATATATGGCGGGTTGGTTGTGTGTGTGTGTATATTTGAATTTCAATACTTCATGAAAATCCGATTCTTACCTATGATTAATTAATGATGAATATCTAATTTTCGCTTATTTCCTCACGATAATTCTATTAAGTTTAACCTTCTTATTGCCGAAAGTAGAGTCCAATAGAGTCATGAAACCCTCAGAGAATTTCAGTAAAATATCTTTAATCATTTTTAAGATAAAACGATTCAAAGCTTAATCTAAACATTAGACAATTTTTCTGTTACACGATTTGGACAATTTTGTTGTATGTTTTGTTGTATACAGCGGTTTTAATCTTTTCTATTTGTTGTTATGAACAAATGACAGTGGGATTCCCTTTGGAGTCTGTAGCTTGTTTTAATTGTAGCATAAAGTTCTAATTTCTGTTCTTCAGGGTCGGTACAAGGTCTTGTTCAGATAGTCTCGACGAACGATGTGGATTCCAGAAGCAGTAGTTTCGTGACTCTCTACAAGTTGTCTAAACCTCTGGCTAATATGGAGTCCTGAGTCCGGCAAGAGTCGGGTTGACTAGGGTCTGGTTTCGGTTGTTTTTTTTTCTCCTATGCATCGACCTTTACTAAAGTTCCATATATAAAAATAATTTTACTCATGTGGTTTTCTGAATTTTGTGTTGCCCAGCTCCCTTTTGAGAGTGATCAGATGAATCAAGCCGCCCCTTAATACCAACTCCCATCACGTCTCACCTCCCACCATTGCTACATATAGGCAGTGCTAATCTCTTTCTTCCTTCTCCCACTTTCTCAGCAGCTAACTCCTAGGGCTGTTGTGATTAATCCAACTTCGAGATAGCGTAGCGAAAATAAAAAGGGTTTTTCAGTCATTAATCTTTTTTTATCAGCTTGTTCCATACTGTGATTTCTCAATCGGCCTGACCACTGAAGAATTGGGAAACAAAAGGAAAGAAAATTTCTTCCATTCACTCTAGTGATAAAGACAAAAGTTTATCTTTCCTCTGTTTACGCGTTTTTACGGTCAACAGACCACACAGCATTTTAGTACATGGTCTCTTCAAAATAGTAAATAATTTTTCCTTTATAACTTGTATTCAAAGGAATCAGAATTCTGGACGAGTGTCACAGAAATTACAAATGCCGCATGGATCAAGTCGGAGTCTATCTCTGTGGGGAAGCTTCTTTTCTGGGTGGCTGATACAAACCAAATATTTTCTTTCCTGACATTTTCGTTCAAACTGGTCTTTGAATGTTATTTCGGTGACCACTCTGGTCTCTTTATCGACAACATATTCTTTTTTATCTGACATCTATGCGGATAGTTTAATGGTCTCTTTCCTATCGGCGGCAAGTGGAAGAGAAGGGCGGATTGTCTCGGTTTATCTAAATCTTAATGAATTCCGTCTCATTGCATTTAAGTTCACTTCTCCTTGGAATTATTTTTCAACGCATTTAGTTTTTAATTTTCTTCTCGACTTTTCAATCCATCTTCCTGAGAATTACCATCCAGTTAGTAGACTATTTCCTTTTCCTTCTTTCTCACTTTCTTTTTTTCCGGAGATTCAAGTATTCACAATAAGTCATATATACAGATTGGAAAACCATGTGAAGGTGAGCAAGCTTGAATTAGGATCGTTAGACAGAGAGGCACCCAAATAGATTTTTTTTCCAAGATTGGATAGATAGATAGATAGATTTAAATGTTTCTCTTCATGAGTCAATACAGACGTGAGCATGAATTTAAAGACACATATCAGAGTAGATAGATAGATAGATAGATAGATAGATAGATAGATAGATTTAAATATTTCTCATGAGTCAATACATACGTGAGCATGAATTTAAAGACACATATCAGAATAGATAGATAGATAGATAGATAGATTTAAATATTTCTCTTTATGAACCAATGCAAACGTGAATTGAATTTGAAAACATTAGAGTAGATAGATAGATAGATAGATAGATAGATAGATAGATAGATAGATAGATAGATAAGTACGTTCGAAAAATGTCGTATGCTAAGCTCATATTGGAGTTTTAGTTTGAAAATATCTAAACGAATCCATTTAATGCCAAGACGTTTAATTGTTTCAAGGAATAAAGGCAGTCTCTATTCAAAGTGTTGTAACTCAATTTTTTACCGATTTACTCTCGTGTCATACTGGCCTGGTCTTAGCAAATATATTGAGCTAAATAGGGAATCGAAAAAAGAAAGAATAATTAGGTTGATGTTAAAATGGCCTGAGTCAGAAACACTGCAATCCAGGCATTGTCCGCCATTTTTGTTATTTCAACTATGACTCACATCCCCGTCCCTCACAACGCAACCACGCAAACACCCACACCAGTCTTCTTTGCGAGCCGCGCTTTCAGCTCTGCCTTCCGCTTCTCTGTCGCTATCCGACAAAATCAGACATTGGATCCGGCGAAATGGCTGGCTACTGTCCTAGAGATTGGCTAGAGTTTGTCTATTATTAGCCGAGCGAGCGATCGGCAGCGTCTGCTTTTGGGATCCAGCAAAACAGTTGCCAACCCTGGATAAAATAAAACGCAGAATTACGTTAATACAAGAAGAGATAGCGTCGGCTGATGATAATGTCTGCACACACATCTATAAAATTTTCTTTTCCTTTCTCGATTTAATTTTCTCTTTTTGACGTACACACATACACACACACACAAACCCGCACCCTTTATCAAAATGTCGACGGCTGCGCAATCGTTAGCAAATCACATCACGCGGACTAGTGACTTTGTCTCATGATTCGGTTGCTCATACGTATGCCCATGTACCAGACATGGATATATTTTGCCGAGTAAATTACCGTGCATATCATATTGTCATTCAAAAGAAAAATATCCTACTACTAATTTATGACCAGGCCTAAAATGGAGTACTGCTTCCATATATGAACATGAATTGCGCAGTCTTAATTTTCCACTTTCGATAGTCGTCCTATGTAACACGTTAAACTACATCCGCGTCCTGGGTAAGATGTTAAACTACATCCGCGTTCTGGGTAAAACGGTAAACTACGTCCCCATCCTGGATAAGAGGTTAAACTACATCCCCGTTCTGAGTAAGACGTTAAACTACACCCCCGTCCCGGGTAAGACGATAAACTACGTCCAGCTACAAGGCTTCTGTTCAGGAGGTTTTGAGGAGCATGATACCACCTCTTAATCACTGGTATTCCCAGGTCCACCGTGAACGGGGTGGTAGCACCTGTTAGAGCCCCATCTATGGGAAAATAGTCAACTATTACCAGCAATGCATTTTTGAAAAAATTATTACCAACAATACAATTTTGAAGGAAATATATTATCAGAAACAAATTTTTGACAAAATATTACCAGCAATAAAAATTGTTCATTATTTACATTATTCGGACTATTGTCCTCATCTTTGTCGCCATATTTAGTACAACGTTTCGGCCGTTGTACGTTCTGGCCTTCTTCAGGTGGTTGGAATGTTGAACTTAACCCTCAAGGACACAGTGGATAAAGGCGTTTGTTAGATCCAGTGACAGGAGCCAAAGAGTGTGAGTTCAATACCCAGTTAAGGTAATGGAGAACTTGGAGAGGGGAATTAACATGGCATGTGGAACTAGAATAGTCTACCCAGTGAGCGAAATAAAGGGTTAAGTTCGACATTCCAACCACGTGAAGAAGGCCGGAGCGTACAATGGCCGAAACGTTGTAATAAATATGGCGACAAAGATTAGGACAATAGTCCGAATAATGTAAATAATGTACATAATACCTCATCTCAGAAATATAGACAGATAATAAAAAATGCTGTCTGCATTAAATAACCCATTGAGGTTGATATGTCATAAAACAAAATAAACCAAAGTAAACCTTTTTCGAAAGATACCAGAAGTGACTCCGCGTTCTTGTGGGTAACAAATTATTTCCTATCCTACTATCCCTTTTCTCATAGACAAAACATCCCAACGCTTTCACTTCTCCATCGCTATTTCCTTTGAAAGGGCTAGGACGAATCTAACGACCTTAGTTCCACAAGTTCTAACCTAGGGCCCGCCATGCTGCACACATAGTAGCGACCCACGTATATTCCCTTCGTATTCCATGGGTCAGATATAAGTTCCACTTGAACAGCTTCCTCCCACGGACCGCTGCATTGTGGAACTGACTCCCTCTCCGCTTTCCTGATCACTACAATCCTAACCTGCTCAAGTCTAGGGTTAACCTTTATCTTCCCCATATATCTGCATAGAATGTGCCTCTTAATCTGTAACTATCTACCTTGAGTGGCTCCCGGGCCTTGTATAAGGTGAATATCGCGTGTAATGGAAAGTTGTTACCAAATATAACAGCAGATGCTAGATGTTTTCAACACGTTCGTATAAAGTAAATTTAGCATATAGATAATCTTTACATAACCTATAACTTTTTTGATAGGATAAAGAACACACAGCAATTCTTTATCAATCTAACATGTTTCACTTTCATTAAAGTTCATCAGCGAATGGGGTATGGAGAAAAAAAAAGAAATAAATTCTGCTATTTTTATTTTTATTTTGTGTGTATTTGGTTAATCAGGCTTCACTTGCAATTAACTTGTTAAACAGCGTTTGTATAAATTATGGCGTTCCGAATCGACGTGTCCTTTTGAAGAAATTAACGGATTCCAAGCTTAAGTGACAAAACGTAAATAGTGCTTTATGTATGTAACTTTATCTTGAATCTAATTTGTTTATGTGGGAATGAGATGATAATGTATATTCGAAAGTTTATACATGTGTATGTGTATATCTAGTAGATATTATGTTTGATACTTGTCCGCAGGTTGATTTCAGAATGTGTTTTTTTCGTTGACATCGTTTGTTTTAAGTAAATATAAGTTAGATTCTTTAGGAATAGATTCAATAAAGTTTAGCTATGTAATTTGTGACGTATGTTTATAGTTAGTACGGGATATAAGAGACGTTTAAGATCATGTCTCCAGGCGTGTATAGACCAATGGCAAACACTGTACAGTCCGCGCGATTACTGTCACACTACTGTAGGTATCCATATACTTTACACCTTTAGTGCAATTAGGGCAGTTATTTCTACAGGCGTTTTCTTTCTAAATTCATAAATGAAACTGATGAAGTTTTCAACAATGCAACAGTTCTTTTTTTAAATCACTTTACTCCTAAGCAAGGTGATAACGTAACTAAAGGGTTACTAGGAGTGAAAGAGAAGGAGACGGCTTTATTGAGGAGAAAGGACAATAAAAGAACGGGTTCAGGAAGGCAAAAAAATTGCGATTGAGATTGGCTTCTGATTATATATAATTGTACTTGGCAGGGAAACAAAAAATAAGAAGCGATTTCAACAGATGAGAAAATCGAGAAAAGATAGTATTAGAATAGTAGTTAAAGTTATATATATTTCAACAGTAAAACGATGAGACCTAACTGCCAGTCTAGTAGTACGCTTAAATTCCCGCAGTCGAGGCACCAAGAAGGAAAGCAATATTTATTTCCAATAATGCAAAAATGTGGCATAGGGCCAAAAGTGTGGGTAGAGAAAAGCTGGTCTTTAATCTGTCTTATCTCAAACTTAGCTAGCTAAGATTACTAACCCAAACATACCAGAGTATTCCTTATAGCAAAGCAACACATTTTTACCATTCTTACTACAGTCACCATAATACCTCATGATCTCTATGTAGTCCCAAGTATTTCCCATATGTACAATTTGTCTGTCGGGGATTAAAAAGAACAGTTAGTAAGTTATGTGCTATGCGTGATATACACATAGGCCATCATGTATCTTTCGATAAATGACTGACGAGACAGAGTTTTTCCCCACAGTAGGTTTCCATTTCTTTCTACGGTAGACCAGTTGCCATTCAAGAGGATTCATACCTTTCCCAAGAGTATTAGCACGTAAGTGAATGTAATCTGTATCGCTATCCATTACTCCACTGTGCCTCCTTAAAAAAGAACAATGTTTATAAACGAAATTCTGTAAATATTTACAAAAAATACAATTTATATACCATACCAGAGAGTAAACAAAATAAGAAAGCTGATTAGAACAATTGCTATGAAAATATTTGCTGAAAAGACAGATGGAAGCCACGCAACGACGGTGTGAAAGTAACTGGAGTCGAGATGCCAGGTCAGGACCGAAAACATTACAGATTCTTCTTTCGATTTTGTCGAGAATCTCGAATTATATCGCCGGAGTAGAAGACCAGATGTGGCGGCCGAATAATAGGTTCATAAATGTGAAAGATTGATTAAAAGAAGAAAAAATCTTTTATTCCGTGAGCAACCTCAAGATTCTTATACTTGTAAAAAATCTACGATACTGACGGGGTTCACGTACTACGATAGTCCGTTCAAATCTGTTTCTGCATGGAAGTTCTCAACTATAAATTTTCTTTTGCACCCAAAACTTCATTGGGTGCTCTTCGATAGGTGGTGGAATCTTTTATTAGAACAGCTTGGTCACTCACTCATTAATGTTCTCCGATGCGAAGATAAATCTTCTTTTATTGTCGTTAACTTCGGAAACTTCAAGATCGAAGACGATAAACTTTCCTTTCGCTGTTAAATAATTACACAAACCGAGATGTTATATTCAGTTAAATAGGTATAGGAGACAGGAGTAATGGATAGCAGCTCTAACTGAGGAATCAAACAGCAGAGGTTGAAATCTAGTCAAATTTGTTTCATTCAATTAAGTGTAAATACTGTTGGGAAAGGTATGGATTCATCTCTTCTCTCCCCCAGCTATGGGGAAATAACAGGACAGACTGGGCCGATAGTCTTGGGTGGCAACCAATCTAGGAGAAGGACAACTATGAATTCAAAACCTGTGAAAGCTCATTTGGGATATGTTGCCAAATCACACCATATTCCATGGTCTATGGTTGTCAATCAAGATCTTGGAGATGAGATGTGGCTGCTGCCAAGCAATTTGAAAGCCTGCTGAAAGAATCATAAGGAAAAGATTCAAATTAACACCAGGCCAGATCGACAGATCAGCCTGGAGAAGGTTGTCTCTCTCTTCTGTCATAAAATAATTGAAGCAGTCCAAAGGACAGATGACGATTACAATGACTCATGGGATATGTTGGCAAATCACACCATATTCGATGGGCTATGGTTGTCAATCAAGATCTTTGAAATGAGATGTGGCTGCTGCCAAGCAATCTGAAAGCCTACTGAAAGAATCATAAGGAAAAGATTCAAAGTAAAACCAGGCCAGATCGACAGATCAACCTGGAGAAGGTTGTCTCTTTCTTCTGTCATTCTGTAATTGAAGCAGTCCAAAGGACTGATGATGATGACAATGACTCATGAACTGCTTTAGGATTTTGGTAACCTTAGCATAGTCTGACAAAATGCCACACCAGTAAGGCATTCTATGAGGTGAGATTGATGCTAGTATTACACAAAGTGTTGCTTTAGGTATTTAATCTTAGCATAGTCTGGCACAAGTCTTCATCATAATCATGTATTTTCTTAAGGCAGGACCGAAATTAATCTTGCACAAAGTTGGGTCCTGCTTGACAGCGTATTCCGTCATAAAGATTATGGTGGCATGACAGAGTAATGGATAGCGGCTCTGAATGAGGATACAGCGATCAGGTCCGAAATCTAGCCATGTTTATTACATTCACTCTCCCCAGCTATGGGGAAATAGCAGGACAGACTGGATCCTTAGGTGGCAACCGGTCTAGAGGGCAAAACTGAATTCAGAACCTCCGACTATGCCTTTCACACCAGCTATGGATAAATACAAGGGAAGTCTAGGCTCGGTAGCCATTGTTGGCAACCAGTCTAGTTAAAGAACAACTGAATTCAAATGCGGAACTGGAGTCCCTAAGAAAATCTGCTCATGTTCAATTTTGTGTGTATTGGCATATCCTACGACGAGGTTATGTAGAATCGGCCTATGCCTTTCTCTTGGGCAACCGGTGGCGCGGAGACAGGAGACGTGAGGGATGAGAAACTGCCAATTTCTCATAAAACAAACCATGTCCAGGCCTGCGCCCTGAAGAGTTCATAACTCGTCGGGCAGAGATCCATGGCCTCTCGAGGCCGACGAGTGATCTCTCTCTCTCTCCCTATATATATATATATATATATATATATATATATTTTTTTTTGAACAATAAAAAATATTAAAAATTGAAATTTTTAGACACACTGGGTTGTTGATTAATATTCTTTCGTATTTTTTTTATTATTATTCCATTTAGATTCCTCGACTAGTTTCGACCAAAATGGCCATCATCGGCAGGAAAAATATTTCTGCTTGCTGGTAGCAGTAAACTACAGAAATGAATGTCTTGATGGAGAAAATGAACTTTTGTCCGTAGTTTTTATTTGTTTTTTTATTTTTTTATCTTTTTAACATGAATCTTTTAACATTCCTTGTGTTGGTCAAGCAGTCTCTTTTAAGTTGTTATTTGAGATAAGAGCTGGATAGATACATGCTGCTATGAATTCTCTGGTCAGTTTGACAGTTTGATTGGGCCTGGAGAAGGGATGTGTCTCTGTTTAGTTTTTGTGTGTGTGTCATTTGGTTCTTAGGGAGTGAGTGAGTATGATATGTGTAAGCGTGTGTATTCCTGTGGGTGTGTGTTATCATTTGGCTCATTAGGGAGTGAGTGAGTATGATGTGTGTAAGTGTGTATATTCGTGTGGGTGAGTGTATAAGTCTGATGCCTCCACACCTCCGTAAGCATGTCTGTCTTGTGTGGGTGAGAAATGTGGGTAGGTTTTGATTTGTTCAGTTATATATTCGTACTACTATCTATATATTGTTAAATATATATATATATATATATATATATATATATATATATATATATATATATATATATATGTTTGCGTGCGTGCGTGAGTATGTGTGTGTGTGTGCAGAGAGAGAGAGAGAGAGAGGGGCGGGTAAATCAAATAACTACATATTAGCAACCGTATATGCGCGCGGTAGCGTACGTACACAGGTAAGCAAATAAATATTTACCAAATTTACTTTAAGGTGTAAACATGACAGCGCTCAATGTTGTTAGACAGAGCTTAAGAAATATATATTAATAAATATACATATACCTATATTTGGAGTGCGACTTAAGTTTCGTTGTTTTACCAACTCATCAGGCACGAAATATTACGATTTAAAAAAAATAATAATTTTAAAAAATCAATATTTAGTGCCTGATAAGTTGGTAAAACAACGAAACTTAAGTGGCACTCCAAACGGAGGTATATATATATATATATATATATATATATATATATATATATATATATATATATATTCATTTACAGTTTCTATCATGATTTCAACGTTAATGTATAAAGACTATCAAATTTGATTAAAAACTATTAGTTTTGAATTTATTTTATTATACGTGTCAAAGGTTTGACATAAAGATATGAATATTAAAGATTATTCTAGTTCCATCTGACATGCCTTTCCGGGTGTGTCAGCTATTTCATTTTAACTCAACTCTCCATGTTCACCACTAAGAAAAGGCATGTCACGTGAAAATAGAACAATCCACAGCTGTGGAGGAAATAAAGGGTTAGATTCGAAATTTCAATCAATGAAGAAGGCCGGAGCATACAACGGCTGAAACGTTGTGAATGTGGCAATTAAGATGAGGATAACAGTGCGAATAATGTAAATCATGCAAGTCGTCACAAAATTAAATTCGAGAAAAAGAGAAACTAGATGTTTAATTTTTTAAAACTTTTCACCCCAAGCAAGACGGGGGTCCCACTAGCATGCAAGAGATTACAGACAGCGAGAGCATGAGTAAAGAAGAATGATAGAGGAAAGGGTGAAGAGAAGGATGGGGAATAGATCAAGGCATTTGGAGATATCAATTGGCATTGCATTTGAATAGTTGGAGATTATAGCTATCAGGGTAGCAAGTAAGAGGAAGGTAGTTCCACAGACGGGAAGTGCGAGACATTAAGCTGTTGGAGTAGAAGCAACGGCTACATTTAACCGTTTCGAAAGTAAAAGGGTAGCACTGAGATGCCGACCTAGTCGCAAGTTTAAATTCATGCAGTTTGGTAACACAAGGAATAACCGCTAAGAAAATGACTGAAAATATGGTTGGTAATGAATAACTGAGAGAAATGCTGAAGAATATAAAGACCATTGACTGAAGGCTGGGAATCAGCCAAACTACCAACTTCATGCCAAACGACTCAAAGACAAACGCGTAATCTTGTCGAAGACATACATGTAAATTAATGTTAACGGTAACTTTTAATATAGAACGTGTTAAGATAGATTGAGTTCTTAATTGAAACAGCAAGGCAACGTGATTCAGAAGACATTACAATATTCCACTACTCATTTCAATAGAGATTGAAAAATATGGACAGCTTCATTTCTTAACCAACAGCGCTTTTCACACCTGGGTCATCAGTAAAAGCATGAAAGTCAAGATTGTAATTAGTCCGTCCACTATAAATGTTTCTCATTTGCCAAGCATTACGAAAGGATTCGTCGTCATTCTCTGAAGAAACATCGCCAATTCGTTCTACTTAATCTCTTTTAGATTCACCTGTGGTCTCTTTGCCACGAAATCACACTTGCTGGCTAATCGCTGAAAACATTTTCTTTGCTTTTCTTCAGCTATTACAAATAAGCTGCATTTCCCATTCGCAATAAATTCCAAGAAAGGAAAAGAACACGAAGCTTTCACAAATTAAAGTGAGCGAATGAGAAAAGCGTTATGACCTGGCGTAAAAATTGCCACAGACGCACTAAATTATCAACGACTTGTTCATTGTCCAATAGAACAAAAAAAAAAGAAAGAGGAAAGGAAAATCCCTGGCAAACGTACTGCATGGCTAAATATTTTCGTTCGTCGTCTGAATGACACAATAAATATCCAAAGCAGCGAGTCATCCAAAAATGATGCACCTTTTTCCTAGAACTAGATCGGTCATATTTTTATTATTTTTCTTCGAGAAAAAAAAAAAAAACGCAAGTAGAATATAGTAACTACTCATCTAAAAAGGTGAATACCCGAATAGATATAAAATACCTTTTCAAAAATATGTTTTACAGAGTATAAATAATCTCTTCCAGGAAACATAATCCTGTTACGAACTAAGCAAAATTAAGCAAATCTTTGACAATAATAGCTTCCATAAGAGTGTTATTGAAAATCAAACAAAATTAGTCTTAACAAAATTCAGGAAAAACAGCACAAGATCTTAATATAAATAAAATTTCATCATAATCTTATTTTATTGTCGACATATACAGCCTAATTATATGCAAGACGAGAAAGCAATTAAATATATTATTCTGCGTGACGTATCACTTAACGAACATAAAAAAACACGTCTGATTCATCATTGACTATAAAACGTACCAAACAACTAATCTAATTATTATCACTAACATTGAACCTAAAATAACGTTGTTTATGAATTTTCATTTCCTCTGAGACATTGCAGATCTAATATCAACAGTTACAAGCAGCATTAAATTCTCATCAGCCACACGTGCACCACACTCATGTCTGTTGAGTTGCCACCTGTCGAAACTCAGTGCAACTCATGCACATATCGTGTACAACAAAATACGATTATAAGCATAAGATAATTATTACTGGATAATATTAAAATACTATAGATCATCCAATGTAAAGAAAGGTTTAAGCTATTGTTATACCAAAACAAAAAAACAACCAGCATTAAATGATAAACTATAATTCACTACAGGATATGGTTTCTTTAAATGGACACGAATGACTTTATATGCGCATAAAATGAAATAAAAAAAAGCATTATATTGATGCAATCATTTTTTATGTGCTCTAGCTCTTCTTAGCCATTACACATAGCGTTCCTGTTCAAAAGAATACTAGGCTGTCGACAACGGTATCTTGCCTTTTATGCGGGTACCACAAAGTTCCTGAAAATGTCTGAAATGGTCGAAATATCTGAAAGGGTTGAAACATGAACTTCGGAGAGTTGGTACACAAATTGATCTCAATATACAGAATGTTATTCGAAAATAGGGAAAATATATTACGAAATTAAATAGACAGACGTTGCCAATTGAATTTAATGGAACATGTTTATGTATACAGAAATCCCTCGATTAGTGCGTTTTTGATTAGTTCGCTGAAAAGTTTTATACCTAAATTCGATTAGTGCAGACATGATACTTGATGTGTGCGGAAAAAAAAACATTCTTCAGTTGAACCATAAGAACTGAAAACTGATTTTTTTTTTATAATTAGCAAATAAATAATTTTTTTCTAAAATTTAAAAATGAAAAATGGATAAATATTTTGTTTGTCAAGTATTACGTTACCTAAGTAATTACAGAAATCTAAAAAAATGGACGATAATAAATAAATAAATTTTATAATATAAGCCGATAATAAAAATACATATTTGAATATTCGTTATGATGTCGTTTGTAGATGTTTAACTCTTTTTTTTAATATTGTATTTCTTTTTTTTCTTTTTCTTTTGTTGGTTTTGTCTTCACTTATCATTCCTTCTATGTTCTACTCTTCATTTCTCTTTAATTATCAAACTTTTTATTTTGCCCCTCCAACCAAATTGTTTCATTTAAATATGCTTACGCACTGTTATTTATCAATACTGAAAAATTAACTTCTACCATCCTGATTTTTTGGTAATTAGTAGTCGCCAGAACCTAAGTCATTACTTAATATGAATTCTGTCGCAATGTTTTTTTTTATAAGGTAATAGGAATAGATAGGCTCATTTATCGTTCAGTCTGCATACTTTCCATGTCTATTGAACAGGAGTAGAGGTTCATCCCTTGTTTCCACTTTGGTTTATCAGTTCTCTTTCATTCTTTCTCTCACAACGGCCACAAAGATTTAATTGTCTTAACTTTTTGGTGATCAAACTAATCAGTGGCTTTCCATTATGATGATACCTTTTAAAACTTCTATAAAATTTAAAGATGGAAAATGGGTAAATATTAGGTTGGTGCAAAAATAATGTCGTTTTCTCACATAAATTTGAACGTAAACGACATTATTTTTGCACCATCCTAATATTTTGTTTGCCAAGTTATCTAAGTGATTACAGGAGTGTTAAAAATGGACGGTTATAAATAGATAAATTTTATAATATAAGCCGATAATAAAAAAAAAACAAAAAAAAACAACATAGTTGAATTTTTCTTTTTATTAAAATTTTTGGAATATTTTGAATTTTTCCTGTTTATTTAGAAGGTCTTAAAAGAAAAAATGTCTGATATTTTGTTTTAAAAAATGAACGATTTAATTTGATACAGGAAATTTACATTTATTAAGAAATATCGAAGTGAATAAGATGTTTGAAATTACTAAAAGTGGAAGGCAACGTCTTTACAATACCGATGAATTAAAAAAAGATATGATAGCTATTTGGAATAACATCGATAAAAATTTAATTTCTAATGTAATTCTATGAACAACAAAACCATTCTAAATAAGTTTTTTCATAAAAAAAAAATAGCTTAATAAATATTAATTCATAGCATTTTTATTGTATCTTCTTATCTATATTTTAATTAAAAAATACACAAATAAGAAATTAATTAATATTATAATATAAGCTGATAATAGAAATACATTGAATATTTGTATCTATTAAAGTTTTTTTTTAATATTCTGATATTTTTCATGTTTATTTTAAAGATCTACAAAGGAAATATCTGATATTTTGTTAAAAAAAGAACGATTTAATTAGATACAGAAATTTACATTTATTAAAAACATCGAAATATAAAAGATGTATGCATTTATTATGGAAAGATTATAAACCGAATTTTCAAGTTCAAATACTAATGATTAGGATATATTTGGAAAATCTGAAGCGGCAATTTCTCAGTATCACCAATTATATGAAGAACAGAAGAATACATTCGGCAAACCATACTAAGTAAATTTTTCATAAATAAATGTTTCTTATATGAATTATATGTTCCTATATTTTAATTAGAAAGGACTCGTATTAGATATTAATTGTGAATGAAACTTAAATTTGAGGTAGAAATTACATAATTTCTTATAAGTTATTATATTCGATTAGTGTTTATTTTTAATGTACATATTTAGCAACAAAATCGACGGATTTCCTATATATATATATATGTATATATACATATATATATATATATTCAATCATGTTTGGTTGAATAATCTGGACATATTATGTGTATTTATTTTTTATTTAGATCCTCTTGAATTCTCTTATAGATTTCTTAATGTTAACATTAAATCCATGAAGAAAGAAGTCGATGAACCTTCTACGATCATCTTCAAAGATGAATTGTGAAGAAAAAAAATCAGAAATTCACTCGTGAATATTGTACCGGGGGAGATTGAAAGTACTTGGGAAAATAAAAATGAAAAGAAAAGAAAAGAAAAATTACGGCGCCTTCCTTGATGAATTTATTATCAAGATTACGAAATCTATAAAAGAATTCGAGATTATTCAACGAAACATGCTTGAATGATATGCTACCTATATATGAGCCTCCTGGAGCCACGACTACTCTCACCAAGAATAGAGAGAATTTCAGTTGAGTTCCACCACGGAATGTGGGAGTGAGCGGCGCTTCTTAGAGTCTGATTTGCAATCTCTCCCGGCGGAGCAGTTGGTATAGTGTTCGCTTTCCAACCTAACTGTCGGGGTTTCGATTCCCTCGGTAGTGGATGCGCACTGCTGATGAGTCCCAAATATAGTGCTTCCTGAGGTTTCTATCAGACTCGATGAATTAATTAATATAATTATCAAATCCTCCTCATTACTATGTGTGTTTATCTTCGCTTGAACCAGCTTCTAATGCTCCAGTTGGAGCGGCTTGGTGAGAGTAGTCGTGGCTCCAGGAGGCTCAGTCCTATGGTTAGAGAGAATTTCAGTTGAGTTCCACCACGGAATGTGGGAGTGAGCGGCGCTTCTTAGAGTCTGATTTGCAATCTCTTCATCACCGAGTTGGTATAGTGTTCGCTTTCCAACCTAACTGTCGGGGTTTCGATTCGTGGATGCGCACTGCTGATGAGTCCCAAATATAGGACTAAACGGCCGTCCAGTGCTTCCTGAGATTTCTATCAGACTCGATGAATCAATTAATATATATATATATATATATATATATATGTCTGTGTACTTAGGCAGCATCTTTTCATTCATACACGTTTCAATAAATAATATAGACAAGTGTTGTGTATTTATTTTATGTAATTTTTTTTAGTAACGTCTGATAAGTTTAATAACATTATCGTTGAATGAAGAAAGAAATTCACAATATTGATCTATATTTTTTAATACAATCTAAGCTTTCGGCTTACATAAGCCATTATCAAAGATGTCAATTACAACATATTAATATACGGACAAGACAGTGATGATAGTCTGTCATTGTTGACATAGATGATTTCTAAGCAACAATAAACACGTGCATATAAGACGTTAGAAGCGAAAATTGCACTGCAGTTCATGACGTCACACATGACCACGCGTGAGTGAATTGGAGAAGTATGAAGTATGAGATACTGGGGGTATAAACCAATGGCTTCTGTTGCCAATTATAGACATTTAAGAATATTTGTACAGATGCCATAATTGATTTTGTTCAGGTTGGGTTTCAACTGTTTGATGTATAATGCTTCAAGGATTTTTAGTTTTTGTCTATTGTTTTCATGTCGAAGTATAATTGTGTTTTGGACAAGTATTTTACAGAATTGTGTGTCAGGGCGGGCATGTTGTTTTAAATGCCCAAAATTCTTAGAGTTTTCATTCAATATATATATATATATATATATATATATATATATATATATATATATATATATATAATTATTTATTTAAAAATATGATTCCAACTCGCTACATAAGAGGTCTCATGTTTCAAAACAAGAGCCGAAAACTTCAAAATAATATTTGAATTAACTTGAGTTAAAGTAGGCTCTGTTTTGAAACATGAGACCTCTTATGTAGCGAGTTGGAATCATATTTTTAAATAAATAATTATATTTATGCTCTACTTTCGTATCGAGCACTATTTTTTAAAAATAATTACAAAAATACTAAGGAACTTTGGATTATTTACCAAACCAGTTTCTTTCCTATTTTCTACAATATTTTCACACACACACACACACACACACACACATATATATATATATATATATATATATATATATATATATATATATATATATATATATAAAGAAAGAAAGAACAGTAAGATATATAATCCGGTGTTCTTATAGATATTTTTATTTTTACAAAATAGTGCTCAATGTAAATTTACAGAGCATTAATATTATAAATTAATTGATTTAAAATGTTTTTTTTGCTACACAGTTCTAACCACGTTTCAAAAATGGAAGCTAAAAGCTCCGAATTTAATTTTGTAATTAAAGACATTAGTTCCATTTTATCCTCAAGCGAATTTTGGAGTAACTTTTAAAATTACTGGGTTTTAAAGACACAGCTAAAATCATAATTCACGTTTACAAGGTTGCAGATAAATCCACTTCCACTAGACAGGGGTGTCTGCGTGTTCATTATTTCAGTATTTTGGTGTATCAGTTCTTAGTTACGTTTTGGTAGGCGGTAGGGATGTATTTTTCAATGAAATGTAACATCCGTAAAATGCATGGCGTCTGGACTTTTTAAAAATTTTATTGTTAACGGCAAACATTCTTACGGCATTTTTTTTCCTATTTGTATATTTAAAGATTTTTGAGGGATGTTTAGGTTAGAATACGTTTTATTTAACTACGATTTGAAATATTTTGACTTTTAGTTTTTAATTTTTATTATACTATATTTCTTTTAAGAAAAATTAAATGTAATTAGAATCCCTTGCAGTATGTAGAATTATTTTCACATCAAGTATAAGTATGTAAATTATTAGGTTACAATTTTTAATTTTTTTTTTTATATATTTAAATATTATTTAAGTAAAATTTATGACAATGACTGCAAAAATAGCTACTTAATTTCACTGATTTAGTAAACTTTTTTTTAAATAAACCTAGTAATATATTGTTTCTCATGTAAGTACAAAGAACATGGGTCATTCAAAAGCTTACATCTTCTAGCATTACATATTAATTTCATTTTACTATAGGTGTTTTATTGGATTCTTTTAAGTGCGTGTAGTACTAAGAGGGAGGTCTTTAGGTTAGAAAACGTTTTATTTAATTACAATTTAAAAGAAGTTTAGGTTAGAATTCATTTTATTTAACTACAATTTTAATTACAATTTTAAAATATTTTCATTGTTAGTTTTAATAGACTATATTTCTTTTAATAGAAGTAAATGTATTAGAATCACTTACAGTAAGTCAAATTATTTCTCCATATCAAGTATATCTATATTACGATTTTTAAAAATTTATATTTAAATATTATTTAAGTAAGATTTATGGCACTTACGGCAAAAATAGCTAATTCATTTGTGTGATTTAGTTAACTTTATTTATTTATTTATTTATTATAAATAAACTTAGCAATATATAGTTTCACATGTATGTACAAAGGACATGGGTCATTCAATGGCCTACATCTTCTAGCTTTTCGTCATAATTTCATTTTTCAGTAGGTGTTTTATTGGATTCATGTAAGTGCCGGTAGTTCTTTTTGAGAGGTGTTTATTTTAGAATACGCTTTATTTAACTACAATTTTAAAAGATGTTTAGGTTAGAATTCGTTATAACTACAATTTTAAATACAACTTTAAAATATTTTCACTGTTATTTTAATAGACTATTTTTTTTTCTATTTTTTTAAAGAAAAAACAAGTAAATATAATAGAATTACTTACAGTATATAAATTTTGTTTTTCATGTTAAATATAAGTATGTATATTACGTGATCGCACTTTTTAAATTTATTTTTATTTTTAAGTATTATTTATGGAAAATCTTTGACAATGACGGCATAAAATAGCTATTTCATTTCTCTGATTCAGTAAATTTTTATTTTTTATAAACTTAGTAATATATAGTTTCTCATGTATGCACAAAGGACATGGGTCATTTAATGACCTACATATTCTAGCTTTTCTTATTAACTTCCATTTTGCTGTAGGTGTTTTATTTGATTCTTTTAGGTGCCAGAAGTATTTCGATAAGATGTTTGATTTTTATATTTATTTATCCTAAAGGAATTTTGATGTTGGTTGAATCTTTTTTTGAACCCAAGGCCAGTGCAACCTATATATATTTTTATAAAAGACATGTTTAACATTCGTTTTATAGATACAAGTATTTTAGTAAATGCTCTGTTTTATAAAACAAACGGTATTAAATAACATTTACCGGCCTGAATGTCAGAGAAATTTTGATAGAAAATATTCGTCCTTTGATTTTGACCTAAATGACGGTTCCGTATAGGATGCAGGTTCGAATCCTGTAAAAATCAATTTTAGTGTGTTTTTATTGAAAATAGTACTTAGTTTACTTTCACTGGGAAAATGCTTAACTATTAATACGAGGAATTTTTGTCCTAATTTGTTCTTTACCATTTGGTTGTATGGGGGGGGGGGGTACCAAATTATTTTTCTACATCTGTTTTTTCTGTGTTTTCCATTTTCATTTTTTATATAAGTTAGTTTTGGGTTTTTGTAGCCACTCTCTATTAGAGCCTTATTATAGAAATTGATATGCTCAACGAAAATTTTGTCATTTTCTGAATTTGTACTAATTCGTTTACTGAGAGATAACGGTATATGTTTAATTATAGATGGGGGGTGATTTGATTTAGGGTGTATACATAAAGAATTGGTGTTGATTTTTTTATAAGGTATGTATGCATTTTTATTTAGATCTAATGTTATTTCTAAGAAGTTCACTTTTTTTAATTTAGTGCTAACCGTAATTTTGAAGCCCTTGCTTTTAAATTCTTTATATAATATCTTTCTAATTCTATCTATTTTGAAGTTAGTTGAGTTTCTAATAACCATTACTCCATAGTCTCTGTACAAACCAATGTTAGTTATATTAATATCACAGTGCGCTGTTAGGTTATATAATATAAAAAGACCAATGAGATCAGAAGACATAGCTGCGTCTAGTGATCCCACTGTGATGTCGAAGTGGTTATAAGAATTCTTAATCCATTGCTCACCTTTATGTATAAGTACCGATTTTTTCGCATATAGAATAATGTTCTTTTCTTCATCTGTAATATGCGTATAGTGGGTGTCAAAGTCCAACACATTCATAAATAGTTCTTTAGATATTGATTGGTAATAATTATCAATATCAAACTGCATTAGTGTACAATTGTTTTTTCCTTTTATGTTAGTAAACCAGTTTATCACTTCCTTGGTATTAATCCAAAGTTTTAGGCTTATTTTTTCTTTAATTTGTTTATTTACCTTTTCAAGGATCATTTTACTAATTTTCCCGATATATATATATATATATATATATATATATATATATAATTTTTCCGATATATATATATATATACATATATATATATATATATATATATATATATATATATATATATATATATATATATATATATATATATGTAGTACCTGGCTCATTAGGATTTATTTATTTTCCTTTTGCTCTACTTAGAGAATAATTGTGCACTCTTCGTTTTAAATTATTACTCGCTGTTTTGTTTTTCTTTGTACCAGGAATTTAAAGTAATAGACGATTTCTTTTGTCCTGTTTGTAGGTTTCTGGTTCTTTCTTTTGTTTTCTAATTTTTCCTCAGATGACTTTTGTTTCAAAATTGTGCTGTCCAGGTGTTTTCATACACTGAGCTTAAATAGATTTACATTAATATATATATATATATATATATATATATATATATATATATATATATATATATATATATATATATATATACGTGTGTTGGTGTGTCTATTGCTAAAATTATTTTTCATAGTCAGATGTGAAGTCCTAAGCTGTGAAGATCTACCATTTATGAAAACATTTGACTGTTTGATTCTAAAATTATGGTCACTTGGTAAACTGTATCTCTGCCGATAACGTTTGTTGTCCACTGGCAGTAAAGAATATTTTCTCTTTTCATTTTTAGGGATTGGGCAATTTGTGGGTTAAACTTTTCGATGTTGCCTTCCTGCTCACCCAACCAACAGTTTACTAAGGACAGAGTCTTTGGAAGTTCACAGCCTTTCCGTTCTTCGCCTCAATAATTTTGCACCTGCAATAACTTCAATTCTTATAGACCCAACCGACGGACTTACAAGATATCTAGAGAACGAAATGATGTTAACGTTGATTGAAGATATTGGCCGTCGTAGATGACTCAGGTTTCGGCTCCATTTAAAGAATAAACAGCAAGATGATCTTATCGATTCTGGATAATATGTGCAACTTTCGGTGCATCACCAATATTTTTCCCCACTGGTATTCTAACACCAAAATGAGCAGCTTTGTTAAATATCCATAAATTGGTCAATATATTTACATATAAATCTAACGCCAGCGGTAGAGCGATTATTATTTAGTTCGTCATGCATAAAATAACCAGTTTTGCAAGCAAATATTTCGAAATGGCTCTAACTGCATAATTGATTCACTTATTTCCTCCTTTCCAGCCTGCATAAAGAAACTCGGGAAATATTAGCCTTCTGAATAGGCAATTTTAGAAGCAGGCATAAGAACTTCACTTGCAAGATTGGCAGAACTGTGCCTTAATGTTCCTTAGATTTCTTACCATTAAGCCAGCCTTAGTGAATATTATTAACATTTATTTAAACAAAAATAAAAATAACAACTAATTTTTTTTTTATTATTATTTATTCGAAAACTCTTGCAGTCGACATGTGGCTAGTCTTTGAGTTGTCCTTGTTGATGCGAAAACTGATGTTAGCAACATGATTACTGGGACTGAAAACAATGCATAATTATTGCGTTGGACGACTGTCTTATCGCTTGGAGGACTGGCCAGTCTCGCCCCGGGTGAATCATATGATGGAGACAAAATTGTATTGATTAAAATAGTCGTTGGGCGAAGTGCTTCAGAGTAAACAAGCGATAATAACACCAAAACATGAAGTTATAAATACATACATACATACATAGATACATATATATATATATATATATATATATATATATATATATATATATATATATATGTGTGTGTGTGTGTGTGTGTGAGTGTCTGTGTGTCTGTGTTATTGTCTGTGAATTAAAAAATTATGTGTAATATATATATAGCATTATAATGTTCTTTATGTATTCTCAAATATATTTATATATATATATATATATATATACATATATATATATATATATAAATATATATATATACATATATATATATATATATATATATATATATATATATATATATATATATATATTTGGTTCGATTATCAATCTAACCAAATATGTTAGCTCTATCTCTGATATTGAGCGCTTTCTAATAAGTACCACGCATATAATATATAAATAATTATATATATATATATATACATACACTTTACACACACTTTGCACACACACACACACACACACACACACACATATATATATATATATATATATATATATATATATGAGCGAGTGATTATAGTAGTTCCAACGGTAGAAAAGTGTATATTCTTAAAAAAAGACGCCGCGAACGTTCAATTGGATATCACACAATAAAGACAATAGTTAAACATAAGAAAAAAACATAAAGAAAAAATTAATTCATTTAAGTAATATGTGGAAATAACCAGTCTTTACCTGATGAAGTTCACAAGACCCAAAACCGAAGCAGCAAAAAAATATGTAGACTAAATTATAATATATATTTGTCAAAATTTCACATTATAACCCGTATAAAAATAAATTGCCGAATCTTTTCCCCAACAACCTAATTTTAAAATAGTACATATGTCTAGCATCATACAGACTGTCGCCTGTAAGTGTTGACTTCAATGTTCATATATATATATATATATATATATATATATATATATATATATATATAAACGTTATATAAACGCATTAGTTGGTCAGCGCAACGAGATTGTCCCTAAACTTGACATAAGAAATGAAAGAAAGTGCTTTTAATCGGCAGGGCATCCACAGTAAATTTGAATTCGGGAACCTATCACGTTTCCCCATTCTTAACAGATCTTCTATTATCACAATATAGAGGTGGGATATTTGTGGGATATTTAATAATAAAGATGATGAAAACAAAAAAGAAAAAGAATCCAAATGCAATTGACTAGAATATATATCCAAAACACATTATTAAAAAAAAACAAAATTTAAAACACATTTTTAAAAAGTCAAAAAAATACATAACAAACAACACATTATATATATATATATATATATATATATATATATATATATATATATATATATATATATTTCCTGATGATTGCGTCTAGCATGAAACAGTCTGTCACCTTTTAGTGTTGACATCAATCTTCTCTGATATATATATATATATATATATATATATATATATATATATATATATATATATATATACGAATAATTCTTCTCAGACAAGGAGGAATTTCCTCTAGAAATTGTATGAATTTCATATCGGAATAAAACTACATTAAATATGATACAAGCATTCGACTTATGTCATCATAAATGTTGACTTTTGTAGAACGAGTGACTATTGTGACGTGGACAAAGAGTGTTGCAACTTAAATGATGTGTTTGTGTCTGTGTGTGCGTGGGGATGTGTGTATTTTTTTTTAAATATTTATCTATTAGGTTGGTGTAAAAATAAGGACGGTTTTTGACGTATTTTTTAACGTCAAAAACAGTCATTATTTTTGCACCAACCTAATACATTTGAGGATGTGTGGTCTTCTACTCATAAACTACTAGTAAAATCAAATAGTATGAAAAAGAAATATTATAACCCTTGAGCTAAAACTCATAGAACGAAAATAACCATGAATAAATATAAAGAATTACCACTTCAGAGGCGACATCCTCAAATGTATATAAATATACAATACACAAACACACAACTCACTTACGTCGTAGTAGCCTACGTTAAACACTCACTACTTCTACAAAACTTAACATTTGTCTTGACCAACTATGATGATGACTTCAAAGAGTAGATTACTTGAACTATATTTCTTATGTTTTTTTTTCTTTCCTAAAATGCAATTTGGACAATTTCTGACGGAATTTCCTCATTTTCTCGAATGGATTATTTGTAATTTTGAAAAATTTATCAGTAAAATTAATCGACACAAAATGTCTGCTGTCGATAATAATATTTGCCTATATATAGCAATGTCGATTTTACTGCTTTTAAACTACAAACTCCCCATGATTTCTGTCGAATGTCCATATCTGATCGAAGCGTATCTTAACATAAACAAATGACATCACACCCTACGAAATGGACTAAGTCTGACAAATATTTTAATATATTTTGTCATACATGGACTAGATAAGGGCTCTGCTTGCTTGATTGAGTGGTTATTTACGGCTTATCAACCATCTGTAGGTTATTTAGAACCAGAAAATATTTTTAGATCGTAAGAAATTTTTGGGAGACATCAATGGTTTAGGGATAAAAGTGTTACTAATTAACCCTGAGCTAATAAATGGTTGAATGAACTTGCCGCTCAAATTGTTCATCGTGAGAGAGTTTAAAGAATCTGTAAAGCTAAAAATATGTTGATAAACTTTTAGCTTCAGAAGAGTTGAAGGAGTGAATATTCCATAATGTTTGTAATTAAGTTTCCCTTGCTTGTAGTTGAATATTTGTATTGTGTTGATGCTTGTAATGTTCTGTAATTATGTACGTACGTGTGTGTGTGTGCGTGTATGAATATGTTTTCATAGCGTTCGCCCGCAAGGGCTCGAAACGCGATTTCTTTAACAGCTACATTTAAATAAGCGAGAGAAACCAAAAAGAAGAGAAAGAAGGAACTCGTGTCTGGTATTTACAATTAACGTAATCACGTGATAGGCTCCGGGAAGACATAACAGATTTGGGGCAATTTTTTTTTCCTCGGGTCAGGAATTAGGTCGATGTTATTCAGATGTAGTCGAGAACATGATTTAAATATTAACTGACCAATTAAAAAGTGAGAAAAATATCAATGCCCTGTGAACTACTCTTTGCAGAAAATTGCACAAAAATTGACATTAATAAAAAAAAAAAAAAAGTGTTAGCGGTGTGCTATAGTTTCGTACCATTCCCCAAGTGTTTTTGCGCGTAAGTTAATATGACAAAACCAAATGGAATCGGAACTCAGCTCACCAGATATCGTCTATTACTCCCCCGCACATTACAAAGCGGCCTAATTACTAACCAGGCTTGACGTTCATTATTTACATTATTGAACTATTGTCCTCATCTTTGTCGGCCTTCTTCAGGTAGTTGGAATATCGAACTTAACCCTTTATTTCGTTCACTGTGGTAGACTGTTCTAGTTCCAAGTGCCATGTTTAATGGATATCAGTTATCAGTTATCTCCTGTTAATTCCCCTCTGAAAGTTCTCCACTGCATTAACCGGGTATTGAACTCACACTGTTTGGGTCACTGTCATTGTATCTAAGCAACGCCTTTATCAACTGTGCCATGTGTCCTTGAGGACACATCTTATTAAACATGTCACATGGAACTAGAACTGTCTACCTCAGTAAGCGAAATAAAGGGTTAAGTTCGACATTCTAACCACCTGAAGAAGGCAGGAGCGTACAACGGCCGAAACGTTGTAATAAATATGGCGACAAAGATAAGGAGAATAGTCCGAATAATGTAAATAATGTACATAATACCTCATCTCACAAATATAGACAGGCTTGACGTTGTTTAACTACGTTGATCGTATGGGGACCGGTGTTTCAACTTGATTTGACCGTAGGCCACATGGTCTTTGAAAGTGATACAAGTCTTACTAATTAACCCATAGGAGGGTAAGAAGAGTTAGAGTCATAGCTTACCTATGGTTATTTGTGCGTAAATGAATATAGCAAACAAAACAGGATTTGTAACTCCGATTAACAAGTCCGAATCATTATCCATTATATCATCCGTTCATTAAAGCTTACAACTGGTATTCTTCAGCGGTCATCCATCTATGTACTCACCAGGCTCGACGATGCTTAACTCCGCTGGACTGACGAACGTGATGTAGCGACATGTCGACTGAGAGGCGGGAATACAACAAGTGTCCATGATTTCGATGAATAAGCGATCTTGAGAGCATGCATATCTATCTATCTATCTATCTATCTATCTATCTATCTCTATATATAATTAAAAATTATAAATTACTTAAATAATACTAATTAATGATTTATATGTATTATTTAATATATATATATATATATATATATATATATATATATATATATATATATATATATATATATATATATATATATATATAACCGAAACCGTGAGATCACCCCTGGTCGGCGGCTGATGAACACAGGGTATCACACGTGCTAACACACGTATTTTAATATATATATATATATATATATATATATATATATATATATATATATATATATATATATATAATATTTTATATAGGCGGTACTTAGGGAAGAGCGCTCAATATCAGTGATTGAGCTAACATAATAAGTTGTATGCATATAGTTTGTGGCCATGCGTTTCACGTTTTTGCGATCATCGGACAAACTGCTGTTTGATAATCGCAAAAGCGTGAAACACAGGGTCATAAACTATATTTATACAACTTATATATATATATGTGTGTGTTTGTGTGTGTGTAATAAATATATATATATATATATATATATATATATATATATATATATGTGTGTGTGTATGTATTCAGTGATAGAGTTAACATATTTAGTTGAATTAGAGTTTGCGAGCCTAAGTTACACGCTTATGCGATCCTCAGACAAACGCTATCTAGCCATATATATATATAAATATATATAACTGGTGGTACACGTTTGGAAAAAAACCTCGGATAGTTCAACTTGCCGTAGAATAAATAGGTAGCCGGAGAAAAATGAGGAAAAAAAAAGAAAGGACCGAGAACTTTAAACCAAGGCGACAACAATCGTCCAGTCTGTTTGTTTGTGTGTGTGTGTGTGTGTGGAGATAGATAGATAGATAGATAGATAGATAGATAGATAGATAGATAGATAGATAGATAGATAGATTCACAATAAACCTCTGGAGATAGAGATATATTGAGAGAATGGGAGTGAGGCAAAAGGATAGAGTGCTGTACGATCTTAGTGCCATTTTATTAATGATTATAGAATCAGCTAAATATAGAGATTTAGCCGGGATATTCTCTAAAACCTATGGATAAAGAGAAATATTTTGAGATGCGGCGTTTAAATTTATAACGGAAGGCAGGTAAAAAAAAAAAAAAAAAAAAAAAAAAAGCAAATCAAGGGAGAAAGGAAAAGTACAAGAAAGAAAGCAACGGGTAGCAAGAATTCGAATCCCAAGAAAAAAGAGCAAATTGGAAGAGAAAAATAGAGAGAGGTGGGGGAGAGAGAGAAAAGCGCAAGAGTGAGACTCTAGAAGAAATATAGTCCTAGGGAGGGGAGGATTGAATTGAAAATTCAGCCAGGGTCAGAATATTTGACAGTGAGAGAGAGAGAGAAAGAGAGAGAGAAAGAGAGAGAAAGAGTGAGAGAGAGGGAGAGAGATAAGAAAGAATTTAAAAAAATGGAAATAGAAAAAGATCAATAGCGAATCCTGAAAGAAGTCAATAGATTGCGAAGCTGTGGCGAAATCGTTATGAAAAGTGATAGAGAGAATGTGGAGAAAGAAAGAAAGAAAGAAAGTAAGAAGGGATATAAAAAGCGAATCAAGCTTAGTACAAATAAGAAGACAAAGACGAAGAAAATTAAGGAAACGAGTGATGAAATAAAGGAACGAGACAGAGAGAAAGTAAGAAAGAGAGAGAAAAGAAATGATGTAATGGTCAGGGTCAGTGAGTTCAGATCAAAGCAAACAAACCGAAGCCAAAAGAATAAAAGTGTGATGGAGAGAAAGAGAGTGAGTGACAGAACGAGAAAGAGAGGGAAATGGAGAGGAGGTAAACAGAGAATTAGAGAAAGACACACAGAAAGAAAAGAAGGGTGGGAGAGATAAAAAGAGAGTCAAGTATATAATAAGCACATATTACAGAAATAAAGAAAGAAATGTTGCTAAAGAAAGAAAGAAAGTTTGAGAAAGAATGATAAAAAAGAATAAAAGAAACAAAAAGAGATTAGCAGAAATAATTTAGCAGAGAGTGTGAAACCAAACAAAAGGAAACGAAAGAGAGATAGGGAGAGAGAATATGAAAGAAAGAGTAATGGGGAGAAGAGAAAAAGAGAATTAGAGAAAGATATACAGATAAAAAGGAATGGAGAGGAAGGAGATAATCAGCACAAATTAAATAAATAAAGAAAGAAAGAAAGAAAGAAAGAAAGAAAGAAAGAAAGAAAGAAAAGAAAAGAAATTGAGAGAGAAGAGAAGAAATAATTTAGTGGTCAGTGTGAAACAAGACCAACGCAAACATATTGAACTGAAAGAAATGACTTACATATATAGAGAGAATAAGAATGAAAGCGTAATAGATTGATAGAAAGAAAGAAAGAAATAAAGAAAGAAAGAAAGAAAAGGATAGAAAAAAGAAAGAAAGAGAAACAAAGAAGTCTCGTTGAGATGGACTACTACAATCGACCGGCGGCCGGGCAAGAATCCCACGTGCTGCTAAGAAAGGAATCAGGTTTCGCAGGAAACGGTTGTGATGGCGGGAAATGAGTGTTGCCATGGTGATGTATGGCCCATGAGAATGGCTTTCCTCGTTGGCAACCGCATAGAAGACGCTTATCTCATCATTATCATTATGTCCGTCTTGGTCTCCTTTTTTTCTTCTTTCACTCATAATCAATATATTATATAGCCACAATAATTCACATCTGAATATCATCTAATACACAACAATTTATATACAAGAACATATATAGGCATAGAAATATATACCCTCATATATATATATATATATATATATATATATATATATATATATATATATATATATATATATATATATATATATATATATATATATATATATATATTCTCCAGTGCTTTTTATTTAAAGTTACATCGTGTATCCAGGCTCAGGTTTTAAAAGAAAAAAATAAACAAACAAAGCTTGGAGAACTATCGCACATTCTCTAGTGTCTGGAGCAAACGAATCTTCTATTTAACTTTTGATTTACTGTATTTTCCGCTTTACAAGACGAATACCCTGAAAAATACGCGTGCGTCTTCCATAAGGCAACGCCCAGGCTCAAGTAAGCTTGGAAGTTCATCTAATTGGCTTCAATTTTAGGGCCGTGGATTTGTATGCTGAGTCATTGTCGTTACCTATCTAATTCAGCCTTTTATATTATGTAACCTCAACACTTAGATGTTAAAAGTATTTTCAAGTGGAGCCGAGCCACAAGCTTAAAAATGCTCGGTTTACTAGCAGCGGCGGGAGCCTTTCTGCTCTGAAGTAGTATGCCATTCCTTTACAAACAAAATGCGAGTGATTAATGTAAATAATACATAGCGGCAGTATGTGAAAGACGTATGGTAAATGTGTTGTTGTATGAGAATCAATTTTTTTTCTTAGAAATTCCTTTCGTATATTAGGGTGTAAGCAATGAACAATAAAACAAGACTTTTAAGACTGCGATTTCTTGGATATTATTAATGTGTCTTGACTGTGTTTGTATATCGCCAACGAATGCCTTTTGAAAAAGCGCTGTTTGAAAGGATTCTAAAGGTGTAAAAAAATAAAAATGAAATTTCCTCGCAGAAGAGCTAAAAATTGATTTAATGTAGTCTTTCCAATTCGTGGCAGTGGAAAACATGGATCAAAGAAGGTGCAAAGAATTACCTTATGTTCCGGCTTAAAAAACGTTTTTTTTCGTAAGAAATACTCTGAAAAATAAGTGTGCGTTGTAAGGCAATGCCAAGGCTCATGTAAGCTTTAATTGGCTCGACTGATAGGGAATTGGATTTTTATGTTGTGTCATTACACTATAATATTAACTATCTAATTCAGCCTTTTATATTATGAAACCTCACTACTTAGAAGTTACAAGTATTTCCAAGACTACACTGCGTGCCAAATTATTATTGAGAAAACTTTTTTTCTATTTCAAAAACCGTCCAATCAATTCACACATTTTCACACTGACCTGCGCAATCACTGAAATTTTCTTATTGATCTGCCTAATGTAAACAAACTGGCGCCATATTTGTTATCAGCACAGTGATTTTAGCGTGCCAAATTATTAGAAAGGTTTAGTGAAATTCCCAGAATTGAGCAAACAAAACGTTTATTAATGTTGCACATGAATGTTTATGATCAAAAGAAACTAATAAATAAGATAATCAAACAAATAACAGACACTTGCAAAGGCACAGTTTTAAACAAATTAATAGGGAATGTGCTTACCCTGTTTTGAAATTACTTCATATTTCGAGGTCCATCGAAGCCTAACTGTTTCAAATATGTGGTAGTCTTGTCAGCAGCATGTGAGGGAGCATTATCTTGCATAAACGGTTCAAGATGCTCCTTCATAAATGCTATGTATGCATCAGCAGTCATTTTGATGCCATCTGGTACTCTCCATGGGCCCACTAATGTTTTTTCCAATAATACCACCCCAGATCATTATGCCTCTACGGCCTTGTTGGCGTCTCAAACGCTGATGGCGATTCTGTCCATTCATTATTCAGCCTTTGCACCATCTATCTGGCCCATCAAGCGTTGCTCGAGTTTCGTCTGTGGACAAAACTTTAGAGAAATCAATCTTCATATTGTCTTCGGCCCATTTCAATCGATTTTGAATGTGATTTCTCGTCAACGGAGGTTTCGATACAGGTTTGACTGTTGTTGCCATTTCCCTCAGATACCGACACCGAGTACTTTTAGATACAGTAGGATCCCCAATACGACTGCAAAGCTCTTGACTGATAAGTCCAGGGTTCTTCGTGGCCTCTCGTTTAATTCATGACATGAGACGACGTGAAATAACCCTCGGCTTACCTTTATCAGCTCTTTTGCGTACTTGTGTAAGGTCGGTGGTAAACTTTTCACTGTTTGATGACACCTCCCTATCATTTTAGAAATTTCTAGGGTAGAGTTTGAGAGTTCTGAGGTGATAGTTTTATTTTCATCATCTCTTAAACTGCTTTTATGGCCCATCTTTTCACTAAATTCTTATACTTTTCTAATAATTTGGCACACTCAAATCACCGTGCTGATAACAAATATGGCGCCAGTTTGTTTACATTGCGTAGATCAGTACAAAAATTTCAGTGATTGTGCAAGTCAGTGTTGCCAACATTGTGCGAAAATTTTGTGTGAATTAATTGGACAGTTTTTGAGATATTAAAAAAATGTTATCTCGATATTAATTTGGCACGCAGTGTATAAACCTTCCTGGAACCGAGCCACAAGATTAAACATGCTCTGTTTACTAGCAGCGGCGGGAGCCCTTCTGTTTTTGACTAGTGTGTCATTGCCATACAAACCAAAACGGACGAGTGATTAATGTAAAGATTACATAGCGTCAGTATGTGTGAGACGCATGGTGAATGTGTTGCCGTATGAGAATGATTTTTTTTCTTAGAAATTTCTTTTCAATATTAGGGTGCGTTTTCCAAGCCGCTGCGTCATGTAACCGGAAAATACAGTAATTCCTATTTACGCACTGTTGTTCGAAAGCCCATTATATTTTACACTTTTTATATCTCTGTTTTTTTCCACTTCTACGCTTATTCCAACTTAATTCTGTTCCTTTTCTATTCCAAAAAGAAACATATTTTATTATTCCATTCTACCCTTTTATTCTGGACTCAACACATACACAGAAATAAAACACACTCTAAGGACATATAGTTATTATGCTCTGTGAGTCCATCGTGACGGAGATTTTTTTTATACGATTTTCGCCCTCAGTTTTCATGGGACATAAAACTCATGATTTTCAACGCCGTTTTTAATGCTATATGACTTATGAAAATGAGTTCTTCACGGTCTTTATTCATTCTATTTCAATCCATTTTGCCTTCTGCCAGACATCGCTTTTCCTGTAAAGACAAAGATACAAATTGATTTTCGTGCGCTTAGCAAAGATCCTTGACTCTTAGATGTCATTGTTCGTTAGAACAGTGACATTTAATCTTACCGGGTGCACTTTTATGACCTTTGTCAAAGTTAATTAGCTATTTAAATACACAGAATATATACACATATTTTTTTTCTTTGTTTTTTTTGTTTTTTTTTATCATTTCACCCGAGCAATGTGACGCAGTGGATCAGGAGGAGTGGAAGAGAATAAGTGAACTCTAGTGAAATGAGGAAAGGACAATAAAGGAACAGGATTAAGGAAGACGGAAGGTAGCGAAAGAACTGAATTTAAATTTGTGACGATTGTAGTTGACAGGGAAGCAAGAAATATGAAGGGAGAAGTAGGAGAAAAGAAACTGTTACGATAAAAGCGACAACTGCATCTAGCTTGTTCAAAAGTAAAGCGGTGAGAGTTAATTGTCAATCTAGTAACACGCATAAATTCATGTAGCCGTAGCACTAAGGGACAATAAAAGCTCATTAGATTAGTTTATTCGTCCATGCAATTAAATATAGTGGGCGCATGGCTGATGTATTAATGTTCTGGTCGTGTGACAAAGGTTCGAATTTCGTTATTGTCGATTTGTTAGGAGATATTGAAGAAACAACACCAAAGAGCGGCCCGATTCAGAAAGTGCCTGGAAACTGTAAATCAGGTTGGCTAAATCCTCGTGATTTGAAGATGAATAAACGAAACAGGTCAAAAGTCGTCGATAGCACGAACTCACAAGCTGGCCTTACTCAAACTACTGATCTCGCCATATTATTTCCTCTCGCACAGAAACTGTAATTAATATCCGATCAGTATCGTTGTAACAGAAGCCTCAATTATGCTATGTAGACGTTGAACAAACACAAATATATCTGAGTCTGAGACGGCTTCTGTAACAGGGATTAGATTGTCATGCTAGCGGAGATGCTTACATCTGCCAACAAGGCCTCTGATCAGGCGGTTTTGAGCAATAAAGAACAACCTATTAATTGTTGTTATTCCCAGGTTCACCGTGACCCGGGGTGGTTGCATGTGTTTGGATCCCAGCTATGGGAAAATAATGACACCCAGACAAAAAGAAAACACTATGAAAGCATAAATATACATTTCTATAATAAAATTACCAGCAATGCATTTTTATATTGTAAAATGACCAACAATATCTATTTATAATAAAATGACCAGCAATACAATTTTGAAACAAAATGATCAGCAATACAATTTTAAGGCAAAATAACCAGCAATAGAATTTTAAAGCAAAATAACCAGCAATATAATTTTAAAGCAAAATAACAAATACAATTTTGAAGCAAAATGTCCAGCAGTACAATTTTAAAGCAAAATGATCAGCAACACAATTATTTTATAGAATTACCAACAATACATGTTCATAGCAAAATGACCAACAATAAAATCTATCTGTAATTAAAGGCACACAATTACTTTTTTGTTATGTAGTACGAAAAGTTTTTCTTCCTCCGTATGAATCCGAATCCCGCGTCGCCAAGTTGTTATGTAGTGGTTTCACATTGGAGGCTTGTATTTGTACTAAGTCGGTCCTAAAATAGGTTCGACGTACAAAACGTTAGGAACTTGATATAATAAGTAATGACGCAGTAATCTAGTCGGGGTGGCTGATACTTTAATATCCGACTAACGGTCGTCCGACATCGACTGACTGACCAACTCACTGCCGACTGACTTGTTACTCTTACTAGTCCTACTTATTATAGGTGGGGGTCCTATTAACTATAGAATAGGTGCGTTCCACTATAGCACTTTTAAAATATATTTAGTTGAAGCCATAAAATTATGTTTAAATTATATAGATTCCATAACCCATAGACGTGTTGATATACCACTAAACAAAAACAACCTATCAATCAACAAGCATACTTTGAAATGAGAGGACACCATTCAAAATTATGAGTAATATATAATTAATTGCAAAAAAAAGTTTTATCAAAAGGATTTCTGCATTTTAGCAATGAAAATAAATATATATATATATAATGATAAGAAAAAAGCTGTCTTTACTCACAAAATTTTAATGAGATATAACGCTTTATGACAACAAAAGGTATTCTTGCTTTTAAGTATATTGTTAACATAGCAAACATAACGTGTCCGATAAATATATATAGTTGCATCTATTGTATTTCATGTGTTATGACAAGCTGCACGTTTCCGAATAGACCTGTCTTTCCATTCGTGTTTGTTTAACACCTACAGATCCCACCAATTCAACTATGCTAAGCGAGCCTGAGATACAGCTTCTGAGACAAAAGCGCATAATCTGGAGTGGTCACGACCTGTACGCTCAAACATCAGGTCACAATGACTTCTTACTAGCACATCTATCAACGGCTTCCGAAGAGTTTCCTTTAAGCAATGTCACTCACAAGGCCTGATTCAACTCGTGATATGGTCTTCAGGCAATTCCTGAAACTACCGCTCGATGGAGTCGTCCAAGCATCTGGATATTATCAAGAAGTCAACTCCTTGGTAAATTGTGCATCGTGAGATTCGAACTCCAGTTTCATGGTAGATACAAATGCGTTATGACCTAAAAGCCATTGTCCCAGATGGACATTACCCCAAGGAAGCGTACGAAAATTGTAACCCTGCATGGAGACACTGGCAAGTCTTACCAGTGAGCAAATCAAAGTACTATGGAACGGTGAGGGATCAAATATGCCGACCGCTTTCCGTGCAGAGGGATAAAACCATTTTCTCGATAGATAAAAATGAGTCTAAACTTGGATATAAACCAAACCCTTTGATTTTAGTGTATATCATTTTCTAACTTTTTGAGTCGTGAAAATCGAACCACAGTTTATGTTTTTGACGCCAGTATAAGGCAGACCTTTGTCTAACGTTTTGATTCTGTTGTAAATTGTACTATTGTCTATCTCTTTGAGTAAAGAACAAATCGGACCACTTTTTATACTTTTGACGCCAGTACAAGGCAGACCTTTGTCTAACGTTTTGTTTCTGTTGTAAATTGTACTATTGTCTATCTCTTTGAGTAAAGAACAAATCGGACCAGTGTTTATACTTTTGACGCCAGTACAAGGCAGACCTTTGTCTAACGTTTTGTTTCTGTTGTAAATTGTACTATTGTCTATCTCTTTGAGTAAAGAGCAAATCGGACCTGTGTCTACTTTTCTGAATCTAGTAGAATTAAGAAATCTATCTGCCTTTTTGCTAATCGAGCGCGGCCTTGACCTTTTTGATTCTAATGACAACTGGATCTTGTATCTTACTTTTCTGACACAAGTACCCACTGAAAGAATTGTTACCATTTAGTCTTATGTACTAACAAATCATTTGTCTGTATTTTTGACTTAGACACAAATTCGACTTTTGCCTGTCTTTGTATTAATTCATTATGAATTAATTCCCCTGAGACTTATATTCAACGTTTGATACAAGGGTTACCTGAAAAGTTCTTAGGTCTACTATGAAAGAGTGATGCTAGAGATATGAAATATTGCAGGCATTAATTGTAACTCTTTTTATTAATAAGTTCTCTGTTTCGTTCCAGGTAAACTGACATCTGATTGTTAAAAAGAAAAGAAATAAAATGTAACCAGTACCGACTACTCTTGAAAATGGACAAAAATGTAGCTATCATGTACTTTACGGTACTTTTCGACTATCGGACGGGTCCAGGTATTTAGATTTAGATAGAGCTTAACACCCGATTTAGTCTACGTCTCTAAACAACATGACTCTCGAATCAAAGGTCGTAACTCGCCGGGTACACCTAAAGGGCCTAAAATCAGCCGTGGGTAATCCCGATTTAGTGAAAAACCGAATTACGGCTGTTTGGTGACGTGGGTGTCAGGTTCAGATACTTAGGAATGCTCTCAAGAGGAGACCGTTTCAGCGGAGTGGGTTACTGGACCTGAAGGTATTTCTGAGTGTGCACGGTCTGCAAGATTGTGTGTTGCTTTCTTTCTGTATATGGCACCATATCGCGCACATTTGACTGTGATGCCTGTGTCTGGTTGGTGTGATGGATACATTGGTCCTCGTATAGTTGTACTTTTGCGTCGCTATAATGGAGTGTTCTTCTCTTGCTCAATAATAATAACTAGTTTTAACCTGTGAAAATTTAACGGTTTTCCTATTTTCATATTATGATGCATCTTAATTTTTATGTTAGTGATTGAGTAAACTTCGACAATAAAAATGTCCGTAGAAATTCCCCTATCGATTTGCTTAATACTCTTGTTTAACAACGTTAACAAAATATAGCAATATATGGATGTTAGTCGTTATTTTAAGAAGTGTACACAAGAAGATATTTGAAATTAAGAAGCTTTTCCATTTCAGGGAAGGGAATATAAACGTATTTAACGGCCTTTTCGAGCCGTTAAATACGTTATTTCTTTCTTTTATTTTCTCAATGAAATAAAATAGTCATTTCCCTTTTTTCTGGCGCAATGCAAACGGAATAGTCCATTATTTATTAGTTATTGACAGGAGACGTTAAACACTTCTTTCTTTTTCTCTTTCCTTCTTTCTTTCTTTCTTTCTTTCTTTCTTTCTTTCTTTCTTTCTTTCTTTCTTTCTGTCATTGTCTCAGCGAAACCAGGGGAGTCTTTTCCCCTCCTTAGACGTGATCAAAACGGAATAGTCCATTATTTATGAGGTATTGGCCAGAGATCTTAAACAATTCTTTCTTTCTTTCTTTCTTTCGTTCTTTCTTTCTTCCTTTCTTTCTTTCTTTCTTTCTTTGTCTCACTGAAACCAAGGCTAGTCTTCTTACCTTTTTCCACGTGATCAAAACGGAATAGTCCATTATTTATGATGTGATGGCCCCCAGTGTCGCTGCGCCAAATGTGACGTCTGCCTGGCCGCGTCCGTCGTGCTATCCTGTCCTGTGATGATCAACTGGCTTGGTATTGGTCGCGGCACAAAATGTGACGTTCTAACCTTTTGGTGATTCGGATGGGAATCTTGTTAGATTAGGTATCAGCCTTGTCATTCCCAGCTCGCCTCCAACGTCTGGTTACCGAAGTAACTATTTTGATTTCTAATCTAACCTACCCATGTTGTGATTTGATCTTAGGTAGACGAAATCAATCAGTCGCCGGGCCGTAATGCAAGCTGAGTTCGGACAAGGGTAACACCGCACAAGTATATGTAAAATAAAATAAAGTAATAACTCGAAAAGTTCAAATGTGTTAAAAAAAGGATAACAATATTTTATCTCTGGTTGCTGGATACAGGACTGCGTCTTTCTACCAACCCGCTTATATGGATTCATGTCACTTGTGTTTGTTAGGCGAGTCTTAACATCTTAAGTTGCTTCTTCTTTAAGAAACTGGTTTTGGTGTATCTTCAGGCGATATTCGTAAAAATTGTTTTGGTGGTATGAGTCTAAGTCGTTCTTCAAAAATAAATTGTTCTTGGTTAGAAGTTGAGTTCGGAATTGCGTAGAATCTTAATCAGCTTTCTGCGAGGCGTCTGTGAGCTCTCAGCTCACTGCAACTGCTTGTCTGTCTGTCTCCAATCCCAACTCAACTCCAACTGCACTGCCGTCCACTCGTTGCGACTCTGCTTATATGGACGCCGACCAAAACCGGGGTGGGCTTGTCGGGGTTTGAGGTTCCTTGATAACTCTAAATCCACAATCCACTTCTTTGTTTTCGGTCAGGAAAATTTTATTATTTTCCATTTTTGGAAGTCTTTCGTCTTCCCACCTTCTTCTGTTCTCACACTGGTATCTCACCATACCCTGAGAGGGTGTCAACGGGTTTCCCCTCTCTCTCACAGTGGCATCTCATACCGATCCCTTCAGGGGTGTTAACAAGCCTCCCCTCCTACTTCACATGATTACCTTCGCCTAATGCTCACGCCAGCATTCAGCCAATGGGCGCCCAGCAGTGTGGGTGTGCCCAGACTACCCTCGGTTTTAAAAAAATCTTGCTCAAAGAAAAAACATTTTTATCTTTCCTTTTTTTTTCTTTTCTTTCTTTTCTTCGAGGAGACCTCTCACCCTACACTCTTATCTTAACCGAATCACCTGGAATTCGTCAATCAGATTTTCGCCAGCATCAAGTGGGTGCTCATCTGGCGATCTGGACGCTAGAGCCAATTATTCGTTTCGATAAAATAATTTTCTTATCATAGCCAGCTCCTGGCACAAAACAGATGCCTTTTTCAAAGATCTTCGTAGATAGCCAATGGCTCAGTCTTTTGTTTTTGTAATTCTGCGGTTGATCCAACGCACATTTTTCTGCGACCCAATTAATTTTTATCTCTTTAGAATTCTGCCCTGTAGGTCACCTGAAATTTTCACCATTCGGTGCGCCATCATAAATTAAATTAAATCCGACACATCCGCGACCTTACTCTCCTCGTCAATACGAATAAAACCATTAGCACATTTCTTTGTTAGAAAAAAAAATAACATCGTTCAGTGTCCTTTTCGTGATGGCTTCTTATCACCTGAATTTAATTCTCGCTTTTTTCTTTCTTTTTTTCTTCTTTCTTTCTAGCAACCTAAATGGTGTCACAACGAGATATTGGCAGGAGACGTGAAACACTTCTTTCTTTTTCTTTCTTTCTTTATTTATGTCATCACCGAATCCAAAAGGAGTCCCCCCCTCTTTCCACGGGATCAAATGGAATAGTCCATTATTTATGAAGTTTTGTTAGGAGACATTAAGCACTTCTTTCTTTCCTTCTTTCTTACTGAAAACAAGGGGTATATTTCACATCCGCATTTCCACGGGATCACAAATAAATAGTTCATTATTTATGAGGTATTGGCAGCACGTAACGGTCGCGCGAACTAACGAAAAGAGGGACGATCACTGTTATAATATGATAATGGTGGCGAGCTTTACTAATTACAGGCATAAAATTAGTTGATACATCGTAAGTAGACTTAGATTCTGGTTTCGACTTTACCAGGACGTTCCAGATACGTAGGTAACTAGTTCGTCATCGGGCAGCAATTTACTGCCACAAATCTGTGGATCGATATTTTGCAAAAAAATCATTTTTTTTTCAGATCGGTTCTGTGTAGTCTAGATAGATTTCCCTGCTGTGGAACTCTGGGACAGAAAACATTGATCATTTAGAAAAGTTGAGAGAGAAAGAAAATGTGTGTATGTGGGCGTTTTGGTGGATGAAAGATATAGAGTGGGGTGAGGCTGGGATTTAATCACGCAAGGAGAAAGCGATCGGGCAAGTGCTGACAGGCGTGACCATCATCACAATGCAAGACAATCGCCCTTTCTTCGCTGACCAGACAAATTCATTGAAGTTGCCGAGTACATCGATCAATTTTCATAATCAAGGAACTTTTAGTCTTTACAAAATCCGTTGTCGCTTTTCGCTTCTCTCTTCTTTAACCTTTTATTCGTTTGTTTTTTTTTTCAGCCTCGAGATTTTCTTGTTAATTACTATATAAGGCGTGGGCAACATTTCCGAACAGTGGGCCGCATGAGAGATGGTTCATCATAAGGCGGCTCAGACTAATGAAAAAAAATCAAATTAATTTTTGGTCGAAAGTAAAGCGGCCATTTTCACTGCTGAAGATCATACGCGTTAGATTCTACCTTAGAATGGGAGGGAGTTTATATTTGGAGAAAAGATGTTGAAATGAATGATTTCGTATAATATTATCACTAATGACACTGTGATCAGCACATGCTGCTGCGTATGATTTGTTTCTAACTTATTCTTTTAAAAAAATATGAAAAATATATTTATAAAAGAAAATATAGTCATCCACAGACAGATTATTTCACAGCACATCAGTGTGAATAAACATACAATTGCTTCAATCCGGGATCGAAACCCGACTTACTTGACACCAATCGGAGACTTTCACCCTTAGGCTATCAGTACGGAGAAGAGAGGATGAATTTTTAATGCATTATATACAAGGTATAAGCATTAGTAGATACCTGTGTGCTGAATTAATTTTATTCTCCAGACAAAAAATTAACATGAATGTGTCTCATTTGTAAAGAAAAAATCTTTTACCTGCATAATCTTCCTTAATGAAAATCAACAATGGTTTGAAATGCTGAGAATGCTACCTTCAAGGAAAGTTAACAAAATCAAAGAAACATCATATTTAATCATTGTTATGTATGCGGTTTAGTCGAACTGTACCCACAATGCAACAGACATTAATAAATAAGGGAGGTTATTCAGGCTTTTAATAGTTTGCCCTTTGACAATATCGTCTCAACAATTTTGCGTGAGAGAGAATGTGTCTTAAGAAGTGAGAATGAAACAAAGCAAAAAAAAAAAAATTAATAGAGGTTATTTTCTTCATTAAATTAGGCGTTCCATTCAGAAGACTAAACGGACCGTCATGTGGCTCACTGGATACAGTTTGCTCATGACTGTATTATATTCTTCATTTCCATACATTCTTAAGTCTTTCTTTTCATTTAGTTCTTCCTTTCGCTTATACCTTTATCTTCATCTTTACTTTATTGGCATGTTTTTGTTTTTTTTTCATTTTTTTTCTTTCTTTTTCATTTATTTATTTATTTTTCTACCAGTGTAATTAAGGCTTAGTGACGCATCACGTTGAAACACTAGTTCCCGTACGATCGCCGATATTAAGCAACGTCGAGCCTGATCAGTACCTAGATGGGATTACCAGTTCTTGTAAGACTAGATGGGCGAGTGGTGTAATGGAATTGTCATTCAGAGAGCCGTATTCGAATTCCAGTTGTGTTTGTTATATATGCTTCTGCGCAGATACCGATGGGAAAGGCATGATTCAGCTTCTTCCCACCAACATATGGGTTAATTAGTAATACTTATAACAATATTATCTCCTCCTCCAGATTCTTATAATCCCAAAAATATATAACAGTCGACACTAGATTTGAAGTGTTTAAGATTGTATTGATTATGCAAGCATCCTATCCGGTATCCATTCCCCGATGAAGCAGTTCTGAGGAAAAAGCTGCCTGGATGGAAATTCCTCGTCACTAATGGAATATGAAGTCGACTTAATATATGTAGCAAAGCGGTGTTATCTACGGGAACTTGTGGAACCAACCTGCAGTGGAAATAGGGAATGAGTAGCGACTAGCAATGATTCGTCTGTGGGAAATGGATTTCAGTGTACAGAACAATTGATCACCCCCTAGTCAGTTAAAAACGATTTTGATGTCAGCCAAAGTGAGTAGGTTTGGAGAGTTCCATCCCAGATATGACGGCAATTCTAGATTTCTTTTCTCATCTGATTCTAGCAAATATAGAAAATTGGATGAATAAGCAGATATTTTCTGGGGCGGTACAGGGTACGGAATGTCTAATCGTCTATCCATTTGCTCTTTCTTTTTTTAGTTATTCTATATATGTCTGTTATCGGTGTATGTGTGTACGTGCGCATGTGTGTGTGTGCACGCACGTGTGTGTGCGCGCATGTGTGTGTGCGCGCGCATGTGTGTGTGCGCGCGCATGTGTGTGTGCGTGCGCATTTGTGTGTATGTTTTTTTTTTTCTGCGCGTTTGTGCATTTCTCCGTATGTGTGCTTGTGCGTACCTGATGTTTCATAAACCAATTTTTTCTAAAGTTTTTTTCATTTATCTCCGTATTTATTTTTTTTAATTTAAAAAAAAAAAAATTATCCATTATTTCAATTTTTGTTTGTTTGTAATTTCTTATTTTTTCAGTTTTCACTTCAATGTTAGCTATTGTTGGGCAAAGATCGCAAAAGCCTATGGAATAAAACGTACACTGCATAGTTATTCGGCAGGTAGGTTAGGCGACACCAGTGTTGTATTTGAACTGTAATATGATATGCAATATGTGATATTATATGTAATATATATGTAATATATAATATGACATTTACTATGTAATACTATATGTATTATATGTAATATGCAAAATATGTGATATTATATGTAATATATATGTAATATAAAATATGATATGTAATAAGTAATATATGCAATATATTTGCAGTATATGTAATAGGAATGTAATATGTAATATTGTATGTAATATATAGATATTATGTGTAATATGTAATATAATATGTAATATGTCTCATATGTAATATATGTAATAAGTAATATTATAAGTAAAATATATGTATTATATGTAATGTATAATATGAATGTAATATGTAATATTATATGTAATATAATACGTCATATTAACTATATGTAACATATATGTATTATATGTATTCTGTAAAATGAGTTGTAATAGGCAATATTATATTTAATATATATGTATTATATGTAATATGTAATATGAGATGTAATATTTAATAATATATGTAAGAAATATTATATGTAATATTATATGTAATATGTATTACATGTAACATATGTAATAGGTAATATTATATATAATATATATATATATATTATATGTAATATGTAATATGACTATATGTAATATTATATGTAATATATGTAATATGTATTATATCTAATATGTAATATGATATATAATATATGTATTATATATAATATTATATGTAATATGTAATATATGTAATATATATGTATTATATGTAATATTTTATTTGGTACGTAATATATGTATTATATATAAGATGTTATATGTTATGTAATATGAATGTAATATGTAATATGATACAGTGTATTTCTTCCTTATTTTTAATATGTTAATTCTCGTTTCTTTATTTTCTAAAATTCTTTATTTTTTTAATTTAATCTCTTTTATTTCTCTTGTTTTCATTCAGTTATTTTTTTATACATCCTTTTCATTTTTTTTAACTTTCATAATTTTATTCTCTTCATTCGTTTTTTTTTATTCCTATTAATTTATTTATATGCATTTTTTCCTTTCCTCCCTTCTTTGATTCATTTCGTTCATTTAATTTCTTTTGACTTTCTTTTACATTAAGTCTTTCTTTGTTTTCATTAATTTCCTTCACTTTCACCGATTTCTCAATAGCTGTACAGCTTAGACTACGCTATATTTTGTCCATAAGTATGAAGTAGATTTTTCACAATCATAGCTTGGGAGCAAATATACCCCGGTATATATCGGGACGGAATTACTCTGAGATGTTCATCGGTATTAATTTTAGATTTGAGATAAAATTCAGTAATTAAAGTTTTTATATTAATGGCGGCCGTTTCATTTTTTAAACAATCGATATTCTTCTTCTGAGTGTCCTGCGTCATAAGGACGTGAATGATCATGGTTATCCACTACATCCTACCCTTTTTACGTCTTATCAATGCTTGTTATTTCGGTATCCTTTCCAATCATTCTCGTTTGCTAAGTTATTCGCTACTTTTCTCAGTCCCGCCTGCCTTCAGTATATTCTGTGAGTGTCGAATTCTCCAGAGCATTTTCTTCATTATGTGCCCTTGAAATTTCAACTGTCTTTTTCTGCCTCTAAGTATGAGCGTCCTTTTTGCTTCCATTTTTATTAAAGCTTCCTCGTTACTCACATGTTCAGGCAATGATTCTCAGCATCCTTCTGTAGAACGACATTTCTGTTTTTTCACATCAGTGCTTCTTCTGCAAGGAGATTGTCCAACATTCACTGCCATAGAGAAAGACCGATATTACATAAACCTTTAGGAGGTTTTTTTTTTTTTTGTTTCTAACGAAATGTTCCTGTTTCTGGACACTTTGCTTAGATTGTGGAAGGCATCTTTTGCAGAGCGAATGCGTGTTCGAATTTGGGTGTCATATTATTTTTTCTCTGTTCAATATATATATATATATATATATATATATATATATATATATATATATATTAGCGCTTGCTTGATTATGGCTTGTTCAAATGGGTGTCATATTATTTTTTCTATTCAATATATATATATATATATATATATATTAGGTTGTTGCAAAAATAATGACGTAATAATGTTTTTTGATGTTAAAAAATACGTCAAAAAACGACATTATTACGTCATTATTTTTGCACCAATCTAATATATTAGCGCTTGATTGATTATGGCTTCTTCAATTCGAAATTGGCATATTGGGCTTTTTCACTTGCTTACCGCAATATATTCTTTTGTCTTAGAATTGTTAGTCCTTTCTTCGCGCTTTCTTTTACAATATTCTGTGGGAATTCGTTCAGTTTTCCTCATGTTTCGCTTGCATATTCAATGTTGTTAAAACTGTGTCTACCAATAAAAATTCCTATTAGGGTTTCCGGTTCTCCCAGGATCGCCTCGCTGTAACTTTCGAATCAGTCATACTTGTCTTACGCTTTCTATTTTCGTGTAATTACTGAATTTATTTTCTATTCTTTTGCAGACGTTTTGCTCCCAGTTTTAGTTCTCGGTTATTCTAATATCTGTTGTAACCTAGGGAAGGTTACTGAACAGAATAATCACACGAAGGTTGGTAATGGATGATAATACTTAGGACAAGAACAACGCATATGAGATTCGCCATTGGCATGTAGAAATAGTCAATTGCTAGAAGTGAGTCAAGTGAATTCCACAATGAAGTACCAACTGCAGGTTGTCTAGTAAGCGCCCCACGCGGTCAGATGTGGCACAAGGCTTAATTTAATGTGGGGTATCCGAACCCGTACGCCTAGCCAAAAACTCCCCGTAGATCCCGTATAAAACGGGGTCGGGTAGCTGTTTCCTGAGACGAGACTCTGCCCTTCGACATAGCCTCGTCTAGGGATCCTCACTGCCCGGAGGCAGAGAATTTGGTCAGCACAGCTGGAAACAAATCTCCGACTGCAGACCAATATACAGTATTTACTACTGCATTTATGTGAATGGGGACATGCCTATTATAGTCCTTAGGTACGCTACAACAATATCCTTCCCAAATATATTAAGCTTGCGTAATATTTGAAACAATACTTTCTTTTTTTTTCTGTTTTCTTTTTCGATTTAATAATACTGCTAATATGACATGGTCAGGATCATAGTACAGTATAAGAATAACAGTGTCATTATCTCGATCGTATTACAAACTTTATTACAAATATTTCTTAAAATAATTACAATAATTATTACAATTTTTAAACTGCATTGTAAGGAATCTGTATCCTGCTATTTTATTACTTTTTAGCGACAATTGAATTAGCAGAAGTGTGCGTTCTACTTCTGTTCCCATTTTTTTTTTAAGATTTCTACATGAGTTATTATTAATAATAATTCAATTTTTCGTCTGCATTTTACGATTTTTTTCATTTTATATCGTTCTTCTATGCTTTTCTCTTCACTCTTGAAACAAATTTGGTCTGAAACAAATTTAATATCAATTATTCTTTGTTCCAAGAGCAGCTGACCTGCGATTACCTCAATCTAAGTGAGGCCAAAGGAGACATTGCTCTCAGTGTCCCACTTGATAATCAGTATGGCCAGGTACACTAGAGTGTTGACGTAAAAAGAGTCATTCTAGCAACTATATATAAATAATATCAGTGGCTTACTCTGACATCCTAAGTAGTCGACCCAGTTGTTCTTATGACGACCGGATGACACGAAGATATATAAACACTCCATCCGAGAGCAAAAATATACAAAGTCTATCATTGTAAGTAAAAAACACACGTTCAGAAATAAACCCGAAGCCAGAAATATTTTTTTTAAGCATCTCACTCCAAGCAAGGCGGAAAACCACTAGCACGCAAGGGGTTACAAAGAGTGGGAGCAAAAGTAAAGAGACGTGATAGAGGAAAAGATGAAGAGAAGGACAAGGAATAGATCAAGGCATCTTAAGATGTCGATTGACGTTACATTTGAATAGTTGGAGATTATAGCTATCAAGGAAACAAGTAATAGGAAGGGAATTTCACAGACGGGAGGTGCGAGACACGAAGCTATTGGAGTAAAAGAGACGGCTGCATTTAAATATTTCAACAATGAAAGGGTGGGATCGAGTTGCCAGACTAGTTGCACGTTTAAATTCATGCAGTCTGGGAACTAACAAAAGTAGCTCGTCGGAGCAGTTACCGTGAAAGTATTTGTAGAAAAGACAGAGTGAGGCGACGACACTTCTGTGAGAGAGTGACTGCAGACAAGATGCCAGATCAGGGCCAATTACATTGCATATTCGTCTCTGGATTTTTATTTACAAAGATGAACTGAGACAGTATGGATGTAAATAAACAATATTTTTAGGTATGAGACATGTCGTTTTGTGTTCATATTAGTCTATGCAAGGTTAGCAATACTCTTGCACCAGAAGTAAGTGACTGAATTAATCCATCGTTTTTTTGTTTTTTTGTTGTATTTTTATATGGCCACATTAGAATTTCACTTTGTTTGTTTCTAACAAAATGATTATCACTTAATCTCTACTACCATTAAAAAAATATTATTTTTTTACACCTTTTATTCTTCTTTCTTGTGAAAAAAACTCTTTATTTTGGAAAACAGAGATTATCTTTAATCTCTTTGTTTAACTCTTTTTAGTTTATTCACCTCAGGTGTTAGCAAAATTTATTTAGAAAAATATGCTTTTAGAATTGGATGAACGATTGGCGAGGACTTCAACTTGCTGGGAAAGTTTGAAGACAGACGCACATTCTTTATTCATAAAAAGTTCTCCTATTAGAAGGCTGGAGGGGCGCTCAGGAGAGAGGTTTAAAATGAAAATGGTTGTGATGAATGAAACTGTGTTGTGAGTAATCAGTGTGACATGAATGACAGGGGAGATGGTAGGAAATGAAGACTACTACGAATAGAAAAATATAACGACCTTCATCTCAGAAATCCATGTGGTTGTTTTTTTTTCCCATAATTTAGCATTTCTTAGTAAAAAAACAAAAAACGGAGAGAAACATTGTAATTTGAAGCAAATGAGAATGATAAGACTCCGTGGAAGTATCCTTTTGAAGTTAAACAATACAGCACATCTGAAGATGGAAATAGCGAAAGAGTTATGATAAGATTTCGACGTTTCGTTTCTGAGAAATGGGCTGCAGTGTGGAAAAGGAGGAAGCTTTCTGGGGGGCGGGGACTTTCGCCGTACATTTGCTAATATTTGAACTTCTGAAGAAAAGAGGGTACTTATATTCAGGGAAAATAGCATGGGGTTACCGAGAAGTAAATCTTTGATAAATTACCTTAATATAGTCATCCTCTCCAGAAATCAGACCAATTATGGTGGGTAGTATTCAATGCACGGGTGAATGGTAAATTGTTGAATGTGCAAGATGGATTCTAACGATAATTATCTGGAACGACACAGAAACCCCACCATTCCTAACTGAATCGCTCAACTTCCTATCAGGGAAAAACGTCAGACGAAAAATGCGCAACGCGTTGCTCCCCCGGAGCTACTAGATTGGCAAGTAGGTTTCGTTTCGTTTGTTTCGTTTTACGGCATATCAACCTTAGACTTGCTAACAAGATTTTTATTGCTAGTAATATTTTTTATCTATCTATCTATCTATCTATCTATCTATCTATCTATTTCAATAAAGCTGCTTTCTATCGATATATTTCAATAAAACTGATTTCTATGTATTTCAATAAAGCTGATTTCTATCTATCTATCTATCTATCTATCTATCTATCTATCTATCTATATAAATGAATCGAGTTTATGTCTGTATCTCTTTCATTGAATCTAGTTATCTATATATCTTTCTCAATACACCCAGTTCTTAATATCTATCTATCTATCTATCTATCTATCTATCTATCTATCTATTTTAATGAATCTGATGCTCTTTCTATCTATCTATCTATCTATCTATCTATCTATCTATCTATCTCAGTATATACTGGTTTGGTTTGTTTTGTTTTAGGACATATCAACATCAATGGCTTACTTAATGCCGACAAGATTTTTCTTGCTGCTAATATTTTTTTTATATCTATCTATCTATCTATCTATCTCAGTATATATTAGTTTGGTTTGTTTTACGGCATATCAACATTAATGGGTTATTTAATGCTAACAAGATTTTTATTGCTGGTAATATATATTTTTTATCTATCTATCTATCTATCTATCTATCTATCTCAGTATATATTGATTTCTTTTATTTTGTTTTACGGCATATCAACCTCAATGTGTCATTTAATGCCGACAAGATTTTTGATGATGGTAAAATTTTTTATCTATCTATCTATCCCAGTATATATTGGTTTGGTTTGATTTGTTTTACGGGATATCAACCCCAATGAGTTATTTAATGCTAACAAGATTTTTATTGCAGGCAATATTTTTTTTCAAAAATGTATTGCCGGTAATTTTTTAAATGTATAGCTGGTAATTTTTTTCAAAAATATATTGCTGGTAATATTTATTTTTTTAAAAAATTTATTGCTGGTAATAACTTTTCTTCAAAAAGTTATTGCTGGTAGTAATTATTTACAAAGTATTTATGGTATTAAAACCCATTTTTTACACTTTCATGGTCTTTTGACCCCAGTTTGGAGCTTAACTATTTACCCATAGCTGATACCCTGACAGGTGCTACCACCCCGCGTCAGGATGGATCTGGGAACACCAGCAATTAAGAGGTGGTTCCACGCTCCTCAAAACCTCCTGATTAGAGGGCTTGGTGTTGGACGTAGTTTATCGTCTTACCCAGGACGCGGATGTAGTCTATCGCCATACCCAGAATGAGTATTTCCTATTTCCCACAATTTTACTATTGAACTAGAGAGATTGCAACCGACAATTCTATTCGAATAATTTCTTTTTTCGCACTTTTTACCTGTGGAAGTCTCTTCCGATTTCTTCAAAATTTAAATGCTACATGATTTTGGTTCTACCTGAATCCTGTTTCTTTATTGTCCTTCTCCTCGCCTATCCTAATGTTTTCTCATTCTCTTTCCCTCCCAGTTACCCCGTGCGTCCTACAGGCATTATTGACTTCCTTGGAGTGAAAAGATTTAAAATAATTCTATTCTAATAGATCGTTCTAGTTAGAAAAAACATTTTTTCTAAATTACATTACTTGCATCCAAGGAAGATTTTGTTTGTTGTAGAAAGACAAATAGTTCTTATATGTTGGCATATAACGTCTACATTTACTTTTAATATTAATTTTATAGCTTTACTTTTGGTAAATTACTGAGAGTCTATGACATCCAGGTAAATTTCAGGCTACCATAAGCATCTATTTCGATCCAGTAAGTTTCCAAAAGGCAGGCGTCTAAAAATACATAATAATAATAATAATAATAATAATAATAATAATAATAATAATAATAATAATAATAAAAATTATTATTATTATTATTATTATTATTATTATTATTATTATACCTTATATAAATTATTATTATTATTATACTTTTATAAATTATTATTATGATGATTATTATTATTATTATTATTATTATTATTATACCTTATATAAATTATTATTATTATTATACTTTTTATAAATTATTATTATTATTATTATTATTATTATTATTATTATTATTATTATTATTATTATTATTATTATACCTTATATAAATTATTATTATGATTATGATTATTATTATTATTATTATTGTACATTATATAAATTATTATTATTATTATTCTTGTACATTATATAAATTATTATTATTATTATTATTATTCTTGTACATTATATAAATTATTATTATTATTATTATTATCATTATTGTACATTATATCAATTATTATTATTGAACATTATATAAATTAATTTTATCATTATTATTATTATTATTATTATTATTATTATTATTATTATTATGTACAAGAGTCTGACTTTGAATTCTTCTTCTTCTTCTTCTTCTTCTTCTTCTTCTTCTTCTATATGCCGTGCCCCTTCAGGAATTCTTAGGCCCACTCTCGACTACTCATCAAACAATCCTTACTTCTATATGCCGTGTCCCTTCAGGACTTGGGCGATCGTAACTCTCCATAATGCCCCGTCCTTTCTAGCTCTAAATAAAGTTCGTCTTTTTTGTTTTCTTTTCCTATCTCTTTTTATATCCGTTCGTTAGGAAGACCATTCGCTAATTTCTTTGTCCTTGTCGTTTTCAATATCACCTGTGAGTGAATTTTTTTTTTTACCTTCTTTCCTCATTATGTGTTTTAGGAATTTTTACTTATTCTAAATATAAGTGTTCTTTTTTATTTCCATTTTCTCTAAAACTTCGTCTTTGCTCTCATCTTCAGCCAATGGCATCTACAACATCGTTCAATTGAACCATATTTCTCTTCCTTTTCCCCAGTTGGGATGAGATTGTCCAGCATCGACTGATATATAGGAGGACTCACATTGCATGACGGTTCAATACTCTTTTCTTTGTATCTAACGAAATTTTCGTGTTTCTTAATAATTTCATTAGATTTTGGGAGTCGTCTTTCTTTATCCCAATCCACGTTTGTACTTCGGCTTCGTCTTTTCCGCCTTCTTTTAAAACTTCCTAGATATTTACATTTTTGTGCCTACTGGATTTTGGTATCTGCAATTTGTAATTCGCGTCGTCCTTTTTCCGCGAAGACGACTTGACGTAACGTTATGCAGCACGTGCCAAATTTTAGCATTATCATTTCCTGATAAGACATTTCGGAAGCGTTAATATGACAGCTAGCAGTCTGTAACAGGAAATGAAAATCAACGCCCGTGCCAATAGCCTCCAACCACAGCGGCTCTAGTTAGCCAGCTTCTTGAAAAATAAGTAGATGAGCATGGAAAACGAGAGAGCTGTTTGTGTGTGTGTGGACTGCCTCAAGCTAAACACTGCGGTACATACAAAATTCATATTGTTTATGTTGGGTTTGGACATAGGGAGAAATGGCAGTCCTATCGCGCTAACGTATGTGAATCATAATGGCCTCTATATTTACTGACATGTATTCCCTGTACAATTATGTTTGATGAGTAGTCGAGAGTGGGCCTAAGATATGCTTATGGAAGCCATCTTTAAACGTGGTGGCCACCATGAATGAGATTTCTTTGTTAATGCTAATTGTAATATTAGGCGTTTCCTTATGAGCAAGAATTCGGCATTCATTGACTGAGCAGCCCGTCCTGCTTGAATTATGCTTTTTTATCTTCCGTCGCTATCAACATGAAATCAATGTGTAATATCTGTTCTCCTCACACATTTTTTTAAGCATTTCACACCAAGCAAAGCGGGAAGCCACTAGGACGCAAGGGGTTACAGATAATATAGAGCGAGATCAGATAGGAGTGATAGAAGAGAGTATGGGGAGAAGGTTAGTGGATAGATCAAGGCAACTGGAGATGTCGATTGACATTACATTTGAATAGCTGGAGATTATAGCTCTCAGGGAAACTGGAATAGCGAAGGGAGTTCCACAGGCGAGTGGTGCGAGACATGAAGCTATTAGAGTAGAAGAGACGGCTACATTTAGGAGTTTCGACAGTGAAGGGGTGAGAGCGGGATGCCAGCCTCGTAGGGCACTTCAACTCATGAAGTCTGGGAACCAGCGAATGCAGCTCTTCGGAGCAATTACCATGAAAGTATTTGTAGAATAGACAGAGAGAGGCGACGGCGCGTCTGTGAGAAAGTGACTGTAGACGAGATGCCAGAGCAGGGCCAATTATATAACAGTAATATTAGCCGTGTACTTATAATGTAACATTCGGTGACTGAACATATTATGCTACTCAATTTACGATATTCTTCATTTCATGACAATTATGATAGGATCAAGTCATAGTATCTGTTTTACACATCTCTAATAGTAATGGTAATATGAGCCGTTTCCTAATAAGGAAACATTCGGTATTCATTGACCGAGCAACCAGTGCTACTATTGGTTGAAATCTATAAAATGTTTATATTAAAACTTTCCGAAAAATAGGATTCTCTAGTTCAGATATTGTTTATCGCCGTTACTAGTTTAGAAGAATTAAATCTCTAAATTTAAAACTAGTCTAAAAAGGGATTAGATTCGTCAGGTTATCTAGCCTTAGACACACCCATTGTCGCTAAGGCTGCAGTAGATGTGATGTTCCAACGACCCTTACTGATACTCCCTGCCGAAGCGACTTTATTTATTAATCTTTGCCTAGTTAGTAAATGCTTGGAAAACTTAATTTCTAAACCTCTCCTCCTCGATCGAGGAATTTATCTATTAAAGAGTATTTAGAGGGACAGCAGTTTTTACCGTTTTCACTGAAATCGTTCCTTGCTTGATGTCTGTATACCGGCGTAATAATGGTAAGGTTTATAGTAATATTAGCCGTTTCCTTATCAGGAAACAGTGGACAAACCGTAAGTGCTACTGTCGTTTTAAATTTATAAAATCTTTCTGTTAAAAAGATTTTTTAGAATACAGGTTTCTAAACTTCACTAATTATTGTCATACTTTCCAGTATTGATGGGGTCTTCCTTCCTGAAATTTTAGTTGAAGCTGAGATGCCAGGTCAGAACAAATAATATTGCAGATTCTTTTGATTTTGTCAAGAATCTCATGATATCAAACCGAAGCACTAAACTAGATGGAGCAGCAATAGTCAATGCACAGACAAATTTTAGACTTATAAATGTGTAAGATAGATTCTAGCCAGATAAATTGTCTAGTACAAAATAGTGAACTAAATTTCCTTTCAGCAGAAATAGCAATCGATTCAATAAAATCATTCCATTTCATGTCGGAGGATAATGTAAGAGAAATAATGTGCTATGAGTTGCCTTTTGGGGGGATTATTGCTAATTAATACGAAAAAGCAACTATACTGGAGTGATCAACTGTCTTTCATAAGCGTAGAACATTAGATAATGTGCCAAATTTTGATACTTTTCTTTTCAAACAAGGACACATCAGTTATTGTCAACAAAAACAAAACATTATTATATGGGTAATCTTACTTACTTAAGGTTTAGGTTTCATTATGGAATAATATTTGAGGGTAATATTAAAGATTTTGCTTTCTTCTTATATATATCACAAACATATTCATGCAAATCCCATATATACATACGTTTATTTACATGCGCAAATATACACATAGACACACGTGTAACAATATACACAAATGCTCATCTATATTCATACATAAATTATATATACATACATATATAAATAATTACCTATATTTTAATATTTGAAGTTTATTTAGATTTTTGTTTGATTTCATAATTAAAGTTTAACGTTAGGTGACTTCTGAAGAGCTTAATTATTAAAAAAAAATTGTTAA
>OZ010589.1:93537861-93570361 GCA_963932145.1 Acanthosepion lycidas | reverse complement strand
AAAATTTCTCGGACATTCAGGCCAGTAAATGTTATTTATTACTGTTTATTATAAACAGGGCATTTACTTAAATACTTGTATCTATAAAATGAACGTTAAACATAAAAATGTCTTTAATATATATATATTAGGTCGGTGCAAATATAATGACGTAATCATGTCGCTTTTTCACGTATTTTTAACGTCAAAAAACGACATTATTTTTGCGCCACCCAAATAAATAAATAAATATATATATATATATATATATATATATATATATATATATATATATATATATATATATATATATATATATATAGTGTGTGTGTGTGTGTGTGATTGCGCGTGTGTGTATTTGCGCAGGAAATCCTTCATTTATACATATTTCATTAAAGACGACAGACAATGTGCTAAGATTAAGGTTTTTATTTAATTTTACTTGTGTTCGAACAAGTGTTTTATTTTCTGGTCACAGGATGTGTAGAAACTGACAAATGTTCTGCAATTCCGAGCGCTTTCGTCTATAATTTAGCCATTATTAAGGATGCTTTTATTTTTGCTTTACAATTGGGTGTATGGGTTGTGTGCATGTTTCTAGAGTTATATGGATATTTTTATTTTCCTGAACACGGTTAGCACATTGTGACCGTGTTCGTATTTAATGTTATTGAGTGTTTGTTTTTTCTTTTTATTATTAAGGCTTCCATTATTTTATATTTTTTAACATGTGGATGAGGTTATTATGTTTGTATTTTTTACTAGTATATTTCGGATGGAGTCTGGTAAGTTTATGTATCTGTTTAAATAAGTTCTAATAGAGCTTTTGATCGGATAGTTTTAACGTAAGGTATCTCGATAGGCGTGTAGTAGTATGACCGATGTAATTATTTATGATTTCTTGCCGAACCTTTTAGACGCTATGCTGATTTTAATTTCTTAATACTCAATTCTTACCAGACATTTTATTTAAAATTTTTGTCTTTAATTTATTTGCTACTTATTTGAGCTGGTTTTAGGAACATTTAAAATAAATCCTATTTTTTCTCGATGCCTGATCAGTTTATTTTACTATAATATCAGTCGTTCATTTCTTAAATTATCCTCCTCTCTTTCGGTCGACTTATATTTTATTTTTGGGTTAACAGTTACTTTTCCGACTTCTGTTTTTTCTACGGTGTACTCCCTTAAATTTTATTGCATTTAGTTTAATCTCTGTTTTTTTTTTTTTTTAATTAAACCCCTTTTGGATTAATACTTTTTTTTCAAGTTGAATTATAAGTTAGTTCATTGGTTCATGTTTATACTGCTTTAACCAGTTTTTCATTTTTATTGTATGTTATTGTTTTTTTGTTTTTTTAATTTTCTCCACCTCTCCACTTTGTACTGTTTCCATTTGTTTAACTTCTAATTTATGGAAGGAACCTTATTTTATTTTCAGTTTTAATTATATATCTTTTGGTATTGTTATAGACAAGGGTATGGTTGCAAGAAGGAAATACGACAACAGTAGAAATAGATTTACGTGATTTATTTCAATAGGAACGTGTGATTTTGGGACAGCTATCTTATGGTATGGTTCATAGGCCGGCTGAAGATCTGGGTTGATCTCTCATAGAAGTTCTCGCTGGTTGGCGTGATGCTACTGCTGCTGGCTGCTGCTGACCGCTCATCTGACCGTGACAGGTCTCTTCCCTGGCCACCTGTTGACTGCCGCTGGCTGACCGTGACAGGTCTTTTCCCTGGCATTCTGTTGATGATATTCAGTCACCCCCACGAGGGCGTCATGTGGCACAAGGCCTTTTTAACGTGGGATCTCCGAGCCCACGGGCTCGGACAAAAATATGCCCATGGAACCCGTATAAACGGGTTCAGGGTCGGTTTACCTCCCCGAAAGAGAATCTGCCCTCCGGCGTAGCCTTTATCGGCAGAGTGTTCAACCGATCTGTGGTTCAAGAATTGAGCGACTGACTCCTGTTGCCTGCCGTTGTCCTTCCGTGTTACCCCTTTTATGGCGTTTTTTATGGCTTAACAGGCTCGAAAAACGACGCGAGTATAATTAGGAGGGAAGCATTTTATTGGTTGAAAAATAGAAACGCTTTAAAATATTATTTTATTTTTCGACCGGAACTCGTGCGTCGGGAACATGCGTAAACGAAGATAGTGGTCATTTTGTAACGGGGCCTTGTCCCGTTCACATCTGGCTCTCGCTCTTGGGTATGTTAGTTTATTTGCCTGTGCATCAGCCAAGATATGTCTTAATTTATTTTATAACAGTATGTTTTCATTTTTTCCTCCTCTCCTTCCCTATGCTTTTATTATTTATCTGCACAAGTTTCAAAAAATTAATTGTCCCGCTTAGTAAAGTGCTTATTTATTTATCTGTATAAGGGGTTTTCCCTCTATACAGCATGTTTTGATGGACGCTCGAGAGGTGTCTCCTGGCTGGTGAGTAAGTTTTTGAAGGCGGTGTGTGCTATTGTCTTCGCAGGCCCGGCGGGCATGCTATGCGTGCTGGATGTTACTATAAAGGATAAGGCTATTCGTCATATTAGGGTTTATGCGCCGAATGACCACTCTGAGCGGACTGATATGTTTCGGCGGATCCAGCAGTTTTTGACATTTCGTCGGTTAGTTTTAGCGGGCGACTGGAATGCCGACCTTCACACCGATATAGATTATATAGGGGCAAGATCGAGTACTGACAGATGGGACGTGAAACCATTTCGGGACTATCGATAAGTACCGTAATGAACACTCTCGGGAAGTAATGTGGACACGGACGAATAGGGGCAGTTCAGCTACAGATGTACGTTTTAGTTACATCGACCGAGTCTTAGCAGAGTCGATGTATCCCCCATAGGGTGTCCAATTTTCCATTATATTGTTTACTCGGGCCATAGGCTCGTCTGAGTTCGTGTAAACTTAGATAAGCCTAAGGCTAAATAGCTGGCTACTGGAAATTGAACTCGTCATTATTTAGTGAGCAAGTTTTCCGGGACCATCTGCTACTAATGCTACAGTTGATGGGATCTGTGGTTAGGAGCGATTAGTGGGTCAAGCTAAAATAAAGAAAATAGTCCGTTTGCTGCTGAGTATAGTTGTTGGCTCAATCGAGATAGATTAGCGGCACAAACAGCATGAGCAAAAAGTTAATCGGGCGATTAAATCCCGTGATCGTGGTTGACATAGCCTTCGCTAGGTCAGGGTTGACTCCCTTGCTTATCAAGACGGATCAAGCTCTGGTAGTTATGGCTTGGTTAAAAATAATGTATTCCGAGGCAACGAATATGGCTGCTGAATTGCGAGCAGAGGAAGTTAGCAATTCATCTCGTCGACATATCACATGCGACACATCAACAGACATTAGGACCGTGATCTTTGCTCAACTCGACGCCTATTTAGCCGATTTCTCCTGCCTCGAGGCAGTTTAAGCGGCTGGGTTCGAGGATGCAATCACAGAGTCAGGAATCTGAGAAGCACTAAAGCAGGTTGACCGGGACAAATCTCCGCGATTACGAACTGTACTTGAGGCAGTCGCTCGTTTTTATTCCTTTGCTGGCTCTGATTTTCAACAACTGGTTGAAGCAGGGGTCTATACTTCAACGCTTCACCAAGGGTGTTATCAAGTTACTACGCAAGGACAAAAACGGTGGGGAAGGGATAGGTAATCATGTTAAATACAGAGTTAACGATTTTAGCCAAGGTCTTAGCGAACCGTTCGCAGGCTGTCCTCTCTGGTCTGGTTGGCTCCGAATAGACTTCATATGGTACGTTTCATCATCGAAGAGACTTGTGCTGTGATGGGCAGGACTATTCAGGACAACCTTCATATGGTACGCTTGATCATCGAGCAAGTCAAATGGAAATGCTGCGCGGAACAATTTAGATCAGTCGAAAGCATTCGATAGCGTTGACGATTTCTGAAGGTTGTCCTTTCGGCGGCCGGTTTTGGGCCATACTTTCGCATCTGGATCCGACTTCTCTATGCGGCTCCCGGGGCGCTGGTGAAAGTGAATGGAGTTCGATCGGAGATTTTCATATTGTCTCACTTCATTCGTCAAGGATGTTCCCTTTCGCCTTTGTTTTAAGTTCTTGCGTTGGTACCTTTCCTTCGCAAGTTAAAGAGGCATACGGTCCTACGGGTAATTTCTCTACCTGTTGCTATCAACTCGGTCAAGTATTCTGTCTATGCTGACGACGTTTCGGTTCTTGTGTCGAGCAGAGCCGAATTTGCCGAAGTCAGCAAAGAAATCAAAGGGTACGACATGGTGACAGGGGCCAAGATAAACCACGTTAGGGGAGATCATTGATGAAGATCAGAAACAGTGTTGGATCCAGGATAGAGCCTTGGTGGACACCAGCATTCATATGAAAAAAACTGGAAGAGAACCTGTTCAAGATGCCCTTCAGTTCATGGTTTGTCAGGAATGTTTGGATTAAATCAAATAATCGTCCAGTAATACCATATCCGTGAAGTTTACGTAGAAGACTGGCATGCCAAACCCTGTAAAAATATTTGTAGAAAATACAGAGAGAAGCCACATCATATGATGTGACAGGAGTTATCAATTCAGGACCGATTATATTAAAGATCCTCCTTTGGATTTTGTCGAAAAACTCGAGATGAACAGCAGGGCACCAGACCAGATATGGCAACAGTATTCAGTGCATGGCCGAATGTCAGATTTGTAGATGCGTAAGATGGACTCTGGCAAGAAAAAAACCTTTAGGCTGAACTTACTTTCCTTGCAGAAGATGCAGGTATTGATTCAATGCATTTATTCAACCTCAGGTCATTAGAAGACATTCTTACGGCGTCTAGCATCAACCATGCTGATATGGGCAGGAGCAGGGAAGTTTCTCTGTAGTGGTTAAATGAAAGCAGTTTAGTCTTGGAAGCATTAAAGTTTACAAGCCATTTACTGCCCCAGTTAACTACTGACTGGAGATTCTTTTCAAGAGAAGCGACCAGATTAACTTTGTCACCGCTACCGGATTTATTATTGAAACAGGAGTAAATGTTAGTGCCATCTGCATAGAAGCCAACGTGGGAACTGATGAGATCAGGGAGATCATTGATGAAGATCAGAAACAGTGTAGGATCCAGGATAAAACCTTGAGGAACACCAGATTAAGTATGAAAGTAACTGGACGAGCTTCATTTCCCGTTTAGTTAGGAATGAGTAAATTAATCAAGTAAACATTCTGTAACTCCGTAGTTCTGAAACTCATATAGAAGTCCAGTATGACAAATTCTGTTAAACTCCATCGAGATATGTACTGCAACTGCTCGAGCTTCACCATTATTATCGTAAGCTTGATATATATATATATATTCAGTTATGGCCGTAAGTATATCATCGGAGACCGGGCAAAATGGAATATATAATTGTCTGTGTATGCGTGTCTTCTATATAAACACATATTGGATAGTTTCGAAAAAAAAAATATGCTAATGGCCATACGTTTATTCATCTTGGCGTTTTCCATCAATAATACCACATGCAGAATAATTGAGAGAAATAATTCTGAACTGCTGATTACATTATCCTTATTAACCCAGAATATTCTTGCCATTTCCGAAACAACTCATCGCTCTTCGTAAAAAAAGGAAGAAAAAACAAAAACAAAAGAAAAATATACACCTGCTTGCAAACGTGTCTCACAAACGTAAAAGCGAATGGTAAACTATGAATAACTTCACTAAATGCATCGTCATTTTTCACGATCCAAACAAAGCAAGTATTTCTTTTTGTTTTCTTCTTCGTTTCATTAAAAGACCATTTTCTTTATTCAATTAGCTTTTCTCTTCTGTTTACGCATTCGATTCGAGAATTATGTTATTTTGGCACCGACTAAAAAAAATAACAAAAAAGAAAAAAATAGCGAAAAAAAAAAAAAAAAAAAAAAACACAAAGAAAGACGAAATTCCAACTGGATAAGAAAATATCGTTACGTTCGCTCCTCGTGGTCCGAACATGAACAATGCACCCGATTCATTCCAGAATTTTCTGTTATTCTAAATTAATAACAAGCTGCTCTCAATTCCTTGAGGATTCTTTTAAACGTTTATTGGTTCTTTTTTCTGGAAATAAACTCTTAGGAAGAAAAATACTTTTTTTGTTGTTTTTTTTTTAAACATTTCATAAAAAAAAATAATGATAATTGTTCTGATGATTTTCCCTCTGTGGTACTTAAACTCTAAAATTTAAGCGCAGTACCATATGGGCAGCATGGTCTCATCATTTTCCGGTTGAGATGGCTATTTGTACCCGTAAATTCTATGCTAACAGTTTCTTCTATCGCGTCTCACGCTTATGGAACACTCATTCTGATTCTTGATTTCCAGTCAAGTTTGACCTTAAAAAATTTAAATGAAGTGCCAATCGTTATCTTTGGTCCTATTCATTCAATTTGGTCCGTTTATTCTTTACCGTCCTTAATAACGTCATTTTATTTTTTCTATATTCTTTCGTGATCAGTAACGTCCTGCGTTAATATGGCTTTATCGTCTTGCTTACACCTCCTGCGTTGTTATGGCATTATTGTCTTGCTTATCCCTCCTGCGTTATTATGGATTTATTGCCTTGCTTTTACTTCCTGCCATATTTGGATTTATTGTCATGCTTATACCTCCTGCGTTATTATGGCTTTGTTGCCTTGCTTATCCCTCATGAGTTATCATGGCATTATTGTTTTGCTTATCCCTCCTGCGTTATTATGGCTTTATTGTCTTACTTATCCCTCCTGCGTTATTATGGCTTTATTGCCTTGCTTATCCCTCCTGAGTTATTATGGCTTTATTGCCTTGCTTATCCCTCCTGAGTTATTATGGCATTATTGGTTTGCTTATCCCTCCTGCGTTATTATGGCTTTATTGTCTTGCTTATACCTCCTGTGTTATTCTGGCTTTATTGTCTTGCTTAAGGTGAAATGATTAAAAAGCTCTGTATGTTTTGAAATTAATTTCTTTTGAAGATATTCATTTACTTTGAAAGATGTCCACCGCAACCATAAGAAGCAGTAACGACAATCCCACTCTAGCTCAATGTAATTCATAAAACAAATAATGAATAGACTTTGTGGCACTACATATATTCACATGTCCGCTCTTACAATGCAGGGCGATTTTTTTTTTAACAATTGTTGTATATTGGAATCAATTAGACCTTCATATCTCCATGACATTTTTTCAGAATCGAGAAATAATCAATTTTATCATTTTAGAAATGGTGTGGGTGTTATTCATTACATAAATATTTTATTAAATCGATCTCAAATCTGGTTATCAGTATTTTGTTTTTATTTACAATTTAGCCTAGAAGCCGACCTTTAGGCTAGCTGCTGTAGACGGTATTTGGGCCTCCGGGATTTTAATTTAAAGTTCTATGTACGTAAAATTTATAAGCATTTCGAAATAATAAATTTATTTTATTTTTCATTCGAGAACTTAATTCAGCATAACCTTTCTTCGTATCTACCGATCTCCGTAGTTTGTTAACATTTATTTTACGCGATTTTTTTTTTATTTTTCTTTAAAATAAACTTTTCTTTATGATCAATTCACATATAGTCACTCTAATAAAAAACAGTAGGGAACCCGAATTATATAATATTTCCAATACGTCACAGGACGCGCGCTCGAAAAAGAAAAATAAAACATATGAGCAACGTACCGTTCCCCGCCTAAGTCTTAATTACAGTTTGATTAGACGGCATGATTTACAGTTGCGACGAAAAGCGAAATTGTAGTTAAACCTTTAATAATGAATTGATTTTGAAACCTTTCATTCTGTTCGATATTTAAATTTAACATAAAATGATTTATTTATTTAATTTTTAATAGCTTGTGACTACGGTATTTGCTACCTTTTACTTCAGGTTGCTTATGTTTCGGACAGACTGACGGACACACGTACACTGCGCTTTATTTATACAGATGTTCAACTTTAAAGTTATATTTATGACATTGATATCAACATATTCTTAGGAAATCAGAAAATGGACAACATTAGTATTAATTAATTGATAAGTGTATCTTCTTTTTCGATAACACGCCAGGGTCGTAGGGGCTCTACATGCGGAATTGCTCAACCAGAGATCTCTACTTGATCCGGTTGTTGGTTAGCATATGGGCATGGGCCAGTCATTTCGACGGCGTTGCTGTCAATTTAATTGGCGTTTTCTTCTCTTTTTGCATTGTACCCTTCCTTGTAGGATGGCCTTAGAGAGGCCTCGCGATCTGGTTACGTGGTAATAACATTTCAACTCCCTGTTCGTTGTGGTAGTCAGCACGTCTTTATAGCCATTTACCGGATGACTCAGCCTTCTGCCGAGCTCTTCATTCATGACATGGTCGGCGCAGAAAATACCAAGCAGACCTCTGAAGTAACTCATCTCAGCAGCTTGGATCCACTTTAGTGTTCCTAACTTGCCTAAATACAGAAGAACTGACAAGATGAGGGCATGTAATTATTTCTGTTAATTTTTTTAGAGCTGGCTTTGTTTTACCAGATCGCTCTTAACCGTGCCAACGCAGCTATTGTTAACACAATTCTCGTACTGATTTCTGGCTTGGATCCAACTTGGCTGATGATTGTACACATTTTCACCGTCTCCAGTTTCTGACCACTGTCTGTAATTGGTGTCCTGATGAGTTCACTATTTCAAATCAGATTTGTTTTCGTCTGCCAGATCTGGACACTCTTTCGTCCAGACACATCACTAGGTTAACCAGTTCGCCTTCACTTCTAACCAGTCCTTCGATGTCATCAGCAAACCTGAGTTTTGTCGTCTTTTCCACTTCAATGCTGACTGTGACGATAGGGTTTTCAACATCATTAGACAGTAGATATACTCGCCTCACGTGCGCTGACTGATTTCAAAAAAAAAAAAGAACAGACTTCTCACTGTTCTCTGGTCAAGAATCGCACTGCTGGACAGCTGATATTGCTGTTGAATAATTTCAATCAGCTCCTGGCAAATATTATATTTCTTCTTAGTTTCCCACAGTCGCTCGTACCATACGCGATCAAATGTCTTCATGAAGTCTATGAATAAGTTGGAGATATTACTGGTGCTGACTGTATTTTTCACACGGCACAAGGAGGTTGCGAATCTGTTCTGTGGTGCTCTTTACGTGTCTGAAGTCAGCTTATTCTATTTCTTTTGCTTATGACTGTAAACTATCGCCAAAGCAGAATTAAGTCGGTAGTGCGTCTTTGATTACAATGTACTATTACGGATTATGATTTGAGAAAATATGTCAACGTCGTTAGTACATTATTTATAACTGCCTACTGTTACGGATCGAGAAAAATAACAAAATCAGCAGTATGTACTTATCGTTAATGTAAAGGTGATATTCATAAATAAAAACAAAGTACATATAACTCTTTAAGAAGTCAGCGATCGATTTTTTCCTTTTGCGAGAATGACGTAACTTTTAAACTCCGGCAAACGTTGCTTGAGGAAGGTCTTACGAATATCGTTTTGCAAAAATGATTTTCCAAAAATTCTTCTCTGTTTTTTGTTTTTTGGGGTGGAGAGATACGAGCAGATCACTCAAGGGGTATATCGAAGGCAACGTTTACAGAGGAATGTAGCGGGTAACCTGCTTGATAAGTTTGAGCAGATAGTAGGGTGTAAAGCAAGAAATTCCAGAAAGCTGGGGAGGACCAAATGTAAAGATGCCATCAGCAAACTTGAAGTTCGTCGTCGTTTTCCCTGCAACGCTGACTGTGCAGATAGGATGTTCAATTGCCTTAGACAACAGATATACTTGCGTAAATCCCGCTGACTTATGTACAAAACCAGACCTCCGACTCTTCTCTGCTCAAATATAGTTATTCCATCATTCTTCTATTTCCCGTTTCCGGATATCTTCAAAATGACTCGCCATTAAAATCCGTAATATTATAGAAATTATGTCAGAATATCAATGAAATGTCTATGAGGAGAATATGTTTGCAAGTTGTTTTAATTGGAACGGCAAGTTTCAAAATGATTTGCCATTAAAAGAGCTTCAATAATGTAGAAATCATGCCAGAATCTCAAGGAATTGTCAAGTACGGGAATGCCTTCCGCCAGTTGTTTTAATCGGATTACTAACATCATAATTACTTACCTTTAAAAATCCGCAATATTATCTAAATCATGACAGAATCTCAAGGAACTGTCGATAAAGAGAATCTCTTTCTCCATATGTTTTAATGGGGAGGGTTAGCTGGAAAAGAACTCGTGATTCAGAAGCGGCAATATTATAGAAACCATGCCACAATCCCAAGGAAATGTCGATAAAGAGAATATCTTTGTACATTTTTTTAATGGGGAGTGCTAGCTTAATAATTACTGGCCATTAATAAACTACAATATTTCAGAAATCAGGGCAGAATCTCAAGGAAATATCGTCAAGGAAAATATATGTCTACATGTTTTTAATGGGGAGTGCTAGCTTAATTGCTCACCATTGATAAAACGCAATATTGTAGAAATCATACCAGGATCTCAAGGCACTGTCGGCAAGAAGAATATCTTTCACCAGTTGTTTTAATGGGGAGTGCTAGCTTCAGAATTAATCGCCATTAACAAGCCACAATATTGTATAATTTATTCCAGAATCTCAAGGAACCGTCGATGTGGAGAATATCTTTCTCCAAGTGTTTTAATGGGGTGTACTAGCTTAATAATGGCTCACCATTAAAAAAACCGCAATATTGTAGAAATCAGGCCAGAATCTTAAGGAAATATCGTTGAGGAGAATGCCTCTCTGCAGGTGTTTTAATGGGAAGGGTTAGCTTGAAAAGAACTCGTGATTCATAAGCGGCAATATTGTAGAAATCGTGGCACAATCCCAAGGAAATGTCGATAAAGAGAATATCTTTGTACGTTTTTTTTTTAATGGGGAGTGCTTTCTTATTAATTACGGGCCATTAATAAACTACAATATTTCAGAAATCATGCCAGTATCTCAAGGATTTCTATCTTTTCCTTAACTTTAAATTCATAGTAGGTCAACTTTTAATGATTTCATTCTATCGATTATAATAAGCTTAACGATCGCAGAACTACCACTGATCGTCCAAACCATTTTCTATACTATTTTTCACTACATACAAGCCAAAGAACAACTCAACGTAGAGGGTTACTTGTTTCAAGGGCGTAAATATCAAGGAACTGTCGATAAAAAGAGAATCTCTTTCTCCAGTTATTTTAATGGTTAGGGCTAGCTTCATAATAACTCGCCATTAAAAAGCTGCAATATTGTAGGAATCATGCCAGAATATCAAAGAATGTCGATAAGGAGAATAACTTTCGCCAATTGTTTTAATGCGTAATGCTTGCTTCATTGACTTTGTTTTTAATGAACGTTCGTGTCCTTTGGTTTTTCAACTTCATTGCTAATTTTTCCTTAACTCAAGTTCAACGTCATCTTTTAATTATCTAATTCTATAGATTATCTAATCGGTTTGAAAAATAAACTTTACCATCGCAGAATTTCCACTGTTTCTCATGATCTTCCAAACCGTTTTTATACTATTTTTCACTCAATACAAGGCCAAAGAACAACTCAACGTAGAGGGTTACTTTTTTCAAGGTCGTAAAATCAGGTATTATGAATTAATTTGAGGGAATCAGTAAGGGCTGACTATCATCAGCAATGGCTCGTCAGAATCCATCTTGCAAAGTTACAAATTTACCATTCGTCTGTGCATTAAATACTGTTCCCAAATCTGGTCTGTTGCTCTTACTGTACATCTCGAAATTCTTGACAAAATTAAAAGGTTATTCGATCTTGACCAAGCGTTTCGACTTCAGTCATGTTCTCACAGACTTGACGCGGCTTCCCTCTGTCTTTTCTGCAGATATTTTTATGACTACTGCTTTGATTAACTTTTTTCCCTGGTGCCATCACTACAGGGATTTTAAGCGTGTTAGTAGATTGCCAACTACACCATGTATGAAGTTATTAAGCAAATCATATAAACCTCAATAATTCAAGTTTAATTTGAGACAAAAATGAATTCGAAATGTTCTTGTTATAGTTACATTAAAAAATCCAAATTTAAAAAGATAGACGCTTCTGTCTAAGCTTTTTTTCGATTTCATTTTTGCCTTGAAAAAGTAGGAAGACAAAACGGGTCGGCAAAATCTAAGATCTTTTTTCTAATTGTCATTTTATACCAATCTGTCTTGTCCACAGAATTGATCTGCGAATTTAACTATATTGTTGACATGGAAAAAGAAATCTCGTACTATATAGGTAATTTACATTAACCAGAAAAAAAGGCTCAGACAGAAGCGTCTATCTTTTTAAATTTGGATTTTTTAATGTAACTATAACAAGAACATTTCGATTTCATTTTTGCCTTGAAAAAGTCGGAAGACGAAACGGGTCGGCAAAATCTAAGATCTTTTTTCTAATTGTCATACATACATATATATATATATATATGCACACATATATAGACATATACATATATATACATATAACATATATATATATATATATATATATATATATATATATATATATATATATATATATATATATATATACCCACACACATGCTGTCAGGATTTCATCCTCTTTGGGATTATCCATACGGATTACCTAGTTTTTCAAAACTTAACTATACATATATATATATATATATATATATATATATATATATATATATATATATATATAATGAATCATGTTTTCTATGACAGCACATAGAATTGCCCAATCAGTGCATCACACATTGTGAAGATTATATATAAAAAGCAGGATGTACGCGTGTGTAACGAATGAACGGCCGCAATTTTTGACGGATTTGCACCAAAATTTACATGCACATGCTCCAACTTAGCGGGAAGGCCAAGACCGACATTGCATTTCGCATCTCCCATCGATATATATATATATATATATATATATATATAGTGTACTGAGGCAGCAGATAATTATTTAAACATATGTTGCTAAATATAACAGACAATGAATGTCTATTATGTCTGATCATGAGCCATTCTAATGTTCGTATGTTTACTTTTTTTCCAGTGAAAATAAAGACAAAAATTGTCCAATGTTTGTCTATTTTTATTTAGTTGTTCCTTTATCTAAACTTTCGGCTCACATGAGCCATCTTTCGAATCGTTATACGGACATTTTAACAAAGGTATTCACCATCGAAGATAATATTTTGTTACGTCAACACAGAAGATTGCTGTTCGACGATAACACTCGCAGAAATGGAGACGCAGGTCGTAAATTGAAGATGCGGTTCTATGACGTCATACCACTCGAGAAGGCAAACTATTAACAACAGGATCAAACTAGTCACAAAACATTACATTGCATCTAGACATATGGTTATCTTTACAGCTAAGACTTGCCATGCTGTGTTCACTTTGACAAACCATTCGCATTCCCTTCGTGTTACTTTGATAAAAAGCATGTTCGAATAACACAGCTTATTTGCCCAAAACAGCTACTTTGAGGAAAGGATTCCCGAGGGAATGCTTTACTGACAAATACAATCCTGGTGTATTTCAGTCGATGGTCGACCGATATTTATTCTACACATTTTCACAATACTCTTAGTTTCCCCCTTCTCCCTCTTTTACAACCACCCTTAGTAACCCTCTACCCTGAGTGGCTCTTAGGGCTTGTATTCGGTGGGCTATCAGTAAATAAAAAATAATTATTCCTGATTTAAAAAAAGAAGGACTCTGGAGATAATAAAAATAGGAAAAAAAATCTTTTACTGCGTTAACGATGTCTTTAATACATTGATTTGTTTGCCGAGTGCTTGGTCACCTGGAAATATACCAATAAACATTTAAAGAATCCTTGAGGAATTGAGAGTAACCAGATAATAATTTGGGATGACAGGGTAATCTGAGGCGAAATGAAAGTATTGTTCTATGTTGACCATTATGAGGCTGTCGATAAAGAGTGGGGCACCTGTGCGCTGATTTCTCTCCACGAATCCGCTGGATCGCCTTTACACGTGTTCGGTGGAATTAATGACAATTTATTTATTATTACTTATTAAAAATTTTTTTTTTTCATTTTTATTCCACAAATTAAGGACTTTTTTCGAGATCACTCCTTGAGTTTTATTTTTTTATTTTTCATTACTTAAAAAATGTATCTTCTGTTGCTGTAGCCCAAGAAAATATAACGGAACAGGATTTATTATCTCCAGACATAATCTTAACAATGTATGAAGCACTGATTGTGCAATTCTGTATGCTGTCAATGTTAGCAAATTTGTTTCATTAGGTAAATTAAAACTACATCCGCGTTCTGGGTATGACGATAAATTACATCCAACAACAAGGCCTTTGATCAGGAGGATTTGAACAGCGTGGAACCACCTCTTAATTGCTGGTGTTCCCAGGTCCACCCTTAACCGAGAAGGTAGCACCTGTCAGGGTTCCAGCTCTGGGCAATGTTAATTCCCCAAAAGGAGTCTATAAAAATATAAAAATACTTTTTATTACCATTTTTGAAAAGGAAAAATATTACCTTTATATACATTTTTTGGAGGAAAAAAATTACCATTAATAAAAATATTGTCGGCATTAAATAACCCACTGAGGTTTATATGCCGTAAGACAAAACAAGCCAAACTATACGAAAACTGAGTAGTGAATTCTATCCTCACAGCGTCCCCGATACTTACTTTTTAGAATAACAATGGTTTTTCCAGACACAACTACAGGTACAAGTCTTGTTATTTAAACCCGGAGCTGCGTAGATACAAATCCTATCATTTGAACCTGTGGCTACGTAAATAAAAGTCCTATCATTTAAACCCGTAGCTGTGCAGATACAAGTCCTATCATTTAAACCCGTGGTTACGTAGCTACAAGTTTTATCATTTAAACCTGTAGCTGTGAAGATACAAGTCCGATCATTTAAACCCGTGGTTACGCAGAAAAAGTCCTATCATTTAAACCTGTAGCTGTGCAGATACAGGTCTTCTTTTTAAGCCTAAACCTGGGCAGATGCGAGCCCTATTATTTAAAACCCGTAGCAGAGCATATCCAAGGAATATTATTTAAACTCGTATCTTGGCGGTCCCAGACTTATGATTTAAACTTGTAACTGCGCAGTTATAAGCAATTTTTTTATTTAAACGCCTAGCTGGGCAAATACAAGTTATTTAAATCCGTGGGTGGGTAGATATAAATCGTATTATTTAAACTCGTAACTTCGCGAATCCAATACATATTATTTAAACCCATAGCGAGGCAGATCCAAATCCTATTTTTTAAACCCGTAGCTAGGCAGATATATGTTTATTATTTAAACGTGTAGCTGATCAGAGACATGCCCTATTATTTGAACTCGTACCTGAATAGTTATATGTCCTATGATTTGAACACAACAAAATGTAAGTAGGCGCGCCGTTGTATAGTATCAAATGCTGTAGTGGACACTTCTGCTTTGTTTTAAATCTTTCCGGTCAGATTCTTGTCTTAAAGACTCAACATTCATTCAAGGCCCAAAACTCCTATCAAGAAATACTATTGTCTTATTCTGTCACTTTCTTTTTTTTTTTCCTTCTCTTTTCTCCCTTTTCTTTACTCTTCTTCATTTCTCTTTAAGGTGTTTCTCCCTATAGAGTTTTTTCAAAAAGAATTTTAAATGATGCAAAAAAAGGGTTCAATGAGCGTCTTCCTTGTAAATAAAATTGTTCATAACCATTTTTGGTTCTCACCAGTCGAAATGCATGCGCATCGAAACAAGATGCATCTTTGTAGTGAGTAAGTTGTTTTTCCCTATGTAAAAATTATAATAAATAAATAATTATTGCTCTACTCTTGGTATTGAGCCTTCTTTTGAATTAATGTTAATATATATATATATATATATATATATATATATATATATATATATATATATATATAGAAAAGAACACGTTATGCAAATAATCCGAAGTTCTTTAGTATTTTTATTTTTATTTATATAAAAAAACAGTGCTCCATACAAAAGTAGAGCTTAAATTATAATTATTTTTTTAAATATGATTCCTTCGCTACATACGAGTTCTCATGTTTCAAAAACGATATTCGAAATCCTCAATATAATTATATAATTATATTGAGGGTTTCAGCTCTCGTTTTTGAAACATGAGAACTCTTATTTAGGGAAGGAATCATTTTTTTTTAAATAATTATATATAATCATATATATATATATATATATATATATATATATATATATATATATATATATATGAAGAAATATAGTTTTAATGTGTACTATATTTATGGAATAAAGTGCTCAATATCAGATATAGGGGTATGTAAATATAAATCTAAAAGTAAACATTGAAGTCAACACTCAGATGCGACAGGCTGTTTCTTTTTCACTCTTAATAAAATGTGTCTTTGTTATTTCTCCTAGACCCTGTTCCGCCGTCCATTTTATATTTATTTATACTCTCTGGACACGTAAGGTGGAGAATATAAAATGTTGCAGAATTTTTTTAAAAGTCTCTTTTTTCTTTCACTTTTTAGTCCCGAGCAACGCCAACGTGGGAAAAATAATAAAACACACCCAAATGCATGCACAATTTTCGTTATCCATTTGAAAAAGATGTAGAGGGGAAATGCATTACTAGATATTATTATCAGATCATACTATCATGAATGTTTCTCCAAATGTCAATAACTTATAACTCTGTCGAGATTACATACACAAATTTATTACATAATTTTATACTTTTAGGGTAAGTTTCGATTCGTTTTTATTTAACAGCATATCAACCTGAATAGCTTATTTAATGCTGACAATATTTTTAGGATAGATTCGTATGAATAGAATATGTATTCTTTGGTTTAGATTGGTTTGGTGTATTTTGTTTTACGGCATATCAACCTCAATGGGTTATTTAATGCCGACAACATTTTTAGGATAGATTCGTATGAAGAGAATATGTATTCTTTGGTTTAGATTGGTTTGGTTTATTTTGTTTTACGACATATCAACCCCAATGGGTTATTTAATGCCGACAACATTTTTAGGATAGATACGTATGAATAGAATATCTATTATTTTGTTTATATTTGTTTGGTTTATTTTGTTTTACGACATGTCAACCTCAATGGGTTATTTAATGCTGACAAAAAAATTTATTGCTGGTAATAAATTGTTTTGTCAAAAATCTGTTTCTGGTAATTGATTTCCTTCAAAATTGTATTGCTGGTAATATTTTTTTCAAAAAAGTATTGCTGGTAATAGTTAACTATTTGCCCATAGCTGGGACCCTAACCGGTACTACCACCCCGGGTTAGGGTGGACCTGGGAACACCAGCATTTAAGAGGTGGTTCCACGCTTCTCAAAACCTCCTGATCAGAGGCCTTGCTGCTGCACGTAGTTTAACGTCTTACCCAGGACAGTTTTAGGTTAAGTGCATGCTTTTTAGATATATAGTTTGTGATTTTTTATAAAAATATTTTACTGGTATTTTTATTTTAAAGTGTATTTTTACTCTTGATATGTTATGATAAAGTAAAAATGCTCAATATCAGGGATATAGTGTATGTAAATATAAAATTGGATACTGAGGTCAACACCGAGTGGTGATAGTCTGTTTCGTGCTTGAAGATTGCCTGGATATTATGCTTGAAGCATGAAATAGACTGTCAGAACTCGGTGTTTACTTCAGTGTCCACTTATAAATTAAACTAATTAAATATTATATTATTTTTCCTAAGTTACTTTTTCTAAAAAATCCTTTAACATTTTCTATTCTCCGTCCTAAGTGTCCGAGTTTTGAGATGGCAATCCGTCAAAATGAGTAGAAAATAGATGGAAAAAATCGTTTTTATCCACCTAAAAACTCGGACATTGATGTAATGAATATGCATACATTTGGTTCCCCCTGACGTTAATATGATTGTCTGGTGTCAGCTATAAATACAGACTGATATCGAGGTAAAAGGGACGCCTATTGGCTACACGTATAGTCTTTGCCTATTGCCTACCACTACGACGAGGACCAGTCCATTACGGTTACCTGCTAGATTGTCCTACTCAATTACAGTAGTCCAAAACCACTTTGCTACTTCGGACAAATATGTCCGTTTTCGTGACATATCAGGCATTTAAGACTGAGAATATAAAATGTTAAACGATTTTTTTAAGAAGCCGTAGAGGTGATATGCATTATCGGGATATTATGTCGAGAATACATACCCAAATCTGTTACATAATTTTATACTTTTAGTTTAACCGTATCCTGTTTAGATATATATTTTGTGGAGGCACGGTGGAGTAATGGATAGTGACTCGCATTGAGGAATCGGAGAGCCGAGTTCGAATTCCAGTCGAATCCATTACATTCACTTACCCTTGGAAAATGAATCCTTTTTTCCCCACCCCAGTTATAGCAGCACACACCGGGATACTGACCACTGGTCTACCGTAGAAAGAAATGACAACCTACTGGAGGAAGAAAAAATCTGCCTTGTCAGTCATATATCGAAAGATACAGGATCGCCTAAGCGTGTATCACGTATGGCACATAGCTGAGTTTGTGAGATAAAACGTGTTGATTGTAATTTATTTAATAAAAATATATTGCTGGTATATTTATTATAAAGTGTATTTTTATTCTTTCCCAGTGTTTTTTTTAGGTATTCCATAGCTGGGATACAATAAGTGATCAAATCTCGAGCTATGGTGAACCTAGAAACAACAGCAATTAAGAAGTGAGTTCCACGCTCCTCCAATCTCTCGATCAGATACATTACTGCTGGATGTAGTTTATCGTCATACCCAGGACTAACGTAATTTTATACTTTCAGAGTAAACGTGTTTCCTCCACTTTTTTATTTTTATTATTATTGTTTTTTTAATGTTTTGGCATGAACCTATTTCTTTAAGGTAAGTTATTATGTCGACTGTTTAATAGCAGAAAAGAGAAAATGAAGCAGAAACCAGGTGTTTAGAAAAAGCGAAAACTTTCTATTGGAAACAAAGCCAATTACTTCATGTTCTGACATCCACTTCTACCAGCTTTTTATGTAAGTTACTTGCTTTTTCCATCTGTTCCTCTTGACTTTTCTCAATTGGTGTCCTAGAAATTTTAACCTTTTCTTATTCATTTTTCGTTTTTGAAAACCTCTTAATTTCTCAAATTTTCAGTCCATTCTGAGCATCCTCCCGTAGAACAACATCTCTGTTGCTCCAAGTCTCCTCTTCATCTGTGAACAGAATTTCCGGTATTCACTTCCATATACGAATACCGACAGTACAAAACGCATCAGTGCTCTTTTCTTTGTTTAAAACGAAATTTTCCTGTGTTTTAATGCTGTACTTAGCTTTTGGAAGGCATTTTCCATTATTACAATATTCCTTTGGATGTCAGTGTCAGTTATTTGGTCCACTATTAAAACACTTGCTAGATATTTAAATATTCGTAATTACCTGACTTCCGCATCGCGAATTAATAATTAGCATCTTGGACTATTCATCTAACTGACAATCAAACATTCTCTCTTCTTAGATATGATTTTTATCCATTTCGTATCATTTTATCACATTCCCTAAGTATTCCACCTGTTTTATTTTTATATCTGTTATCAACAGTATCTGCTGCATATATTATGTTGCATATATTAAGATTGTGTATAGCAATAATAAATCCTGGTAGATATTCATTTCTTTCTGGATCGCCTCACAGCAAATCATGAATAAGTTTAGTGAAAAGATATATCCTTATCTTACACCTCTTTCTATTTTTGTGTATTTACTGCATACATTTTTTCTATCCGTATGTAGGAGATTTGCTCTAACATCATTCCCAAATAAATCAAGCTTACTGACCAGTTCAAAAGCTTCTTTGTGATGGACCGTGTCAAACACTTTATCAGAATATATAAAACATTAGTATACTTTATCCTTTTGCCCATAACTTGTTTTTTTTTTTTTTTTTTTTTTTTTTTTTTTTTGTGATATCCTTCTGAATATAAACACAATAGAATCCCTTACAACCGGAATAAGAAGGCCTTCCGGATATGAGGAATTGGTTACAAAGTCCGGATATGAGGGGTTATATTTAGATTAAAATAAAAGAACTGAAATCAGTTTAACATTTATTTTCAGTGATTTAAAGTAAACAAAATAAGCTAGGAAAAAGAAATCAATTCATTAAATTAAGCATGTCACGTATGCAAAACAAATAATGTAACGAGTTTTTTTTTTTTGCGGGGGAGTAATGCTGTTTCTCTTCCAATGTCATTCTCAACGTTTTCCGCATTTCGTTTTGCTTTTGTTCTTGAAATTTTTTAATCGAAAGATACTATTTAGCTCTGCGTGCGTTATTGCAATCGACATAGCTGAATGCTGGCTTTCTTTCCATAAAACTGACAACCTTTTCAATAGCTTTTTCAATTTCAGTCCAGGTTTCATAACAGTCATGCATTTCGTCAGTATCTTGTTGCAGATGTGTCTCATTTTCATCATTTCCTCTTATTCACGTCATATTTTGCATCAATACAAGCCACTAGTGTGAAATAAACATAAATAATTATCCAAAGTAAATTTCCTGAAAAACAGAAATTTCCGATCAGTTACATTTCACCCAAATAGTTCACCTATACACATCTAAATCATGTCCGAATATGCGGGATTCCGGATATGAGGGATACCGGATATGAAGGATTCCGGATATGAGGGACACCGGATATGAAGGATTCCGGATATGAGGGATTCTACTGTATATTGTTTCGTTTTTGGAATACATTAGTTGCTATTCTAATGCGCCTTCGGATACAGATGTCAGTTCAAGTTTCGTCACAATCATGTTTTTCTTTCCTTGTTCATTGTGACAGTGTGAAGGCTGGAAAATAGTTTCTTTGGAAGATTTAATATCATACAATGTTGACTTTCCTATGTTGAACATAATTAATTACAATCAACTTTCACCAGCGTCTAGTCTGTTTAAAATTTCCACCTTTTGAGATAACACGAAATGTCTTCTTTTCCTCTTATTCCTATCATCTTTTGCACCAGTACAAGCCATTTGGGAGAAATAAGCATTAACAATAATCTAAAGTAAATTTCCTGAAAAAAAGAAAATTCAAATCAGTTACATATCACCAAATTTTTTCAAATATACACATCAAAATCATGTCCGGATATGCGGGACTCCGGATAAGCGGGACTCCGGATATTAGGGACTCCGGATATGCGGGACTCCGGATATGAAGATTTCTATTGTATTGCATTTCTTGTTCCAGTGTTTTTATTTGAGCGGCACTGTTCTTGCCCTATTTTATGTCTAATCCTAACATCCAAATTACTATTAAGCGAAACTACAATGCTGAAAATATGTCTTTCATCAAATTGATGTATTCCTGTCAAACTATGGTGCATTGATTTTCTCATCGGATAATAAAATATTTGTAAAGAATTGGATTTGAATTTCATTATATGAACCTTTGATGAATTAATATTTTTCGTGATGGCTAGCTGAAAAAGTCACTCTCACATGAAACTTATTACATCCAACATATACAATGTTTGCTATGTCCGTTGTCTTGCAATGAAGATATTTTTCTATCTAAGGAAGTTTTCTTGGATTTTATTTCAGGCTGATGTCACTCGTCCGGCACATGATACATAGATGTATATAATTTCCCACCTACTATAAAACTGAGAAAGTAATCTTCACGTCTAACATATTACACTTCCTCCTTTTATTCAGTTCGTTAAATTTTACTTAATATAATATCCGTAAGCAACTGAATGAGATCAACTCTTTTTATCATTGATAGAAAATCATCACTTCATCTATAATTAAATATTGCGTTGGTGCGTAATTATCAGGCGTTTTTAAACAATATTTATTTATGAACAAAGAAATATAACAATTTATCAATAACATTTTGAAATGATTATTCCAGTGCGTATGATTATCGACACGTATTTCGATAAACTGAAAATAAAGTAATAATTTTATTAGAAAAAGTAACAAACAACTCGCCTACAAAAATAACTGATAATTATGCACCAAACAAATATGTTTGAATTGAGCAGCAGAGATAGTCACCATCACATAAAACTTATAACATTCAACAGTTTCAATCTTCAATAAGTAGGTTACCATAAAATTTTAAGACAGCGGATGTCTAATATCTTCTATAGCTAAAACACGTTTTCATTTGCCTAACTTTAATTCATTAATACTGCCTTACTGAGTAACTAAAATATTCACCTTCATATCAAACTCATTACATTCAGCCATGCTATCCTTCAGTAAGTACCCCAACATAAAATTATTACTAACATTTAAGGTAATTAGCAGACATCTAATGTCTTATATCCCTGACAGACGTTATTATTTGACACTATTTACATTATTCGGACTATTCTCCTCATCTTTGTTGCCATATTTATCACAACGTTTCGGCCGATGTACTCTCCAGCCTTCTTCAAGTGGTTGAAATATCGGACTGAACGCTTTATTTCGCTCGTTGGGTTAGACTGTTCTCGTTCCACATGCTATGTCTAATGGATGTCAGTTATCAGTTATCTCCTGTTAATTCCCCTCTAAAAGTTCTCCACTGCCTTAACCGGGTATTGAACTCTCAGCTCTTTGGGTCCTGTCACTGGATCTAACCAACGCCTTTATCCAGTGTGCCATGTGTCTTCAAGTCACTTTATCCTATGGCCTTTATCCACTGTGTCATATGACGTCAAGGACACATGGCACAGTGGATGAAGGCGTTGGTTAGATCCAGTGACAGGACCAAAAGAGTGTGAGTTCAATAGCCGTTTAAGGCAGTGGAGAACTTGGAGGGGGGAATTAACAGGAGATAACTGACATCCATTAAACATGGCACGTGGAACTTGAACAGTTTACGCCAGCGAGCGAAATAAAGGGTTCAGTTCGACATTCCAACCACCTGAAGAAGGCTGGAGAGTACAACGGCTGAAACGTTGTGATAAATATGACAACAAAGATGAGGACAATAATGTAAATAGTGTACATAATACCTCATCTCAGAAATATAGAGCATTATCATTTGACTATGGATTATTACTGCCGTACTGAGTAACTGAGTTTGATCACCTACACATCAAAATCATAATCCTGTTCATTTATATTCTTCACAATGTACTCCAATCTGAAACGAATTTAGTATCAGTGATGGTCACACTCATATCAAACTTATTACATTCAAAAGTTCCACTCTACACAATGTACGCAAACTTGAAATGAATAAGCCCGTAAACTTTCACTGAACTTTCCAGGACATTGCCATACGGAAACTATTGATGGACCAATGTCAGAGGAAAGAATTTGTGTAATGAATTTCAGGAAGAGTATTATTAGATTCGGACATACTAAGTGAACGCGACAAAATCGAATTAGTCTTGGTTGCGTCATGGCAAATCAAAGATTTTCTTGGCGGCTAGCAGCGCATGCTCTTTGATCGGGAATGTTTCTTGCTGTCGTTATCAGTTCAGTTATTAGATTATTTCGCTTAACTCTACGCGAGCGTTTGCTTCCAAGAGTTACTAACGTGTCGACGTCTGATCAAAAATCGGTAATCGACATTGGCGCACTTTTAGCCAATCCCACCAGTTACACGTGATTTTGAACAGGCTTACACGTGAGGTGAACATGGAGACTGAACGGACTTCTAAGCCAGAATTGTTTTAATCGAAACTGAGGCGGCACGGTGGAGTAATGTATAGCGGCTCGGATTGAGCAATCGAAGTGTCGAATTCGAATTCGTGTTAATACCACTGGGAATGATATGAATCCTTTTCTTCTCCAGCTATGGGTAAATAGCAAGACGGCCTTGGCTGGCATCCGTTCTACGTGAAGGAAAAACTTTGAATTTCATTCATTTACGTGCTAATTCACATGGGAAAGTAATGAATTCTCTCCTTCAGCTATGGGTAAATAGCAGGACAGCCTTGGGTGGCAACGGGTCTAGGAGAAGGAAAAACATTGAATTACATTCACTTACGCGCTAATACACTTGGGAAAGCTATCAATTTTCTTTTTCAGCCATGGGCAAATGGCAAGACAGCTTTGGGAGGCAACCGGTCTAGGAGAAGGAAAAAATTTGAATTACATTCATTTCTGCGCTAATACCCTTGTAAAAGGTATGCATTTACTTCTTCAGCTATGGATAAATGACAGGGCAGCCTTGGGTGCCAACCGGTCTTGGAGAAGGAAAAACTCTGAAGCACATTCACTTACGTGGTAATACCCTTGGTAAAGGTATGAATTCTCTTCTTCAGCTATGGGTAAATGGCAGGACAGCCTTGGGTGGCAACCAAACTGAGAAGGAAAAACTCTGAATTCAAAATCGGCCTGGAGAAGGTTGGGCTCTATCAGGCCATCTTGCCCAATAAACACCACTTCTACAGGTCACAGATAAAAAAGTATAACTGAAATATTTCTTAACATAAATAATAGTTATTAAACTGAATTAACGGAAGCGAAATTCTTAAAATTAATAGTATATTTATCATCAGAATCTAGTCAGAGCAAGTAATACAATGTCAACAAGACCGATGACTATGTTCCATAGACTTCCTGAATGACTTTGATAAGTTAGTCCTGGGTGTGACGATAAAATTACCAGCAATAAATATTCATAGTAAAATTACCATAATATACATTTTATAGTAGAATTACGAACAATAAATTTTATCTGCATTTGAAGGTATTAGGTTGGTGCGAAAATAATGACGTAATAATGTCGTTTTTGACGTTAAAAAATAGGTTAAAAAACGACATTATTACGTCATTATTTTGCACCAACCTAATATTTGCGTTTAAAATATATTTAGTCGAAGCCATAAAACTGTTCAAAATATTTAGATTTCAGCATTAAATAACCCATAGACGTTGATATACCACCAAATAAAATCATCCAACCAACCAACAATTTATCCTTATTCCTTACCTCACATGGAACAGACGACAGCTAATGCAAGATTCAAAGAATCATTTCATTCCATTCCAAGGGATAAAGATGATTCCTTTTAAGGTATAGATCTTTTTTCCTTTTCTTTGTGTGTAAAGCTATACAGATGTCTAGACCCGTCGTCTTCACTTCACCTACAGGACCCACCCCCACACACAAATGATGGAAACCCGAACTGCTGATCGAGTATGTCAATAATCGGACCAAATTTTCTTTTTCTTTTTCTTCTATGTTTCGCGTTCATTCAGGTGATCACGGCTCCCCACAATTGTCTATCCCTCCTTGCACTTAGCTGTTAATCTCCCTTTTCTAAGGCTCCCAATTTCCGTTCCTCCATCTATTTGCGACAGCTGTTCAAGTAAGTGTCTCGCTACTTGCCAATATATACCATGTCCTAAATTTATCTCGTGAGAGTTAAATTTTCCAAGCACCTTTTCCTCATTATGGGTCCAGGGTATTTCAACTTTTTTTTTTTTTGTTTTTATTGTCTTCTTTCTGTTGTAATTTTCTTCGCCGCGTGCTTGTTGCTTGCTCACACCGTTCATGCAATTTTCGGTATTCTTCTGTAAACGACCTGCGTATGACGATAAAATACATCCGACAACAATGTCTCTCATCGGGCGAGCGGGAGAGAAGCATGAAATCACCTCTTAATTGCTGTTCTCCCCAGGTCCGCTCTGACCTGGGGTGGTTGCACGTTAGGTTTACCACCTATGAATAGTGAAGCACCAAACTGAGATCAAAACACTAAGAAATTATGAAAACAAAACTACCAAAGCTCCCAAGAAATTTAACTTTAGGTATAAAATGACCCATAAGAAATTGATATGCCGTCAAACAAACAACCAAACCATTCTTCTGTTGAAGCAAATTTTTGCCTCCTCAAGTTTTTTCTCATCTGTGGGGAGATTTTCCAAAGGCCACTGCCATATTAGAGGATGGATATCACAAAAACTAACAAGCCCGAAGTTTCACGACACTTCATAACATGAGCGATCATGGCTCGCCACATCTTTCTATCTCGTGTGGCACTTAGCAGTTTTGCTAAGGCCCTGTTCAGCCATCCATTCGCACACTCTAGTCTCTTATCCTCAATATTCCAGATGAAGGTTAAATTTTCCAAGCCCTCATGCCCAAAGAATTTTAACTCTTTTTTCCTGATTCTGACTATAAGTGTCCTTTCTGTTGCCATTTTCTTTAAGACTTCCTTCTTGAATAATCGCTCCGTCCATGGAATCTTCAGTATCCTTCTGTCGAACCACATATCTGTCTCCTCAAGGTTTTTTTTTTCCTGATCTGTGGGGAGATTTTCCAACATTCACTGTCATATAAAAGGATGCATATCGCATAGGAATCCAGCACCCTTTTCTTTGTGTCTAACTAAAAGTTTTTCCTTTTCTCTGCACTTTGTTTATCTTTTGGAAAAGCTTCTTTCTCAAGTCAAATGCGTGTTCGGATCTCGGTGTCACATTTTCCATTTTCTGTTAAAACGTTTCTCAGATATTTGAAATTCACAAGACTCTTTTTGTAAGCTTGACGAATCTTCCTGAGTTGCATTCGCATTTTTATATAAAATAAGCATATGCGTTTCGATTACGTCAGCAAAACAGATCATCCACAGTGCGAGCTTTGAATTGGGAACGTCAAAATCAACAATTTTGAAACTCTATTAACAACAGCCGACGGAAAAGGCCACAAAGAAGAAAAAAGGTGACGAATCATCATCATCATCATCATCATCATCATCATCATCATCCTCTTCCTCCTCCTCCTCCTCCTGGAACCTTTCTATGGTTTCCAACATTTACTGCCATATAAGACGATGGATGTCACATAGCAATCCAGCACCCTCTTTTTTGTTTCTAACTAAGTGTTTCCGTTTCATAAAATATATAAAGAAACTGATAACAACTTTGGCATCCAGATCTGGCTCTATACTGTCACCATGGCAACGACAACGTCGGGCCTATAGTGAATACATCGAACGGCCGGACGGGACGAGACGGACGATTTTCTGAAGATGTTCCGTGTGGAGTAAACACGTCAAGCTTCATCTGTTTCCGGGCATGGGTCACTGGTTCTGTATTCCGCACTGATAACCACGGGATCAATACGCATTACCCCGAAAGAAATCACGAAGCTCCGACTCAGTGACAGATGAATGACTAAAATGAATAGGCAGGCAAAACAGTAGCAACCCCTTATCCGTAGGAAATAAGTTACAAAAAAATCAGCAGATAACTGAAACTGCGGCCTGTATATACTACATGATAGTTTTACTCAATTTCAAGTAATCGTTTACTTATCTTAAATAATTGCTACCGCGGATATAAACGATTTTTTAAAAGCTACTCTACTGAGAGATGCAACTATATTCATTACACGTTACTTCAAACACTAGGCCAACATATTCAGTAGCCATAAAATGTACTAAATTATTTACATTTCGGCATTAAATAAACCATAGTGGTAAAAAAAGTCAACCAAACAACCAACATAAAAGAATTTTTTCATGACATTAATTTATATAATATTCTACATTTTTTTTTAAAGTCAACCTATTCCAAAATATAACTTCAACAAAACTAGAACGTAACACACACAAACCGCATCGAATAATTATCTCCACACAAACATGTATCTGCATAAGAACTGAGCATCATCTACCATGTATTCTATTGTGAAAGCAGAATAACATATATCATATTTTTATTACTTAAATCTCGGCATTAAATGACCTATAAGCAGTTGATATGCCGTTAAACAAACAAATCAAATCAACATATTCAGGGAGATTGATATGACGGACCTTACAAACATCGCACAAAATAATCTAATGGTGAGTGAAATACAACGGAATTGATTTTAAGGAAAAAGAAATAAATTATGTAATATTAATGAAAATCCTAATTAAGTATGCCACGTATGCAAAACAAATAATGTAACGAAGATTTTTTAATCGCTGTTGCATGATGATTCTTTCTCTTCTAATGTCATTCTCAACTTTTTACGCGTTTCGTTTTGCTTTTCTTCTTGAAATTTTTAATCGAAAACCTTTTTATCTCTGCGCGCGTTATTGCAATCGTCATAGCTGAATGCTGGCTTTTTTCCATAAAACTGACAACCTTTTCAATAGCTAAACACGATACATTTGAAATAATATTGTTCACTACTTTCCTCCAGGAGTGATATTTACCCATTCATTTTCCTTTATGTTTGCCTATATCTACAATCTTCAATATACAATTTTTATAGCTCAGTTTCCTTTTTATACGCTGGTCTAATAGAACCTTCGTGCATTCATTCCCCTCTAGATATCCTAATGTGTTTCAAGCCTGTATATATATTTTTAGATGATTTCTGGAACTTTAAGATTTTATACGAAGATACACACAGAAAATGCATATGAATCCATAGATATCCAACTGAATATTGCGATTAAAGGTTAGTTTTGTTTCATTTTTATTTCGTTTAAGCCCAGACCTGTAAAGCTTACTTCTCAGATAATATAAAGATACACCCCTGAGATATTCTATGTCACCTCGATTTCTTCCAGCGGGCCTTTAAATCTCAGTATGAATCCATTACATACACTTACGTTCTAATACCATTGGGAAAGGTATGATTTTTTTCTCCCGCCAGCTATAGGTAAATAGCAGGACAAACTAGGTTCTATAGCCTTGGATGGCAACTGGTCTACCGCAGAAAGAAATGGCAGCCTACTGAGGGAAAAAAATTCTGCCTTGTCAATCATATATCGAAAGATACATGATCGCATAAGTGTGTATCAATCATAGCGCATAACTGAGTGATATGACCAAGGTCGTCTAGCTACCTGAGGCCTCAAACCGGTAAAATTTGAATTTCTCCCTAAAAGAAGTGTGTTGCAGGTCAACATTTGGCGGGTTTTGGCGTTATCCGCCTGGTAGTCAGGGATCCGAACCTTTAAGTAACAAAAACGACACTATCCTATCGAGCATGTTGTACTGCAATTTTGTAAATGGGAACTTGACCGTGCACTTGTCTCCGGCGAGACCCTTCGATGCTATGATGAAGAGTACTGCGGTTAACCCTCCTGTCCGATCCTTTCAACAAGAGTATAGTTTTAACCCGTTTCCTGTTTAGGACTGGGTTTTCGGTTCCTTCTAAAGTCTACTTCAACTATATACTTCTAACGTCTTCGACTAAAACTTTTTATTTACCATATATTTACATTTTATTTTTCAATAGAAGTAGATAGGTTTACTTATTGTCCTGTACACAATCCTCCCCGATCTTTTGAACAGGAGTGGAGATTTATCTCTTGTTTCCTTCGTAGGGTTGGGTTTCCAGTTCTCATTAAGTTTTACCATCTCTTTCCCTTCTGGTGGCCCCATACGTTTTGGTGACATTATCAACTTACATGCGGTAGTTCCTCTTAATCTTACACTTACTCTCTACATGTTATCGTTCTTGGGCCTTGTACAGAGTGAACATCATTGTAAATAAATAAAAAAAACAATAACTATTTATAGGGTGAGGCAACATTTTAAAAATATGGGGGTATTTTTCCCAGACGCTGTATATTCGGACCTTATTTATTTTATTTTATTTTTTATTTTGTGGTGGGTAGTTTGATTTAGTCTTCACGATAATATATTACGTAATCTGTGATCCAACGCTACAAACACCTGACAAGGGCACCTCGAGGTGGTGTAATGGTTAGCAAGCTTGTCTCGCTAGAACAATTACGACTGAGTAGTGAGTTAAATCTTCTCTGGGTACCCCGTTCTTTCAGTCTTGTGCCACATCTGCGCTACGCTTGGAAAATTACTACAACACCTGACAGACTGGTATTACCTCGCCTCAGGTTAATTATTCTTGCAATTATGTGCGCATGCGGACTTCTATAAATGCAGTCATTATCTCGTTCACTTAGTCTCTTTCGTTGTTGCCTGCAGTCTTTCATTTTGTTTTTTTTCTCTAAAAGTTTTCCATAATTTCTTTAGAGATATTCTTTAGATATTCTTCGGAAGAAATGTAATGATTATATTTTTTGAAAACAAATGCATATTTTAAATCAAAATTAGAAGCAGTCGAATATTTTAACTTACATGTGATAGAATTTCTACCAATCTCTATATCTATCAATCTGTTTTTAAATATATGTAAATATAATGGCCAAAAAACTACTAGATACAATATCAGAAGTCGTCTCAAAAAATAAATTTACTACGTTACTAAAAATTAGAAAAATGAAAAGAATAAATAAAAATCTATAAAATAAAAATAGAAAACAAGTAAAATAAGTTAATCCAAATAAATAAACAATAAAAAATTAACAAACCACTCCCGCCAAAATAACCGTTAAAATCGACTACCCACAGTGCACCATTGATCCGTATATACAAATAGTCGAGAAAAAAACCTATGTGGCCTGACGATTGCGTTGAGTCAGTCGACATGCAGTCTCTGATTGTGTGCGACTTCTGTCAAACTCTCTGCTTTGGCAGAGAGGAACCCGGACGAAGCTTTGCCGAAGGGCAAAGTTTCGTCCCGGGAGGTAGACAGTTCCCGAACCTTATGCGGGTTCTAAGGGATTATTTTTGGCCGAACCTACGGACTCAGAGAAACAAACGTTAAACTCGGCCTTGTGCCACATATATTCTTCGTGGGGGACTGTTAAATATTGGCCTGATGATTGTGTTTACCATAAAACAGTCTGTCGTTCCTGAGTGTTGACTTCAATATTCACTTTCATATATATATATATATATATATATATATATATATATATATATATATATATGGTGGTGGTCGTGGTGTTGTCAACAGTATCTTTTGTAAACCCACTTTTACAGGCTTGTACACAAGTTAAAACTCTTTCGTTCCTAAATCCCGCAAAATTTCTCGTTTCTACCCTGGTTCATCGCGCTTTGATGATTTGTTCTAGCTTGTTAAACGGAGAACCTGCAAGAATTAAAGAATTTTTTTTACAGTAATGTTTATCCTCCTAATGTTATTAAACGCGTTATTGATAGTAAAATTATACGATTTAAAGAACCAAGAGTTCTAAGACCTAGCCGGTGCCCAATTCACCGAAAGTTGCCTTGGTTCGGCAGGAAATGCCAGTTACTTTCTGATGGAATTTAAGTTTGTTTTACTTCGTGCGACTCCGCTGTCCCAGTTGCGTACTGTATTCCAGAAGAGATTCGCGTTTCCATCCTTCAGCAAGAATCGGTTGTCCTATTTTCAGAATAGTGCAGTAATATATAAATTTAAATGTCGTTGTATATAGGGCGAACCAATGAAAGGCTGGAAACGCGTATAAACACAATCTGCCTTTTGCCGTGTCAAAAGAACCACTCAAGCGGTACTCGACTCCTCCATTGGGCAGCATTTACTGGAAAATCCCTACTGTGGTGCCGATTATAATTTTTCATATTACATAGTGCTCGCTCTTGAGGCTGTTTATATTAAATTTCCTCCGCCGAGCCTATGTAAACAAAATGAACACTTTATTCGTTCCTTACATTGGATAGAGTGATTATGAGTAGCATTTTCGATTTCATACTTTTTTTGGAACTTTGTATTTTATTTTCAGTCATTAATTTATTTATAACTAAAATCTATTTTAATCCCGTTCCAACTTTTCCACCTCATTCGTTATTTACTAGTGTGTTTTTCATTGTTTCTTGCTTCTTGCCACCGTTCACCTTTTGAGAAAGTGTTGGCCGAAAGGTTCCCCTAACGACCTCGATTCAATTTAAGTCTATTTTCTTCTTCTCTGGCTACAATTCTTTGTTTGTATATATATATATATATATATATATATATATATATATATATATATATATGTGTGTGTGTGTGTGTGTGTGTGTTATTTTATATTGAATTTAGATAGATTCTTTCCAATTGTAGATGTCATTAGGAAGAATTTATTTAAATTCAGCATAAAATTTGTTACGACTACGTCTAAAAAAATAAAGGACTTAGTTAATACTAAACAAAAACATTAGGCTCAAATTTGAAGGAGGAATTTGCTCGATTGCCTGTAATAATTGACAAAAAATACATTGGCTAAACTTCAAGGAATCTAAATAAAAAATTATATGAAGAAACAAAAGATACATTTTAGAAATAAATACATCAAATGCATTGGTCGCGCAACATAACGAGACAAAACTTTTACCATTTAAAATGCTTCTTGGATCAAAGAAGAAACAATTCACTAAGATGAAAATGTTAAGAAAGTACCTTGATCGCAAAGTTATCCGCAGTAAATTTTGCCTTAGCTCTTACAACATTTGACCATTCCTGGCAAAACATGTATTATCTCAGTGTGAGATATCTAAGAATAATAGTGATAAAAAGAAAAAATTACCCACCTTACCTGGATATATACATATATATATATATATATATATATATATATATATATATATGTGTGTGTGTGTGTGTGTGTGTGTGTGTGTAATTCATTCAGTCTGTAAGAAACCTCAGCAGAATGAAGAAAGCACTAAGATATAGCGCCGCTCGATCATATATTCCGTGGTGGATCTCAGCGTTCAGTGCTTTCTG